>OY728121.1:429770688-431020688 GCA_963277665.1 Viscum album
ATGCTTCTGTATTTTTCATTTTTGTCTTACCTTTATGGCTTCCATTATGGGTATACGCGATATCTTCATTTTAGGAAGTGCGGACTACCGCCCCCTCAAAGTGATGTGATTCGTTAATGGCCATACGTGGGACGTGTAAAGGATGGATTTAATGTTATTATATATGATGTTATAGTGGAATTATTATATACCTATATATCATTATTATTTCTTTCCATTAAATTATGATATGGAAATGAAAGTAGTGTTCATGCGTACGTACGGCTTACCGTCTCCATGAACGGTGCATTTCATTTCTTATCCCCAAATGTAATGTACTATTATAAGTACATGTATATAATGGATATATATGATGAATGATACATCTAAATGATGAATATAATTCTGTAATTAAAATATACATACCTCTCATTTAGTTTTAATTCCATTAATATGACAAAGAAATGAAAGTAGCGTTCATGCGTACGTACGGCTTACCGTCTCCATGAACGGTGCATTTCATTTCTTACCTCTAAATGATTATGTAATATTATAAATACATGTATATGATGGATATATATGATATATATGATATCAAAATCAGGAATGTCATTCTGGATATAAAGAACCTTTGACCACACGAACAACATGTAATTGTAAGAAGTCCACTTTCGACTTAAGAACCAAATATCGACAAAACAAACATTATTAACTTAAATGATTACATAATGTTTATAACATGGAAATAAGTGATATAAAAGGAATAATGAACTTGAAAAAGGTTCTTAAGCAAATATAAATTAAATCAAGTGTATTATTCCGGAGATTAAAGAACGATCGAGTCAAGTCGGGCCTGAGGTAAGGGATCCTACTCCTCTCTTTCTTTTTAAGTACACACTTTTATGTCATTCCTTTTAAAGCTCATATTTATTGTTATTGGGATGATCTTTTATATTAAACTTACTGTAATTTTTATGTTCATGTGATGAGAGACCCTATTCTCTCTCATAAATCCATTTTGGAAGTTTTGAGTGGCGCCGTTAGGCTGCCGAACTTTCGTAATAGATCTAACTTCTCTCTTTCTTTTTAAGTACTCTCCTTTATGTCACTTCTTTTAATATCCTCTTTGTAATGTTGGGGGATGTTCTTTTATATTCCTATTGTTGTACATTTTATTTTAATGTGATGGGATACCCTATTTGATCTCATCAACCCATATTCGGAAGTTTTATGTGGCGTCTTTAGGCTGCCGAGTTTTCGTAAGGGATTTTTCATCTCACTTTTATTCCCGTGAGATTTATGCTACATATGCAACAAATTCCATTGAGTGGTGTATGTAATGCCCATTATTCTAATCTTTGTGTAATATAATTTCATTTATGAGTATTTACATCAATGATCTATTGTCCTTCTTTCATGGGGTTTATGTTTTGAAAGATAACCAAGTCGGTAAGGGAACCTTTCACCCTCCTCTTTTATAAAAGACTTCTTTTGTTGGGTCTTTTAATTTACATATTGTTATGTTGGGATATGTTCTCATATATCTTTATTGATTTATATTTTATGTCCAAGTGATGAGATACACTTTTTATCTATCATCAACTCATTTTGATATGATGCCGTTAGGCTATCAAGGGAACTTTTTAACCCAATTTCGATTTCTTTGGGTTCAACATGTAGTCATTGAATATGTCATACATTGAATATGTGTGAATGACCTTTTATTGTTTTACACTTAATATCCACTTATATTGGGTGTATTTATATTTTTCACACATATTTTTGAGATTGATTTGTCCTTAATTTAAGGATACCTTCCTTATAAAGGATTTCATCACATTTGACATTTCTATTGAGGGTTCATTGTTGTTATGCACCAATTCACTCTTACAGGGTTTATATACTGTCCTTTGGAGTATTATATCATGAATCCATTTATTCTCATGATATTATAAATTTCTGACTAAATTTTATTCCTCAATTATTGTATTCAAGTGTCTCTAATTTTGGTAAAACCCCTTTAACCAAAATGTCATTTTAAATGTTTTAATTATTTGTTCTTATTAATATACATGTTTTCAAAATGGTTTTAAGGATTTATTTATATGGATATTAATGGTTTAAAATTTTAAGCTTCAAGGTGGTATGGGACACTTTGATTCAAAATCTCTTTATTAAATGTTTTAATTGGTTTTGAAAATGGTTTTGATAAAGGATTCTATTATGATATTTTGTGATGCGGAAATGTTATAATTCCTTTATATTGGTTTTATGTTTTATGATTTTATGTTGGTACTTGGACATTTTAACGGGTGGTTACGTTATAAACCATATGACGGGTGGTTCCGTGAATACCAGGACGGGTGGTTACGTTATAACCTCCAATGCATTGGGTACGGAAGTCGGCCGTATGGCTATTCCATTAAGTATGTATGGAAATTGGCCGTATGGCTATTCCATTAAGTGATATGTGTAGAAGTCGACCGTATGGTTATTCCACTTATGTATGTTTATGTCCCAAGTTACCTTTATATATGTTATGTGTTCTTTATATGGGTTTTATGGTAATCCTTTGGTTACAAAAAGGTAAGTAATGATATTTTTTTCAGTGAAGAGTTTTTACTACTTCATGAAGGTGAGAAGTATTAAATTGATAATGTATTCATGGTTTACTTGTTGTTTTGAAAAACTAACAATTTTCATTCTTTGTGTATCCCTTACTGAGCTTCTTATGCTCATCCCAAGTTTTTGAAATGTTTTTCATAGGACGTAGCGTGGAATAGGGTCAAGGATGGGATCAAGGGAAAGTCATGCTACCTAAATCATGGAACTATACATGTTTCTTTTTAAGAGTTTTTATTTTATGGATATTTAGTAGAAGCGACTACTTTTTAATCTTTTGAGATGTAATAGTTATGTCCTAATTCTCTAAAACTCTAAACCTGAAAAGATCCTCAATGTGAATTACTCATTTAATTCAATATTAAGTAAGTTTTAAGGTTGGGGCCTTATACAGGGAATATTGTTTGGCCTTTTGACCTTAGTTGAAATCAATACATGAAATTTTTCACATGTCCTATCTCAAAAAAAATTATTCTTGAGTTATCTCATGTGTTGAATTAGGAGGACCATGAGGTGAAAAATTACATAATCATGGCTAAGCAGCTAGTTTAGATTATTGATTATCAGTTGAAGATTATCCACAGGAATTATATCAGTTTAGTTCAGGTGTTATGTAATCATGGTTCATATTCTCATGAGATGTTAGAGAATGAGGTGATTATGAGAGAGTAGTGACCTCATATCTTTATAGACTAGTCCATTTGGAAAGGCATTCTAGGAGGAAAATTGTTATGTTGGGGAGAATTGCAACATCCCAACTCAAGATTTCATGTTCTTATAACGCCTTATTTTGACAATATATCATTTCAGGTTTTCTCTCAAGTTGTTTTCGATTATATTTGGAGTATTTTAGAATTTTATTGTCCTATTCATGGTTGTAATATGGTTAGACAACATGATGAAGGAAATACTAGGAATCCATTCACTATGAGTTGCAGTGATTGAGGGTGCATGATTAGGAACATGGTTATTTCAAATTTTGTGGCCTTTCTCTCAAACTATGAATCTCTAGGTAGAGGCATTTTTCATGGTTGATGAATTTTTATTCAAACTATGTGACAAATCCATATAGATTATCCAGTATCCTAGAATGGGGAATAATGTTTCCCAAACCATCCATTCAAACAATATAAAATTAATTAATTAATCTAAATTTCATTTTAAAGCCCCGATTCTCATCCCTTTTACCTTACTCTTCTCCCAATGGAATAAGTGATCGAATAATTATACACCTCATAGATATTTTAGATATTCCTTGCCTCCTAGTGATTGTCTCTCACATATCTTTGGTTTTTGGATATTTATTTTCAAAGTAATGTTCCTTTTTTATTATTATTCAAGATCCACCATTCAATTATTAAATAAAACATTAATTCAAGGATGTTGATACTAGATATACAGTTTATGAAATGATCTTATTGGATTTTTAAAAGTCCCAATTTGGATTTGGGATTCTTTTTTTGATATGCATTGGTCATTGTGTAATCTATGGGAATCATCAAGGTATGTGTTCTCTATCACTCTATCCTAATATAATAGAGATTCTGTGTTTTATATTTTTATTTGGTTTTTATTTTTATGTTATTCCCTCTCTGATTATAGATCCCTTGGGTGTTGTTTGATTATACCAAGAATTATGGCATGCAGTTTTGTAATGAAATTCTTGTCAATTGAAACCATTATTCCTTTCTTGATTTGAAAAAGAATTCTATCTAATTTCTAGAGAATGATTTTATTTTTTTGATAAATGTTTTAAAAATGGAATGTTGTGTGTGATGAAATTTATTTTAAAATGGATTTTGAAAGAAGATTTTTATTTATAGAAAATAATTTTAAATTGAAATAAATTATTTATGAAAGTATTTTGTTTAAGAATTCTGAAAATATAAAGAATTAATTTTTTTTATGAATTTGAAAGGATATGAATTTTTTATAATATAATGAGTATTAACGAAAAAAATTGAATGATAGTTTTTGAAATGAAATGTCATGTTTTTAAACCTGAACTTGGGGCTTATTTAAACTATTTATTGAAATGATTTGAGACTTATTGAAATTATTTATATCATCCTGGATGATTTATTTACAAAAATCACATGGGATACTAAGACGTTATGTGGGTAGTATATGAAAATCGTGATAGGCATGTATTATCTCTACAAATCCATCAATTGAAAATGAAAATGATACTAAACATAATGAGTTCATGATGTTCATTTATCAGGGTTGAATATTATTCCTCCAAGGAAAAGATCTAGGGAAGTTTTCCAACCTAGATCCATATTTATAACATCGCGGCCCAGGTTCCACAAACTGGTGCTTCAATCCGGACCACCACATTACCATATGTGTTTCTCCCCATATTCAAGAGAGTTAAAAATAGAAGCCAAGATCAAATATTGATCATGGGAAGACTGTACCATCTTTTATCAGAGTAATACAATAGTGGAAGCTGGAAAACAATAATAGAATAACATATAACAATAAACAGAATAGTACCGGTATCACAAGATGAAAAAACTAAAAAAATCAAACATAATAATAGATATGCCATGTTAACATAGACGCTAAGTGTAAAAATGAAAACCCCAAATAAAGAAACTAAAAACTCTCAAGAATGTCCCAAACCACATCTAGTCCCTCATCTATAATCCCTCCAAAATCAACAATCGTAAACAAGGACTTTTCTTTTAACCTATCCTACAACCATGAAATCTATTTGGGTACCGATCTAGAAGCCTGAGTAGGGTGTGAGTAAAACTTAATAAGCCGCCAAAAATGGAATTTAAAACAATATCTAGTTAATAATAGTGTATGAAATTGTATAAATAATTATGTGAAATGAATAATTTTAAATAGATCATGTTATCAATTATTCTTAATATAACAACATAACCCCCTATGTTCGTGAGGACACTCGAACCTCCATAAATTATTTGGTCCTTGATAGAGTAGGAACTATTTCATATTATCAATTATGAATTCATTAGAAAATAGGCTCCTGTTATAAATTTTATTACAATTTATAATACTAATAATTAGAACCATAGTCCAATTACAATAATTTGGGTCTAGGTTGTAATGCCTAGGACCCCATGGCCTTGGGAAGTAGTGGACCATATCCCATACATATTTATCACTATGGGTTTTGAATGTAGAAAACCATGTCCCACGCATATATATTTTACTCAAATATTCATAATAAAATTGCCACATCATGAACAAATTTATATTACAATAATATTATGAAGTAGAAAACCATGTCTCATACACATTTATCACTACGGGATATAGAATCAGCGGACCATATATTGTACACATTTATATTGTAAAAGGATTTGGATGTACTAGTCCATTTTCCGTACAAATTACTCTAGGATTTAGATGTAGCATAACATTTATTATACATATTTATATCACACATATCACACATATCACAATACCCCTTCATTTACTATTAATCAACATTAATCCTTTTATCAAAATAAACCATCACAATATCTTATTAACTAATTCGAAACGTAATCAATCCAAGTCAATTAATTAATTAGAAAATTATTCAATGAAACCAATTTACCATAATTAATCCAAAAATTTATTAAAATATCTATTCTATTAATAAATTCGCCAATTAATGAATCACATCCCCTTAGTTAATTAATTCAACAATTAATTAACCATATAAAGTCCATTAATAAATTAAAAAATAATAATTAATCATTTCACAAAATGAACATCCAAAAATTAATTACTCTCAAATCACAATTCAAAATTTCAATAATTAACCCAACAATTACTGCCCCCAATCCCACAATTCAGTTATTCAATCAAGTCCCTAATCCCTCAATTTATTAATTGACCACATTAATTAATTCATTGAATAATACAAATTTCTAAAACATCCCTAGAAATTATAAAATCACAGACATGTAAATGATATAATGACTATGAGATTTGAATAATATACCACCTACTATGATTTTTCGGCAAAAAATATCCCAACCTGAATCCCCAAAATTCAGTAGAGTAATAATGTAGAATGAGTTTTGGATCTATAAACTAAATCAATATTAAAAAATTCATGATCACTAAAATATAGATATAGATCTATAATTTTAGATCCATATCCACAAATCAAGCTATATAAATAACCAATATAGAGAATAACTTCCCATAAAGAAAGAGAGAAGAAAGAAGGATGAACAAGAATGAAATTTGGATGAGATCCTCATACATGGAGGGGTGCATATCATCGATTAGGGATTAATAACACCCAGATAAGAGGTAAGAAGGGCTTGGAATCTTTCCAGGAGGTACCAAAATTGTGAAGGATATGTTAAGGATAAATGGGGGTCAATTTAAGATTAAAATGAGAGTTTAGGAAATTTTAAAACTTACTTTAGATTTAGTTTAATTCTAGTTCATAGTTATCTAGGAAGGGGAACTCTATTTCCCCTACCCATGTGCCTAAACCATGTGCCTCCCATATAGGGGTTCATGGTTACTCCAAATAGGGAGTAAATTTTAACAAGCTGGGTGTCGACCATGATATTCAACTATTCCAAGGGTTGTAATATTTTCATGGTTGGGGTGCATGGTTAAGGAAAACCATGCACCAACTCCAAACATACATATTTCTTCCTTTTTTGTCAAAATATACACCCAAACACACTGAAAGGTAAAAACCAAATGAAAAGTAATCAACACATGGAAAAACCGTAACAGTAAACGAGCCTAAGATAACTCTAGAAAAGGTTGAAAACATACAATCTCCTCACCGAAAAAAACCTCATCCCCAAGCTACACTCCCAATCATCTATTATATTCCTCATCAAAAATTTTGGGCCACTGAGCCAATATCTCTACTTCCCCTTCCCATGTTTCTTCCTACCCACACCCATGTTTCCACAATACAAGAACTTTCGATACATTATTTGTCGACAACACTTTCTCACTTTGATCCAACACACATATTCGATGATCCTCAAAGTAAGAATCTATATAATTCTCAACATAATCCACCTCAAACACATTATAAGGCTTAAGTTGATACATCCAAATTTGTGACACATGAAAAAATTCATGTGTAACACTGTTTTTTTTTTGGAAGAGCCAATCGGTATGCCACCAGCCTGATTCTCTATACAACCTCAAAAGGTCCAACAAAAATAGGCACTAACTTGCATTGTCCCCATATCCTGTAATGATCCAATCCAGGACAAACAAGAAGGAATACATTATCACCCTTTTTGAACTCAATGGGTTGTAGACATCTCTCAGAATATGAATTTTGTATGCTATAATATGTTTCAATATGTATCGAAATTAAGTGAACATATTCTGATATCTCCTAAATGATACTCGGTACCAAAAATTATTACTCACTTTAATCCATGCAACAAACATTATATCTGCATGGCCAACTATAAATGTGTCTTATATGGTGTTGTACCTATTATTTCCTGAAACTTTTTGTAATAGAAAAAATCCAGAAAATTTATGTGATTTTTAAGAAGATCCTCCAAAATCGAAGACACATGCTCAAAACACATCCTTAAGCACTCATATAGTATGTTCTTTTTGCCTGTGTGTATATGGGTGGAAAACCATACTCAATAAAACATTCATGAAAATTGCCTTATGTATTCCCTACCAGATGCATGAAGTAATGTGTGAGTCATGGTATGAAATTAGAGTTTGTGGCACCCCATGCATATGGAATATCTACCTAATATAAAAATATCCTAGATGAGACATAAGGAAAGTCCCTCAGATACACTATTTTCTTCAGTCTGTCCACAAAAACCCAGATATCATCATTTCTTAGAGGCATCCTTGGGATACCCATCATAATGTTCATGGCCATGTCATCCAAATTATATTTTGGAATGGGAAATTACTATAATAAACATTCAGGCCAATAATGTTATACCTTTACCTATAGAAAAGTGTAGAATAGTGTCACAAACCCTAAATTTCCTTTTTCATGACTGACCAAAAAATCTATCACCATAGATCATAGTACGTTGTGATCAATCCAAGATGTACCGCCCACTTTGAGGCATGAAATTATAGTATGAACTCCTCTTGTATGCTCATAGGAACAAAAACCTGATTCCTAATAAAGATGATCTCATCCTTATCTATGATCCAGTATAATGGTTACTCTACACCATAAAGGATTTACACCAAGATCAATCACTATTAATCCTCATACTACCTTTCTCTAATTCGAATCAATGATGTAGAATCCACAAAAACTAACCTCAGAGTCAACTTTTCTTGACTCTCTCGAACAACAACAAGAATATCTTCCACTATATTAATCATTTTCCACTCAACACTATACACCTGGACTACTTGAGTATGATTTTTCCAACTCGAAGTGTCAGCCACACTATTTCCTTTCTCTAGTGTATATGCTAGTTCGAAATCAAATGAATTCATATACTCAACCCATCTCTATTGGAAAATATTCATGTTTCATAGTGAAAAGATATAATTTAATATCTTATGATATATATACACTATGAAATTTTGGATCAATGGATAATGATGGCAAAACTTCAATTCATACACCTTTACAGCCAACTCAAGGCTATACATTTGGTAGTATGGTTCTTGTGACCCAAATTTTTGGGACCCATACCCCACAACTTGATCTCTATATATCAACATTGTACTGATCCCTATCCCATAAGATAAAAAAACAATATACTCCTCAAATGGCTTAGGTAGGATCAATATTGTTGTCGATTTCAAATACTTCTTCAACTCTTAGAATTCATTCTTGCATTCTTCCAAAAAAATAAAACCTTATACCCTTTTTGTTCAAGCCCATAAGTGGTGCTTCCAATCAGGAAGAGTCCTAGATAACCTCTGATAATATCCAGATAAACCCAAAGAGATTTAGATATCAAAAATATTTATGGGATACTCCCAAGAAACCACTACATGCACTTTCTATGGGTCTATATAAACACATTCCTCTGAGATGATGTGACCAAAGAAGTATACATGATTAATCTAAAACCATAACTTTGATGGCTTAGAGTATAGATGATTCTATCTCATTATAATTAGGATGATGTCAAGGAGTTGGGAATGATCATCTTGAGTATTGGAGTACACATGGATGTCATCCAAAAATACTACAACAGACTAATCTAGGTACGTATAAAATATTCTACTCACCAAGTCCATAAATAATACTGGTTCATTTTTAACCCAAAATGGAATTACAACTATCTCTTATAGGCTATACCTACTTCTGAAATTAGTCCTTAGTATATCAAAACTATAAAATATCAGCTGATGTTTCCCTATTATCAATTGAATCTTTAAAACATAGAATCTTCCCTCAAATTTTCTAATCGATCATCGATATGTGAGAGTGGATACCAGTTATTCACTATCATTTGGTTAAACATCAGTTAACATAAACCTAAAAAATAACTCCAATCATCATTATTAGAAAAAAACATTAGATAACCCAAATGTGATGTACTCCGATGGATAAATATCTTTTTCCCCAACTCCTCTAGTTGTGTCTTGAGCTCTTGAATATCTATCAATTCCATTCAGTATGGTGGGATTTAAACTGCATAAGCCTTTGATGTGATCTCAATAATTAATTCTACATATATCTTAGATGTAAGCCTTTATAATTCCTTAGGATAAACATCCTAAAACATATCAATCGTGGTTGGAAAAACAACTTTCCTCACACCTTTGTCATCTAACAATATACTAGAATCCTAGGCTAGGAGCTCTCCCTATTGCAGAGTAATTCTCCCTGCTCAGCCTTCCTGGATATCCCACTCTCTAGCGTAAATGTAATGGACACCCTTAGGAGCCATAAAAGTTACTCTCCTATAATAAAATTCAATGTTCACATGGTATATCACTAGCCAATTCAAACCCAAATATAATGTCAAAACCTAACATGTCTAGGATATAAAGATCATAGAGAAAACAGTACTCCCTGATCTCAATAGAACACCCTTTAAAAAACAGATGTCCCTAGAAATTACTCCCAATGATGTATCTATCATTAGTACACCAATTACTAGCTCCACCACCAATCTCAAACCATTAACAAATTTTTTATAAATAAAGGAATGAGAGGAACTTGAATAAAATAAGTCTGCGACTAATGTAGAAGCTAGAAGAATAGTTCTTATCACTATCAATGGTTAATCCTAGCTATAAACAGGTATAGGAGGAATGAAATGTAACTATCATACCTCTTTTCTTTGTGATATAATCTAACCCCCCCTAAGATACACCACCCTACCAGTATAGGTGGTATTTCCAAAAATACCCACATCCACTTCCTCAACCGCCTCATCCAACAAAACTCTAGCTACCAGTCTGATAAGGTGTAAGAAAACCCCCTTCCATCAATCTAGTTCTATCTAGATCCTCCATCACTAACCATATTCCATGGGTTCCTAAAGAACCTCTATAGATTCCCCATCTTACCGCAACCTCATCACTCAATTTTTTGTCAGGGACAATGTTTCCAAAAGTTTCATTTGCTACCACAATAGTGAAAACCACATGGGTATAGTTCAGTGTAACTGACCCTTCCCCTAGATACTAAACCTTTCACTAAACTGGGAGAAATTATCGTAATGACATATAATTTTTTCATAAGTTGTACCTTTTAACTGTACAAGAAAAGACACCACATGTCCATCACTAGAAGACTCGTTCAGGTTCCCCTAAAATATGAAATCTTGATTTACATATTCTGAAAATTTATTAAGTTTTAAGATGTTTACATGGACTTAATTTCACACTTAATTTTTTCTAGATTCCTCTTTTCCACAATAGCCTCATCACCTGATAACACTATAACAAAGAGCTTCAAATCTATAAATCATCTATCAGATACATTATCCCCTGAGTCAACCTCTTGAACTCATCTACTCTCTCATATATCAACGTCCCGAGATAAAAGTTCTCTTGGAACTTCTCTTGAAAATACATCCATTCCATTGCTTCTAGCTATCCATCCTGAGTCTGGATGACCCACCATTTCTTCACCAGACCACATAACATATATGAATAAAATTTTAATCTCTTCTCAGTATGAGTATCTATGTTTTCATGTATTTTTTGGATAGACTCAATCATGAAATTATATCCCACTTTTCAAACATTTCTAGAAAAATTCTTAGGGTGATGAAACTAAAAATCCCTTGATAGATCATACAATATTTTGACAACCCTCAATGGGTCACTATCCATGAATTACATGATTCTAGTGAAGTTATCCTGGAACTACCCATACATCCTCAACAAGAATTATTGATGCCTTACGTTTCACTAGTGGTGGAGCATCTCCAGTCATATTCTCTTATAATCCTCTCAAAATGCTTCTTCATTTATGTATATCTCTATAATTCCAAAAACTAATCCAAGGAATAATAAAAAAACAATAATACATTTACATAAGAGGAAAAATCACAACAAGTCACTACAGTCTTTTCCAAAATCCTAGCCATGCGGTCAAAACTGAGGTGGTATCACTACCCTTAGACATCATAAACCTAGGTCATGGTTATCATGGGTAACCACAATTTAATTTTTAATCTTTTTCATTTAAGAAACAATTTATTCTCATCATGAACAATTTTACAATATTTCTTAATTTCATGTTTGACACATTTTCAGTTTTATTTCACAAGCAAAGAAAATAGTTAATGTTCAATGACATATCAATAACTCGATTTCCCATGAATGCCTAAAATTATGCATGTCACAATAATCTTGAGTGCCTAGAATAATGTTTTTAACTCAACTCTTATGCCTTACCAGTCCAAGAGTCACAACTCACACATTATCAAAAAATCATAGAAACAATATTCACATCAAACAACAAGTGCATCACCCAAGGGGAAATAATATCCTCTTGTAACAAGACACATCAATAACAGAAATCCCACCATGGGTACTTATATTTTCCCCCACACATGGGTTTGCAACACCCAAGCATGAGATCATATAGAAGGCCAAAATCTCCAAAATCTCCTCTCTACATTTCCTAAATAGTAAGAATAAATAAAAGAAAATAAAAATTGAATGATACCACTTTGTAACATCCTGGATGAGGTGCCACACAATGGTGCCCTGATCTGGACTACCACATTACCTTAGGTACACCTCCATTTTTTCTAGAGGCATTCAAATATCTACGAGGGTCTAATATCAATCATGGGGAGACTATAACCTATTTTATCAGAGTAATACACCAATGGAAATAATAAGTTAATAATTGAATAACATATAACCATAAACAAAATAGCACTAGTATCACAATATGGAAAAACTAGAAATACAATAACAATATAAATAGTAGATATTAAATTCTAAAAAATGTGAGAAGTTACAAAATGATAACCAAAAATAAAGATACTCACATATCCCAATTGGGCCCCGAACCACACCTAGTTCCATCAATAATGATACATCAAAAATCCTTGAAGTAACACATGTCATTTTCCCATAACATGTACTGCAACCATGAAATATATTTCGGTACCAATCATTAAGTCCAAGTAGGGTGTGATTAAAACTCAATAGACCACAAAAAATGAAATCTAAAACAATATCTAGTCAATAAAATTGTATTAAATTGAATAAATAATTAATTACAATGCATAAGTTAAAAATTATCACATTATCAATTATTCTTTATTTAACCACATAGACCCTTAGGTTCCTGAGGATACCCGAACCTCGATACCAACTTAGGCCCATGATAGATTTTGAAATGATTCACATTATGAATTCACATTTCAGTAATCAATTGATCTACTTCATTTCAATTTATAATATGGATAATTTGAACCATAATTTAATTCCAACAATTTGGTTCTAAGTAATAAGTCCTAGGACCCTATGGTCTAACAAAGCATCATACCATGTCCCACATATATTTATCACCATGAGTTTAAGAAGTATAAGACATTACCCAACACACATTTATTTTACTAAGGGATTTGGAAGTATCAGACCATGTCCCATGCACATTTATATTACTACATGATTCAGAAGCAGTAGAACCTATTCCACAGACATTAATATTACTACAATCTTCGGATGCAGAAAAATATGGCCCACACACATTTATATTACTACAATCTTCGAAAGTCACATAAAATATCAAATGTATCAGATATATAACAATATAAATTCATTTTATATTAATCAAAATTAATCCTCTTATCATAATAAATTATCACAATATTCTATGAATTAATTCCTAAATTAATTAATCTAAGTACAATAATTAATTATAAAATTAATTAATCAATTATTTTTTCAAATTAATATAAATATTAATAAATTATATCTACCACATTAATTAATTTTCTAATTAATTAATTAAAACTCCTCCATTAATTAATTAAAAAATTAATTAACTCTATAAAGTCCACCAATTAATTCAACAATTAATTAGTCATTTCAAAATCTCAACATCCAATAATTAATTTAAAAAATAATTAATCTCAAATCTCAATTAAATATTTTTATAATTTACCCAAGACTAAATTATCCCCAATTCCCCAATTCAATTATTCAATTAAGTCCCAATTTCTATAATAATTTAACTGACCGCATTTATTAATTCAAATTAGAATTCCGATTGATAAATGAAAAAAAGGAACTTTAAAACCACATACATGTAATCGATATCTCAACTGTGAGATTTGAATAATAGACAATATACCTCGATTATTCAATGAACCATCACCCAAAGAAAATCCCCAATATTCTGTGGAGGAACGATGTAGAATGTTATATGTATCTATAACCTAAATCAAGATTGAAAAATTCATGATCTCTGAAATCTTGACCTAGATCTGAAATACTATTTCTAGATCCAAAAAAGTAGGTATAGATTTAACCAAAATAGTGAATAACATCCATTAAATTAGAGAAGAAAGGATGAGGAACATGAAAGTAATCAGGATGAGATCCTCTTATTGAGAGGGGTTTTGATCATTGATCTGGTCTTCAAACAACAAATAACAGAGGTTGAGATGTCTTGGAAACTATTTAGGAGGCTCCAAAATCATGAATGTGGCATCATGGTAGAATGTGGGTTGATTTGGGATTAAAATGGGGGTTTAAAAAATTAAACTAATTTTCAGGTTAATTTAATTGCTGCCTATGGTTTGTTGGCTAGTGAAACACAGTTTCCCCTAAATGTGAGCCTAAACAGTGAGCCTCTTTTATTGGGGTACAGAGTTACTCCTAAAAGGGTGAAAAATATAATGACACATACATTACATATATTGATATTACTTCAAAATTGATTAATATTCATTATAAATTATAACAAATCCATGACATGACCATATTGATATATTGTCATTAGAAACTGGGAAACATAAACAACTAGTTCTTAAGACATCTTCATTGTATCCCACTTATTTCATCGAAACTAGACCCATTTTGACATATCTTACTTAATACCCTTCTTCATGACTGGGGGAAAAGAAACATATTAAAGGGTGAACACAAATTCTTAGTAAGGGTAACATAGTGAGACACCAATCATATCATAAATATAATACATATGACTATAACATTGGAAAATCTTGTCATGCATATGAAAAATCATGATATCATGTCATGAGATAAATCATGAATGTTCATAAGAATAAAAACATAATTACAAAATTAATAACATAATATATGATTTTTTTGGCATAGAATAATAATATAAAATCACTTCATATTAGTTAAGGCTCATTGGAAAGACCATCATAGTGGAAAAATTTTGTAACTGAACTGAGTTTACTCCTTATTCCAGCCGAATATTACTAAACCAAGATCATTTACCATTCTAGAATTGTTTATATAAAGAGATATAAATCTTTACATAGTGCATTTTAAGGAAATATCGGTCCCACCCATCTCATAATGAAATCATTCTTCTATGTGCCACAATAACATAACTCATTCATCATAACCTAAGGAATCAAATGTGTTTCATTAAACATCATTCCACCATAACATAATCCATGAAAAACTAATGAATTTCATAAATATAATTTCACCATAAACATAGTAATATAATTGGAACAATATGGATATTATACTTGAAACATAACACTATTAAATTATTTCTTCTTATATGGAAAATACTTTTGATATAACACTTGAAATAAGTTTTTGAGGAAAATATCATTTCTTCTTCAAAATAAAAATATTCTCAAAATTTTGCATAATTTTAAAAAAAACATGAAATATTATAAACAAAGATTCATATAAATTTTTTTTTATGAATACATCAAAATCCACTCATTTTGTATAATTTAAAAAAACACTCTCCTCATACTTTTAACATAAAGTTAAAAAGTAGCTTATATCGAATAACGACAAAAGATTCCTTTAATAACGTTTAATAAAAATTAATCAATTGGTAAAATTGAATTTAAAAAATTGTATAATAATATAAATAATATTACATATTTATGAAACATGTACATGGATGTTAAATATAAACTTGTAAATACTTATGTATAAACAATTTTGGATAATAATTAGATTTCCAAATTATCCATTACCTTTTAGGTATGATTTCCTTTGTATGTATCCAGAACTCATACATAATGATTTGAATAATGTCATTGAATTATTTTAGAATCATATTCATTTTTATGGTATCATGTATGATTATATTATCATATATTTATTAATAACATTTCATTATTAGTTTTTATTTAGGTATTAACTGATTTATTTTCATAGGCATGTTTTGTCGAATAAGTTATGGTTCTCCTTCATAGGTCATAGTTATATCATTATAAACATATATTAAAATTTTATATATCATATTTATTAATTATATACATCTATATAATCATTATCTAATGAAGATCATGTATAATGAATCATATCACACCGTGGAGATGGTGAGTTGTGCGTACACACGTGCGACGATATCATTCCAATAATTACTGAATGTTATTGAATTAAATGGGTTATAATATTTATGAATCAATGTCATGTTATAATAATCATATATAGTTATTAATTTTATCATTATATCCATCATTTTAATTTGGTGGTGAAAAATATATTACACCACGACTTGGAGTCCATAAGATGTACGTAAACACGTGTAGTAATTTAGTTTTTTATAGGATGGAAAAAAGTAGAATAGTTTTGTGTCATAATAATAAAAAAATATCATTATATAAGTTTTAATGGATTTATGACTTTATAATGAAAAAAATAATTAATAGTGAGTATAAGAATAAATAAGTTTGAAAAAATCGATATAGGATATTCCCTTATATTTGACCTTCTCCCACTAAATCTCCACATAAAGCAATGGAGTTGGTCTTTAAAAGATGTCAAGAATATCTTGAATGTTACTAGTGATTCTAGGAATGGATAATGTTAGGTGATGATTGAGCTTGAAGGTTCAAGGTAAAGTTAAGAGGTGTTGTAGGAACTGCCCTTTTTTAATTGAGTTGAGGGGCACTTTTGGGATCTCCAAAAATTATAATTTATAATAAAAATAAACCCTATCCAAAAACCAAAAAAATGTCTAAATATGAAATATTATATGATATAGGGTTGTAATATCCTCAACCAATATATTTTTAACAAGTTTTTCTATCAATTTTAATCTTATCATTTTAATTAACACTTAATTATTCTATTTAATTTTTAATTAGGGAAACTATTATTTCAATATTAAAAGGGTAAAATATTTACTTATATGGTGTCAATTAGATCATAAATAAAAAAACTATAAATTTTTACACAATCTAATAATTATTATATACTTTTTTTAAAAATGTTTTATGATTTTTAAATAATTTAATAGAAAACAATTTTGATAAACAATCAATAGATTCAATTTTGACACTATTAAATTCATTATTTTTAAAAAATATTAAGATAACAAGTTAACTTAAAAAATACTATTATATTATTTTCCTATGAGGTCAAAGGATTATATAAAATTTATTATACATATTAATTTCCCAAATTATATTTATTTTAAGATTTTTATTGAAATATTCTTCTTATCTCTATTAAAAATATAAATACTACATTAGTTGTGTAGAATTATTTAATATACTTATTTTTTAATAAAAACTAAATATAAAATACTATGATGATGATAAATATTCTATATTTATGAATAATATTTTTATTCTAATTTATCTTCAAGAAAATCCAACATTTAAAATGTTATACTTATTAAATTATGAATGTGAAAACTTTAATATCACTTTAAGTAAAATAATATATGTGTCACAGTCTCCTCTATAAGGCTCTAAATGAAAACTAACACAACCCTTGGATGGTTATAGTTGATATATACTCGTCTAAAAATATTTTTCCATGTTTTTGGCTATTTTTATGGTTATTATAACATTAATAAATTTTTTATTGATTTCTCATCAATTAATTTTTTTCCCATCACCAACGTATACATCAATAAAGTAATTATTTATT
Organism: Viscum album; assembly: GCA_963277665.1. Taxonomy (NCBI): domain Eukaryota; kingdom Viridiplantae; phylum Streptophyta; class Magnoliopsida; order Santalales; family Viscaceae; genus Viscum; species Viscum album. Next base: position 429,788,785 of record OY728121.1, read on the forward strand.
TTCTAAAAATTATAAATAAATTTCCATGATAAATAAAGAAAATGTTATCCTTAAAATTTTTATTTATAATAAAATTTATCTTTTGTATAACCTTATATAATAAATTATTTATTTAATAAAATTTGAGTGATGCATATTTATCTTTTCTTAAATTAAAATAAATTAAATGTCCTAATATCATCCAAGTGGTTTCCAAAAGACACCATTTCGACCAAAAAAATATCTATATTGAGGAAAACACATACAATTATATTAAGATAAGTTTTAGGGAAATTTTATAAAATTATTCTTACTCATAATAATGTGATTTACCCTTTTACCATATTATTAAAAATTACCAAGGATATTATTTATAATTTCAAAAAAATAAAGATATTTAAATAATTGTAAATAATAATTCCAAATATGGAATCTATTTTCAAAAATTTAAAACACAAAAGTATTAGTAATTAATTTAAAATTAATCCCATTGTTGGAAAGATAGAAGAAGTTTTAAAAGATAATACATTGTAAAAGATTGAAATGTTTTTAAATATTAATTTAATGTATAATTAATCATAATGAAATAAAATAAATTGAATGATAAAAATATATTCCATTTATACTTTAAAACCAATCAATATTATAATTTAACAATATAAATTATTACTTGAACAAAATTGTTTCCAATTAAAATTTAGTCTATTTTTATTGTTCATCAAAATTTGAAGGTTATCAAAAAAATATTAAAACCTCATCCAAAGTAAATTTGTATATCCGGGTTATAATAAAAACTTTTATGTTCTCATATAAAAATTATTACACGTATAAATATTTATTTAAAAGGGGTTTTCCATTAAAATGTGGAAAATTACCCATTTGAAAAATATAGCTTTTTATACATCAAATCATGTTTATTAATATCCTATGAATATAATATCTATTAAATTAATATCAAAAATATTTTATTATGTATATAAAATATATATTTCTTTAATTTCATTTAATAATAGTAATTCTCAAAATTTATTAATACAAAAAATAGAAATATATAATTGATTTATAATATTTTCATAAATATTTGGTAGCCAATGGATTCACCAAATATTTTCATAAGTCAGTTATATTTATTCCTGCTAACCTAAAAGCTAGAAAAAATGGAAATTTCATACTAAGGTTGTCTTCTGGTTCATTTAAACTTATGATTATGTTCAACGAATTCTATTGAGGAATTAAATTTTTATAAAGAAAAGTTTTCAAAAAAACATCCAGTTGTTACATTATACCCTCCTTAAACTGATTTTTCTCTCAAAATTCATCATTTGAAAAACAAAAAAAATGAGATTAATTCTTCCTCATAACATCCTAAAGTTACCACATTGCTTCCAAAAAATTGGTGGTTCCACAATAAAACATTAACCAAGTGAGTGACCTTGTTTAATATAACGTTTTGTTACAATCTAAAATCTTATTTAGTTGTTCTTCATAAGAAAAATATTTCTCTTGTGGTATAACTTCTGAGTTTAGTACATGTGAAGGATCGTGTATTTACATTCTTATGAGATATACATAGAACACATCATGAACATGAGAGTGATTTGGTGGAAGCATAATCAGTATGATACCTTACCAACACAATCCATAATTTGAAAAGGATCGATATATCTAGGGCTCAACATTCCCTTATTTCTAAATCCCATTACTCTCTTCTAGGGAGATATTCACAGAAAAACTTCTTACACACTTAAAACTATAGTTTTTTTCATCATTTGTCAACATAAATTTTTTTCGACTATGAGATACTCTATTGTGTTGTCGAATAGATCTATCATTTTCTGTCATTTCGTCAACATGATTAGGTACTAATAGCTTTTTATCCCAAAATTCATCCTAGCAAGTTGGAGTTATTAACTTATTTCCATAGAGGTCCTCATAAGAATCCATCTTAATTATATACTGAAATATTGTATGAAAAATCAACTAAAGGTAGGTGTTTCTCCCAACCACTTTTGAAATCAATATAGAAAGCTCGGAACATGTGTTCTAGAGTTTTAATTGTCCTCTCAGACTAACCATCTGTCAGAGGATGATTAGAAGTGCTGAAAAATAAATATATATCCAGATCCTGCTAAAGAATTTTCTAGAACATTGAGGTAAACATTGGATATCGATCATATATAATGGAAAGTGGTACTCCATGCAATATTACCACTTCCTTTAATTATATCATAGTAATATAATCAAGAGAGAAATCCTCTCTAACATAAATGAAGTGTTTTGTCTTCATAAGGGGATAAACTATAATAAATATATCATTATGGCCTTAAAATGTTTTTGGTAAGTCATATGACAATTTTCATAGTTCTTTTTTTACATTTCCATTCTAGTATGGGTAATAGTTATAACATCACCTTAGATATCTCTCTTGCAGCCTTAACTTGCTAAAAAACCCAGCACCGAGATAAATATTCAGCAACATCTCTTTTCATTCCATCCAAGTAGAAATAAACTATTAGGTCCATGTACATCTTTTTGCTCCCAAGTTGAATAGAGAATGAAGAACTATGAGCCTCATCTAATAGCTACTTCTTTAATTCTGGTATGGGAGGAATACAAACCTGATTCCTGGACCTTATTATTCAATCTCTATCAAGGATGAATTCATGAACATTTCTCACATTATTTCGTAGATATACATCTACCTTATGCACATACTTAATAATAACTTGTATATATGGTTGAAAATTAAATTGTAAATGATAAAATTTCTCCACTTCCTTTAAAATTTCAAAATCTATCCTTTTCAAATCTTGAAATGTTGGATCCTTTTTTATCCTCATCATGGATGGGATAGCATGTCCCTTTCGAATCAAATAATTTTCCACATTGTTTTATTTTCCTAGGTGTAATTTATTGATCCTTAGTAATATTTAATCAACTCCATCCATATTATTTTATGCATATTTATATCTTTTGGTGTGAAAAAGTACTTTAAACTTTTAGGATCGGTATAAATTTCACACCTTTCACTATAAAGATAATTCCTCCATATCTTTAGTAGAATGATTGCTGCATCAAACTATAAATCACAAGTTGGGTAATTTTTGTCATTGTTTTTTAATTTTTCCGATGAATAAGATAACACCATATCATATTCCCTGATAACACATTCCAACCCCTTATTGGATGACTTAATATTGATCACACACCTTTTGTAAGATCCTGGTTTTTGGAAAGGTATGTTTTTGTTATGTTTTGGTTGAATCACTTATTTTGGGATTTAAGGGATGTATTTTTAAATTATGAGAGGCCTTGGGGGTGTTTTGAGGGCTCGAGGCATGAAAGAAAGAAAAACTGGGCAAGACAGGCCTGGGTGCACGGCCTGCGCACGGCCAGGACAAACCATGCGGCCTACCCAGGTAAACCGTGCAACCCTCCTCCTCCAGATAGAAGCATGAGCACAGTTTTCACATGGTTTTTCAAACCGTGCAGACAAACTGTGCGGCCTCTTAATGTTGGGAAAAATTACGAATTTGCCCATCCGGGATTTTAAGAACCCACTCAGGTTTTCCTCTCATTTCCTCCCTCTTCACCCTAGGCAAGAACCAAATCGCCTAAGAGCTCTAAGAGGTCAATCTCCCTCGTTTATAAGGAGTTTTTGGTACCATTGGATACAGATCGAAGTTTCGAATAAGGCCAATCACATCCTTTCTTCACTTTTTGGTTTAGGGTTTGTATCTTCTCTCCCTCTTGTTCCGAAGCTCTAAAACCCAAACTTTTGGGTGAGTTCTAGGTTGAATATCCAAAGGCTGGTCGGATCTAGGTCTAAGGACTCGATTTATTGTGCGTTTAACCGTGGTTTCGAGGTAGGTGGTCTACAAACGTTATCCCATAGTTTTATGGTGGATTTATGCATGTGTGGCTTTGCTCATGGTTTCCTTTTGATGAGCTTTAATTAACCAGGGTGTGTTTGGTATAAAGGATTCTTAAAATGGTAAATGGGAACTATCACGATCCCCATGGGATACATTGATAATGACTTTCCCTAATTGGGTCCATCCATGGGGTGTGCCGGATTTTCCCGGGCTTAGGGATTGTTATTAAACAAGTGACCTTGTTGTAATAAATGGTAGAGCCCTTGACGAATATGTTGGAATGATTGTTTGAACTTGGAATAGAAGTTAGGTGATTCACTTAGACTTGGCAATAACCTAAGGGTTTTTTGGAATGGGTTGAATGGCTGATTCATGGAAATGATGAACGGGTTAAATGGGTTAATTTGTAAACTGATTAAAGACCATAATGGGATAGATTATGGGTCTACAGTTGAATTCTTAGTGAGATAGGCATAAAACGCGGGAATTGGGTGAATGGTTAAATGATGTGAAATGGTAATGCGTTAATTGGTTAAGGAATAATGTGATTTCTCGTGTGGTTTGTTGGGAATGGTTTGTTCAAGGGGAAATGGTATGGTTGGGTGATGGTTACTTATATATATAAGCATGTGCACATGGCTGGGTAGATTGGGGTGTGACTTGTGGATCTACGCTCACAGGTCGAGAAAATACTAATGCTCTGAACTCCACCCTAAATGCATTGGTTAAGAATGAGGACTGAGGATCTATTCTCATAACAGTTTCATCCACCCGGACTGAGGCTTCGAGGTGAGGATATGGTTGCATCCACCTGGACTGAGGTTTCAAGGTGAAGATATGGTTACTATGAGGGGGTTATTCCAAGTGAGATAGGATAATGATGTGTTTACCCTCTTGCATCTGATTGTTGTACTTAGACCCATGTAACATAATGTTTGTGATTAACCCATGGAAATGTGATGAAATGGTAAGTGATGATAATTGGTGTGAAATGAATGGTAATGGAAGTGGTAATGGATTTGGCTCTGAGCTGGTTAATGGAACCATAAATAATTACTTAGCAATTATCATTCATATTCCTTTTTCATGCACTACCAGTTCATACTGGATATTATGTAGACACCATTGGTGGTGGCCTACTAAGTTGTACTCACACCCTGCTCGGGCCGCCATTGGGTACCGGAGCAGACTTCATGTTTGTAGGTTAGGAGAAGGGCAAAGGTCCTTGCTAGATAGTTGAGTGTACATGGGTAGTACTTGGTGGAGGATTCGGACTTCGAGCCGGGACCATTTTGGGGATTTTGTCTATAGTCTTTATTTGGGGTTTTTGTTCACTCTTGCACTTGTAGTATGATAGGGCATATTTATTATTGGAAATGGTTGTTATACGTGTTCCATGTTTATTGGTTATGGTTTCTACTATTTGGTTATCTCTGTTGTGGCTTACTCTAATAAAAATGGGGTATAGTCTCCCCACTTGACTCCATAGACCCCCGCTGCTAGTCAGCAGCCTTTGGCGTACGGGGAGGTGCACTTAAGGTTATGTAACTACCTGGCTCGGAGCATCGTTTTAGTGGCTTCCGGGTTAAGGAAGTTACAAAGTGGTATCAGGGGAGGTCTTTCTTCTCCTTCTCTGAGGTCTTGTTATTTGGGATAGGTTGAAAAGGGTTAAGATGTGTCGGGACTTGGTAAATGAGCTCGTGCTTAGGAGTATCTAACCCATGTTCGAGGGAAAAACCAAGTCACCCTGGGTGGGAAATGTTGTTCTTGGTTGTGTGTTGTTACAGTTGATGATATTTCACCGTTGGGTGATGCACATGTGGTTTGATGTGATTGTTTTATGATATTTGGATTGTCGCCATAATGGCACGAGGATTTTCATTCATGCGTTATTGTAGGCACCTAGAGAGATAGGTGACATGCATTTTTTTGAGCACACTCATGGGGTGGGTGTGTGAGGCAGGAAAGTAGGGTGCATCATGAATTTCATGAAACCAAGAAATAATGAGAAGAATTAAATAAAACAAGTGGGTAAATGATGTTTAATGAATGTAAGGGTTGATATGAAGTGGGAAATGTTTTTGTAACATGTTGTGTGAGTTTGGTGGTAGTGCATAGTTTTTTACCCCATGTGGACCATGGCCCGCAGTAGGGATGGTTGAGGCAGCGAGTTGAGGTGTTAATTTTGTTGAGTTAGTATATGAAATGGGTTGTTGTGGCTAATAAAGAGCCTTTTGATAAGGTAGTGAAAGTTTTATAGTATGCGTGCTAAATCTCATTCTTGGAAATGTAGAGAGATGCCACCATGACATCAGTTACCAGTTGGGCAATGGGAAGATGTTTCTGAGAACACTCCTCCAGTAGAGGAGCATTAAAATGTGGTGATCAATGAAGTCAGAGAGGACTAGTTCCGAGAGAACTTGGCTCACCTTATGAAGATGATGGATTGGGACCCAGGGCAGGATGCACCGAGTATGTTTGAGCTGACAAGGGAGTTACAGCTGCAGCACCCTCCTACTTTCACTGGAGAGGGTGGGCTAGAGGCAGCGGAGTTCTAGTTAGAGTCTATCCGGATGATAATGGATCATATAGAGACCCCTGTTGAAAATTGAGTAAAGATGGACATTTATATGTTGTGGGGCCAAGCAAGGCGTTGGTGGGACATTCAGGCTCAGACCAAGCAGGCTGAGGGGATGTCATGGGAGGTTTTCAATGAGAAGTTTCTGGAGCATTTATACCTATAGACATTGAGGTAGGAGCGGGCTGCAGAGTTTATGAGCCTGACTCGGGGATCACTATCGGTGATGTACTATGTTAGTCGCTTCACTAATTTGCGACGCTTTGTCCCTCTGTTAGAAGGGGATGAGGCAGTGGTAGAAAGGAATTTCCAGGAAGGGATGAGACATGAGATTAGGTCTCAAGTAAATATCTTCCACTTGAAGAGGTTTGTAGAGGTGATGGATCAGGCACTCATCTCCGAAGGGAACCTGAAGGGAGATTCAGGTGGTGGGATTGTCGTGCCTTCTGGTCAGACAAGCGGTGCATCTTCAGAAGGTCGGAAGCGCCGTTTGGATGGTTTCCAGCAAGCTGGTCAGAAGAGAGGGTCAGCCTCTCAGAGTGGGAACCAGGTGTTCTGTTATAAATGCGGTAGGTCGGGGCATATGCTTGGTTAGTGTCCTCGACATCTAGTTGAGTGCCATTCGTGTCGTAGGATGGGGAATGTGCAGAGGTTCTGTAGGAACCCTCAGCAGGAGGGTGAGCATAATGATGAAAGGAATGTATCGGGTAGAGGAAGGGGATCAGTTTCCCCATATCAGGCAGGTAGTAGGAGCTCCACGGGCCGTACTGGTAGGGGCGGTGGACGTGGAACTCCAGGGAAAGATCTCTCACACCATCAGTGCAGTGCAACGTAGGGTACTCAGGTTGGATCCCATGGTAGAGGGGCAGGTCAGCTTAAGGCATTCCAATTTGCGCCAGGTGATGGAAAGGCTGGACTGTTAACTATTTGAGGTACGATCCTTGTAGCTTCTATGTTTTCTAGTGCGTTGTTTGACACAGGTGCCACACACTCTTTTGTTTCTGCTCATCTTGTGGTAGTGTTGGGTTTACCTATGTAGAGGGTGTGTGGATTTATGTCAATTGACACCCCGTTAGGAGTGTGCATTGAGGATATCAAGTAGTGCAAGGGATGTTCCTTGGAATTTGGTGGGTATTGTTTTCTATGGGAATTGTTCATTCTTGAGATGTCAGGGTTTGACCTAATCTTGGGAATTGATTGGTTGGTGTTGTATTGGGTGCACATAGATTGTTATTATCACAGAGTATCGTTCAGGTCACTTGAGGGAAACACTTATGTCCACTGTGGTGAATGGGATGTTCGAGCAGGGCGTGCGGGGCCATTTTTTCAACAGATGAGTGGACTCACGGCTCAAGTGGCATGTCTCATGCATGATAATGATAAGGGAGGGGAGAAATCTAATTTCCATCCTGTGGTTTATTGGTTTCAGGATGTGTTTCCTGAGGATTTCTCAGGGTTACCAGCTGAGAGGGATGTCGAGTTCACGATTGAGTTGTTGCCCAGAGCAGAGCTAGTTTCTATTCCGCCATACCGAATGGCACCGTCAGAACTCCAGGAACTGAAGTTTCAACTTGAGGAGTTGCAGTGTAAGGGGTTTATCCGTCCTAGTACGTCGCCTTGGGGATCTCCTGTTCTTTTTTCAAAGAAGTCCAATGGGTCGTTGAGGCTATGTGTTGACTATCAAAAGTTGAATAAGATGATGGTGAAAATCAGTACCCTATTCCTAGAATTGAAGACATGTTTGATCAGTTGAGTGTTGTATCAATTTTTCCTAAGATTGATCTGAGGTCAGGGTATCACCAGATGTGGGTGAGGCCTTCTGACCTACTGCGGATATCTTTTCGAAGTCGGTACGGGTTGTTTGAGTTTTTGGTAATTCCTTTCGGCTTGAACAATGCAGCTGTGGTGTTTATGGCTTTGTTAAACCGGATCTTTCGTCCTTATCTAGATCGGTTTGTGGTCATTTTTGTTGACGATATCTTTGTGTACTCAAAAACTCATGACGATCATGCCCAACATCTTGACACTATCTTGGGTACGCTAAGAGAGCATTGGCTATATGCCAAGATATCAAAGTGTCAATTCTGGATAGGTGAGGTGCATTTTCTGGGTCACATCATCTTAGAGGCAGGTGTGTCAGTGGATCTAGAGAAGGTGGAGGCAGTTTTATCCTGGGAGCCGCCCAAGAGTGTTTCAGATGTTCGGAGTTTTTTGGGTTTGGTCGGGTATTACCAAAGGCTCATTCAGGATTTCTCTCACTTGGAAGCACCACTCTCAGGCTTGAACAAAAAATTAATTAGGTTTGAATGGTCTGAGGCTTGTGAGAATGCCTTCCAGGAGTTTAAGAAGTGGTTGACGACCGCACCTATCATGATCTTACCTGAGCTGGGTAAGAGGTACATCATGTTTTGTGATGCGCCAGGAGTCGGACTTGGGGATGTGTTGATGCAGGATGAGTGGGTTGTGGCTTATGAGTCAAGGTAGTTGAGACCCCATGAGTGAAACTATCCCACTCATGACCTTGAGTTGGCTACAGTGTTGTACGCCTTGAAGTGCTGGAGGCACTATCTATTGGGAGAACAGTTTACTGATTTACTGACCATAAGAGTTTAAAATACATCTTCTCACAACAGGATCATAACCTTCGTTAATGAAGGTGGGTTGAATATCTGCAGTATTTTGACATTGAGTTGGTGTGCATGCCGGGAAAGGGAAACAATGTTGTTAATGCTCTAAGCAGGAAGGTTCAGAATTAGGCGGTTCAGGAGTCCAGTACTGAGTGGAAGGTGATGGATTTGTTTGCAGAGATGCACCTGGAGATGCAGGAGAAGAGTGGTTAGGTCACTCTTGCTTCCTTAACGATGGAGTCAATGCTTTTGAGTAGAGTTAAGGAAGGTCATCTTGACGATCCTGAGTGTTTGATCATGAAGTAAAAGCTTAAAGGTGGGGAGCTACCTTCTGGTTGGGTCGTCGAATTGGAAGGCGTTGTTCGTGTTTGTGATCATGTGGTTGTGCCAAAGTGTGTGCATGAAAATTTGATGCGGGAGTTCCATGCACAAAAGTGGGAAGTGCATCCTGGTTTGACCAAGATGTACCGTGATCTCTGAGGGTAGTTTTTGTGGCCTGGAATGAAGAAGGAAGTTGCGGGCTTTGTGGCATAGTGCCTTACCAGTTAGTAGGTGAAAGTCAAGCATCAACGCCCAGGTGGTTTGATTCATCCATTTCCCATTCCGTAATGGAAGTGGGATGATGTAACAATGGATTTTGTCATGGGTATTCTGAGGATGTCATTGAAGAATGATTCAATTTTTGTGGTTGTGGATCGGTTAACGAGATTGGATCATTTCTTACCGATTCAGGAGACCTTTACAGTTGACCAGTTGGGTGAGCTGTATGTTCAGGAAATAGTGCAGTTTCATGGTGTCTCACGGACCATAGTTTCGAACTGAGATCCATGTTTCACATCACATTTCTGGAAAGGGTTTTAGAAGGCGCTTGGTACACAAGTGTTTTTAAGTGCAGCTTTCCACCCACAGACGGACAAGCAGTTGGAGTGTACGATCCAAGTGTTCGGAGACATGTTAAGATCTTGTGTCTTGGACATTGGTGGTTCTTGGGAGAGGCACCTATTGTAAGTTGAGTTTTCCTGCAACAACAGTTTTCAGGCTACGATTCAGATGGCACCGTTTGAGGCACTATATGTGAGGCTATATAGTTCTCAATTGTGTTGGCTAGAGGCTGATGAATCTGAGTTGTTGGGACCAAGTCTTGTGCAGGAGACTTTAGAGAGAGTTAAGTTGATCAGGAAGTGGATGGCTACGGCTCAGAGTAGGCAGAATTCGTATGCAGATCGGAGGTGTATACCTCTTGATTTTGTGATGGGTGATAAAGTTTTCCTTCAGGAGTCTCCAAGGTTGGGTCACCATCAGATTCGAAAGTAGGGTAACTTGGTACCCAGGTATGTGGGACCTTTTGAGATTTTAGAGAGGATCGGACCAGTGGCTTGCCGATTGGATCTTCCACAGCAGTATGGTGGGATGCATAATGTGTTTCATGTGTCGCATCTTTGACGGTATCACCCTGGCCCATCTCACGTGGTTGATGTTGATGATGTGGATCTTGAGGCTGATGCATCCTTTGAGGAGTATCCGGTTTGTGTGGTGGATAGTAGATAAAAGGTATTGTGAGGCAAGGTTGTGCCATTAGTACGAGTACTATGGAAGCATGAGAAAGTTTAGGAATAAACTTGGGAGCGGGAATCGGATATGCGGGCTCAGTGGCCTGAACGCTTCTCTTCGATGGACCAATGAGGATTGGGAACTCGACTCGAGGACGAGCCGTTATAACGTGGGGAGGTTGTAAGATCCCAGTTTTTGGAAAGGTATGTTTTCATTATGTTTTGGTTGAATCCCTTCTTTCAGGCTTCAAGGGATTTCTTCTAAAAGTATGAGAGGACTTGGGGGTGTTTCGAGGGCTCGGGGCATAAAAGAAAGGAAAACTGGACAAGACAGTCATGGGCGCACAGCCTGCGCACGGCTAGGCCAAACTGTGAGGCCTACCCAGGTAAATTGTGAAACCCTCCTCCTCCAGACAGTAGCATGCACATGGTTTGAGTATGGTTTTTCAAATCGTGCGGCCTCTTAAAGTTGGAAAAAACTACAAAATTTCCACTCCAGGATTTTAATAACCCACTCGGGTTTTCCTTTCATTTCCTCCCTCTTCACCCTAGGTGCGAACCAAATATCCCAAGAGCTCCAAGAGGTCGATCTCCCTCATTTTTAAGGTGTTTTTGGTGTCGTTGGATGCGGAATGAAGCTTCGGGTAAGGCTAATCCCATCCTTGCTTCTCTTTTTGGTTTAGGGTTTGTATCTTCTCTCCCTCTTGTTTCGAAGCTCTAAAACCCTATATTTTGGGTGAGTTCTAGCTTGAAGCTCTAAAGGCTGGTCGGATCTAGGTCTAAGGACTCGATTGATCATGTGTTCAACTGCAGTTTCAAGGTAGGTGGTCTACAAACGTTATCCCATAGTTTTATCATGGATTTATGCATGTGTGGCTTTTCTGATGGTTTCCTTTTGATGATCTTTGATTATCATGGATGCGTTTGGTATAAAGGATGCTTAAAATGGTAAATAGGAACTCTCACAATCCCCATGGGGTGTGTTGAGAATGAGTTGACCTAATTGAGGCCATCCATGGGGTGTGCCAGCTTTTCCCGGGCTTAGGGATTGTTATTAAACAAGTGAACTTGTTGTAATAAATGGTAGATCCCTTGAAGAATATGTTTACATGATTGGTTGAACTTGGAATAGAAGTTAGGTGATGCACCTAGACTTGGTAATAACCTAAGGGTTATTTGGAATGGGTTGAATGGTTGATTCATGGAAATGATGAATGGGTTAAATGGGTTAATGAGTAAACTAGTTAAAGACCGTAAGGGGATAGATTATGGGTCTAGTGTTGAATACTTAGTGATATGGTCATAACACATGGGAATTGGGTGAATGGTTAAATGATGTGAAATGGTAATGTGTTAATGGGTTAAGGCATAATGTGATTTCCAGTGTGGTTTGTTGTGAATGGTTAGTCTAAGGGGCAATGGTATGGTTGGGTGATGGTTACTTATATATATATATAAGCATGTGCACATGGCATGGTAGAGTGGGGTATGACTTAAGGATCTATGCCCACGGGTCGAGTGAAGACTGATGCTATGAACTCCAACCTAAATGCACGGGCTAGGAATGAGGACTGAGGATCTATTATCCTAACGGTTGCATCCACCCAGAATGAGGCTTCAAGGTGCGGATATGGTTGCATCCACTCGGACTAAGGCTTCAAGGTGAAGATATGGTTACATTGAGGGGGTTAGTTCTAGTGAGATAGGACAACGATGGCTTTACCATCTTGCATGTGATTTTTGTCCTTAGACACATGTAACATAATGTTTGTGATCAACCCATGGAAATGTGATGAAATGGTAAGTGATGATAATTGGTGTGAAATAAATGGTAAAGGAAGTGGCAATGGCTTTGGCTGTGAACTAGTTAATGGAACCTTAAATAATTACTTGGAAATTATAATTCATATTCCTTTTGCATGCACTACCTATTCATATTGGATATTTTGTAGACACTGTTGGTGGTAGCCTACTGATATGTACTCACACCTGGCTCGGGCATCCATTGGGTACCCAAACAGACTTCATGTTTTCACGTCAGGAGAAGGGAAAAGTTCCTTTCTAGATAGATGAGTGGACATGGGTAGTACTTGGTGGAGGATCTGGACTTGGAGCCAGGACCATTTTAGGGATTTTGGACGTTGTCTTTATTTTGGGTTTTTGTTTACTCTTGCATTTGTAGTATGACATGGCATATTTATTGTTGGAAACGGTTTTTATACATGTTACCTATTTATTGGTTATGGTTTCCGCTATTTTTTTCACTATTGTGGCTTACTCTGATAAAAAGGGGGTATAGTATCCCCACTTGACTACATAGACCCCCACTACTAGTCAGCAGCCTTTGGCGTACGGGGAGGCGTGCTTAAGATTATGTAACTACCTGGTTCGGAGCACTGGTTTAGTGGCTTCCAGGTTGGGAACATTACAACTTTATCCACTACATGGTAGTGTGAGCATAACTGCTTAGGTTATCCTTCTTTTCATCTCATTAAAATTCTCTTCCCATTAATACATCAACATGAACTAAACTCTTTTATGAGTTAACTTTGTGAATTAATTAGATGATCATGAAAAATCATTCACAAAATTTTGATAATATCCACCCAAACCAATAAAACTTCTGATCTCAGTTACTATTGTCGGTCTCGACCAACATTCAATAACTTCTGTTTCTGTTGGATCAACAGATATCCCCCCTCTTGAGATTATGTGACTAAAAATAAAACTTTCTAATGCCAAAATTCACACATAGTAAATTTATATAAATCTTCTCCTTTCCCAGGGTCATCAGTAAAATTCTCAACTAATCTTCCTAATCTTCCTTGATTTTTGAATAGATAAGAATATCATATATAATGACTACCAAAAACTGATCATGATAGTCTCTAAAGACACTATTAATTAGTCCTATAAAGATAGTTGGGAAATTAGTTAGACCAAAAGGAATGACTATAAATTCATAGTGTCCACACCTTTTACAGAATTCTATATTTTGTATATCCTCATAATTTTTCCTTAATTGATGTCATATAGAATGATGCTAAATCTTGGAAAAGTATTAACCCCTGTGTAGTTAGTCAAATAAGTCATCAATGCGGGGAAGATGGTATTTTTTTGATAGTGTTATTGTTAAGTTCTTGATAATAAATGAAGTGTTTCATTGATATATCTTTCTTTTTTAACAAATAGATCATGTGCTCCCCCAGGTGACACACTTGGCCGTAGGAATCCCTTATCAAGATTCTCTTGGAGTTTCTTCTTAAATACCTACAAATCAATTGGGGACATTTTATAAAGAGTATTTGAAAGATGAATAACACATTGTATGATTCCTATTGGAAACAAAACTTCATGACATGGTGGAATACCAGGTAATTCATCCAGAAAGACATCATCAAACTCTCATGATATAGGTGTATTCTTAATTTTGATTTTCTCCTCAACTGTTTGAGATAGATAAACATAATTTATAGGGATAAAGACTGATAATATTGAATAAATTTATACTTGCATGCTATATTCATCCTATAATCTGTAGGTTATCATAAGTTGATATGGAATATAAAATTTGACATTCATTCCATGGAAATTTATAAGATATCTATGTTTATAAATCTAATGAATCCAATGAATCACATCAAATTACACTATAGGAAGGATCACTAGATTTGGAGGAATCACATTCCTACAAACTTCAACTGATGAATAATTATAAGCATTTGATGGAACCATTATTCCACTAGGAGTTGTAACATGTAACTGAGCCTATAATTGTTGAGGTAATATGGTGATACCCATAAAAACTATTCAGAAATAAAAGAGTGGGTGGATCCAGAATCAAATAATACATTTTCCACTTTAGATTGTATGGTAAGTGTATCTTTCACCAGTTCATTATCGTACTCCACTTCACTGATATTGATCTCAGGTGACTTGCATTTTTCTTTGTCCTTAAGATTTTGTTGACCTAGATCATCATAAATAACCCCTGTATTAGAGAATTGATTGGAATAATGACCTATTTCTTTGAACATGTAACATTGAAGTGTAGGAGGTGTATTATGTATAGAATTTTCTCTATTAACATCATTAAACATATTTTTCCCATCATTCCAGCATTCAACTACCTAAGGTCCTTCTTTTACACACCTAAAAAATTTATTAGTCCCATTAATAAAATTACTTCCATGTTTCTTTCCACACTTTGAACATAAGGTAAAACTCATTTCTTTTAAGTACGGTCTTTTTATTTTCAATTTAATTTCATTTTTCTCCTCTTATCAAACCTATAAGACTAATGTGTTACTCTAATCTTAATCTCAACCTTGAGAGTGCATTGAACAATTTTATCATAGATATTAGAGTCCTTTATGGACAATGCCCTTTGATGACCTGATTTTATGCCACTAAAGAATCGATAAATGTTTTTCTCAGGTTGGATAATAATTCTTAACAGTATCATGCAAGTCTTGAAAAATATTAATCATAGGTACCAACTGATTCATCATCCTTTTTCTTAATATCAAATAACTAGTTATCCATAGTTTTTCAAAGAATATGAATAAAGTAATTATTCAAAAATAGGTTCTTGAACTTGTATGATTCCAGAGATTCAATTTCATCTATTTTCCTCATACTCTTGATAAGGTTTCACCATTGATCATCTTCACATTCAAAATGATAGACTGCTAAGATGACTTTATCATGATCTGAACATTGGGGGAATGAAAATATTTTTCCGTGGTACTGATACATCTTCTAGACACTAATGGATTAGAAGACCTGATGAAAGAAGGTTGATGCTATCTCAAGAAGTAATCAATAGAATGCTGATCCCTCTATTGCTCATTTGGAAGTCCTACATAATTCACAGCTTGATAAAATTGTGTGAGCATGTCTAAAAGATTTTGAATTCCACCTCCCATAACATTTTTTTTCTCAGGAGGATAGTCATTGTATTTCCTATCTCATTCAACATTAACACGGTTTCTATAGGTTCCAACCACTGACTAAAACCAAGAAGCATAATATGATAAAAAATAAAAATAATCGGAAAACCAAAAAATAAACAACACATTTCAATTTAGGATATTTAGTTTCTATCCTTGGTTATTCAAGATCATTCCTAAAACACTAGGATCAGAACCTATACTTTGACATATCATTTGGGTTCTTCCAATTGTTTTCTCATCCCAGTTTAAAAAGGTTAACTCTAACTTTTCTCTGATACCAACTATAACAACCCATACTTCACAAACATTGAAATTAACTCAAAATTAAATAATACTCATGAAAAAATATAAAAAATCCATTATAGGACCATATAGGTATACTGTCTTTAGAAACTGGGAAATATAAGAAAAAAGTTCATAAGACATTATCATTATCTCTCACTTATTTCATCATTACTAGACTCTTTTTTGACATATCTTAATTAATACCCTTCTTCATGACCTGGAGAAAAAAAATTTATAAAAGGGTGAACTCAAATTATTAGTAAGGGTAAACAAGAGAGATATCATTAATATTATAAACATAATATATAATAAAAAACATTTGGAAATCTTATCCTCTATACGAAAGATCATGGTATCATGCCATGGGATGAATCATGAATGTTTCTAATAATACCTGAACATAATTACAAAAGTCATAACATAATACATGATGTTTTATGGAATATACATAATAATATTAAATCATTTCATATTATTCAAGGTTTATTTCCAATACCATATTAGTAGACAAAGTCCCTTACCCAACTGAGTTTAATCATCATTCCAGTCCTATATTACTGAACCAAGATAGTTTCCCATTATATCCATGTCTATCTCATTAGATATAAAACATTACCCAATTCATTGGAGGGAGATATATATCTAAAAAATAAAATAATAAAATAATTATTATGTGTTCTACAATAACATAAATCATTCATCATAACCCAAGTAATTGAATGAGTTTCTTTAAACATCAATCAACCATATCATAATCCATGAAAAAAATGGATTTCATAAATATCGTTCCATAATAAACACAATAAAATCATATTAAAAATAATGATATTATAATTGAATCATAACCCTATTAAATAATTCCATCTAAGAAGGAAAATAATTTTGATATAACACTTGAAATTAACTATCAAGTATAATATCCTTTCTTCTTAACAAATGTTTAATTTTCCCAAAATATCATAAAATTTTAAAACAAAATAAAATATTCTATATTAATATTCATGTAAATAAGTTGTTATGAATACATATATTTTTTCATTCCATATAAGTTAAAAAAACAGTCTCCTCTTACTTTTTCTAGAAAGGTCAAAAAGTACCTCGTTTTGAATAATGACAAAATATTCCTTTCATACAATTTTATAAATATTCATAAATGGGGAAAATTGACTTTATAAAATTATAGATGAATATAAATAATTTTACATATTTTGGAAACATGGACATGTATGATAAGTATACCCCAGTAAATACTCATGTATAAATAATCTCTGATAATAATAAGATTGTGAAATTATCCCTTACCTATTTGGTTTTTTCCATTTTTATGTATCCAAGACTATTGTATAATGATTTAAATAATGTCATTGACATATTTATGAATCATATTCAATTTTTAGGTTATCATATATGAACATTTTATCATTTGTTTTTTAATTACATTTCATCATTACTTGTTATTCAGGTATTAACCCCTTCATTTTCTTATGAAATTTTTTTCAAATAAGTTATGATTATACTTCATAAATCATATTTATATCACTATAAAATGATATTAAACTTATATATACCATATTTATGTTTTATATAGATTTATATAATTATTAATTAATGAATATCATGTTGAATAAATCACATCACATTGTGGAGATGGTAAGTCATACGTACGCATAGGCAACACTATCATTCCCATAATTATTGAATGATATTGAATTTAATGGTGTATAAAATTTGAGAATAAATATAATGTTATAATAATCATATATATTTGTTATTTACATAATTATAACCATCCAAGTAAGGTGGTGGTGAAAAAAAAGATTACACCATTGCATGGAATCGGTAAGTTGTACGTACGAACACAAGGTTATTTCATTTTTTCGTATGAGGGATAGAAAGTCGAATATGGTTGTTTCATAATAATAATAATAAAATCTCATTATATATATGATATTTTAGTTATTAATTTATAATAAAACACTTTGTGAAGATTAAGTAGAAGAATAAATATGTTTGAAAGAATCGGTATAGGAGATTACCACTTCTTCGTCGTTCTCCCTCTAAATATCCTTTTAAAGAACTAGAGATGGCCTTTGAAGAAGACGAAAAACTCTATAATATAACAAGAAAAGTTTATAAGGGAAATTAATAGGGTTTGGTTGAGCATAAATTCTCACATTGAAGTGACTCAATGAGGGAGGAGGTTCCCTTTTATAATTGAGGTAATGGGCACTTTTTGGATTTCCAAACTTATTAATTTATAATAAAATCAAATCCCATAAAAAACCTCCAAAATGTTATTATTTATAATATTATATAGTATAGGGTTACAATCTCATCTATAAATATAATTTATAAAAAAAAATTCAATCAATTTAAACCTTATCATTTTAACTAACACATAGTTATTCAAAATCATTAATAACTAGGGTAACAAATATTTCAAAATTAAAAGGGAGAAATATTTACTTATTAGGTGTCTATTAAAACATAAATAAATACCATAGATCATTTTAGAACATATAATAATCATTATATATTTTTAAAAAAGTGTTTTATGATTTTTAAATTATTTAATAAATCATTATTTTGATAAATAGTCAATAATGTCAATTTTGACACTATTCATTTCATTAAGTTTTAAAAATAATAATATAATGAGTTAACATCAAAAAACTATTTTATTATATTCCTAAGAGGAAAAGGTCATCTAAAAAATTCATTATATATATTAATTAGACCGTATTATATTTATTTTGATATTTTTAGAAAAAAATATTTTTTATCTCAATTATTAAAATAATTACTACATTAATTTTGCGTAATTATTTAATATATTTATTTTTTGAATAAAAATAAAAATAAAATACTATAATGAATATAAATAAACTATATTTCATAAGAATTTTTTATTTTAATTTATCTTTTGTAAAATGCATTCTTTAAAATGTAATACTTATTAAATTTTGAATGTGGCAACTTTAGCTTCACTTTAAATAAAATAATATAAGTGTCACAATCTCTTCTATAAGGCCCAAAATGGTCACTAACTCGACCCATGGATGTTAATGGTCAATATATACTCCAAAAAAAATATTTGGCCATGTTTTTGTGTATTTTTATGGTTATTATCACTTTAATAAAAAAAATTATTGATTTCACATCAATTAATTCATTTTTACATCATCAAATTATATAACCTTTAGGTAATTATTTATTTCCAAAAAATTTCTAAAAAATTATCATGATAAATAAAAACATATTATCATTCAAATAAGTATTGATAATCTAATTTATCTTTTGTATAACCTTGTGTAAAAAATTATTTATTAATGAAAAATTGAGTGAGACATATTTAACATTTCATTAAATAAAATAAATTAAATGTCCTAATCTCATCCAAGTGGATTTAAAAGGACGCCATTTTGACCCAAGGATTATTTATGTTGAATTATAGTCATAAAAAAATATTATGAAATGTGTTAGGGTAAGTTTACATTATTATTCTTACCCTTAATTACCTAATTTACCCTTTTTACAATATTAATAGAAATTGCCGAAGTTTCTATTCATAATGCCCAAAAATAAAATAAATATATTTACATATTTTGGACCTACTAATTCCAAATATGAAATCCATTTTTCAAAATAATAAATATAAATGTTTTAGTAATCAATATTAAACTAATACCTTTTTCAGAAACGAAGAACATGTTTTAAAAATTGAAACATTACCAAAAATTGAATTCTTTTTACTTCTGAATTAATTGTAAAATTAATGAAAATGACATAAATTATATTTAATGATAAAAATATAATACCTTTATAATTTAGGACCATTAAATATTATAATTCAACCATATTAATTATTTCTATGAAAATAGTTTTTCAATTAATATTTAGTGTATTTTTACTATTCATCAGAATTAGAATGTTATTATAAAAATATTAATAATTCCTACAATGTAAATTTTTATATCCTGAATCTAAAGAACATGTTTATATTTTCATATAAAAATATTAATTAATATAAATAATATTTTAAAAGGGGTTATCCATAAAATAATATAGGTTTAATTAATACCCTATGACAAAAATATCTACAGGATGAATATAAAAAATATTTTATTAAGTATATAAAAAATATATTTCATTAGTTCTATTTAATAGTAGAAATTAATTAAATTTATTTATAAAAAAATACCAATATATAAATTATTTCTATTTTTTCATACATAATTGGTAGCAAATAGATTCACCATACATTTTCATATGTCAGTTATATTTATTACCAATAACCTAATAACTAGGTTAAAATTGTAATTTTATACTAATAAAATATCGCGGTTTGTTTACACTCATGATTGTATGAAATGAATGATATTTAAGAATTAAAATTATTGAAGGAAAATTTTTCAGGAAAACATATGGGTGTTACGCACAGTTTCAAATATCATGTGCCAACAATGCAATTCCCCTTTGTCTAGGGTTGTACGGTTTTCTAGGATTGGTTAAACATATAGGTAAAACTAAGAACCAAATTTTCATAGAACTATTTCTTCCATTTTGCTCAAAATATCCATCCAAACACACCGCCAATTAAAAAAATGAAATTTAATCAATAAAAGGAAAAAATAGTACCTTTAAATAATCCCGAGACAACTTCAAAAAAGGTCGGGAATATAAAATATTTCATTGAGATGTGTCAGGATCCTTAATCTATGAACTAATGAAATCGACAATTTAAACCATGGTTAAATGATAAATAATTATTTATATATTTTTGTGTTCTTGAAATTAGTTACTCATGTTTTTTTAAAGGAATAACTTTTCATGCCTGTTTTGATGGAAATTTACTAATGGACATATATTTTGATTTCTATTCAAATTATTTAAAAATAATGTTTTATTTCCAATTGTGAAAATATTACCATGCCTTATTTTATTTAAAATTATAAAAATTGGGTTTATTTAATATGTTATTCTTATGGAGTTTTTTTGGGATCCTAATTGGATAGTGTTCGTCACACTACACTTTTTCTATTAGGTGTTTTTAGAATTTCTTATTCCATGTCTTGGGAAATAGAAAGAAGAACATGTAGGTGGTGGGTGTTATTTTTAGTAGGATATTGGGAGTTTGGAGTGATAGGAAAATTATGTAATCCAGATTTTATGGGAAGATGTTTTGTTGATTTCATCTTTGGGTTATGTGATGTTTTTTCATTCTTGATTTCTTATGGTAATTTACTCTTGATAACTATTTTGGAATATTGACCGTTGTTGGATTATATATGAATTTTTTTTATTTTTTTCATCATGTAGTGAAAACATCCCCTATTATTTAATTTGATGTCCATGCACTATTATTCAACTTATAGATATTGGGAACACCCTTCAGGCCATGCAAGGATTAATTCAGGTACCGTTTTGGTGGGTCATTAGGGTTGGTTTATGGGAAATTATTTTTCCATGAACCAACCTTAAATGGGTCATAAACTGAGTCAAATAACCCGACGGGTCTCCAATAATACATTTAATTCCATTCAAACACACCACTTAATATACCCCACAAGGGACACATATTAAACTAATGACTATCCCCATAGACCATTACATGTTTTTTGGTGTGCTTTTTTCTCACTCAAATAAACCCTATAGAAATTCTCAGGAGGTCACCCATCCTAACACTACTCCCGGATAAACATTACATAACTATGGAGTTATAATAAGGTATGATCCCAAAAATAGTGTTTTTCCTTATTTACATGGGTAGTAACATTTAGTCTTTTATGTATCTCTATTCCATGGGTATTACAGTCTCCACCCCTTTAAAGAAAAAATCACTCATTGTGGATCCTACACATCAAACCCAATAGGTGTCACTCCAAATTTATCTAGTTATTGTTTTTATACCATTTTTCAGGACCTGGCCTTTATGAATCCATGAACATGGTTAATTGACCTAATGAGTCTCCATTAGTACCGTTGTTTCCTCCTCAAAATCCCATAAATGTTTGAAGAGAAATGAAAAACTTCTTGAAATAGGATGTAACATTTATTATTCTATGTCTCTAATTTATATGGGTGTTATAAAATAAAATATTTGAAGGAATTTGAAAAACAAATAAACTTTTAAGGAGTTAGGTAAGGTAGTTACCTCAATTTTTAGTGAAATCATATGGATTAAACATTATGCCTTCTTCGTAGTCGATTACAGAAGGACCAAGAGCTCAAGAATAGTCGGAAGTAATTAAATATGTTTTTTGGGTAGGGATTGGATAATATATAGGGATCAATTATTGTTTATAATGGAGGATAAAGTCCCTATGTTATAAGTAGGGGGTAGGGACACATATGGAATTACATTAAATAATTTAACAATATAGTCATTTTCTTGTAAAAGTGGCACTAAATTTTCAAACATTGAAAGTGGGTAAGTTAAGGTATAAATTAAACCAAACAACAAGGATTAATCATGTGGTTATTTGGTATCATGATGCATTATCCCTTTAATTGTAACATTTTTATCTCATTTTACCCTTCATCATTGGTGATAAACATTTACCAATGTACTATTCATTAAGAAAAAAATATAGTGAACATATTACATAATATTAATTATTTCCTTTAAATTATAAAATAAATTTTATATTATTAAAATCATTTAAGTGAGATAAACTAGTTTTAATATAAGTGTGCAATAGGGAAAATAAAAAATGTTTTTAGAAAAAAAATAATGCTTATTCTAAGCATAAAAACGATTTTGACGCAAAATCAAGTATAATGTTGATTATAAGGGGATTAATTGGATAATTTAAAATAAAATAATACTTATTTTTATTTCAAACCAAAACAAAACATAAAGGTAACTTGTAAATACTTTATTAAGAGTGGGGAACTAAAAACTATTTTTATTTGAACGAAATAATGACATGGATTTCTAAAATGATTTGAATATTTTTATTAGTTCAACAATATAATTTTATATGAATTATGATAATTATTAAAGATAATTTTTTCTAGAAATGTTTTTCATCCACATTAATGTTATTATTAAATCATTAAAATTTCTAAACATTGATAGTTTTTGTAAAATAAAAAAAATTTCACTCTTCACTAAAAAAATTTCATTTTAAAAATATCTAAAAAATTATTCTTAGGAAAATTTTGAAATTATTATTTAAAAACTTATATCCATTTTCTCAAATAATTTTTTAAATTTATAATAAATTGACTACAATATTTTCACAAAAAAATTCAACAAAACCCATTTTTGAAAAAATGTTTCTTTGAAACATAAAATGACTTTTTTCTAATTATTTTCATAATAAAAATAATTAAATGAATATTAATATATCCAATTGGATATATAATCTAAATAATCATTTATAATCATTTCTGAATATTAATATAAATTAATTACACACACATAAATATATTTATAGGAAAAATATCTATTTTTAGTATAAATATTTTATCATCATTTCTAAACAATTGATAATCAATGTACAATTGATTATTAAAATTATTAATGTAAGAAATTAAAAATATATTAAATAACAAAATTATTCATATTAATACCCCCTAAACCAAAAAAAATGGTTTTAATAGGCAAATTTTAAAAATATTATTTCATTTTTAATTTTAGATTGGGGTTGTGAGTGGTGCATGATATCAAATATAGTGTTCTTTTAATTTAAAATGAAATATAGGGGTATTATACTAATCCCACCCTATAGATGTTACAATGTTAAAATTTTAATTATTCTTTTCAAAACTCAATATATAATATATATTTTAAAAATCATGCATAAATTTAATTAGGAACATTAATTTACTTATTATGAACAAAATAATTGTTATGTATGTACCTCTATTAGACTCATACTTATAAATATGCTTTTGAAAATGTTCCATGGAATATGTGTGTTACTTTCAATAAAAATTAATAATAGATTTATCATATAATCTATTAAGTTTGTGAAATTACTTTATCATTGGGATAAAAAATAAGATAACATTTACATAATTGATTTCCTCCCATTCTATATGATTGATTTATTCCATTGATTTTGATCATTAGGACCATGATGAGTTTTTAATGTATGAAGCACTAAAATTATATTTATTCTAACTATAATTTCATACAATTGGTGAAACATTATTCCTTCTATCTAAAACTAAAATGGTTACCATAAGATAAAATAATAACTAATATGAATAATCCTTCAGAAAACATTAATCTCCAAAATATTAATTGTAACAAATGATAAATTTAAAACACCTCAAATAGGCTAGAATAAATTTTAACTAAAAATTCAGAATTATATGATCACTTATTCTTATGAAGTTATACCATTTTAAATCCACATTTATCCTTTATCACTCAAATTTGATTATTCACTAATTGAATATTCTAAAATATAATTTATCCACGATAATATTAAAAAATGAATTAAAAATCACCATGGATAACCATTTATTATCACAAATTATCCTTAAAATTAATTTACACATTCTTCAGAAACTATCTAAAAATTATCAAACCACTTTTTAGCGTGATTAATACCATTCAACATATATTTCCAAAATTCTATTTTTTAAATTTCCATTATCAATTAATATTGTTATAATGATCCATGCATGTTTTCTATTAATCCTCATACAAAACTACCATTTATAAATAACACTAAATTATAATAATATATTATCCAATTTGACTATAATTACTATAAATTCAAATCCTTAAAGGTTATATTCAAACATGATGGCTATTCATAGATTTAATTTTGTTATAGAAAGTTTTTTAGATATTCCAGTCATGAAGACAATATTGAGAAAAAATAAAATTCTTCAAATCAACAATCTCAATTATGAAATGTATCATATAAATTATTTTTCTCTAAATGATTCAAGAAAATTTATTATTTGATTTCCATTACCTTCATAATCATTATGTTATTTTAAATATATCATTTATAAAAAAATTATTTAGGTTATCCTTTATTCTTGGGGAATTGGTTTTCAAAATTCCACATATCCTAATATTTAAATCAGTTTACATTAATAGATTCCTTATTTAATTTTTAATAACGAGAATGATAAAATTTTTCTACACACTTGAAATAAACCGAAATTCTCATAAAAATTTTAATTATGTTTTTATTCCCAAATTATAAACATTCATAATGTTTATTATTTTTTCTTTCATGGTTCTTATCACCTTAGAATTCATGAATCTCAACTTTTACCATATTTTTTGGAAATTCAGTTAGGTTTAGATTGTTTTTCGTAACTTGAGATAGTTTGTTATGAATAATCATATTATCATTCACTCTATATTATCTCTAATTTGGTTTTTTCATTATGGAAAATATATTGATCATACCCTGATCTAGTTACATTAATATTTCAATGGTTAGCAAAGATATAACACCCACTCCACTGAAATGTTTTACATTATAATACCTACATTGACCAAAATTGGTTGTTAACTTCCTTATAATAGGTGATATTCCTAATCAATGAAACTCAATTATTTAACCCTAATACATTATGAATATTTAGATTTAGAATAAATAACCCAAAATCTTTCTCCAATAATCGAATAGATTATCATAATTATTATATTAACTGTGTTAATTTAAAATCAAATTCCCAAGGTTCTTACTAAAATTTCTATGATACCAAGTATAACAGCCAAACACCGGTAACCTTGAGCTAGTACTTACTTTATAATATTGTCTTAAGAAACAAGGGATAACAACATATATGATTGATTAGTTTATATGTTTTTTTAAATAAGATTCATACTTGCTTCTAATATTACACTATAAATATAATAAAAATAAAATAATATACAATATTTCATCCCTAAAATCCATCAAAGTATCATTATAACTATATTGGGTAAATAAAAACAAAAAAGGGGGTGATTAGAAGCTCAATACATGTGACATTCAATGGAATCCATAAAGAGTAAATAAGGTATAATAAAAATATAAGTATGGATTATAAAAGTGCATTACACTCAATCAATAACATAATTTCATTTTACATACATGGCTGATATCAACATAAAAATCCAATGGAAAATGGAAACTAAATTCTTAATAAATGAAATGAATAAATTTAGACATGCAGGATCCTTCTAACAAGTCCATGACTATGTTATCATATATCTTACATTCAAGTCCTCATCCTAGAAATCATTATTTTTATAAGGGTAGGTGTAAATTAGATACACCTAAAATATGGAATTCTAGTTATTTTGTGTCCTAAGACCAATTAATGAATCAAGGGGATATCTATAACTAGATCCCTCCCATCACTTTCACATTCTGTTAATTCCTTATATACTGAATGAAAAAAACAATCCATTCTAAAAATTGCATATAAATCAACATTTATCCTTACTAAAACAAGAATATAAAATAGTCACCCAGTTAAATAAATAATAATTATCAATAAACATTTATCAATTAACACCACATGTAGATGTTTATACAGTTGATGCAATATCAATGCGGTAGAACTGATTCAATTTAAATCCATGAAACATAAAATATAGATATAGCGGAGATAATAATTTCATTTAAAATAATGCATCATGATATTGAATTTGGTCAGGATAAAGTTAATGAAAAGAAATCAATGAATCAGAAAAGTATGAAAGAATACCATTAACTCATTAGATTTGGAGGTATTTTTTTAGAAAAACCAATATTTAAGGAATATAAAGTAAATTGGAAAAATTATTAAAAATAAATTACATTTATAATTTTATAATAAAGTTATAAATCACTTTAGAAATTATCTTTATTCCCTTAAAAATAATATCATTGTCCATTAGTATGTTTAAAAACATAGAATTTGAAAAAAATTGGGAAAACATTTGTTTGAAAATATCATGGAAATATTTAAATTTTTAATGAAAATGAATAAAAAATATCACGATGATAAATTTTGGTTTACTATATATGTTAAAAAAATTCTTTTTTCTCATTATTAAAAATTCATGAAAAATAATTATTTGGAAAAAAATTGAAATGATTTATTTTAATTTTTTCCATTAAAGAAAAATCTTCTGAAAATAAATTTTTAAAAAATTTCTTATATAGTTGAAGACTTTTAAAATCAATTTTAATAACATGGATATGTAATAATATTATTCTGGTATAAAAATAAGAAAGAAGGTCGACATCCCTTACTTGTAACTTACTTATTGATTCTTGATCCATCTTGAGAAAAAAATTAATATAAATATATAACATAAAAAAATACCCAAAGGAGAATAAAATAGATGTGATTTATGATATTAGGATAGTATATTTTTTCCAAAGTAAATATGAAAAAAATAATCCAAAAATAAAATGAGACTATAAACTAAATCCATTACTATAATAAATTTTTTTGAATCCAAACTCTTTAAAAGAGTATACATAAATTTAAATATTTAATACCAATAATAACGAGTAATCCGTGATATAATATATCAATTTGGTTGTATATACAACATATAAATGAATTTAGGTGCATAATATAAACACATCTCAGTGATGTGGGTGCTAAAATTACCCTTACCTTCAATCTTTTCTTAGTCACACATGTTTAGTCCTCATTCATAATGTATTTATGTTCATTAAAAACATTCTTAGGGACCCTTTTAATCTATGCTTCTATTTAAGGTTCTTTTATATAAATTTTAAATTAATTCATTGATTAGTTTTTTCTTACATTGACTACATATTTGGTAAATTTCTCTAAAATTAATTCATTATACTTTCCTTGGTTGAAAGGGATATGAAAAAATTAAATCTTTTATATAATGTTAATAATTTCATGAATATATTTATTATTCATTTTTTAAAATTTTAAAATCATCCATTCCCGGTTTTAATGAAAAAATTAATCTCATCACTTCAAGGAAATGGTAGTCCATAAGTACGCATAAGAAACATTATCATTTCGCAAAAGATGGAAGTGAAAGAAGGTAAGTGTCATATAA
The DNA here is from genome assembly GCA_963277665.1 of Viscum album. Classification (NCBI taxonomy): domain Eukaryota; kingdom Viridiplantae; phylum Streptophyta; class Magnoliopsida; order Santalales; family Viscaceae; genus Viscum; species Viscum album. The sequence continues at coordinate 429,816,638 of OY728121.1, forward strand.
TATTTAAAAATAATTATTATTTAATAAATATCATATATATTAATTTATTCCTCCATTATAACCATAAATTTAATGTAGTGATAGAAAATTAATTACACTTCTATGTGAAGATGGTTGGTCATAGGTACGGACAAGCGATGCTGTCAATTTACATAGGATAAAAAGGGAGGGAAAATGGTTTTCTCTTAAAAATAATAACATTTTACTATATTGATGATTCCAGAATTATTATTTTAGGATGTATAAATGAGATTTGATTGATGTATAAGAAGGAATAAACTTTTAATGTGCCGGGTAAGGCGATTATCTATTCTTTGAGAGGCCACTTTTGGTTTACTTATAAATCATTCTTAAGATGGTATTAGGGAAATAAAATGAGACAAATAATGAAGGGATGGAATATAGGATATTATCAAGGTATGTATTGGCCAATATATTGGTATTAATGAATATTAATAATAATTGAGAAGAGGTTCCCTTTTATATGTGATGGGAGGGGCACATATGGAATTACATAAAATATTTAAATAAAATAAAGTGAATTAATTTTGAATGTGGAAAACAAAATTTATATATTCAATGATGATAAATTTAATGTATAAATAAAACCATAAAATGATGTTTAATATAGTTTTATTTGTTACTTTGAATACTTATACCAATATTTTTAACTCATTTATCTCATTTTACCCTTAAGAGAGTTCATAAATATATATGATTATTTCTATTCATTATGAAAAAAATAGTTGAAAAAATATATTATATTAATTATAATAATTCTAATTAGAGAATCAATTTTACATTATTTTAATCCTATAATTGTAGGAAAATACTTTTAATATAATTTCAAAAACTCAAAAAATACTCTTTTTAGAGAAATTCTTGTTTTAATCATAAAACCAATTTGATAGAAATATAAGGAATAAAGTTGATTATAGTGTGATTATTTGTATTATGTAAAATAAAATTATACTTATTTTCCATTAAAAATCCATAAACTAATAATACATTGTTAATACTAGATTACGATAGAAGAACAAAAAATGATTCCTTTTTGAACAAAAACAGTACATATATTTCTAAAATATTAAGAATATATTTATAAGTGAAACACTATATTTTAATATGCATTATATAAATTATTATATATTTATTTTTATTGAAAAAATGTTTCATATACATTCATATTATTCCTATATAATAATAATGTCATAAAAGTTGTAGTTTTTGTAAAATTAGTATTTTTCACTATTCACTAAAAATTTAATCATTTCAGACAAATATAAAAAATCCAAATTAATAAAATTATGATATTATTATTTAAAAAATTATATCAATTTGTTAAATATAATTTATATAATCCTATTAAATTATTGATAATATCCACACACAAAATTCATCGACAATCATTTTTGAAGAATAAAATGACTTTATTATGATTACTTTCCTAATAACCATAAATAAATGATTGTTAATTCAATAAATCAGATATATAATATTAATATTTAATTATAATCACTTATCAATAGTAATCAAAATACATTACACACATAAAAATATTTTTACAGAAAATTCCTCCTTTACCTAAAAAAGATTGTATCATTATTTTTAAATAAGTAATTATCGATGATTGAATTATTATTAATTTCATTAAGGGAAAATCTTATTCATATATTCCATAATAAAGTTGTTCTTATTCATACTAGCTAAAAGAAAAAGAGGGTTATAAGATTCATATTTAAGAAATATTATTTCACAGTTCAATTAAGCTTGAGGTTGCATGTGGTGTACAATATCAAACACAGTTTTCTTTAAATATAAACTAGAATCAGGATATTATAGAAATAATAATATTTTTAATTATATAAAGGATCCAATAATAGTTTTAAAAGGAGTCACATATGATGTTCATTTTTATTCTTACTTCACCATGACCCTTCTAATTAATTTTATTATATCGTAACTCAATGATCAAGACCTATGCCTTATTAATAATATATGAACAACCAAAAAGATTTAATTTTTTATTATCATTTGAATCCTTATAAGAAATCCTTAATTTGTACTTTGCAATAATATTATGAAATCCACTTAATTTTTATGGGTTTTATCATGTGTATGATTTATTTATTATTTAATTTCACTTATAGCATGTGTATACATGAACATATTATGATTTTTGTTATGTTATTGTTGGGATAAAAACATATATCTCTCTAATGTATCAGTAAATGTACTGATATATTGATATTCTATGTATTGTTTACTAATGGTTTGCTGAGTCACACTATGTTATGTGACTTGTGGGCCCATATTTATATAACACTCCATTTCACTAAGTTATTCTTTAAATCTTATGATATAATATGAATATTATTGGGTAATGAACCCAATCCACCATGGTACTCTGTCAGATATGTTTATTAGAATGGGGAGTTAAACCAATCCATCATGGGACTCCATCCACTATGATTTTTCTGATGTAAATCCTTATCACATTCTTGTTATGTCATGTTTTATATTTTCTCCACATATTTATGATTCCATGATATTATTATGGCATTTTCTTATGCCATGTTTCCGTGAATATGATCATTCTTTTTGTAATATCAAGTAATGACTGTGAACATATAGGTGTTGCCTCACTATCACAATTTAATTTATTTATTATTTTAACATCCCTATTTTTTCCTTGTATGACATGGAAATATATGAAGGAATATATTTAGAGAAAAAAGCTATGAAATAAAGAGATTCGAAGGCTTGAAGAGGATCAGTTTTGGTATAAAAAAATTATTAACTATATTATATCACATGCATACAATTGTTTATAAATAATGAAATAAATCATGAAGAGACTCTCAAATTATAAATATGAGGACATCGTGGAATCTATAAAATGAGTTTTACCCAATACGTGATAGAACCACTATTAGCATCAGGGGTTTGGTTTAAAAGATATAGTGGGAAGTTAATTAATTAATTAAATTTTTTATTCCCCATGACCAAGATAAATAAATAAATACAAATTTACAACCAATTTTTAGGGTTATCCACCAAACCTTGAGATTTTATTATAGAGATCAGAGGATAATCGATGGACATTGGGATCAGGGATCAATGATCCTAGTAGAAAAATGTTCTCTAATGAAAACAGAGTTCGTAGAGATTTCCTAAAAAAATAATTCAAATCCATTCTCTTCCAGTTACCAATCCAAACTAGGGTCATGGAATTATTTTACATTTGATTATATACCATGTTGGTTATCTGATTATGAATTAAAATCAAATCCATAAATAGTTATATTTATAGGACATTCTTGTTTTCATGATTGGGATAATCTTCTAGGGATTTGGGGAATTGATATTATGATTTTTTTTACTCTTCATTATTCTTCTTTAAAGAAAATATTTAATTTAAACATGAAAAATGGATCAGGTTCATTCCAATTTTCTGATTTGTTCATTTTTTTGGAATTTCTTCACATGTTTTTGATGTTTCTTTTAGTTGGTGATTTGAAAAATGCCTTCTATTTAACAATTGTGTAATCATTCATCGAAAAAATTGATTGATACTGTGTGATTGGGTTCTAGAATGATGGATTGATTGAGGATAAATAATGATGTTGGATAATAGTTGGTATAACAAGAGTGGATTATTTTTCCCCTTTTACTTGATTTAGTATAAGGTGATTGAATAGTTTGATGGGACCCAATTATCTTGTGTTTTAGGTGGATTTAATCTAATTAATAGTGATGGATGTTCTCATAAAGATTAATCTTTCTTTTCATTAGTTATATGGGTAGCATAATTTTTGGTGGAATCCATGGGTAAAAAAATTAATGATCACATTAAAATTTCTAAAAAATGCATGACTACAAGACATGTACTCAAAAAAACACATTTTTTGTAGTCCACCTTCTACCGTTATTTGGTTTCCTCATGGGTAAAAATATCACACGTTGTGTGACATGGTGATGTAGTCAAGGTGTGTACCCCTAGGGTACATTTGAAAAGACATGTATAAAAACATCTGAATGAATAGAGTACAGATACATCACCCAATAATCAGACAAGGACTGGTACACTGGCCTAAAAAAAATTCATGAGAAAAGATTAAAGTACACAGATCTAACTAGATGTACATGAGAACATTTGAAAGAATAATGAGTGTCAACTCAATCTCTAAATACCATGATATCAAGATAATAAATCATTTAATTTCATAATTATGTTCCATGAGATACGATGAGACACAAGCAGACCTGAGGTAGGCAATAAATGTGATGAACCCCCAATACATGTAGTGTTATTTTTCCTAGGTCGGTTGAGTCCCTACAAATCATTAGTTTAGACTATTATAATTTGATTGTATTCCCATAGTCCATCACTATTATGGTATTATGTGACATTACTTCCTTAGAATTTCATTGTGATTCCCTCTACGGGTTGGTTTCAGATACAATTTTTTTGAATTCCTCAATGAGTCATGTGGTGGTATACTCTATAAAATCATCATTACTAGGTGGGGTTTTAGGAATCATATTGATCAACATACATGGATGTATGATCCCCTAATTAAAATAATATTCAAGATTTTCTTTTTGTATCCCCTAATGGTCCTTGTTGTGATCCCTTCTATATGTATTGATATATTTTAGGATCCAGTGAATTATTCTTCAGTGAGGCATGATGATCATGACCCCTAAAATGAGATTAATGTGTGTTATCATGGCTTGTGGAATTGATTATCCCTAATGAGATTCACCTTAATATCTTGAGTAGAATATTATTTTTAAAATAATTGATATGACCTATTAAATAATTGGAGTATGTTTTGAGTATATCTGGGTTTATGTTATCCATATTACCATGTCTCATATCATGATGATATATTGTGTGATGAGTTAACCACTCTCTTAATGCTTGTGAATTTTTCATTTTGTGGTGTCCAACTGGGCATTGTTATACTCACCGCTACATGGGATCTTCCTAAAAATTCCAAATTTTGGGTGAAGTTTTATTTCTACATTTATTACGTTCTAGTAATTTTCCATATTATAATTTGGGAAAGATGTAATGCATGCGTTTTTGTATTAGTTTTATTTAACATTCAACATTTTATGGGTATTTAGATATGTGTGCATGTGTACTGTTACTTTAATATTGGGACACCCATATGTGTGATGTGCCTAATCGACACTGGTTTCTTTCCACTTTCCTATTTTATGAAGTCTCTGAGTTCCAAATTTAGGTTACTATAGACCAGGAAGGCCTAAGTGGTTCGTCTCATGATAGGGTTGTGTCATAGTAATTCAACATAGGACTAATGTTTTGAGATTTTATAGCAATGGGGATTGGTTTTGGAATTATTTAAACAGTGTAAAAGTGTTTCAAGTGCGAATTTCTGGCCAGGGAATCCAGTTTTGTTGTGGCAACCAATATATCCATTCAAAAAGACATTGAAAACCTTCTTCCTAACTCTATACATGTCGGCCCAATTTTGATAGAAAACATTGGTTCATGCATCAAATAATGATGAGTTATTGTTTTCATATCCCACATGATTCATATAATTAGATATACTTATTTACCATGGTATATATTCGTTTTATTTCATGATTCCTCCATGAATTCATCCATCCAAGATTCCACATCATAATAATATTAATGTCCACCTAATGACGAGGCATCAGTGCGGGGATCTGGACATGAGGTGACACCTCTTGATGGATTTATAGTTTTTTCACCATCCATTGAGTAATAGGATGCGATGGAATTAATATATTAGGATTTTCATAGGATTATATCACTCTATTATTTTCATAGGTAGTGACCTCTCATATTTCTAGGTGATCCAGACCATGAAGAAGGTGAAGACTAGCTAGAGGTAGTTACCCGAGCTTTTTTACATTGTGTGGACACCTACTGATCATATGGATGTCCTATAGGTGAGTCTTATACATCGATCCATAAAGAAATGATGGATTTTGGTGACTCAGTAACATGATGATACTACTCTATTCTGGAAAAAAATCAAGAGTCTCTTTAGATAAAAGTTTATATCTAGCCACACTGCGAGTGGTACACATCTAAGAGCTTTTGCGTCTTTAATAGGGTAGTATGACCATGATTGAGTATTCATAGAGGTTCCCACCCTCTTGAGATACTCTCTATATTTGGTTATAGATATTTTATCAATTAATATAATTTTTATAAGGTCCTCATATGAGATATTAGGGATTTAATAACATCTATTTTTATTCCCACATATGTCGGAGTACTCAAGCAACCTAACTATCGGATAGATTTATGAATGATCAGAACCAAATAACTGGTGATGGTAGAAGGAATATAGGAGATGATACCCCATCACCTGGTATCTAGTTATATATATAGTGATCCCAACATATCAGAGGATTTATGAGATAATACTAGGTTAGATGATCTATTGTTCAGGGCTGTCATGATTTTTCTAGTCAACCTAGCGAGAGGTGGTGTTTCTCTTGCAATGGCATGGGAAAATCCATTCAGGATTTCCCAACCCTTTGTACAAATGATTGTGATAGGGTTTATGGAACACTTATTAAGATACATCATTAGGAATATGTAGGTATTATATGGTGGAATATGTGGTAGATGTGTAGGGAGAGAATCTATAGGTGGAAGACGTTTTGGCTTTCTTCAACCACCACCCCTAGGAGGTCAACACTAGGAAAAGGGAGCTGATGGGTAGGGACGAATATAGATGTAATCCATTGAGGTCTATGAACCCAAGGCCCCATGTATGATTATATTTATAATCAATTTATTCTCTACTTTATCTAAAGTACTAATATATATGGGTGTGATCCACTCTTTTAATTCCACTTCTCTTATACAAGACTTATAAATTCCGGTTGATCCCATTGTCAACCTATCTGTTTGGATACTCTAAAAAGTGGGGATTCAAAGATAAAACAACACTACTGATAATGTGAACTAACTCTTAGATGAGAGATATTTGTATGGATTCTCTTTCTATCAATTATATGGCCTTATGATATCATCTTAGTTATAGACTGACAATCCACATTTCTTACCAAGATTGACTATTTTTTGTAGAGGATGTAGTGTATCCATGGTGATGAGATAAGTTTTTATATCATGGATGATAAGTAAAACTCAGTATAGAATTATGGGACAATACCTAGGAGGATAAAACCAATTACTCGTCAGTTGTATAGTATTACTCTTAGAGCAGTGGATGATGCGGGCTTTCAGCTTCCAATAGTGGTGGTAGAGTACGATGATGACCTTCTAGTGTACATGTAGTTATTAATTCTCCAACAAGATATATAATTATACATTTATTTTCATTAAATTAATGTCATTATATCTTCCCCTACATATTTTATTTCTCTTAGAGAGATAATTAAGTTTAATGTGCAATTGGAGGGATTTTAGGAGAAGATCCTTATAAGACTCGGTGTGTCATCCTTTGCAGCCCTAGTGTTGTTCTCCAATAAGGTGGATAGAAGATTGAGGTTTTTTTTGGATTAATGTATCTTAAAATAGGTGAACTTGAATAATAAAATACAATAAATAGAATTTATAACCTCTTCAAAAATTTGATATTGGAAATATGGATCTCGAAGGTAGACCTCATACAAATTTTCATGAGCTCCGGGTATGAGATATAGACCTACCAAAGATAAAATTATGATATCTATATGGTCATTATGAGTACATGTTGATTCATTTTTGTGTGAATAATTCCAAAACAATTCTTATGGGATGCATGAATTATAAAATTCATAATTTTATAGACTGGATTGTGGTTATCCTAGAGATACTCTAAGATTACTAGCATTATGGGAAGCTCTCAAAGTTTTAGTTTTAGAGTTGGGAGCTCCAAATTCTGGTACATGGAATCTTTAAAAAAAAGTAACAGTGGACCTGATAATGGTTGAGGTAGTTTTATCTTAGGATCCACCAAAGAGACGGTTGAGTTACATAGAATCAATGGATATATAAGATAAAATAGGATATTCATTCCTGATTTTTCTAGGATATAATAACCCTTGATAGTTTTGACCTAAGAGGGAAGCCTATCATGTAGACATAAATGTGCCAACAAGATTTTTATGAGATTCCGAAGAGGCTGATTATTTCTCCCATAATGATATTGGCATAGGAGGGTTTCATGTGCATTGTGTTTATTATTTCCCTAGGGACCAGAGTTGATAGTTTTATGATGTACAGTTAGGTAGTGATTTACTATGTCTCTTGGTGGTTGAGACCACATGAGAAGGACTATACAAACCATGATCTAGAGTTTCTATCAGTAGTATTCATTGTGAATATGTGGTGAGAATACCTTATGGGTGAGTGGTTTATATTCCATTATAAAAAATATCCTAATGTTTATAATCTCAAATAAGGATCTTAACATGAGAGAAATGTGATTTTAGGGATTTCCTCTATTATTGGGACTTTGAGATAGTCTACACTCCATGGAAGGGAGTCATGGTGAAAAATTATCTTACCAGAATATATTATTCATAGTTATTGAGTGTGGTGTCAGAGTACTTGGTGTTGTTCTAGTAGTCCATAGTGGAAGAGGATGGGGTGAATTTTCTACAGTCATTGGTTGTTACCCCACTTCTTATATAACATCTTAGTGATGATCATCATGGGGATACAAACCATGATACCTTAGAGACATATATATCCAAATTAAATGCTCATTATGTATTTTATAAAGGTGGGGATCATGTTATAATTTTAAAAGGCAGGATGATAGAACCCATGACATTGTGTGAGGAAGTTATAATAGAGTTCCATATAACCCTATTGTAAGTACATCTAGATGGGTTGATGATGTACTAGGATGTTCAATGTTAGTTCTAGTGGATTGGGATAAAGAAGTGTGTATAGGATTTTATCTCCTAAAATCTCAATTATCAGAATGTGAAGGTTGAGAAGAATGATCCAATGGGTTTATCTCAACACATTTAGGTCCCATAGTGATTGTGGGATTGTATATCAACATAAATTCATGATTGTGAATCCATGATATTCTAGAAGACATGATCCCATCAAGTTGACCATAGACTGAATCACCAAGTTAGACCACCTCTTAACTACTTGAGAGCATAGTTTGGTCGATAGAATGATACACCTTTATGTGAAAAAGATTATTTTACTTCATATATTTCTCTCAACAATTTTTCTAGAGAATGATGATTACTTAATTTAATTATTAAAGAGAGGAATTCAGGAGGCCTTTGGAATATAGTTTCATTTCATCATAATGTCGCACCCCTAAACTAATGGCTAGACTAAGAATACTTTTCATGTTATGGAGGACTTAATTTGGTCTTAATTATTATAATTTTTGAATTGTTTTTTGGGTCACCTATCTTTGGTGGAGTTTGAATATAATAATAACACCATTCAACATTCAGTTTGACACTATTTTAGGCCTTGTATGGGAGATCCTATAGGTCATCACTATGTTGGATATATCTAGAAGAGTTAGTACTCATGGGCCTAGAGTTAGGGTGACTAATGACATTGATGGTGCAGATCATCCAATAGAGTACTAAGAATACCCAAAACTATCAAAAGTTTTATATAGACTAACAATAGGGGCCATTTGACTTCATGATGGGAGACCATGTGTTCTTATGGGTATCACCTCAACATGGATTATTGATATTTTTCCTGGATAATAGGTTATATATAGGATTCATTGGATCATTATAGATAGTACATAGGGTTAGAAAGGTATAATATAGTTTATACCTACAAGCATAGTTAGATCGAGTACACTCCATTATCCACATGTCACAGCTGAGAATGAATGTTCATGACCCATTTCATTTTTTTGAATGTGGTGAGAAAGACATCAAGGATGAATTTACCATTGTAGTGTACACACTAGATATCAAGGATTGGAATCATATGATACTTTATGGGATATTGATTACCTTAGTGTGCATACAGGGGAAACATGATAATCTTTAGGAGAGCACATGGCAGTGGGAGACCCAAATGTGAGCTCATTACCATCAAATTTTTTAGTTGGCTTCTTGATTTTCAGGATGAAAATACCAATGTCTAGGATAATGTAAAAACCCTAGTTTTACCTTATAATAGTTATAAATACGTAGAGGAATATTTTTAAGGCCTAGATCTAAGACGATATGAGATTTTAAGTCCCATAGAGTTTTGGTTTTGATACAATAAAAATATTAAATATATTATATGAAACACATAAATTTTTTTCGAAATAAATGAATAACTCTATAATAGAGTCCCATATTTGAAATTTTAGGAATATATTGAATTTGTAACATGGGTATTACCCTATAAATTATATAACATTTTTTGGTGTTGGGTGTTGGGATAATATTGGTCATGGTATATTTAAAAGATTAAATTAATTAATTAATTAATTTAGACTATGTGACTTCAATTACTCTATAAATACATGATTATATCAAATTAACAGGGTTATATGCATAACCAATATAATTTATATGAAATCTTGGAGGATCATGGAAAATCATCAAGATCATGGATCGATGATTGGAGAACTGCAAGGATTGCCAACGACAACGAAGTTCAGGGATATCACCAAAGAAATAAATGAAAATACATTCTTACTCAGGAACAGATCCTAACCCAAGGTAGGGAATTGTATTCCACTGGTTTATTTCTCCCATTGATTATCCAATGTTAAATGTTAATCAAATCCAGTGATATATTGATTCATGGGTCTCTCATGTTTATGGTACTAGGTTTATCTTCCCTGGTTTTAGGAATTAATATTATTTATTTTTCACCTAATTCATCCTTCAAATGACTAAAAATATAGGGAAACATGAAAAATAGTTATTGATCATTCCTATTTTTGATTTATAAATTTTATCCCTATTTCATCGATTGTTCTTCACTCGAATTTAATTTGGAGACAGTTTATAAAATACTCAGTATTCAATCATTTACTGACCATTTATCAGTGAAATAGATTGATACCATGGGTTCAAGTTCATGATATAGGGACTGATTGTGGTACAATGGTTATGGTTTATGATAGGATATAAAATTAGTGTGTATTGAGGCTTCTCGTTTTGAATTCTAGAATGAATTGATGACACATCGCGACAAGAGTCAATTTGTTTGTGGTTTTAATGTCTAGAATCTATCCAACAATGATGGATTTCTTCCAAAAGATCAAGATCCATGTTTATTAGTAATATTGGTTATTGATTTGGAAGAAAATTTAGCTTGGGAGAAAATGAATGAGTGTTCTAAACATTATAAAAAATTTCAATCTACCCAACATTTATTCTGAAAAACAAACACCATATAGTACCCCATATCAAGATCTAGGATTTCCTTCAATATTGAAATATCAAAGACCATGTGACATGTGTCATATATTGTGTGACTTGATACTGGATGTTCGAAACATGCCTCGATGGTACATAGATATGACCAAAAGCAAGAACGTGAGAACAACCATAGTACATGGACATGACCCAATACTCGGACATGACCTGGTACACAGGCACAACCAAAGTACATGTATATAACCCAAATTACAATGGCATTGAAAATTGTACATGATAATGATCTTGTGGAATGATGTGTGATAGTTATAACTTTAAAAACTATTTATCCTAAGAAAACACATCGTGTAATTGGAGAGTTACATGCCATGTGAGATAGAGAGTCATGGGAAGATGAGTGGTAGGGAAGGTAAGTCAGGTACTCCCCATTACACACCCTATAGTTTTTCCAGGGCCAGTTGAGACCCTCCTTCAATCTAGTTTGGAATAGTATCACTTGAGTTTGTTCCCTTATACAATCACTATGAGGATATAGTGAGAAAATATTTTCTCAGTATAGTATTGTGATCCAATCTATAGGATGGTTTTATATAGAGGTTTTAAGAATCACTCTATGAGTTATAGGGTGGGATCCACTATCATATCATTTTTCCAAGGTGGGGTTTGAGTAATTATTATTACTAACTTAAACTACTATAAAATATCTTACATAAAATATTAATCTAGATAGGTTTTTTTGTCTCCCCTAGTGATCCTGGGTGAGATCCCTTATCTATGCATTGAGATATTCATAGATTTGATGAGTTCTTATTTGGAAAGTTCCAATGAGCATGACCCATCAGATGAGAACCAATAGTAATAGCATAGCTAATGTACTGGATTATCTAGGAAAATAATTACCTTAAATCCTCATGTATAATATTGTGGATGATAGTATTTATAAGATATATTTGATACTTGGACTCTATTATGAATATATCTACGTTTATATTATCCTTATTTCTATGTCGCATGTCCAATTGACATACATTGTGATGATTTGACTACTCTTTGTAATTTATTTTAGTCATTTCAAAGAGTCCCAATGTGTATTGTTATACTCACACCAACATGAGCTCTTCCCACACATGTCATGTCTTATGTAGCTGACATTCCATTTGATGTTATCTGAGGACCAGGAGGAACAATAGAATAATGAGTTAGACTAACCATGGTTTGAATATGTGTTTCATTTGAAAAAATTCCCCTCCTATTTATCATTTTGGAATATTTTATCATCTTTGGGGAGATATTATATTGAACCCTTTTTTATTTTCTACTATATTTTCTTGCTATGATATCGAATAGATATTATGCATGAAATATGGCATGTGTTGTTTTTACCTTATAGTATTTCATGGAAATTCTGAGGTCTGTGTGTGTACATGTACCTTAAGATATGTACTTTCATGTCTGTGATATTCCTACTCAACATAGGTTTCTATCCCTTATCCAATTATAGGTTGTCTCATGGTGTCACACTCTGCTTACCATTAGCAAGGTGGGCCCCAGTGGGTCTTCTCGAAAAAATTATATAACTAAAAATTTGAGATTACCCAGTTTTATGTTTTCATTCCCAAGGTTATGAAGATGGCGATAATTTAATATTTTTTTAGAAGGAGTCTTGTGTGGCTCAATTTTTGAGAATTAATCACATGTTTTTTAAAATAAGTTGCATATGTAACATCTTCTAAAATATAGTAGACCTTCCATTCATGGTATTGGGACATTATTTTGTGAGATGAATTGTTGAAATTATTGAAATGATGTAAGAAAATGTTATTTTTATCTTGGGTCGCTATATTTAGTTTTATAGAAGTGGTTAGATAATTTTTTGGGTTAGTTTTGTTTTTTTGGGGGAATATTATAATACAAAATTAGTGAAAACCCTAGGGATAAGTATAAAGGGTAATTATATGTGTGGGATAATATCCCTATGTATTGGTAAGGTATGGACTATTTAGTTCCCTTTAAATTACATCCTTTGATGTATACTAGAAAGTGGATGTGACTATGAGACATTTTTAACTTGGTGTAATCAACCTGAAAGGAATGGTTGAGTATCAAAAAAACCATTACTCTAGTGCATTCTTAGTGAACCTAATATTGTAAAACTAGATAAAAAATATCATGAGATATGATTTATTTAATAATATTTGATTTATAACTCATGATAATCGATTTATTAAGTTATGAAGGAATATGAGAAAACCCAAATTTATTAAACATAGATTGAATCAAGGGTGATTATATTGAAATAAAATATGTTTTTTATGTTCTCAAGAGTAATACATTTCAATTTTATGTTTTTAATAATATAATTTATGATATATCTCTTACGATGTTAATTATTCAAATATCATGTTTACCACATTTGGTTTTTGTAATAGCTAAACATATATGGAACCATGTTTAAAATAGATTCATCAAGCATTATAGAGATTGTCACCATAATAAATATAACAATATAAGATACGGAATGAGAAATATTGTGATTATATCAAACCAACTATCAAGAGTAATGGTTTAGAATGTGAACATGGTCAAAATAAAAAAACCCATAGAAGAGAAGGATGCAGTCTCATGTATGTTCAGGTGGTGAAGATGAGAATGTAAATAATATTTAGCCTCCTTCATGTTAAAAATGTGGGATGATACACCTTGTGTAATCTATCAATGGGCAGAGAATAAGTTTTATTTGTGATAAATTTTTGAATCAATTAAAAATATACTGAATAAAAAAGGAATATTTAAATCAATAAGATGGGTAAAAATAATTTTCTTATGAAAGAACCAATATAAATTTGGTGTTTTATATTTTTTGAACTTGGGAAATTTGCAAACCAATCCAATATTTCAAGGGATTAAGATGATAATCAAAACTAACAACATCTTAGACCATTTCAATAAGGTAATTACAATAAAATAACCAATATTAAAGTGGATAGTGATAATTATATGGTTATAGGTACACATATTCATCACAATAGATTTATTGAAGTCTTATGTCATGTATATTTTCATCAACTATTAGCTATTAAAAATACTCATGGTCGATGCATTATTGAATTAAAGGGATACGAATCTTCTTTATTTTTTGTAGGAAAATGATTCATCCAAGGGTAACTAATATTCCTTTAGATAAATTTATTTTGATTTTGGAAATGAATTTTATCTCTCTAATTAGCAAAAAATATGAATAAGGAGATTAAATTACATATCAATCTATGAAATTCTATTAATGAAATGAATCTTATAAACACCATTTAAAAGGAAATTATAAAATATGGATCTTGATACTGATTAATGATAAAAAATAGGCTCAAATGGTTGGAAAAAAATCAATGTTAGGTATAATTATAGTGGGAGGAAAAAGATATGTATCTTATGTTGGAAATTATGATACCACTATAAAAATTACATATAGAATCATGTATAAATTTAGATAAACTTAAAAATTTTCATTAGTATTTAATAATAAATATTTTTATGGTTCAACTTATTTAAGGTGGGGGAGTGGGAATGAAATGCCCCAAGATTTAACAATATAATTTTCCTTTAAATTAATATTATGTTGATAGAATTATTCACCTGAAACACCAAATCAAGATCAACCATAAAATAATATATATTTTTTGAAAAAAACTCTCTTATTCGAGGACAAAAATATTGGTAACCACATTATAAAGTACATATTTGACTAAAATAAAATTCATTTTCATACTAATGAATTGATATAATTAACATGGATAAATAACAAATAAGATCATTTAATAATAGATATATATTTTATTTTAATATAATATTTTTTTTATAATATCTTACGTAAATGGTTGATGAAAATAGTGTATATATTTATATGAATATTATTTTAACATTCAATTTAATATAAATTGATAGATAATAAGAATAAGAATGGATTACACTTTGAAAAGTAATTTTCATATAAAAACAATTTTTCATTATATTTAATGATCTTATTTAAAAGGAAAATTCTCATATTTTATAACTATAATCTGAAAAATGACTAATATTTTGGATTCATTATATCAATGTTAACTTAGGATTACTTTTTTAATTTTTCTAAAACAAAATTTTTAGGTGAATTGTAAAAATAAATTTTTATTCTAAAAATATAAATTTATAATTGTATAATAAAGAAATAAAATTCTATAAACCATTTAACTAATAAAATATTTGTTTAATAATTTAAATTATACCATATAATAATGATATTTTGAATTTATAAAACCTATAATTTATCTTTTAAGAACCTAAGTAATTGTTTCCAATAATAACTACCTTTGGTTTTTTCTTTTAAATGAATTGTTCTTTTAAAATATTTGGTTTTTTCTTTATTTTAAATCTAAATAAAATTTATTTGTTTTATAATAAACCAATGAAGGAAATATAAATCAAAAATATTTATCAATTTATAAAAAACATAATTTTTATACTTAAAAATACAGTTTCGTCAAAATTGAGCTTTATGTGTTTGGGAAACAATTATAAAATTAAAAATCCTCCCAATTATAATATTCACTCGATAAAATTTTATTTTTTTAAATCATCATTTTCAAATAATCATTTTAAGCTAATTTAATTTTATGGTTTTTAAAATTCATTTCTGAGGGTAAAAATTGTGTTACTTTGGTAAGGATGAATAAGGAATAAATGAGATTAATGTAGTGGAAAAACCTAAAAAATATTAAATAAATGTTTTCTAATGGATTTTTTAGTTATTATAGAACTTATGCGCTCACATAATCCATATTTTTTTTTATTTTTTCCTTATCCATGAATAATAAAATGACATTTTTATACACTAAGGGGTATTTAAAAAATGTCATTGTCACTACTTATAAAGGGGGACTTCCCCCATGCCTTCAAGGCACTCCAAAATTATTATTTAGTCTTCTAACTTTACCATTTTAAATTATACTAGAATCCTCTTTTACATTTATATGCTTTTGGTCTAATTAATTATCTTAATGCCTCAATTTCCTTAGAATTCATTAAAGAAAACTCAATATTCTAATACTAATTTTTCCTTTATATCATAAATTTAAATTCTAATTTTCTAATTAATATATATTTATATAATTATTTATTTTGAAATTAATGTTATTTTTATAATTTAATAAATGTTAAAAACCTTTAACATTTTCTATTAGTAATAATGAAACTCTAATTTGTGCATTGTGTAGATTACTACCTCCAGGAAATGAAAAATAGTAATTTCCACCACTGATGATCTGCATAAAATATAATGATGAAATTGAAGAATAAATTTAAAATATGTAATATAATTAAAATTATTAAATGGTAATTTATCATCCACCTCATTCCCCGCTCATTCTTTAGGAAATGAAAACATTGACCAATTTTTTTGTGGACAACTGCCTCCATAAAGTAATATTTTTTTCAACATATTTTCATTATTATTAATTATAATCACTTAAAATATGGTTTAGAACCTTAAAAATATTAATATTATATCATAATTATTCATTATGGATTATATTATTCTAATATACACCACATTAATAATGGTAATCATCTATTAATTATGGTACTCTCATGTTTGGGTCTCTTTAACCACCAACTTGAGAAAAGATATAGAATAATATCATTGATGAATATGGGAATGAAATTAATGATAATAAATTATATAAATAATAAAATTAATTTTTTGTTTTAATATTCAATAATATTAAAACTAAAATTAAACTCATTCAATAAAATTACACTACTCATGTGTTAAAAATCAGTGAAACATACTTGTCACAAAGTTCATCTTCACGAATCATAACAAAAAATCTATAGTATGAAATTATATATTTATAAATTTATATAAATAATAAAATATTTGATATATAATTACCTAAGAATTATTAAATTTTTGATATTAATAAATACTGGAAGCGCTATCATAAAACTAAATCAAAAAGAACATGATTTCTCACACATGATATTTAAAATAGAAAATAATTAATTAATATACACATAAAAAATGATTATAAATGAAGAGCCTACAAGGTAATTTTCATTAAAGAGGTTCTAAAATAATTAATTAATATTTATTCTTATTATATAGGAATTTGTAGCATCTATGAAAAAATGAAGAAAAAATGTAAGGGTTTTGGGATCTAATTTTTTTTCATTGAGATATGATTCAGATTCAACAATTTTTTGTTTTTAGGGAATATTTATAATTAATGTATTTATTTTTCCCATAAATTAAATTAAATATAGGTTATTTAAAAATCATTCCCATGTTATAAATTTATGGTATTTCAATTCAAAAGACAACAACGACGTAAGGGTGAATTTTAACTCTACTCTCTTCATTAAGTTAAAATTATTTCTTTTGAACTTATTTTTCCAAGTTTTTTTTTCATCATAATATTTTATTTTATGTTGTATTATCTTCGTCTCCAATTAGAATGAATATTTAATTAAAATTATTTACATTAGTTAATTTCATTTTGAAAAAATTATATAAATGTTGAGAATAATTACCATTTTCATATATGACTGTTTTACCTCACGGTCTATAATATCCCATCCCACCAATGTTCTATTTTATAACTGGAATCATAATTTTGGTTTATCTAATGTTCCCTTCCCATTCCACTTACCCAATTTTTAAAATATTGTTTTATTATCCATTATCGATGTGGGATTTCAACAAAGGTGTTTTCAAAACAAAAAAAATCAATCTTTTTGAAACCACTGTCATTACTATTGGGTTATGTTTTTTATTCTTTTATAATATTATTTATTTCTTATATTAATGTATTAGATCCATATATTGTATATATATTCCTAAAATATATACTCATTTGTCTATATCCTTATTTTTTGGGCTCAATACATGTTTTATTTTCATTTCAAAATTACAACTTTTAAATAACCCCATTTAACGGAACATTCCAATTTCCGTTTAAAATATATGTGTCACCCCCATAAAATGTCTTTAACTATGAATATATTTTAAAAAACCTAATTGTATTTTTGAAAAAAATTCATTTTAAATTAATTTATAGGGGTAAATAATAAGCTCTTTCGTTCCTTAAATGTTTCAATTCTCATTTAGAAAAGCATCACCTAAGAGGTTCATTTTTATTATTACTAATCCTTAATCATTATCATGAATTTTCATACATTGGAACACCTTATTCGAGACCTAAATTTCATTATTAAAATATTAACATACAAACTGATTTAATTTATTCTTATCTTGGTGATCTTTAAGATATATATTTTCATTATAATTTGAGACAAGATTATGAAAGAAACTTCATTCTCGTGGGTTTTTTCTTGACCATTCTTTATATGTGGTTTATTTTACTCATATGGAATTGAAAAGCATCTATAGATTTTGAATTTAATTATGTGATAGGTGGGACTAGAATTATATAACACTCTATTGAATTTTGTAATATTTTCATCTCTTGAGATACCATGTATGGTGAAAGAGAATTTTACCTAATCACGATACATTATGTGATTGGTGAGACTATAATTATATATTAATACAATAGATTCGGTAAAGATATAAATATCATGAGACAATATAAAATGCATAGATGATTGAACCTGATTCACCATAGGAATATATCCACTATGTTTATGCGAAACCACTCCACCAAGGGACTCTTCTCACTATGACAGTCATGAAAATGAGCCCTGATATATGCTTACGATATCCTGATTTATATTTTTCCACGTATTTACGATTCCATGATCTTATGATTTGATTTAATAATTCCTTGTTTCCATACTAATGATCATTATATTTATGATATCTGGTTATGAATCCTAACATATAGTTGTTTTCCCATCGTGATGCATTACTCTAAATATTTCATTACAGAGCATTTCATATCACCCATTTCATAGGCTTCCATTCACCAAGTTTTTAAGATGTGTATAAATTATGATAAGTATAGAACGAGTCTAGTGTGGCTCAATTATTGTGAAATGTAAATATGTTTTATAAAATTAGTTATCCATGTTACCTATATTCATAGACACTAAAATGTAAATTCTTGTTATGACAATATTATTTTATGAGATAAAATGTTTATATTATAAAAATGAGGTAAAATAACGATATATTTAGGCTAGGTCATTATAATATCTATGTAAATAATCACATGAATAAAAATAACTAAATTTATAATGATGGAATTCATAATTCCTGGAATCTTAATCTTAAAATCAAGTCAATATACCAAGATATCATGATCTAGAAATCGATTTCATATTCTAAGATATCATGATCTTACCATGTAGTCTACATTCTTGGAAATCATGATCTTGTCATTGAAGCCTCATTCCCTGAAATCATCTTCTTTCCATAAAGTCTTAATTTTAAGGAAATATTAATAATTGGGAAAGCCTATATAAAAGGAATTTTTTTCTATCAGGAGACTTACTAATGCATCAAGGGGTTATATTATATCAGTTCCCACCAATCACAAAACAATGTTTAGTAAAATTGCAAAATAAACAAATTGAATACTGATAAATATTATAATCCACTTACATTAGTAATTAACAAACATCTATGTTAAAAAGGGATTTTAATACATTACCCATTAATATATAAAATAACATGACTATAATACATCAAGAGAAATATTATTAATTGAATTAATAGAAAATATCCCAAGTGAAACCTGAGAAACATTAAGAAATCGTGAAATAGTTAAAAACCATTATAATTAAAAATTTACATTGAAAAACAAGAAGGGATAACCTTTAAATTTTTTATTCCAATTGGAGAAAATATTTTATAAAAAAAGGGAATATAAATTTCATTTAAAACACATGAAGTAATTTATAGTAAGTTTCTTAGAGATAACCAATGATGGCGGAGAGAAAATAATGTAAAAATAAAAATTGAAATATCAACTTATGAAACATAACCAAATACTTTATAAATTTTTTTTGAAAAATATAACTATAAAAAATAAAATTTTCAAATTAAATAAAGGATATGGCCACAAATGTGGAGTGAAATAAAAAAATACAAGAAAAAAAATTATTTGAAAATAAAGTTATTTAAAACAACATCATTAAAAGTTTAATATGAATTTATTTATAGAAAATGTAAAAGAAATAAAAATATCACCAGAAATAATAAATAATTTTATTCTCAAATAATAAAGGATAACAAAGGTAGGAACAATAATTTTAATTAGAGGAATAATATTCCCAACCAAAAAGATGTGAAATTAGAAAAAAAAATAAAGACTCGAAAATTTAAAGGAAATTTTTTTCTTAAATTATTTGGAATTTTACGAGTCTGCAGTTCCTGACAGCACCTGATTCTGAGGCCCGGTGTGCCCAGAATCAATTTCTGAAGTTTTGTTCGGGTACGTTCAGTAAACGTATATGCAGGATTTTATATCTTTTGAACCGGTGCTCGGAATTGAAATCTGAGGACACCGATGAACTCATACCACCGGTATTCTCTTAAGGAGACCTCTACCACAGTTCCATTTAGTTTAGAGTGGAAGTTAATTTTGGGGATTCTTAATAAATTAAATAAACTTTATGTGTTACAAAATTTTATTTTAGGTGGTGGTTATTTCCTCTATAGGGAAGTTAGAGGTGGGGTCCACACCCCACATAACTTACCATGGGAGGATATTTTGTTGTGGGGCCCACACAAGTTCAAACCATTCAAATCCCCTTGAAACCCCCTTTAACTCTTTCACTACCCTTGAATTTATTAACGCCACCACTCCACATTTGATTTGGGTGAACTCTCCACCTCCTTTCCCCTTAATTGTGCTAACACAATTAATTAATAGCTTCATTAATTAAATTGAAAGGATTTCAATTCTTTTAAATCCTTATTGGTTTCTAGGAAATAATAAAATAAGGGTAGAGATTTTATTTTATTTCTTTCGGGTGTTAGAATAATCTTGGGAGGAGCTCTTGGGAGAGTCTCTAGAGAATTAAAAAGAAAGTGTTCTTCCCATGAAGAACGTGAATAACATCTTCCTCTCGATGAAGAATGCTCCACATATCTGAAGGATGTGAAGCAACATCTCCTCCACTTATTCATCCAGAGCTAGGAAAGGAGGCACCCTCGCCCATGAAGTACACCGAAGGAGTCATCTCGACACGACGTTTCGAGCTCTACTTCATTCGACGTTGACGGAACAAAGCCTATCTTCCGCGATGCCCGTCTTCCGCGACTCGTCAATGTACAACTCCGATTACGAGGTAGGGGGTTTTTTATAATTTTAAATGAATAAAATTATACCCTTGTTCTTGATGAATAATTTGGTTCATCTTTGGCCATTTTTATCGCCTAACGCGGAGGGAGTGGGCTGAAAAAACACGGCCCGACGACCCTCCGTTGATTATTGATTGTATTAGAAATGGAGGTGGTGTCGGAAGAGGCGGTAGTGATCAAAGTCGGTGGGGACCGGAGGCAGTGGTGACCGGAGGCAGCGGCGGCCACGCGCCGGCCGCGTGAAGAGACTGGCAGCCGCTCAGGCCGCCCGGTCCTCAGGACAACCGGCTGGCCAATCCGAACCGCCCTCTGTGAACCGCAGCACCCGCAGGTGCCACATGGAGGGAACCGCGGCCCACAACCGTGGGCCACTTTTCTGGACGAACCGGTCGGCCGCCTGCCAGCCGGGCTGGAAGACCGCGGCACCCGCAGGTGCTGCACATAGGGGAATCGCGGCCTGCTATGTGTGTCGCGTGTGCCGGTAGAACCGGCTGGCTATAGTCAGTCGGGAAGGAGAAGGGGGCGTCGCTTGGTGTCGGTGGTCAAGCCGAACCGGCTCGCAATGCTAGTCGGGTCTGCGGGTGGGCCGCGCCCCACCGGGCCGGGCCGACCCCCCAACTGGGTCAGACCCGCCGGGCTGGGTCCGTGGGTGGGCTGCACTCCACTGAGGCAGGCCAACCCCTAGCCGGGTCGTACCCACCGAACCGGGTCTGGCCGACCCGCCACATCCCACTGGGCTTGACGGGCCGGGTTCGACTTCGCTTAAATGCGAATAGCTTCAAGACCGCACGTCTGAACGACACGCCATCTACGGCACTGGAACCCTTGCGACGAGGCGGTCCTTTTTCGATACTCTAATTCATTTTTGTAAGACTTCTGAAAAAGGCCGGTTTTGGATCGAGCATAAATCCAACCAGGCCCCTAGAATGGAAAAGCTAATAACTCTCAGACCGGGCATCTGATTGACATGTTGTATATCATGTTGGGTTTCTTTTGAAGATACATAACTTCGGGATACATCAACTCAGGACTTTGTGATAGTTGATGTATCGACCCCTTTTCTTGAGGGGCGGACCCTCCTGGAATCGATTGTGCTATGTGAGGGAACCCTAGAGCTGGCTGCGACTACGATGACTACTGTACTGGAATACTTTGTGGGTTTGACGATGATGACTACTATACCATAATCCTATGTGGGTTTGAAATTTCTGACTTATGTTCCTGTATCTGGTGTGGGTCCGACAACTCAAATGAATTATAGTTGGTCATGTATCCTATGTGGGTCCGACAGCATAGACGAGATAGTTGGTCCTGAATCAGGTGTGTGTCCGACAACTTAGTTGTTCCTGTATCCTGTCTGGGTCCGACAGCTTAGATGATCCAGTGGCTACATCTGATCATCTATATCTCTCTACTATTGTGGCATACCTATATGAGTTGAGTCATGTCTTTCAACTATTATCATCGTGGTGATTGACTTTACTTCCTTTGTGGAATTTGTTTGTGCTTGTGCTCAAGAGTTGGAGCCGGAATGAGATTAGTAAATTAGGTATATGTATGGGCATATACCTAAGTAGAGTTGGTTGATACTTCATGATTGTATCTTTATTCTTTTGTTTATACTTAGTGGATATTGTGAGACCTTGCAGGTCTCGGGGTCCCTTCCGAGTATCGTTATTCTCACCCCTGCACGGGCTATGCCCACACCTCTTTGTGCTAGATGCAGATGACGGACAGTGATGATGGAGGTCGAGAGTGCCACGACTGGACGATACCTTGAGGTGGACCTTGCGACGAGTTGGAACATGGAGGACACTAACGGATGTGAGTGCTAAGGTTTCCAACTGTACCTACCCTTCAGGTAGGAACCCCAGAGGACGATACAGGAGAAGCTCTTTACTTACAGTTGTTTGTCCCTTTTTACTTGTACTTGTTGTTCAGTTGGGTTTGTATACTGGATCATTTACTTTCCAGCACACTCTTTTGTATTAATTTTTACTTAGTGTTTACTTCATGTTGCATACTTTGTTACGTTTGTTTACTTTTATAAAATCAATGCCTTCCCAGCTTAGGGATTTACGCCTTTGGTGCTAGTCGTCAGCCCCTGGCCTATGGAAGGCGGGCTTGGGGTAGTCATGGAATGGGAACCGAGGATGGATCGTGACAAATTGGTATCAGAGGAGTCGTTTCTACTGCATAACTTGGACTCTGATTCTTTTAACGGTAATAGTGTTATGTGTTTTGGGTGTGGTTGTCAGATTAGAGAAACCGGTGTTGGTGCAGTGGTCGATGTATCCATACACTAGGAATCTGACTTCTGATCTCTGACTCAGTGCACGAAAACATTGATTGAGGGTATGTTTCCTTTGAAAAAAATTTCTTTGTGTTTACTTTGTGTCAGCTCACCAGGTATACTGTTTTGACCGTGGCACACCTATTTCTTTTTAGGATGGCCCCACGAAGGCATCCAGCTAGGGTTCTGAGTTACATACGAGATGGTAGCCCACCGAGCGACGATGCCTCGGTGCAGGGCCCCATCAGAGTGAAGGTATCAGTGGTACCACTACCCGCTGGGTCACCGATACAACCTGCTCCAGTAATAGAGAGTGCACACCGCCTGAGTGCATTTCACGAGTTCTAGCAATAGAGGTAGAACAAGTTATGGGGAGTGACAGACCCGCAGGCAGCTGAGGATTGGCTGGAGGCTATTATGAGAGTTTTCAGAATGGGTGGGACACCAACTAACCTCATGGTGATCCTTTCCTCGAGTCTTCTGCATGCAGCAGCAGGCAGATGGTGGAGTCTGATGCTCCTGGTTCATGACGAGGCATCATTACTTTGTACAGAATTCGAGAGTCTCTTCTTCTCGGAGTTTGTTCCAGCCACCCTTCATGCGGTGTGGATTGAAGAGTTACTTCATCTTCAACAGGGCAGCATGACAGTAGCTCAGTACTCAGCGAGGTTCACCGACCTCTCTCTTTACTCCACGGATATGGTGTGGGACCCATTTCTCATGGCTCGGACCTTTGATTAGGGACTCAGGCATGAGATCAGGGCTTCGATGATTCCTCTCAGCATTCTGACACAAGCGGGGGTGCTGGAGTGATCCCTTCTAGTGGAGAGTTTTCTCACTGAGCAGTCACTAGCGGCAACACCCACCACCGGGCGACGCGTAGCAGAGTCTTTTGCAGTCGGTAGTAGACAGATGTCACAAAGGTCCAAGTAGACCAGGCCATCTGGTGGGCAATCCTAGGATACAAGTTCGGTTGTTCGGGGCACACGAGACAGAGTCAGCTATATGAGGAGCAGGAATTTCTATCCATGCGGCCGGTAGGGCCACATGGATCGTGACTGCCCGACCCGCCATGAAGATGAGTAGCAGACAGAAGAGGGACCTCCCAGGCAGAGGCATAGGCTCGACCGTGGTGGTCCACCAGGAGCAGGCAGATGTGGCAGAGGAGCTAGCCGAGTAGTGGGTGGTGGACGACGTTTCGAGGCTCTACCACCGCCATCACCAGCAGGTCCACCCCTACCATATGGAGCTAGCAGACAGAGGCGGGCTCCGCTCCAGGCAGTCAAGGCCTACAACCACGTCACACCTGAGATGATTCTAGGTACTATCTCTATCTACTCCACCCTTGCTGCAGTACTTATAGACACAGGTACAAGTCATTCATTTATTTTCGCTGCCCTTGCTCAGAGCTCAGATATTCCGATGGAGCCGTTGGCTCGATCCTTACAGCTAGAGACTCCTATGGGAGCATAATTGACGATTACACACTGGTTCCAGTAGTGTGAGCTTACTCTAGGAGGCGAGATCTTCGGCTGGGATCTTCATGTAGCGACGTTGAGGCCTTAAGGCATCATATTGGGTATGGACTGGTTATCTACAATCCTTGCTCAGATCTATTGTATTAGGCTCAAAGTGCGGTGTGTCCGCACGAATGGGACCAGGTTCACCTTCACCGGTGAGAATGGAGCCTTTGCAATGCCAGATAGACTTATGCAGAGGAGGGGGAAACCGATCACACATCAGTTGGCTAGTCTCATCCTCGAAGTGGTTGATGTGCAGAGTCTGAGTTTTCCTATTGTGGTGGATCAGTACGCGGATATTTTCCCTGACAACATTCCAAGACTACCTCCACATAGAGAGGTAGACTTCTACATTGACCTGTACCCCGAGACGGCGCCGATATCTACTCCCGCATATCGGATGGATCCCGCTGAGCTTCGTGAGCTGCGTGTACAGCTGGAGGACTTGCAAGTGAAGGGATTTATCTGACCTAGTGTTTCACCCTAGGAATCCCCAATTTTTTTCACCAAGAAGGTGGATGGGAGCTTGCGACTATGTGTCGACTACCGTCGCCTGAATCAGGTGACCATGAAGAACAAGTACCCACTCTTGAGGATTAATGACCTCTTTGATCAGCTCAAGGGAGCATGATGGTTCTCGTCGATAGACCTTAGGTCAGGCTATCACTAGCTCAGAGTTCGAGATGAGGATGTGCAGAAGACGGCCTTCAGGTGTCCATATGGCCATTACGAGTTATTAGTTATTCCCATCGGGGTAACCAATGCTCCAGCAGTGTTCATGAGTATCATGAACAGGATCTTCCAGCCTTACCTCGATTGCTTTGTCGTAGACTTGATTGATGACATACTTATTTACTCGACTACTAAGGAGGAGCACACCTACCATTCTCAGGTAGTACTGGATACACTCCGAGAGAACCAGCTATATGGTAAACTCTTGAAGTGTCAGTTCTGGATTCGTGAGGTTCGGTTTCTGGGACATGTCATCTCGGAGGCTGAAGTTGCAGTGGATCCAGTGAAGATTGAGGTAGTACATGCTTGGGAGCCACCCAGGAGTGTGACATAGGTGCGGAGTTTCTAGGACTAGATGGATACTATCTGAGATTTCTGCCTGACTTCTCCATAGTTTCATCACCACTTTTAGCATTAACGAATAAGGGGAAACCCTTCGTGTGGTTAGAGATATGCCAGTAGAGCTTTCTTGAGATGAGTTAGAGGTTGACCAGTGCACCCATCTTGAGGCTACCAGAGGAGGGCGTTGGGTACGTAGTTTACTGCGACGCATCAGGGAACAGACTTGGGTGTGTCTTAATGTAGGAGTGAGAATTGATCGTGTATGTTTCATGACAGTTGAGACAGCACGAGAAGAACTATGCTACCCATGACCTAGATTTAGCATTAGTGGTCATCGCCTTGAAGTTGTGGCAGCACTATCTGATGGGTGAGCATTTTACAGTCTACTCTGACCACTAGATTCTCATGTATATCTTCTCACATAAGGACCTGAACCTGAGATAGTGGAAATGGATTGAGTTCCTCCAGGACTATGACTTTGAGATAGTCTATACTCCTAGGAAGGGAAACATTGTAGAAGATGCTCTCAGCAGGAGATCAGGCATTCAGCTACTAGGAGAGGCAACAGAGCAGCTGGCCGCATTGCAGAAATCCTTTGTGGATAGAGATGGAGCAACCTTTCTGTAGTCTCTCATAGTCACTCCTCCAATTCTTCAGCAAGTTAGAGAGGCGTAGCATGGGGACGTTGAATGTGAGGCGCGACGTGATCAGCTATCCTCAGGGAAGGCACCTGATTGATTTTCTGAAGGAGGGGAACACGTCATAATCTTAAGAGGATGGACCACGGTACCAGTTGCACTACAGGAAGAGTTGTTAAGGGAGTTCCACACTTCCCCTCTAGCGGTACATCCAGGAGTGGTGAAGATGTATCAGGACCTCAGACGACAACACTGGTGGCCAGCTATGAAGAAAGCAGTACCAAAGTTTGTCTCTCGATGCCTCACTTGTCAATAAGTGAAGGCGGAGCACCAGGTTCCAGCAGTCTTGGCTCAGCCCTTATAGGTTCCATTGAAGAAGTGGTATAAGATATCCATGGATTTCAAGACGGGACTTCCACGTACATCTAGAGGACACGACTCTATCTGGGTGATTGTAGACCGACTCACCAAGTTGTCCCACTTCCTACCGATCAGAGAGCAGGGCTCAGTAGAGAGCTTGGGATGCCACTTTATTCAAGAGATTGTACGGCTTCATGGTGTACCATTGACTATCATCTTCGATCGAGATGATCGTTTCACTTACCTGCTATGGAAGGGGTTACATGAGGTTTTTGGGACGCAGCTTCGCTTGACCACCGCCATCCATCCTCAGACAGATGGTCAGACTGAGAGGACCATTCAGACTATCAAGGACATGCTCTATGCATGTGTCCTCGACTTTGGTCACATCTAGGAGGATCACTTACCCTTGGTGGAGTTTACGTAAACAAATAGATACCACTCCACCATCGGGATGGCCCCTTACGAGGCACTATACGGTCGACCTTGCAGATCACCTCTGTACTGGACTGACCCATGGGAGTCAGCACTCGTAGGACCAGAGATGGTGTAGGCTACAACGGAGAAGGTGCAGATCATCCAGGAGCAGATGAAGACTACACAGAGTAGACAAAAGTCCTATGCTGATAGGAGACGGAGACCACTGTAGTTCGAGGATAGCGACCATGTCTTCCTACAGGTCTCACCTCGACGAGGTCTACGGAGATTTTTCCGAGGTGGCATGTTATCTCCGTGATTTATCGGGCCGTTCCTGGTCCTTAGAAGAGTAGGCGAGGTGGCTTACCTCTTGTCCATTCCACCTAAGTTGCACTGGGTGAACGACTTCTTCCACGTATATCAGCTGAGGAGATACATGCACGACCCGTCCCACGTCATCGACCATGGGGAGATGGACATTGATGACGGGGCGACTTTCACAGAGGTTCCAGGGGATATTGAGGATCGACAGGATAGGGTCATGTGTGGACGGTCGATTCCTATAGTGTGCGTTCTCTGGCAGCACAGGAACCTCCAGGAGAGCACATAGGAGTGGGAGGCTCAGATACGTGCTCAGTACCGCCATTTGTTTCCCTAGTATGTGTTGTAGCTTTACGAGGATGTAAATCCCTGCGGTGGGGGTAATTTAAAGACCCATAAATTTCAAGGAAATGTTTTTTCTTAAATTATTTGGAATTTTATGAGTCCGTAGTTTCTGACGGCACCTGATTCTGAGGCCCGGTGTGCCCAGAATCAATTTCTGAAGTTTTGTTCGGGTACGTTCAGTAAATGTACGTGCGGGTTTTTCTATCATTTGAACCAGTGTTCGGAATTGAAACTTTAGGACACCAATGAACTCACAATGCTGGTATTCTCTTAAGAAGACCTCTAACGTAGTTGCATTTGGTCGAGAGTGGAATTTAATTTTGGGGATTCTTAATAAATTAAATAAAATTTATGTGCTACATAATTTTATTTTAGGTGGTGGTTATTTCCTCCAAAGGGAAGTTAGAGGTGGGGCCCACACCCCACATAACTTCTCATAGGATGATATTTTTTGGTGGGTCCCACATGAGTTCAAACCTCTCAACTCCCCTTGAAACCCCCTTTAACTCTTTAACTCCCCTTGAATTTATTAAGGCCACCACTCCTCATTTATTTTGGGTGAACTCTCCACCTCCCTTCCCCTTAATTGTATCAATACAATTAATTAATGTCTTCATTAATTAAATTGAAAGGATTTGAATTCTTTTTAATCCTTATTGGTTTCATGGAAATAATAAAATAAGGGTGGAGATTTTATTTTATTTCTTTGGGCTGTTGGAATTATCTTGGGAGGAGCTCTTGGAAGAGTCTTTAGAGAATTAAAAAGAATGTGTTCTTCACATGAAGAACACGAAAAACATATCCCTCTCGAAGAAGAAAACTCCACGTCTCTGAAGGACATGAAGCAACATCTCCTCCACTTCTTCAACCGGAGTAAGGAAAGGAGGCACCCTTGCCTACGAATTACACCGAAGGCGTCATCTTGACAAGATGTTTCGAACTCTACTTCCTCCGACGTTGAAGGAACGACGCCCATCTTCCACGACGCACATTTTCCATGATGCACATCTTCCACGACTCATCAACGTACACCACCGATTACAAGGTCGGGGGTTTTGTATAATTTTCAATGAATAAAATTATACCCTCATTCTTGATAAATTATTTGGTTCATCTTTTTCCATTTGTTATCGCCTAACGCGGAGGGAGCGTTCCAAACAAACACAGTCTGACGACCCTCTGTTGATTCTTGATTGTATTGGCAATAGAGGCGGTGTCGGAAGAGGCAGCAGTGACCGAAGTCGGTAGAGACCGGAGGCGGCGGTGATCAGAGGCATTGGTGGCCAGCGCTAGATACATGAAGAGACCGGTGGCCGCTTGGGCCGCCCGGTCTGCGGGATGACTGTCCGGCCAATCCGGCCAGCCCGTTGGGAACCGTGGCACCCGCAAGTGCCGCATGGAGGGAACTGCGGCCCGAAACCATGGGCCGCTTTGCTGGACGAACAGGTTGGCCGCATGCCGGCCGGGCTGGAAGACCACAGCACCTGCAGGAGTCGTGTGGAGGAGAAATATGGCCCTCTGTGCGGGCCGCGTGTGCCGGCATAACCAGCCAGCTAGCCAGGAGAAGGCAGCGCCGCTGTGCACCTCCGGGCGTGCCGAACCGGCCCGCAACGCGGGCCCGGCCCTCTGGTGGGCCACGCCACACCATCCTGGGTCTGCAGGTGGGCTGTGTTCCACTAGGGCAGGCTGACCCCTAGTCGGGTCGGACCCGCCGAATCGGGTCGGGCCGACCCGCCACAGCCCACTTGGCTTGGTTGGTCGGGCCCGACTTCACTTAAATGCGAATATCTTCAAAACCGCGCCTCCGAACGACACGTCATATGTGGCATTGGGACCCTTGGGATGAGGCAGTACTTTTTCGATACTCTAAGTGAGTTTTTTATGAATTTGGAAAACAACCAGGTTTGGATCGAGCATAAATCCAATTGGGCCCCTAGAATGAAAAAACCAATAACTCTCAGACCGAGCGTCCAATTGACGCGACATCTGTCGCGTTGGGTTTCTTTTGATGAGACTGAACTTCAGGACACATCAACCCAAGACTTTGTGATAGTTGATGTATCGACCCCTTTTCTCTAGGAGGGGACCCTCCTGGAATCGAGCGTGCTGTGTGCGGGAACTCTGGAGCTGGCTGCGATTGCGATGACTACTGTACTGGAATCCTCCATGGGTTCGATAACGACGACTACTATACTGGAATCCGGTGTGGGTTTGACAATTCTAACTTCTATTCCTGTATCCTATGTGGGTCCGACAGAATAGCTATTCCTGTATCCTGTGTGGGTCTGACAGCTCAGTTGAATTATAGTTAGTCATGTATCGTATGTGTGTATGACAGCTTAGACGAGATAGCTGGTCCTGTATCATGTGTGGGTCTGACAGCTTAGCTAGTCCTGTATCATGTGTGGGTCTGACAACATAGATGATCCAGTGGATACATATGATCATCTATATCTCTCTACTATTGTGGCATACCTGTGTGAGTTGAGTCATGTCTTTCAACCATTATCATCGTGGTGATTGACTTTACTTCCTTTGTGTAATTGGTTTATGCTTGGGCTTGACAGTTGGATCTGGACTGAGATTAGTAACTTAGGTATATGTATGGTAATATATCTAAGTAGGGTTCATTGATACTTCGTGAGTGTATATTTCTTCTTTTTTTTATCCTTAGTGGAAATTATGAGACCTTGCGGGTCTCAGGGTCCCTACATGGTATTATTATACTCACCCCTACAAGGGATATGCCTGCACCTCGTTGTGTTGGATGCAGATGATGGACAGCACTGACGGAGGCCGAGAGAGCCACGACTAGACGGTACCCGGAGGTGGACCTTGCGACAAGTCGGAAAACGGAGGAGATTGATGGACGTGAGTGCTGAGGTGTCCATATATACCTACCCATCAGGTAGGAACCCCGGAGGATGATCCAGGAGCTGCTCTTTACTTATAGTTGTTCTTCCCTTTGTACTTGTACTTGTTTTTCAGTTGGGTTTTTATAATGACCCATTTACTTTCTTGCACACTCTTTTGTATTTAGTTTTACTTTGTGTTTACTTCCTGTTGCATACTCTGTTGTGTTTTTTTACTTTTATAAAGGAAATGCCTTCCCAGCTTAGGTATGTATGCCTTTGGTGCTAGTTGTCATCCCCTGGCATATGGAAGGCGGGCTTGGGTTAGTCACAGCAGGGGCCCCGAGGACGGGTCGTGACAAAAATTTCCATATAGCTTTGGTATGTTTTGACTCATAAAAATTAAAAGGGATAAAATTGAAATTAAAATTAAAATATCATTTATAAATATATTCATAGTAAAATATTTCAAATGGTTTGTATATACACCTAGAAAATTAAAATAATTGCATAATACAAAATATGTATTGAATAATAGAATTTGAGACGAAGAACCCAAGCCTTTTACCTCTGACCGTAAAAAAATCTATTTAACTTCATATATAATAAAAATATAAATATTGGAAACATATTTCATAAAACTAATCATATCTATAACATTTTATATTATTAAATTATAGTTATTTACTACACATATATTAGTTAGTTAATATTTTTTTTACCATGTTATGTTAGTAATCCTGATTGTTTTGTATATTATTCATAATAAAGCTGCCATATCATGATTTTTGAAGAAAAAATCATCATTCCAAGGTAATTCGTGATATTCTAATATTTGTGTTTTAATGATTAATGAATCCCTATTTTTATTCCATGTAATTCATCGGTGTGGTTTTTGAAAATGGAAAATATCACTAGCTAGAATCAGGAAATTCACCTTTATTAATAAGTAAATTTATAATGATTAGTAATTAATATGTTAACCCTGAAAAAAATTAATCCATAATGTCATGTATATTAATAAAATATATATTTGGAACCTGCCATGAAAAGTGATTTATTATAACAAAACTTATCACTTTGTAGAGAAGGTAGTCCGTAGGAACACACAAATTACATTTTCATTTTCTATAAAATGGGAGGAAGGTATAGAAAGGTTTGTCTTTTTAGAATCATAAACAATTGGTAAATATAATATTTATTAATTAAATATCCTTTTATTATTCCTTGTAGTTTGGTGATGAAAAACAAAAAATGTCTCTTCGTAAGGAGGTAGTATGCACGTATAAATGAACAATATTATAATTTTTCTATGTCAGTAATTTATTGTATATAAGTAATAAATTTGTTAGTATTTTATAGAGTATTACATATTTTTTAGGAGAATAGTATAGATGGAAAATGTATTATGTGAGTAGTAGGGTTCCCACCTCATGACCCACTATACGGTTCCCTAAGACGGTTAGAACATGAGCTCAACTGTGCCTCCCCGCACACTAGAGGTCGTTGAATAGATAAAAGGGCCTAGGGTGTGTCTATAAGGAGTTTATTCCCTCATGGGTCATATTGTAACATTTTATTAAATAATAAATGGGAAACAATAGAAGTAGTTATATAAAATAAGTAATGAATTAGGAATAATAAATAATCTGATATAAATAAACATGAAGAAGGTGAATCATAGTTAGATACAAAAAGATAATGATGATTTCATGTAGCTATAAAAAATGAGGTATATGTGATATAAGGGAACCATGAATATACAACATGATATGGAAAAAAACAATAAGATTCTACTACTATCATCATGAGAATTGGTTTGGTCCTCTTCTTCCATACACCATCCTAGTAGTCCAAATCAAACTTCAGAA
Source organism: Viscum album (assembly GCA_963277665.1). Classification (NCBI taxonomy): domain Eukaryota; kingdom Viridiplantae; phylum Streptophyta; class Magnoliopsida; order Santalales; family Viscaceae; genus Viscum; species Viscum album. Next base: position 429,849,969 of record OY728121.1, read on the forward strand.
GATGGAAACTTCCCTTTATCTACACCAATAATTATGATGTTTTCTCAGGTACCAAAGGTATCTTGGGAATAATGGGATATATACTCAGTGGACCACCACCAATGATGTATAGAACAATCCATTCTATTAATATACATGAATAGTGTGACAATAATAATAAAATGAAGAAATAAATAATACATATCAGTTAGAGGTCATTGTGGATACCCAACCGACACAACCTTCTTCGGCCTAAACCAGATGTCTCTGAACCTAGGTAAAATTTTAGAAAAATTTTATGGGTGTAATAAAGGGTCATAATAAATCTTGTACTGGGAATAGAGAAAACCCAAGAATGTTATTTGGCTTGGAGGATATGTACTCTTATTTAATAAATCAAAATTTCTAGAATAATACAGAATTAAAATCAACAATTTAAATAATCAACATCTTGGGACTATATAAGTAGAACTATATTAAAGAACTATTGAATCGAATTGGGAGAGTAATAAATAATCAACACCATATGATTACATCCAAGGAAACCTATAAATGAAATCCCAAGTATCACTCTCGTCACGGTGTAAAGATAATAACCTCCATGCCTATCTCTAGTTTCTAACATTGGGGGTCGTGTATCGCTCATGTCATGGTATAATAGTCATTCCACCAATCACATCCATGGTGTCACCCATATAAAACCACTATCACTCATAAAGTGGTAGAGATTCTGCATGGTGGGCCCATTAAAGTTCATACCATGTAAATATTTGGTATATTTATAATTCATCAACATATTCTATTTATAAATCCTGATGGTCCTATCCAAGAATATCCATAAATGGAATCTAATGTATAACCCTTGAAATAAAAAAAAGGTATGGTTCAACTATCAATATCTCATTATATTTATTCAAGGAATTAAGATCATAATAATAAAATCAAATTAGACATATTATTTAATTCTAGAAAAAAACTATGGCATAAATCATAGGGACCTAACTCATGGAAAAAAATCATTGATTATATCATTTCACATTTCAATAAATATATTACAAGTATAAAAACGTATACCTCGATTTTTGGATTTATTTCATTCCAAAACATGAGGCTTTATGACTTCAGGGAAAATAAGACCCCTTGGGTGGTTCTTATCAGGGTACACAACCCCCAGTGATGGTTTTAAGGTACCTAGGATTATGTTACACATGTTAATAACATTTATATTAATTAATTAAACATTTATGAGGAGTAATCAAAAAAATTGGATTGTGTCACCAAAATTAATAACATAAAATAAATAGATTTTATGGGAAATAAATATACAACTTACCTTAAGCATGTCTCAATCGCATCAACAAGTGTTAACCCTGGAATCAAGATAGAATGAGAAAATTTTGAATAAATTATTAAAACCATAAAAATATGGTATATAGCCTCACACCAAAATTTAATGAAATAAAAACATATAGATATCAAAAGTAATGAAGATGAATGAGGAGGTTACTATTCCAAATCCAACACACGTGATAGTGAAGAAAAAAGAACTTTGAAAAAGATGATCTGGTGAAACCTAGGTGAGGCATGGGGATGAGATATTGTATGATTCTCTTTATATATAGGAGAAGAAAAGAAACCACTATAATAAAAAGTTATTTTTTTCAATTATCTAAAATTATACCCGACATTTACACTGAGTGTAAATGAATTTCATGTCATGTAATTCTTGGTCCTTTCCCCTAGGAAAAAAAATTACACGATGTGTAAATGAATTACATGTCATATAATGTTTGGTATTTTTCCCTCCAATGGAAAGACTAATCCCTGATTCATAAGGGGAATTGATATCCAAGATCACATCATGTATTACAAATACATGTCGTGTATTGGTAATACATGTTGTGTATTTTTTACTCCTAGCCTCTAGCCTTTACTTCTATTTCTTTGTTGAAGTTACTGACCAACCTAAGGGACCTTTCAACAGGGATTAACCAAAAGGTAAACTCAACAAGGGTATAGAAAAAAAATTAATATAATTTACCAAAATAAAATTATGGGATGTTACAACCTCCCATCCTTAAAAAATATCATCCCCATTTTTTCCTTTTGAAGGTTGAAAAGAATCATCTGATAAAAGTTCTATCCACTGAGCATGTATATTAGATTCTCTATCTTATGCTTCATCCTATAAATTACCCTTCTTCCATTGAAAATATAATGGTGGAAATGAACTTCCTTAGAGAGACTTCATGTTCTAGTCAGTGATACAAATAAAAGATCTTTAATGGATTCATCTTCATCCATCTCAATATCCCCATGTTCAAACAAATGTGATTGGTCAATGTGATAATGGTGAATTTATGATACGTGGAAGACATCATGAATTATATAGTACCCCTAAGTTACCTAAAAAAATAGGATACCATCCCAACTCCCTCCATGATCTTGAAATGACCAATATAACAAGGTGATAGATATCCCTCTCTATAAATCTTTCTATGAACCAAACGAGGTGAAACTTGTAGAATGATCTGATGTCCCACCTCAATCTCTAGAGGTCTGCAACAATTATTGTTATAATAATATTTCCAAGACTAAGATATAACCATAAATTTTAGAATTAGTTGTACATTATCAGATTTATTATGAATGAGATGAGGACTTAGTATCATTTCCGCACCTACCTCTAACAAGCATATGGGTTTTAATGACCCGAAGAATTATAAATATAATTTCCATTATGATTTAATTAAATGTCTTATTATATAATATGGTTATCGAAAAACATGAACTTATTTGGTTTTATTATATCCTATAATATTTAAATGACCACTAATAATCATTACTATGATAAAATAGATATTGAATAATTAACACATGATTAATATAAATACAAGGTTTTAACAAATTCAATTGATAGAGACAGAGTATATGATGACCTCAACTAGTGGGATCATACTGTAATAATCCCATTTATCAAAGATTTCATGGCAGATAACATCATTGGGATTTTTCCTTGACCTAGGAAACTATGAGATCTAATAACTTAAGAATGTTCAAAACTTTTTGTGTGTGATGTTCAAGATCATTAAGATCATATCCCAAACCATGTATGTAGAACCACCCCATGAAAGTCTCGCCATCACAGACCTTACCTTTATGAAATTTTGTTATCTATTAAATGTATATGTATTAATACCCTAGTAATAAGATAATTTATATTATTTTCTATAAAATAATGGTTACATTTATATCTTATTATTGTTACTTTACAATGATTTTTATTTCGATTCAATAAAACACAAAGTGTATTTTTTGGTAACATTAAAATTCATTTAAAGGGATTTATTTTATTAAATGATGTGATTTTTAAAATAAATATTATTTTAATAAATTACTATTATTAAATAATTTTTATCAATAATATATGGACATATATGTTTTAGGAAGTCAAATGTAATTTTTATAAGGGTTTGAAATCTATTATGGAAAAAAACCTAGTATTTCTTAATAAATGTCGATATTATTTTAAAAGTGAATCTTCAGATATTTATAAAGATATTTGGTTTAAATAAATTTTATTTTTTGAATTAAAAATTCAAAATTATCCAACGGTGAATTTTTCACAATACTGTGAGGTATTTGAATTTTTAGGTAAAAATTAAATACTGTATAAATATACAGTGTGTATTGTGACATGATAATGACCCGAAAATGATATAATAAATACTATAAAAGGTATACATGACCAAATATATGTTTTAAATGTAATATAATGTGGTTATATGTTTATTTGATCAATTTTATATAGCCATTATGAATCCTCCAAATCTTATAACATATTTTATGGTTTTAAAATCATTTTTGTAATAATATGACTCATCTCCACATCACTAAGGGTAAAATTTTATTAATTTTCACCCCTAGACATATTAAATAATTGAAACCAACCCTCTTTATTTGAAACCATGGGAAAAATCATTTTAAGGTTTATGGTATTCGTTTTTTTATATGGAGTCCAAAAACTATGTTTGGCAAATAATAAAAACAATTCCAACTCTATTAATCAATAAACCCACCAAAGAACCCATTTATCTTAACTAAACATCCTTTTAGAATATCATTACTCTACCCTACCCTCTATATAGTCCTCCAAAGGTTTCCTAAAGTTCTTAAGAAGCTCCTCCCATGCATTTTGTGTCACACTCCCAAGTAAGGAATCCTTACATTCTCATAATTATTCTAATTTATTTTTATCGTATGCCTTCTATTCCCAATTCCTAAAAATAGGATATGTCATTGAATTTAAAAATTATGGTATAATAATTTCCCTCTCATCAACCCATTATATCAATATTTGAGTTACAATGTTAGGCTACCAAAATTTCACCACAATATTTTATGCCAAAATAATTATGTAGCGAATACCAAACTCATTTACTATCAAGGGTGTTAAAATTGTTCAAATTATAATTCATTGAATTGAAAATTACATGTATATATTCCACACTCCATGATTATGGAATAAAATATGATTATTAATTAATCCATGTTGTATGATCTATTTGAAAAACTTAATAATGATAATAAAATGAATGTGATGGGTGTGCCAAGAATTATATAGTGTTTCAATTCATTATATAATGTTTAGTCTCACAAGACATAATATTGGTAAAATTATTGAGAATAATGAATTTATGGGACATTTACATCATTATTTCATGGAATTTAACCTTGAACTAATTTTATGAGGTAGTTTTTTTATGTTTTTTCATATTTACCATGTTGCCTCTATGTTATCGTGGTATATTAGGCCTCGTTGTTCATGTTTTTTATTATCATTCCTTTTATTCCACATTGATATTCTTAATTTATGACATGTATTAACTTATTCATGTTAATCCATGTTTATTCCCATAATTATATTTGTATAACACCCCCTTCTTATGTATGTCCCCAGGTTATTGCTTGCAGTTTTAAGTATGAGCTTGTTAAGGATGTTTTTAATAAATATGATGTTTTTTCAAATTAAATTGTCATGTAATGTACCTAATATCAAATAAACTAGACTTATCAATCTTCTAGTTTTTATTAAGTGTAATATTACGTAATAAATCATGAATTAATGTGTCAAAAAGTGTTGGGTTTTCTTAATTCATATCTAAGGAATATTAAACTTATTTTTTTGTTTAGGACTAGAAAAATCTAAAGAAAGACATTGTGTAAGAATAATTATAAGAAAATATACCAAAAATTTGGTAAGTATAGAGTAAGTGTTTTATCAAGAAAATACATCCCAATCGCATTACTACATGTAGATGCGACTAGGGAATATATGTACATAGGGTTAAGACCCAAAAAGACCGTGATGGGCTGGACTTGATCAGGAACAGGTGAAGAACAAAGGGCCTTGATGCACACCTTTTGTAGACAATATAGGGGGTATTATTTGGTAAATTCATAGTCTCATTTCAAATCCTTATCATGTGAAGAATAAAAATAACCATAGGAATATATGATAGCAAATAAATCACATATTACATATATTTAAGCATAAAAATTCATAAGTTATGAAATATATTTAATTTATAATCATCCCTTTAAATTTATTGGATTACCCCTTTATTTGTTTAATAGTTTAAAAATACTCAGATCTAATTTTCCTTTTATTTTATCCAGTGGACAGGAATAGAAGGAATCGGGTAAACAACTAATGTGATGGTAAATGTGATGAATACCCCCAATGAGATGCCGAACTTGATAGGAGTGGGAATCACAAACATTGTGATGATACTCAATCAGATGAATCAGGTTATGAATAAAAACTTTGATAAGTAGAAATTTCCACCCCCTGAGAGAGAAGAAGCTCTTATTAGGGCTATAATGAAACAAAGGCCTCTGACTATCAATGGATCATCCAATCCCTTAATCACATAACAATGGATCAAAACTATCAAGATGATTTTATCCATACATCAATGATTGGAGATAGATAAGATTTTATTAGATGTTTATTGCATGGAAGGATATGCTAATCAATAGTATACATTATTAAAAAACTAATCATGAGGAAGATATTGAAGCGATGGGTTGGAAGGTATTCTGGGAAATGTTTGTTCGTAAATATTTTCCTCGCACTCTCCATCTTAAAATAGAAATGGATTTATTTTACCTCAAGTAAAAGGAAAATTAACATATTAGGGATTGTGATGAAAAATTCACAAGACTTTAATGATATTCCTCTAGTGTTGTCATTACCCCTGAGTGCAAGGTTGACTGCTTTTTTAGTGGGATAAAACATGGTCTATGATAAGCCCTAGAGATCTGAGTAGTTTATTACTATGAGGAAATTGTTCTGTGTTCCCTAAAAGTGAAAATGGTGGTCAGAGAATCTCAAGGGTATCAAGGGGATATGAACTGTTATTTGGAGTTTAATTCTAGAGGTTTGATGTAAAATTTAATGGTTCCATGAAATTTCTACATACCACTTGTAAATGGGGTAGAAATAACCGCACTAGAAATTACCAAATGGGTTTGAGTAAATTCTTTCGGTGTGGGGAGGAAGGGAAACTATGAAGTGATTTCTAAAAGGATAAACCCACCAATTTGATGGAGAAAAATAAATCTCCAGTAAACACTCATAGCACTATTAATTGATTTAGCTTCAATGAACCAATGTAAATTTCAAATCAATTCACAATGCCAAGGGTTTTAGAAGAAAAACAACAACCTACAAGGTGTAAATACAAATATTTTTCTATCAAATCTTCTAAGGTGGATCCCAAAAACAAATTAGTGATAGGTACACTAATTATTCATTAAATAATAGGATAACACTTTTTGTAATAGTTCTCTATAATCCATCATATCATGATTGTTTAGTAGAATTATTTAAACACCACTAAAAATCATGGAAGTAGATATATTGATGAAAAAAATGGATAAATTATTGAATCCTATGTATATAACGAATCCCTATCAAAATTTGTGGGATAAAATTCCCAAAAAACCTTTTTATACTCCCTTTAGAGAAATTATATGAAATTTTCGATATGGATTGGATTTACCTATATAGATCCAACATAAATTTCTGTGAGAAGGAAATAAATATATGTATTACGAATCATCCTATGATTATATAAATGTTCAAGGATAGGGATGAATCTTCCTTAGAAAGAACATCAAAATCATGGATTTTATTACCCTACTAGTAGGGATATCATGCTCTAATGACTAATTCTAAGGAAAGAATCATCCTTGAAGACATGATTATTGTGAGGGAATATGATGATGTATTTCCTGGTGAATTACATGGTCTTCATCCTAGCTGAGAGTTTTATGTTAAAACGAGATTATACCTAGGTTTTTACCATTATCCAAGATCTATATAGAATTTAGTTTTTGGAACTTGATGAGATAAATAAACAACTACATGAGAATATATATAAAAGGGTTCATACACCCAAGTGCTACACCATGGGGTGTACCAGTCCTCTTCATCATTAATAAGGATAGGTCAATTCACCTTTTCATTGATTATCATGAGCTCAATAAGATCATGAAAAAGAAAAAAATCCTTATACCTTGGATTGATGTCTTGTTCGATCAGCTATGTGGAGAACAATACTTCACCAAGGTGGATCTATGGTTGGGATATTACCAATTTATGGTTAAGAAGTTTTATATTCACAATAATTCTTCACATACTATATATGGGTACTATGAGTAAATAGTAATTCCTTTTGGGATCACTAATGCTCCAAAAATATATGTTTAATTCATTAATAGAGTCTCTAAAGAGCACATCAATTTTTTTAGTATTTATAGATGATATTCTAATATACTCCAAAACCAAGGAGGAGTATGAGGATGATCTAAGCACTATTATGAAGATCATGTGAAAGGATAATCTTTATGAAAATTAAAAAAAAATTGATTTATGGTTGAAGGAAGTCCCATTCATGAGACGTATTTTCACAAGAAATATGATATTTATGGATCCTTAAAAAAATAGAAGCAATTGAAGGATGGTAGAGGCCAACATCTATGATAAATATCCATTTTATGGTGACTATCTTGGTATTATTACCAATTTTTGAGAAATTTTCTTTTATTATCAAACCATCTAACCAAGATCACTATAAAGGGAGTCATATTTTATTGGAATTAATAATGTGAAGAGAGATTCCAACGTTTGAAAATGATTCTTGTCACTAAAACTATGCTCACACAACCCTGAATTGAAGATATTTTTTTGTATTCCACAATGTTTTGAAGAAGGGATTGAGTAGTGTGTTAATGAATAATTTCAAGGTCATAAACTATGGTTCAAGTTTGTTTATAGTTCAAGAAAATAAACACCCAATAAATGATTTTTATTGGGATATAGGTATATTATCATTGAAAATATTGAGGTATTATCTCTTTGGTTAGAAGTGTGAAATATATACGGATCATAAAATTCTTATGTATATATTCACATATAAATATCTTAATATTAACTAATAAATATGGTTATAGATGATAAAGGACTATGAATGATCATTACAATACCACCCTAGTAAATAGAATAAAGTATAAGACACTCTAAATTTTGAGGATCCAAAATTGCTATCATTAATTTGAATTGAGAGGGATTTTATCGTCTTTGATTTGAATAGTATGGACATGGTAATCATAAAGGAAGGAAAATCATCAATACTTTCACAAATTATTTATTAACCATACCTTATTAAAAATATAAATTATTTTTAGAGAAATGATGTTGCAATTCTGAAGAATGTGGAATCTATAAAAAAGGGAAATCCTTAGAGTTCAATGTTTATAAAGAAGGATTTGTTTGATTTATGTCAAGACTATGTGTACCATCAAATACGGAGTTAAAAAAAGTAGTTGTCATTCGATGTATAAAGCTCCACCTTCTTCATCCACTCATGAAGACCAATGTTGTATCAATATCAACAAGTAAATTATTAGTGGGACAATATAAAGAAAGAGATAATGTAATATAAATCAAGATGTCTTGTATTTATTCAAGTGAAAAATAGAATGGAAAATATCCAATGGGAAATTGAAACCATTACCCATACCTACAAGAAAGTGGGAAAAGATCACCCTATAATTTAATGAGAGTATTCCAAATACATAAAGGTGGAATAATGTTATATGGGTTGTGGGGGATCATATTAGAAATTTTGTGTACCTTATTGTGATTTGGGAGGATTTCTCACTCGATGCACTGACAAGGAAATACATTAGATAATTGTTGAGGCTGTAGGGAAGACCACTATCAATTGTATCTGATTGAGATCCAATATTCACCTATATGTTTTGGAAGAGTCTCTAACACGCTATGAATAATGAGTTGAATGAAATCAGGGATTATAAACCTAAAACTAATGGACAACATGAGCATATTATCAAGACACTTGAAGAAATGTAGAGTGCATACTCAATTGACTTCAAAGGAGGATGAGACTAACAAATTCATATGGTCATGTTCTCATATAATAACATTTTACACTTGAGCATCCAAATGGAACCCCTAGAATCCCTTTATAGTAAAATGTGTAGAACAGATGCATGTTGGGATTATTTTGGGGAATAAAAAATACTAGGTCCTGAAATAGTTGATGGAATTGTGGAAAAGGGCCATTCAACAATAAATCAATGTTGATTAGAGTCTATAGAATATCTTTTCTTATAATAATCGATGAGAATTAGAGCTTGATAATGGAGTCATTGTATTCCCCCACATATATACCTGGAATGAAGTGAAGATATTTGAGAATAATGGAAAAAATATTCCAAGATACATTATCCCCTTTGATATCCTTGATCACATCTGATCGGTGATCTACCGAATACTACTTACACCTTACCTATATAAAGTACATGATGTATTCCATGTGTATTTATTAAGAATGTACATAACATACCCCTAACATGTACTCAATCTAGAGGTGGTACCATTAGAGAAAGATATCTCATTTAAAGAGCTTGCAGTGAAGATCATAGATCATACAAACAAATTCGACAAAATAAGATAATGCACCTGGTAAAAGTGTTGTGGAGAAACCACAAGTTTTAAGAATAGATGTCAAAACTAAAGTAATTGATGAAACATAGTTACCATAATCTATTTTAGTGTGGTAAATGAAAATTTCAAGGTTGAAATTTCATAGGGGGAGGATTGTATTGACTCAAATATTTATAAAGAAAATTTCCCTTACCATTTAATTAAATTTATTATTATGTAATATGGTAAAAGAAAAAACATGAAATTATATTGTTTTCTCATATCTTATATTCTTTAAATTAAAATTAAGAATATTAACCATTTATAAAATAACTGTTGAATAGTGATCACATGATTAGTATAAATAGAGGGTTTAATCATATCCAATTGACATAGAAACAAAAAGTTTTGGCCTCAATCAGTAGGATCGTACCATATGAATCCCATTAATCGGATCCTCTAAGGGAGATATAATCTCTAGTTTTTACCTTGATAAATCCCATGTTGAGATACAACTACCTAAGTATGAGAGAAAATTTTTTTAGGAGACATTCAAGCTCATCTGGATTTCGACCCAAACCATGAATGCCAAACTACCCAATGAAAGTTTCACCACCACAGACCTTACCCTTAGATAATTTTTTGGTGCATTAAAGGGATATGTATCAAGACACTATTAGTATGATTATTTAAATTATTTTCAATATAATAATTCTTACATTTACTTCTTCTTATTTTTACTTTATAAATGATTTTGACTTTGATTCCATAAAACACAATGTGTAATTTTGGGTAATATTCAAATTCAATCAAGGAAATAATATTATTGAATTAATGTTTGTTTTAAATAAATTATATTTTAAAAATGTATTATTATTTAATAATTTATATTAAAAATAAATGATCATATAATTTTTATGAAGTGAAATGTAATTTTTATACGTTGTTAAAAACTATTATTGTAAAAAACCAAAAAATTCTCAATAAATATTGATTATATGTTTAAATTTATAACTAAAATATTTAAAGAAGTATTTGGTGAAGATAAATATTATCTTTGGAATCATAATTTCAAAATTATCCAATGGTGAATTTTCCATACCTTTCTTAAACAATCAAATTTTTTGGTAAAAATTAAATATTGTATAAATATATATTGTGTATTCTGGCATCATATTGACACAAAAGTGGGGTAATAAATACTATAAGTTGTATATAATACCAAATATATGTTTTCCCTTTAATATTATTTTATTTTATGTGTATTTTAATAATTTTAAAAATCCATTATGAATCCTTGAAAACTTGTAACATATTTTAAGGTTTTAAATTCATTTATTTAAGAGTATGACTCACATAAACATCACCATGTTTAATATTTTATTATTTTATACCCCAATAAATAATAAATAATTAAAACCACCCCTATTTGGAATAAATAATGGGAATAAATCATGGTAAGAATTGTGGGTTTGGTTATTTTTTTTATGTAGAGTCCAAAACCTATGTTCGAGATATAATAAAGAAATCCACACTATTTTCCTACATAAACCCACAAATGATCCCATTTATGTTAATGAAAAATTATTATATCATGTAATTTATATTCTCTAATATCGCTAAGGTACTCCCAAGGTTTCACCAAGCTCTCAATAAGTTCCTCTCAAGAAATTTGAGTCATATACTCAAGTAAGGGATCCTCAATTTCTCTCCTTTTTTATGTTTTTTATCTTACGCCTTCTATTTACAAATACTAATGAAGGAATATGTATTTCCATGTCCCTATTACTCAAAATTTTCTTTCAAAATTATTAGATACAAATTTTACACTAATTAAACAATTTTTTGTAACATTAAGTGACTCAATTAGGTTGCTGGAATTTCAGCGTGATTTTCCATGCTAAAACAATTATGTAGTGATTACCATACAAATTTTTTATCAATGAAATTATCCTTTATACACTTATACCTCCTTGACTTGGTGATTAAATTTATTTATTCCACACTCCTTGATTTTAGATTAAAATATGATGATGAATTAATACAAGTTTTATGATCTATGTGGCACACTTAAGAATGAGAATGAAATTAATGTGATGGGTGAACCAAAAATTATATATCACTCCGACGGATTGGGCAATGTTTAGTATCATGAAAAGTCCTACTGGGATATTAACTAAAAAATATTCCATTTTGGAACTTTATTCAGCATTATGTCCTACCAGTTAGCATTTACCAATGTTTATGATGCAGTGTTTTAAGTTGTTACCGCATTTACCATGCAATATTTATGTTATAATGCTATATAATGCCTCATTGTTCATGTTTACTATTATCAATACTTTTATTCCCCATTGATATTAATATTATCTGACATGTATTACCATGTTCATTTAATTCCATGTCTATTACCATACTAGGCTTTATAGATCACCCCATTATTATGCATGTCCATCTGTTATCCTTCTTAGTTTTTAGTGCGAGCATGTTAAGGATGTTTTCAAAAAAGATGATGTTTTTCCCATTTAAATTGTTATGTAATTCACCTAATTAAATAAATACTCTATAATTATCAATATTATTGGTTTTAATAAGTGAAATAATATGTAATAAATCATGAATAAATTTTTAATAAATAATAAAGAAGTCATAGGGGTGAATGGCATGACCAGCCATAAAGGGCCTCAAATGGGGCTATCTGAATCATTTCCAAAAAATTGTTATTATATAAAATTTTAATGAGAGGTATAATTTTTTTCCATAAACCACCAAAATTATTTACACATGCATAGATCATTTCTTATAACACCTGTATCATTCTGTTGGGCTTCCTGTTAGTTTGAGAGGATATGTTGGACTCAATAGAACTTGTAAACCTAGTGTCATCTATAGCCCCATCAAAAAATTGTGACATAAATTAGAAATATAAGTTATTTATGAAAGAAAAATTTTCCCCATTAAGGAATAATATCTCTAAAATATAAATATTTCTAGGATCATCAACTGAGAAGGTCTCTCAGATAGGTAGAAAGTGTACAACCTTGGAAAACCTATCGATGATCACCCACATCACAGAACTGCCATGTGGATATCATAGAAAGGAAATAATGAAATCCATAGGGAACACAGCCAATTTCCACTTAGAAATAGAAAGAGGCTATAGAATTCTTATAGGTCACTGGTTCTTAGACTTCATCTACAGAGAAGTGGATCACTGAGTGATAAAACATACAGTCTTCCTCTTCAAACTAGGACACCAATACAAATTACATATGTCTAGTTATATCATGATATAACTAGGGTTAACATAAAAAATAGATACATAAATTTCACATATAAACTCCTCCCATATGTTAGAATAAACCCATACATGATCATGGAAGTTTATGATATCATTCATATCAACAACCCAACCAAGAAGTGTGTTCTCACAAGACACTTTCCATCAGAACGAGGACCTCGTGATTTGAAAGCTATATCATCCACAACGATTATAGAAGGAATTATTTCACCTATAAATATGATAAAATATATTTCTCATGATATTCTTGAAATGTTAGGTTCATCTAATAAAATAGATCTATCAACTACTACTCATTGTAGGCCTTCTAGACGACTTGTGTATGGGTATTTCTAGGTAGTGTGTCAACTACTACATCACCCTTCCCAGGTGTGTAATAAATTTAAAAATTGAATGAATTCAAGTATTCTACCCACCTAAACTTAATTAGATTATAATAACTCTTTATAGAATTGTATTCGAGATTTTTATGGTTTTTGTAGACAATAAACTGTTCCCTAATAGACAATTCCTCCAAAAAAAATAAATTCGAATCCAAAACTTATAACTATAGGTAATGCGTTGGGTAATTTAGCTCATGAAATCTCACTTATAGTTACCCGTACACTACAACCCAATCTCCCTAAATAAATAAAAATATCCTATAATGATTCATGAAGTATTAAAATAAACTGTATAGGCTCTGCTTGAATCTAGTAAGATCGGGATTGGTGGTATAGTCAACATCCCATTAAACTCTTTAAAGGATATTTGAAAAGATTTGGACAATAATAAATTCAAACAATTTTTATTCAATACCCTAAGAGGTGATTTTCATAATGATAAGTCCTATGTGAATTGACTGTAATATTCATCCATACCTAAGAAACTATGTTTGTCAAATACATTCTTGGGATACTCTTCGAAAAACATGATTCTCACTCTCTCTTGATCGACATATACTCTATCCGTTGAGATAATGTGGCCCAACAAAAAAATATTATCGATCCAAAAGATTAATTTTCTAATATTAACAAATATTTAGTGATCTTACAAAATATTAAGGATGATATCAATATTTTTAGAATGGTTGTTTCTTGTATGATAATACACTGTAATTTCATCTATTGAGACTACCACAATTGATTCTAGGTATGGGTGAAAAACCTATTCATATAATGCTTTAAAATTGAATACCTTTTCATAAGGACGAGTAGCATAACTAGAAACTCATACAAGAACAATCTAATATAGAACACTATATTAGGAACATCTGATGTGTCATACATACTTGATGGTAGACTGAACTAAAATAAAACATAGAGAAACTGTCCCTTCTCAGATATGGTCAAAGAGGTAATCTATATGATAAAATTGATATTAGTTCTTCAATTTAAGTTGTATCAACCATTATTAATCAATGGAACCCTCAAGGTTACCATCAAACCTCTTGTAGAAAAGGAAATGTGAACCCCATGTAAAGGTACTGGCCCATATAGAATACATTTCTTTTATGTCTTCCAACTACCTATAGAGTTCCTAGATCTCTTTATGTGTCATCTTATAAGGCGTAATAGACATTATTTCTATATCTCACACTAGCTCAGGGGTAAAATATTCCTATATCATAGGAGTAAAAATATAGGATTCATCTGGGTAGACATTCCTAAAATGATTTAAAATAGGAGGGAATTCATTACACTTCATTCCCTGATTTTTCATAAAGAGGTTGGCCATCTGGTTTGTCACTTTTCCCAGAAAATTATGCTTGGGTATATCTTGACATTCCTACACATATCATTCACCCTTATGAAGTTTATAACTACCCTTTTTCAATTTAAAATAAACTCTCTAGTGAAAAAAATCAATATGGTCAGAGTTAGGTAATAGCCAGTCCATTATGAGTTTGAAACAGAATTTGGTCATATGATGGAAAAATAAATTCCACATGAAATGATACCCACCTATCTCAAGGGGGAACAACTTACATAGGCCTATACTCTCTAATAAAACCTCTAATTGTATGTCAAGAGTCATCACCCCACAGAAGGACACCATCTCTAGGCCCAAAAAATCTATAATTGCAACAAATATAATTGAGTGAGATA
Source organism: Viscum album (assembly GCA_963277665.1). Classification (NCBI taxonomy): domain Eukaryota; kingdom Viridiplantae; phylum Streptophyta; class Magnoliopsida; order Santalales; family Viscaceae; genus Viscum; species Viscum album. The sequence continues at coordinate 429,865,354 of OY728121.1, forward strand.
CACCTATATCAAACAATAAGGAAACTAAATTATGGGCTACTAGAATAGTACCTTGTATTGTAGAAGGCTTCGTACTCTTCTCCTATGGTGTAGACTACATTTCATAAATATGGAAAGATCCATAACCCTGAGATGCAACCTAACATATATATTTAGGTCTGATATGCTAAAGATAGACCTTTAATGTTTGATTACCTTGTCCACATATACCTACCTTGGCTGATCATCTGGTAATAAACCAACTCCTAGAAAGATGTGGATCTACATATCTTTTACTCTAATGTTTTGTCGATATAGATCACTTCTCACTATAAACTGGAGGAAAAAATCAAAAGAAACATTGATGTAGACCCTTATTACCATAATCTCAACACATTATTTGTTTCCACATAAATGAGGGATTCATATGGCCTTCCATAACACTCTGTTGGAACACCACATAGTTTTCAGTGTGTGTAATATTTATGGAACTACCACTACATGCACCCTTGAAACTGTGATTCCTACCAAGGAAAAAAACATCTCCCTCTCTCAAATTTGAACTACCCTTTTTCCGATTTCATGCTTCCCTCTTGTTTTTCTCTATAATGAGGGACCAATTAACTATGTTAGAGAAAATTTTTAAGGAGAAACCTTAAACTATGATCATATGGCATACACAACCCCATATTCAAAACATCTCACAATCATCCAGTCATCATCGTCTAGTGTGATAAAAAAATACTGAATCTTTGTAAACTGAGAAAAATTCACTATTACTAACATAAAACCCTAATATAGGTTCATAAAATCCTTAGTGTGTTCTTCTCTCAATGTCTAGGGGAAAAATTAATCATAATAGGATATTTAAAATCCAACTAAGACCATACCCTAATGATGTCTGGCATGGGTGATAACATCCCACAAACATTTAGAAGAATCAAAAACTATATAGCTAGTGATCCTGAAACTCCACTCTGGAGGTGTTTACAAAAGTTCAAATATAGATAACACATACTCCATCCATGACTCAGTAGCCTAAGGATCTCCATCCCCTGATAAGGTGGGGGGATGCAGCTACTGGAATTTGAATGTTAACTCTTCCATAGAAGGGTAAGGTCAGAATGCTCCATATATTAACTACATTAAGTATACTAATATATCTTGGAACAAATCGTTGGTGAAAATTGGAATATCAATAGGAGGTACCTTAGGTGTCACTACAGGAGGTAATATTAGTGGATCGAGGACCACCACCTTTGGGGAATGGTGGTCGCAAACCCAATCAAACATTACCTAAGGATATCATAGAGAAAAATCTCCACAATTTCCAAATGTATACCTCAAAGAGGATTTAACATCAGATATGAATCCCCAAAAGAAAGAAATTTTATGTATAAAGTCTTCTAATAAATAAGATACAAATCTCTTCCTACTTCTAAATCTAGGTCTAGGTGATAAGAAAGATCATAATGAATCACTGGAGACATTTCCTACTACCCACTACTATTGTATGTTTAGGTTCATGGTCTCATATAACACAATATAGGTTTTGATATATGGAGTCCTAATTAAAAGGTATAGAGTAAAACACCCTTTAAATTTAAATTTAAAAACCCATTTATTAGTAACCATGTCATTTAAAATTTAAATTTTTTAAGTTCATACTTATATATGTGTGTAACACAGTCCAATTAGATGAGTGAGTATTCCCAATATATAAAGGCATATACTCTATAAATTACAATTGGTATGTCGAGTAACTTTGACCAAACCTTTAGTTCTAGTGTCAGGAAGTAACATGTCATGTAAAATGATATGATGGGACGATTAACCATTAAAAATTTATATAAGTACATTCTCCATTTAGTATAATTGTAATTCTAAAATTATATAATTTAATGATTTACTCTATAGAACCATTGATTCACGGCTCAAAAGCGGTATAAATAGTTAATTCTAGTTATGTCATCAATATGTGTGGGAAACACAATTTATATTTATGTAGTCACATTATTTTATCCAATTATTTTTTCCCTATAGGATGCATTAGCAAATTCCCACATATAAAAAAAGAATAAAAATCTATATACATTAGGAAATTCATGTCGAAAATAAACATGGAATGGTAAAATGAATGTAATATAAGCTCAAAAGTTCCTATAATGATTCATGAGATCATACCTCATTTCTATATCATATCGAGGAAAAAAATCCATAATAATAATATCAAATATAAATAACATCACAAAACATTAGCATCACCCAATGGTGAAATCAGTACTACTGCAATAGGAACCAACCAATAACAACAATAATTTATTATAGAGAATTTGGGTTTTCCCTTTATGTGGGTAAGCTACTCCCATGCATAGGATCATTAAAAAATTCCGATACAGCATAGTCTTCATTATAATAACATAAAATTAAAAAAAAATTAAAAAAATAACTTCTGATGACACTTTGTATATTCCCTCCCAATGATCCACTATGTGGTGCCTCAATATGGTTAGTCATGTGACCTCAAGAAAACTTCCCCGTTCACCAGAGGCTTCTAACTAGTAGTGAGGTCCTTGTTTTTCTCAATGGGACAACTATACCCTCATTATTTAGAGTGCAACATAACTTTAAATAATAAATGTGAAATGATACATTTAGTTATAAAAAAAGAGGCAACATAGTAGGAATATCAAATCATCCAATTCATATAAATATGAAGAAGCTAAATCACAAACTAATACAAATAGATGATTATGATTTCATGTATCTATAAAAAATTAGGTACATGGTATAAAAGGAAAAAATTATTAAAATAGATGATATTAAAAAATAAAAAATCAAAATATTCTACTACTAGAATCCAGAGCATAGGCTCGTTCCTTTGGTCATGTACTTCATCCTAGTACTCAAAATAAAAAATATGAAGCTAACTATTCAATTTATGTCCACTGACAATCATGAATTATACATGGGTTCCAAGATATTCCCAATAAGGGTGTGAGATATTCTCATTTTTCCACCACCAATGATGTCTAGAACAATTAATTCTATGCATATACATGAAATTTTTTTCAATTAAAATAAAAGAGAAGCAATGGATAAATATTAAACATCGGTACATGTTCCTCATGGAATCCCAACCAACACTACCCACTTCTTCCAAAAATGAATTTCATCAAACCAAGGTGAACATGTACAAATATGATACGGGTGTAATAAAGGGTCATCATAAATTAATTTTCCATAATGGACTGAACCCATGAATATTATTTGGCTAAGTGAATATGTCCTTTGATTTAATAAATTAGAATTCATAGAATTAATTTGAATGAATATCTAAGGTTTAAATACGAAGAATCCTAATCCCATAAAAGTTGAACCAGATCAGGGTACCCAAGTATCCCACATAGAGAGAAATAAATACTCAACATCGTAAGAGTTCTCCCAGGAAGATCAAAAAATAGAATCCTAAGTAATACTGCTGATAAGGATTAAAGACAATAACTTTTGAGATCATCCCTCATATCTCATATAGGGGACCGAGTATTGGTCATCTTGTGGTATAACCATCTTCCCACTAAGACTATCCACAGAGTCTTCTATAGAGAACTCTTATGACTCATAAAGAGGTGGATAATCTGAATTGTGACTCCATCCAAGACTTAACAAGTATTTATTCTAGCATATTTAAAATTAATCAAAAAATTATAATTATAAATAATGATTAGACCATCCAAGGGGATAAAAAAATTTAATCCCAAGTATCACTCTCTGCATGCAAATAATTTATGGTTTAGATATCAATATCTCATACCATTTTATCATGGAATTATAATCATAATATTCTAATCAAGTTCATAAAATTACTTAATTAAAGAAAAAAACAATGACATAAATCTTAAGAACCAAACTCATGGAAAAAATTATTTAATTATGTAATTTCAAATTTCAATACATTTATTACAAGGTTAAAAACATACCATAATTGATGGTTTTATTTCATTCCAAAAAATGAGGCTTTAAGACATTATGGAATGGAAAACCCATGGGTGGATCATATCAAGGTAAATACCCACCAATGATGGTTCATAGGTTTTGTGGGTTCTTTTACATAGGTTAATAACATATAATTTATTTAAATAATAATTTATGAGGTGTATCAAAGGAATTATAGAATGTGGAATGGCGATGAATAATATAAAAGAATCAATACATTAGGGAAAATAACTAGACCAACTACCTTAATTCCATCACAATCTCCTCAGCCAGTGTCTTCCCTTGAGTAGTGCAAGAATGGGAGAAATCAGAAGAACAAATGAAAAAACAAAAACTAAGGCATATGATCTTACCCAAAAATAGCACAAAATACATCGATATAAATGATGAAAGTTAGGAATGTGAATGAGGAGATTAACAATGAGGATCCAATAAACCTAATAGCAATGAAAATTGATCTTGGATGGAGTAGATCCAGTGGAACCTTGGTGATGTGTGGGGAGGAGCTCTCACACACATCTCTTTCTGTGGAGAGAAAAAAAATAATCCATTTTAAGAAAAAAGGGGTTAACTATATTTTTTAAAAACTGGCCATGATAGTTACATTATTTGTAACTGAATTTAACATCATGTAATTCTTGAGTCATTTACCCGTGGAAAATATAAATTACAGGGCATGAAAATGCATTCCAAATCATGTAAGTATTGGTTTTGTTCCCTCATTGGGAAATAACAATTAATTATGTGAAATGGGTATGGGAATGCATGTTCACATCATGTATTAAAAATACACACCATGTCTTTGGCTTTCATCAATCCACTAGTCTTTCCTCCACTTCCTCTCTAAAAATAACTAAATGACCTAAGGTCAAAATAAATGGGGTTTAACTAAAAGAAAAACCTAGCAAAGATTCATGATAAATTAAATGATAAAGTACAGCACTAAAAATTATTGATGTTATATGATAAGTAATACATTGATAATTTTTACCTTCTCTTGGTGGAGCACATGGAAATGGAGGATTTAGTCATTTTACATGGTTTAAGGGGATGAAAAATGTGAGAGAGTTATATAAGTAATATAAAAATGAATAATGTTAAAGAATAATTCAATTTTTTAGAGTTTGTGTAAAGGGGTGGTGGAAGACTCCTTTTATAAGTGAGGGGAGTGGCATTTTTGAAATAATATAAAATGGAAAGTCACTATACCAGAAATGTGAGTCTAAAATTTTAAAATAATCGATGTATTATGGGGAATAAATTGAGAAAACCCATCACCAATTTTTTGAGATATGGATTGTATACTTTTACGATTTTTATCCTTAGTATTCAAGATTACCACAATTTACATTTACTATGGTAACTCATTTTTCAACATCTATAATTTATTTTAATAAAAAAAATAAAAATTATCTTATTAACTAATATTTATATTCTTATTCAAAATACAAAAACTATTTAATAATGTCAAATTTCAATAAGTGAAAAAATTATTATAAAAATAAAAAGTGTATGATGATTAAAAATAGTTTTTAAATCCTATTACATAGGATAAAAAATGAAACTTTTATGTTTCTAAATTAAGAAAAAAATATTACACATATACTTTTTAATAATAAATAAATTTTTAATTGTTAAATAGGTTACATTAATTTTTAATACATTCTTCTATCCTAATGATGTAATAAAATTTATAATATTTATTAAAATGTTATTTATAACTATTCACATAAAAGTCAATCATTCCTTGGAAATCCCAAAAACTCATCCAAACCAAATATTATAATGATGGATTAAAAAATTTCATCATTTTTATTAAATTCAAATTAATGAATTTATAATTTGAAAATTTAAATATAATCTTGAATGTAGTGTATTTCTATTGTAATAGAGTGAAAATTGTGCAATAATTTTTGGGTGTAGTAATTACCTACTGTAATAGAGCCTCTTATATTACATTCTAACACCCATAAAAAATATCATACATGAATTTTTATATATGTATTATCAATAAAAATGTGGGTAATTATTCATCATTACATATTCGGGTTCCCTTGTTGCTTATTGTAACTTATGATTCCTCCAAAATACTTCACCAGCCAAGTAATACAATTCCATAACTATTTATCTCTAAAGTCAAGTGTTTAGAAAATGATTTTATTATAAGGAATATTGGTTTATAAATATATTCCTTATTGGAGAGTGTATGCATTGAATCCAGATTGTACTTTATTGACAAAAAAGTAAGAAATCATTCAATTTAGTAATGTTGGGTGGCATATTGATATGGTTGGACACATCTCTAATACATTCCAAAATTTATAAATAACTAATGTTATTTGTACAAAGGATACTATTCCAAAAAAACCATACAACTCCCTTCTATAGTGGAGACATTATAAAATAATGATCCCCAACATGAAATTTCAAACCCTTTATTTGTTTATATGCATAGATCTACTTTCAAATTTAATCTATCATAATATAATTTTGTTTAGTTCTCACTTTAACCATTGTCTCTAAAAATTTTATAGGGAAACATATTCCCCATCTCCATACTCATCCCAATAAATTTTAGTATTCCATATCTCCTTATGTGATGATATATATAGTTACATCTAAATAAATTTATTTATGATATTATTATATGAAAATTTTACCAATGTATGATATTGATCAAAGATAACTTTAATGTCTAGTGATAATGACCTTAACATATCTTCTAATGTTTTCATAGTCAATTCTGGATACCATCAGTTTCTAGAGGACATATATTTCTCAAATATTACTAATTATTGAGTCCCTCTTAAAGTATCCTCTAAAAATTTTATGTGAACCCAATATCATAGTAATATACAATTGATAGAGGTGAATTTTAAAGTTTCATTACATCATAAATATAGGTTTGTGTAAGATGTTCAAGGGGTATATCCTCACATACTTCTTTTAAATGTGAATGCATGGTATGTTGATCCATAATGACTCAACTATCAATAATCCTTCTAGAGTTTTTTATAATTATAGTGAAAAATAACATTGTAAAATTATCTAACTTTCATATTGGTATAATTTAAGGTTTCAATAATCTTTTAGGATGTTCTTTTTATAACATTACCTACTGGAATAACAATCACCTATGATTATAGACCAAAATATCCCACTTCGTACCATCCAAGTAGAAATGTTCTCTTAAAACATTGTACATATTTTTTCTACCAGGGATTTTAATGAAATTTGATCAATATACACCTTTTAGTATGTCCATTTCCTAGTTAGGTATGGAAGAAACACATAGTCTCTTTTGAAAAATTAATTAACCATACTTAAAGATTAATTGACAATCTACCATCATTCTAGAATCAGAACCACTTTTTAATACATTTATCATCGTACTAGGGCTTCTTTACCTTCTTTTTAAAACATGGTCCAAAAAATTATTGTAAGTATAAAATTTTCCCCCTTTATTAGAAAAAACTATACCCAACATTACTAAATGCATTAATATATGATTATTGTTTAGACTTATAATGGTAATAACTCTATAGAACCTCCTACATGATGCATCATAGATATTTCAATCCTTCCCAGAGTTATATTGTATCAACCTTTCATAGTCTATGAGGTGTTCAAACCATCTCCTATTCCTTATATTTAGATATTTTTCAGACAATATATACTCTAATATTTTTTGGTCTATATTTATGAATCATATCTCACCATATAGATAATTCCTCCATATCTTTAATAAAATTATTATAAATTATATTTCAATATCATTATATAGATTGTTCCATTTTTTGATCTTCAATTACCAAGATGCATAACCATCCATTCTGTCTTATTTTTATAAGGGAACAAACCATTTTTTTCATAGATCATCATTATATTTTACAAATCCATCCTTTCACAATGGTTGATTAAATAATAATCCATCAAAGCATTTACTATTTATATCCTTAAAACCAAATGCACATTCATTTTATAATCATAATTTGAACAATTTATATGTTAACATGGTTATCAGGTTGGACAAACCTAAAATTGTTAAATAAATCATTAATAGTAACCTATGAAGCAAATGAAACTATGTATCTCAACTATATTATTATATGTGGTACATTTTTTAAATAACATTATCTTTTAAGTGTCAATTTATATTCAATCCTAGAAGATTTTTTTGTATGAAAATAATCATTATAGATGAAAAATTCTTATTTAATTTTCCAAAAATTATTTTTCATTGAGAATATCTATAATGATTTTTAATTGATCCTCGGACTTCTTATAGTATTTAGTGTATATGAATATATAATTAATTAATAATTCCATTAAATTATCAATATAATACTTAGAAACTCTATTCATTATATCCATAATCATTTTTGGTGAATTAGATAATACAAGGATAATTATTATAAACTAATAATGTATATACCTTGTAAAAAATGTAATCTATGATATATATTTATTTTTAACCCTTAATTGATGATAACTTGAGTGAATATGGATATGTTAAAAATATTTTTATACATTAATTTTATCAAATAATTCATCAATTAATGGAAGGGAATACTTATTCTTTATGGTTATGGAATTATCTCCTTGTAATCAATGAATAACCTCATAAAATTTTCATTTTTCTTATAAAAAAGAATAAGGGATCCCCATGTTGAAATACCAGTATGAATGAATCACTTATCACATTTCTCCTATATTTATTTCTTCAGTTCCAAAAATTCTAATGGGGCCATCTTTATGGTTTCATAGATATAGTTTTTTTTTTGGTAAGAGTTCAATAGAAAACTCAACATCATGGTCTGGTGGATATCAATGAAATTATTTAAGAAACACATCAACGCCTTCCTCCACAATAAGTATTTCATCTATTATTAGGTTTTATAATATATTGGTTGGGTATACTCCTCTTCATTGATAATTTCATTAAGATAATCTACTGTATTTGGATCTAGATATGAATAATTTAATAACATCTTCCCTTTTAAGATAATTAATTCCATTCCTCCTTTGTGAATCATATTCTCATTGTTAGGGAAATAAATTTTCACATTATAATTTAAAAGATAATAAATTATTGGGATTATATCAAATTTCATCCATAAGTATGATAATCATGTTATAAAGTAAGGTATGTAAATGCATCATAATAAAGACTAATTTTCATATAGTTCTTGAAAGAATATTTCAATTAGGTATATTGATTGATAAAAATTTTATAGGGTGTTAGGGGATATTTTAGTAAACATAAAAAAATAATAAATAGATTAAAGAGTTACATTAACTAGAATAAAATAAAATAATACCTATTTTGGAGTATACAATAACGTAATTTCTATCACATCATAAAGAACATTAACTTCCATTATGGAAATCAAGTAATAATGGAATTTCCTATTGGACACTTAGTAGGTGGATTCCATTGATTCTTGGGGTATTGGGTTGAATAATTCCCCATTTATTTATATTTTTAGAACTAAATATTAGAAATTTATTGTTTTCCGTTACATTTATGATTTATATAAAATTTGATCTTCATTTAAAACAAAATATAATTCCATGTAATCATGTTTCATGATGTTTCCTTCAAAAAATTCAACATTTTGGATGTTCCTTCAATCCCTTCACCTTATTCCCTACATTTATCTTTCTTATTTCTAATAAAACTATTCAGTTTTTATTTTTCATTGATATTATAAGACTCGAGAAAATTCTTTATTTGTATTTATGGAATATAATAACATATTATCATATGATGAAACAATTTTAGAGACTAGTGACTTTTATACACTCACCTTAATCCTATAAAAAATGGTCAGTTATTTTTTATGGTTTGAGCATATAGTCCACAACATCCTTGTAAAATGTTTTAAAATTTTCCTTATACTCAATAATAATATTTGATTTCTTAAACTTTAAATTAAGAAAATTCCTTCCAATATTATCTTATTTATATCAAGGAATGTATTTATCCAATAATATACCCTTAAAATTATTCCAGGACATTTACTTTATCCCTCCCCCTTCTTTAGTATTTTTAATCAATGAACTCCATTAATAAACATATCCCCTTAAATAATAAATCATCATAAAAAATTCTATCTTTTACTACATCTGATATTGATAAATATATTCTCTATGGGCATGGTCCACTATTCTATTAAAAATGGATAAATTATCATACTAAATTATGGATTTTTTTGTCATATAAAGAATACCAAAATTGATTCACCGTGTTGTGGATTAATATCTTTCTTTATACACACATGGTTATTGGATATAACCTAAGTAAACTATACTAGTATAATAATAGTAATCTTTTATTTATCCCCATATCTATTTAATTTCTCTAATATTAAATCCATATTCTTATTAATGATGTTGATACATTTTACATGTCATTATTTATTCAACATATCGTAACAATATCATACTCTTAATTAGATAATAAATAAAACCTTGAATTTTTAATCATTATATAAATTATTAATCTAGTGAAACACTTAATATAAACTAAAAATTAATGAAACAACCAATACAAAAAAATATTATTAGATACATTTTACATTTCTTTAAATAATGAAAATATTTTCAAATACTTTATAATTGTTAATGAAGAACATTTGAATAAAACAAATAATATCCCATGGGAGGTTCAATCCTTCTGTGTAGTTATGCCTCTTTGTCTTGTATGAGGTGATGATCATGTTAATACTGATACAACCATTTCAATGTTATTAAGTGTAGGTGTAGAGGTTATATGGACTGCATCTACTAGTTTTATCCGAAATTTTTGGATATTATCCTATACATAGAATTATTCTCCTAATTTTCCAGAGGGTTACATTGTCTAATATATGTTTTCATAAATCCAGTTCCAAAGGTTCATACTAAAAAAAGTTTTATGAAAACTTTTTTAAACTCAACTTCAATATCCTAAAGAAAATGGTTACTTTATTACATTACTAAAATACATATTGTATCACATTAGAAAATATCACTTAGTTTTGTAGTCATAGGAGACTGGATACAAACATCTTCTCCGTAATACATTATAAATATTGAAAAAAATATAAAATTATAAGAAAAATATTATTCATTTTAATATAAACTTGAATTAATTAAAATATCACTTTAGTGTAGCATGGGGTGGGGAAAACAATAAATGGGTGATCTCAGGTACACAGTAAGAGGATGCATATGCTGAAGCTATCATGGATCCAAAAGGAAAAAAAATGTTACATAGTAAATAATGAATAAATATACCATATAATACATACAAAGGGAAATAAATATTTTCATTCCTGAATTATAATTTAAATAATCACATGGATGATAATAACCATGTTAATAGTGAATGAATGTTTAATTCTAGATATATTATTTTTTATATCAATCCATTTGAAAAAGATATCATGATCTTACCTTAAATGAAATATTCTAATAAACTAGAATCTTAAAATCTAGTCTTTATTCTATGATGTCATGATATTATCATCAAGGACTCATTCCAAGAAATCATGATCAGACGGTCATGAACCATGTCAATGTATTTTTAATAACATGGAAGAAATACACAAAATTATAAAACCTTTTGACTCATGAGACCTTCCAATAAATCAAGGGGATATATTATTATATGCCCCTCCAATCAGTTAATTATGTAAAATTAATTCCAAAAATTAAATTAATGAATAACAAAGTAATTTATTTTAAAATTTATAAAATAATCAACAAACAACAACATTTTAATAACAAACACATGTGATGTAAACATATTGACAATTAAATAAATTGAACAATATGATACTTAGAAATCCAAACAAAGAACATGGATGGTATAAATAGTTCATATACCTATTGAAACATGAAAATAATTATTTATTGGTGACATATATGTAAAACCCATTTATAATATAATTAAAATTTAACTTCGATAAAGAATAATTAATTCCTTTTAAATTTCAAATTCCCATATTAGAAAATAGTTTTTAATGTAAACTGAATAGAATTTTTTAAAAAGTCTAGGAATAATGCAGATGATGGTTCTTAATGAAAATAAATTAAGGTAAATGGAAAATGAATTAGTATGGAAAAATTTAAAAGAATACTAATTCTATTTTATTTTAAAAAGTAAATTTTAATAAAAAATGAAGTCATAGTTTATTTTTAATTAACGTTTTCATTAATATTACCATAATAATTTTAGAATCATTTATTCAAAATTGAAATATAAATAAAATGTAATTTTTTAAATGATATAAATTCTATGTCCAGAAATGTATAATGTAACGACCCATTATTTTTTTTAAAGGAAATTACTTTATTATAAATATTTCATAATCACATTAACTACTAAGTGCTGTGGGACCCTTAAAACATAAGTTTGTCACTTCTATGATGTGAATTTCAAAAATCTGACAAACACAGTCGCGATTAGTAAGTTATTTAGAGTCCAATAAGAAAAACTTAATTTTTTGTGAATAGTAACCTACCCTTATGAATAATAACATACCCTTATGAATAGTGATATACCATAATGAATAGTAACCTTACCTATGATAATATATAAATAATATTCAAGTTGAAAGTATGATATACCTATATTTTAGAATAAGTTAATGAATGTTTTAAAACTGGTTTTTGATAATAAATTATGATTTTAATTAAATATTAAATTAATAATATTTAGAAAATTATTTTTGAAAAATGGACTTCATTTTTTATTCTAAACGTCGAAAACTAGTTAGGTTGAATTTTTTGGATTTTTCTGAAATACTTGATTTTTTTATGAATAGAAAAATACGGTAACTTACAGTATATATACATTATAAGCTAAATAGACTATTCCTAGCATCATGGATGATGTAACCACCCTTAATCCAAATTCACATGATAAAATTACTATTCTTGGTCATGGAATTCTTACTATTACTTGTCTTGTGAAGAAATAATAAACTAATGAGTTTTATATTAAGAAATCTCCTCTCTCCTCCACTATAAAAACCCCCTCTCACCCCCTCTTTCAATCACTCCTCTCAAGACTTGTGCCTTCTCCAAATTCTGGAGAAATACCCTCCCAAACTCCTCTTCCTATTCCAGCAAGCTTTGGTCTCAATAAAAGACCAAAACCTCTCCCTTAAAGAGGTTTTCAACGAAGTTTGGTTCAAGAGGGAAATTCCTCTTTTCAATTCGTTCCTTTCAAGTTAATTTGTTTTCTTTTTCTATTACCTCTATTTATCCAAATTTTGTGATGACTCCAGTAACTTATATGTACTGTAATTTTTTCATGATATTGGAATAAGTTATCATCATCTCCCCCTTTTACCTTTATTTATACTAGTAGCAAGAACACCATCCGAGATGTGTCAATTTTACACATTCAAGGACGATGGAATTTCTATTTCTATTATCATTCTAAATTCTGGTCATGAAACCATTCTTGTTATGTTTGAACCATATTATTATATATAATATAACCTATTTAAGATTCTTTACTCCCTTTGTTCAAATGGTATTATGTTATAAATAAAAATGAGTTCATTGTAATCAAAACCCACAAATTAACCAAAACAATTATCATTAAAGTTCTATATGATAATTTATCATCGTTCCATGTAAAAAAGTTATATAAATGAACAATCAAACCTATTTATGTTCATAAATAATATATAATTTCAATTCGGGAGATTTACATCCATTCCACTTCATTACTTAAAATAAACAAGTGAACCGAATATGGAAATAAGAGAAACGAACACTCTGGAAAGACAAAAGTCAATACAATAACTACTCAATAAAGACGTAAATGAACTAACTAGAATTATGATAAACTAAATACATGTATAATAGGTTCTTAAATATGTTATTAATAATTATAATTTCATATTCCGAGAACTTAAGTACAAGAGCAGAACACGTTCATAGTTAAGGTAAGGGTATCTTAATCTCACTTCTATTTTAATGAGATTTTCCATATTCACTACTAATACTTTTTTATGATGTATGTATACTGACCATTGATTTTACATATCATGAATATCTTAATATTCATGGAATTAAATCTATAATTTTTATATTATTAATTTTTGGGTCATACGAATTGTTTGACTACAAAGTTGTAAGGGTTTTTCCACCCGAACATCCATTTTCATTCGGGTTACTTTCATTGTCTAATTACCTCAATGAAATTATTATTTATTCTCATGTACTCCTAATATATTCTATGTGAGTATTAAATATATGTTTACAAACGAGAACCTTTCCTTATTTTATGAATTGTTACATATTTTTAAAAGAAACTTTCAAAACTGTTTCCAAAATACATTCGGATTCAAGGGAATTTCTCAAATTCTTACCTATTTTCAAGGGCACTATATAATCTGTTTTTGGAAACCATTATCTTTATAAAATCAATAATTTTATTATGAAAGTACTATCTTACTTCTCTTATAGTTTTATACAAATATCTTTCCTAAATAAATCTTCATTTTGAAATAAAAGAGTATTTATCTCCATAATTTCTTAATGATTTTATTAGAGTGTTTTCATCTAATTCAACACTCTTATTGATTCCATGGTATTATTGGGTTTAATCATTTATGATGTAATCTACCATATTTGTCTTAATGTTTTATGACTAAATATATTTTGGATTATATATCCTAAAACCATTCATCATATTATTCTGAATGGTTAGTGTTTATTTTCATTAATTGGGGAAAGTTAGTTACATTTCATATGATATTTTCAATATGAATGTATATGTTGTTTATTTTGATCTCCTCTCATATGAGGGATGAATTGGACTTATTATGTGACAGGTGGGGACCGCTATAGCCCCTCGATGCCTCGGTAGGTCTCATGAGACAAATATACATGGAATTGGCCGAGGCCTTTCCCAATGTGATATGGATTTTGGCCGAGGCCTTAATCATTAGACGTATTGGTTGAGGCCTTGACGAAATGTTTCAGAATGTCTGGAATTATGAATTCCATCATTATGAGTTCATTTATTGATATTTCATTTGGTTATTCAATTAGTATAATACCCATGATTATGTTTTATTATGGAATTATTTACTCAGCTCATTTTACTGCCATAATGTGGTCAAGTTTATTATTAAAGGCAAGTGTTTTCAATTATGCACCATGTCTTATGTTTATACTATATTCTACTATATTTCTTACTCTTACTGAGCATTTGATATCACCCATTTCTTATGTATAATTTTTTTTCAAGACATGAAGAAGTTTATTAATAATGACATGCTGAAATAACCTCAGAGTTATGGGTGTTGTCTAAGGAGTTTCCATGTTGTATTTATCTTCATGTTGTAATATTGAACTTATGTATGAATCTTCTTTCCAATAATACTAAACTACTCGGTTCTTTAGGATTCGTATTCCTTATATGTATGCCGATGTAATCAAACAAGGCACCGGCTCCGGGAAACTGGGGCCGGGTCCTTACAGTTGGTATCAGAGGAAGTTTAGTAGAATACATGGGAACTAGATTTAGAAAAGATAGAATTATGGAAGAGTACCTAAGATAGTCTTTGAGGATAAACATACAACAACATCCCGGTACTTTGGTAAGTAAAAGATTATGTGGATCAATCAAGCAATAAATCCCTGTATGGATATGAGAAGGTAGAGGTGGCTCTGGCACAGATGTATCTAGGGGTAAAACCTGAAAACATTACTTTGAGCTAGACTCGAACATGAACTGGTGCACGACAATGGGCCTTTCTGCACTCTTGGTTACGAAACTCATGGGGGATATTCTTAGGATAATTCGCATTTTCTTTACAAGCCATTATGAAGGATTGAAATCTAAAATATTCCTCAAAGAAACAATATTTGCGAATATGGGATTATCCATGCGTAGGATCTCAATTTTTATGTGTATTTTTAAGTTAAGATTATACATTATGATTCATAACCTAATATAGTGTATGAAATTATCTATAATGGAGGTATTTTTTAAGTTAATATTATACATTATGTAATGAAATAGAGAAGGTTTTCATGGAATTCTATCATATATCAGGAGATACAGATTAGTTTTGGTCCTTAATCCAAAACAAAAAGTAGGAGGAAGAGATTAAAGAGATGGAATGGAGGAATTTTAAATAAATATTCTTAGAAAAACATTTCCCTCGTGAGCAGCGTGCAGATATGGAGAGACAATTCTTGAATCTGAGGCAGAAGGAAGATGATAATCTTGCAAGGTACGAAGCTAACTTCACAAGATTATCAAGACATGTTGTGTACTACATACGAAATCCAAGGAGCAAAATTGATCAATTATTTGATAGCCTAAAGACATTCCTCTGGCGAGAAATGGTCTCCCAAAGTTTTTCATCATATGAGGATATAGTTTCATGTTCCATCAACAATGAAAAATAATTCCCTAAGTCTTATGACTTTAAGGGAAAGCAAGAAAATAAGTGGGTTACTGAAAACCCTAGGAAAGGAAATAAAGAAAACAGAGAAGAATGAAAGAGTTGAATTTCCACCATGTGAGAATTGTGGAAGGAAACACCCTATGGAGTGCTTAAAAGGAAAAGGATTATGCTACAAATGTGGTCAAAGAGGCCATCTTGCTGGTGATTTCAAAGGGAAGAAGGATGAAAATGATGTTAAATTCTATAGTTGTCGATAGATGGGACACTATGGTAATGATTTTCCTAAACGTCAAGGAAATATGCAACAGAAAGGGGAAATGGATCGGGGACAAGATTATGCAATCACAACTGCAGAGGTTGAAGTTCCTAATGACGTAGTGGTAGGTACTTTAATTGTTTCCTCAAGTTTAGCCAATGCTTTATTTGATCCTGGATCATCGCATTGTTTCATATCTTCCCAGTTTTCTAATAAAATTATATATTTCCAATTTGATTTAACAAGGAAGTTATTAGTTAAAACTCAAAATGGAATTATCATTGCTACAAATTTCTATCAATCAGTTCTCATTAGGGCATATAAATTTTCTTTGTCTGCTGATCTCATCGTCATACCCATGATTGAATTTTATATAATATTTGGTATGGATTGGATTTTGGACCATGATGCAAAAACAAATTTTAAGAAGAAGGAGGTTAATATTTTTTATGACGATGATAATGAACACCTTATCTTTAGAGCATAATCGTCACCACCTTATTCCTATTTAGATCAACCCTTAGTAGCTCAACCAAATTCAATTATTGGGGAGGAAGATAATGAAATAACTATGGGTGAGGAAATTAATGTTCAAATAGTTGATGTACCTATTGTGAGAGAATATGTTGATGTTTTTCCAGAAGATTTACCTGGACATCCTCCAGAACGAGAAATTGAGTTTTCCATTGATTTAATTACGGGTTCAAGGCCCATATCTAAGAACCCTTATAGAATGGCCACTTTGTAATTAGTGGAACTAAAAATACAACTAGAGGAATTGAGTAATAAGGGATTTATCCGCCCTATTGTTTCTCCATGGGGAGCCCATTTCCTTTTTGTTCAGAAGAAAGATGGATATTTGAGGTTCTGTATCAACTACAGGGAGATCAATGTATAAAAATAAATAACAAGTATCCCCTACCTCTCATTGATGATTTATTTGACCTACTTCATGGAGCTCAATACTTTTCAAAGATTAACCTTCAATCTGGATATCATCAGTTGAGTGTGAAGAAGGAAGACATTCCGAAAACAGTGTTTCGAACTAGGTACGGGCATTACGAGTTTACAGTAATGCCTTTTGGATTGACTAATTCACCCTCTATCTTCATGGATCTAATGAATAGAGTTTTCAAGGAATATCTTGATGATTTTTTAGTGGTATTTATTGATTATATCTTGGTATACTCCAAAAGCTACAAATAACATGAAAATCACTTTCTCACTATTTTGAAGACTCTGAGAAGAAATAAATTTTATGGGGAGTTCAACAAGTGTGATTTCTGGCTCAAATCAATTTCCTTTTTGGGCCACATTTTCTCTAAGGATGGAATATATGTAGATCCTACAAATAAAAAGGTTGTGCAAGAATGGCCTACTCCAATGAACGTAACTGAGGTACATAGTTTTATTGGTTTAGCAGGTTATTATCGGCGTTTTGTTCATAACTTCGCCCATTTAGCTAACCCAATGACCAAGCTCAGATGAAAATGGGTTAAGTTCATATGGACCAAGGTATGTGAAGAGTGTTTTGAATAATTTAAGAGGAGTTTAGTGAATGCTCTGATCCTAACCCTACCATCGGGGAATGATGGGTTTGTTATCTATAGTGATGAATCAAAGAAAGTACTTGGTTGTGTCTTTATACAGAATGATCGAGTGATTGCCTATGCATCTAGGAAACTAAAAATTCATGAACAAAACTATCCAACCCATGATCTTGAGGAAGTAGTGGTAATATTTTCTCTGAAGATTTGGAGACATTACCTCTATGGAGAAAAATGTGAGATATATACATATCATAAGAGTTTGAAGTATATATTATCACAGAAAGAACTCAACATGAGACAAAGAAGGTGGATTGAGCTACTCAAAGATTATGATTTCACAATACACTACCACCCAGGGAAAGAAAATAAGGTAGCAGATGCATTGAGTAGAAAAGACCCCAAAATTCTGAACAAGATGAGAGTTGAAAGGAATCCAATGTTCATGGATCTAGTAAAGATGGATATGGGAATTATTAAGGAAGGTACCACATCACTACTTTTTCAAATGGTTTCCAAACCATCTCTACTAGAAAGGATAAAAATTTCTTAGGCTGATGATGAGGGGTTTCAAAAGAAGATTAAATCTGTGAATGATGATAGATTGAGTGACTTCGTATATGAAGATGGAATTTTGAAATTTGGAAAGAGACTTTGTGTTCCAGATATACCTGATCTAAAGAGGGAATTGTTGGATTATGCTCATAGTTCCAATTTCTCTATACACCCTGGTAGCACTAAGACGTATAGAGATTTGAAGGAACATTTTTGTTTGGACAACATGAAGAGGGAGATTGCGGATTTTGTGTCAAGATGAATGGCTTTTCAACAAGTGAAATCTAGAAGGCAACAGCCTGGAAGAGTATTACAACCTCTTACCATACCTGAGTGGAAATGGGATAATATCACGATGTACTTTGTCATGGGACTACCAAAGACTCCTAGAAGGAAAGATGAAATATGGGTAATTGTTGACCATCTTACCAAGTCAGTGCATTTTCTTGCTATAAGAGAAGATCTAACACTTGAACATCTAGAAAGACTGTATATTAATGATGTTTTGAGATTTCTTGGAGTACCCCTATTGATTGTTTCTGATCATGATCCATGTTTTACGTCAATTTTATGGAAAAGTATTCAGAAGGCCCTAGATACTGATCTTTGTTTGAGCACTGCTTACCACCAACAAACTGATGGAAAATCAGAACGGACTATTCAAACATTGGAAGACATGTTGAGGTCTTGTTCACTTGATTTTCAAGGCATGTGGGATCAGTATTTACCTCTCTTCGAATTTTACTACAACAATAGCTTCCATTAAAGTATACAGATGGAACCTTATGAAGCATTATATGGGAGACGATGTCATACACCAACTTTCTGGGTTGATGTTAGTGAAAGAAAACTCGTGGGCCCAGAACTTGATGAAGAAACAATGGAAAAGGTGAAGATTATCCAGAACCATATCAAAATAGCTCAAAGTAGGCAAAAGAGCTATGCAGATAACCGAAGGAAGGATTTAAAGTTTCAAGAAGGTGACCATGTTTTCTTAAAGATATATCCATGGAAGGGTATTATACTATTCGGTAAGAAGGGAAAGTTAAGTCCTAGGTACATCGGACCTTTTGAAATTCTGGACCGAATTGGAGTTGTAGCTTAACATTTGGCAATGTCTCCAAGTCTCTCCAAGGTTCACAGTGTGTTCCACATGTCAATGTTAAGAAAGTACATTCCAGACCCGACACATGTAATCACTTATGAAGAAGTGGAACTTGAGCCCGATCTATCTTACTGTGAAGAGCCTATCAATATTATTGATACTAGAGAACAAGTATTGAGAAATCAGAGGATTCATCTGGTAAAGGTTCTGTGGAGGAACCATAAGATGGAGGAAGCAACATGGGAGCCTGAGGAGCTTATGTTAAAGACATATCCAAATCTTTTTAGGTAATATTTTATGATTTTTGAGGATGAAATTTTTGTAAGGAGGGGAGAATGTAATGACCCAATATTTTTTTAAAGGGAAATTACTTTTTTATAAATATGTCATAATCACATTAACTACTAAGTGTAATGGGACCCTTAAAACATAAGTTTGTCACTTCTGTGATGTGAATTTCAAAAATTCTACATACACAGTCGTGATCAGTAAGTTATTTAGAGTCCAATAAGAAAAACTTGATTTTTTGTGAATAGTAACCTACCATTATGAATAGTAACATACCCTTATAAATAGTGATATACCCTAATTAATAGTAACCTTACCTATGATAATATATAAATAATATTCAAGTTGAAATTATGATATACCTATATTTTAAAATAAGTTAATGAATGTTTTAAAAATGGTTTTTGATAATAAATTATGATTTTAATTAAATATTAAATAATTAACATTTATAAAATTATTTTTGAAAAATGGACTTCATTTTTGGATTCTACATGTCGAAAAATGGTTAGGGTAAATTTTTGGGATTTTTCTGAAATACTTGATTTTTTTTATGAATAGTAAAATATGGTAATTTACCGTATATATACATTATAAGCTAAATAGACTATTCCTAGCATCGTGGCTGATGTCACCACCCTTAATCCGAATTCACTTGATAAATTTACTATTCTTGGTCATGGAATACTTACTATAACTTTTCTTGTGTAGAAATAATAAATTAATGAGTTTTATATTAAGAAATCCCTCTCTCCTCCACTATAAAAACCCCCTCTCACCCCCTCTTCCAATCACTCCTCTCAAGCCTTGTGCCCTCTCAAAATTCTGGAAAAATACCCTCCCAACCTCCTCTCCCTCGTCCAGAAAGATTTGGTCTCATTAAAAGACCAAAACCTCCCCCTTAAGTAGGTTCTCAAGGAAGTTTGGTTGAAAAGGTAAATTCCTCTTTTCAATTCTTTCCTTTCAAGTTCATTTGTTTTCTTTTTCTATTACCTCTCTTCATGCAAATTTTGTGATGGATATAGTAACTTATATGTACTAGAATTTTTTCATGATATTGGAATAAGTTATCATCATCTTCCCCTTTTTACCTTCTTTTATACTAGTAGCAAGAACACTATCCGAGATGTGTCAATTTTACACATTCAAGGATGATGGACTTTTGATTTTTTTTATCTTTCTAAATTGTGGTCATGAAACCATTATTGTTATGGTTTAACCAGATTATTATATATAATATAACCTATTTAAGATTCTGTAATCCCTTTGTTCAAATGTTATTAGGTTATAAATAAAAATGAGTTCGTTGTAATCAAAACCCACAAATTAACCAAAACAATTATTATTAAAGTTCTATATGATAATTCATCCTCATTCCATGTATCCAAGTTATATAAACGAACCATAACACCTATTTATTTTCATAAATAATATATAATTTCAATTCTGGAGATTTACATCTATTCCACTTCATTACTTAAAAAAACAAGTGGACCGAATATGAAAATAAGAGAAACAAACACTCTGGAACGACGAAAGTCAATACAATAACTAATTAATAAAGACATAAATGAACTAACCATAATTATGATAAACTAAATAAATTTATAATAAGTTCTGAAATAAGTTATTAATAAGTATAATTTCATATTCTAGCAACTTATGTACAAGAGCGGAACACGATCGGAGTTAAGGTAAGGGTTTCTTCATCTCACTTCCATTTTCGTGAGATTTTCCATATTCACTACTAATACTTTTGTATGATGTATGTATACTGACCATTTATTTCATATATCTTGAATATATTTATCTTCATGGTATTAAATCTATAATTTTTATATTATTAATTTTTGGGGCATACGAATCGTTTGATTACAAAGTTGTAAGGGTTTTTCCACCCGAACTTCCATTTTCATTCGGGTTACTTTCATTGTCTAATTACCTCAATGAAATTATTATGTATTGATATGTACTCCTCATATATTCTATGTGAGTATTATATATATGTTTACAAACCATAAACTTTCATTATTTTATGAATTGTTAAATTTTTTTAAAACAATGTATTTGTTGTTTATGTTGATCACCACTCATATAAGGAATGCATTGGAATTATTATGTTATGGGTGGGGCCCGCTATTTCCCCTCGATGCATCAGTAGGTCTCATGAGACAAATATATGTGGAATTGGCCAAGGCATTTTCCAATGTGATATGGATTTTGGCCGAGGCCTTCATCATTAGACGTCTTGGACGAGGCCTTGACAAAATGTATAAAAATGTCCGGAATTATTAATTACATCATTATGAGTTCAGCTATTGATATTTCATGTGGTTATTCAATTAGTAGAATACCCATGATTATGTTTTATTATGGAATTATTTACTCAGCTTATTTTCCTTCCATAATGTGTTCAAGTTTATTATTAAAGGAATGTGTTTTCAATTATGCACCATGTCTTATGTTTATACTATCTTCTGTTGTATTTCTTACTCTTACTGAGCATTTGATCTTACCCCTTTCTTATGTATCATTTTTTTTCTGGACATGAAGAAGTTCATTAATAATGACATGCTGAAATAACCTAGGAGTTATGGGTGTTTTCTAAGGAGTTTCCATGTTGTATTTCTCTTCATGTTGTAATATTGAACTTATGTATGAATATTGTTTCCAATAATACTAAACTACTCGGTAATTTGGGATTCGTATTCCTTGTATGTATGCCAACGAAATCAGACAAGGCACCAGCTTCGGGCAATTGGGGTCGGGTCCTTACATAAAATGTAAGATATATGATATGAACAAAAATAATATTTCTACATATCATTATTGAAACATATATCATTAAATGATTTATACGAATACCTTTTGAAAAGAGGTAAATTTAAATATAAATAACACAAGAAATATTTAATTTTTCTATCAAATAAGAATATTTTTATGATGAATAATATTTATATGGAGGAGAAATGTTCCTTACCCAAAAGAACAAAGATTTGAATAGAATTATTTATCTCTTTGGTAACATTTAAATCAAAATAAATAGAAAGATATAAAAATGAAATAAGATATTAAATAACATTAATAGTGTTATTAATTGAAAAATATGTCATAGGGTCAATATATACACCATTTAAAAGAAAATTGGTGCATAATACTAAACTTGTCTCGTAGAAGATAATTTGAGGTGAAGAACCCTTTCCGTTTACTTTCGAATTTCATAAAAAACATTTTACCTAATGTATAATAAAAATAATCACATTAATAAATTATTTTATAATTTATTCATATATATTAAATTTTATATTCTATATTTATACTCATTACCTACACATATTTTATTTAGTTAAACATTATTTTCCTCATCAGATGTTAGAAATCCCAATTGTTTCATTGTTGTTTTGTAATGAATTTGTTAAAACACATTAATTGGTTAAAATAATATCATTAATATATTATTAATGATATTGTATTCATTTTAGTTTAAATTATTTATCACGTACCATTTTCATTTCACATATTCCATGGGTATGGATTGCGATAATGGAATATATGACATGATGGGTTCTGGTATTTTATCAATATCAATGGGTTAATTTACAATGATAATTAATTATTTTGTTCCCATTATAGAAATATATTCATTAAATATTATAATCATTAGTATTTATACTACTATAATTTCTTATATAAAAAGGCTCAACAAAAATTATATAATAGTACATAGAGTGGTGGATCAGAGTTGGAGAGTATGTTTGAGACTTTTTCATTCTATAGACAAAAAAAATCTTATAGTTTTTTATGTGTTTTGAGTTATGTATAGTGTTATTACGTATTAGAGGTTTTGTTTGAATGATATTAAAATCATAACCCTTAGGTTATGAATGTTATTTTTTATATGGAAATGGATATTCTAGTTGAGATAGTGGAATAATATATATGTATTTAGTCCTTTGTTAGTGAAAGTAAATTGATGGAGTATTTCTATTTTTAATATGAACCTATTAATAATGAATTTTATTACACAAATAGTTTTATATAATGGGTAGATATTATTAGTATTATTAATTATACCTTTTAAAAACACGTTTTTATCATTAAATAAACCACTAATTATTTTGGTATCCATCTAAAATTGGTTATGAATTAAAAACATTATTATTATGATAAGAGTCAATGTATATGTGTAATATTAAATCTTAGGGAAAATAATTTTTAATTAATTACAAATGTCATTACCTGGCTATGTGAATTGATAGGGGGATAGGGTGAATCATTGTTCCCAATTTCATTATATTATTTATTTCCTTCAAACTAAGAGTTATGACTTATTAATATCTATATCCACCTGTTCATGGTTTTACCACCCCTTCCTATGCATATGAGTATGAATATATTGAATGTTCATAAGGATTTATGAGGTTTAGTATTGATAGTCTACACCTTTCTAGGTTTGGGTTTAGTTTTGAGACTTTGTTTTTTGATATGAATCACAATGTGTACAAGTAAAAGATATCTCCCATAAATAATTATATACAATCTCCCAAAATTCTAAAACCAATGTAAATTCATTGGAAGTCCCTGAATGGGTTTTTTTATAGTGGAATCTTCATGTTTAAGATACATCGCAAAAAAATCTATCTTTTTATTGTCTCTAGACCATTTCATTATTCCTGCTACTTCTTGTGAGCATGTCGTCCTCTATAGTATTTTGAATTGGTCCTCAAATCTCTATATAGGTTGATGTATTGGTTTCTTGAGCTTTTTCTTCCTCATGATCATTCATCCATGTATTGAAAAGGACTGATCACCCTTCTCATAATCATATCCTAATGATATTAGTATATCATATGTAGTAGGAAAATTTTATTGGTTCTTACATTTTTATTGGTTTTGACACTAAATAAATAGTGTTTACTTTTTTATGCTTCTTATTCAATGTAAATGACCTTTTAAATCCAATCTGTTTCATTATCTCTTTAACACAAATAGTTTGATAATGGATTTGTGCATCAACTCACTATATTAAAACTGAGATGAACATTTGATTTCTCAGTACATCTAAAAAAAATTTCAAATCGCAGGAATATTTTTTCCTCTTTTGTTGGTATATGAAATATCTATATATTTTAGTCATCGATTATATTTTGTATTGGATTTTTTAAATTTATTTTAAAACACCTAAAATTTCAGTCTTTTAAATGTTATTTTAATAATCACAATCCAAATTAGGCCACCATCAAACCGATTCTTGACTCGGTCTGCGATAAGGCCCAAAGGGCATTCCCAATCCCCATGGGATGGAACAAGTTCCTGGGTATCAAAAATAAATCAAGGGAATGATTTACTCGAATAAACAAATATAAAACAAACAAAAAGCTAAATAAATTAAAAGCTAAAATCAGACAACCAAATAGGCCATTAAACTAAGTTCATATTTAAATTTTAGAACTTGAACTAAAAACCCAAAATGAACAAAAAAAAGGAAAAACTAAAAACACTATCTCAAACCTCCGAGCTTCATGAGGTGCAACAATATGAAGCCACATTCACTAAACCAACACGAGTATGCCACTGAAAACCTGAACCACCAATGCTATGCATGATGCCTCAACCTAGAATAAAAATGAAACATGATCTAGATACACCCAAAGGTATATGTAGGTGTGGGCCTAGATCCAAGTAGGATTTCACCGAGGAAAAAGGTTCCACGCATAATTATTAAATGAAAAATATATTTTCAATGTTAATTAAAGAAATGAATTAAATGCATGAACAATTTTTTAAAAAAAAATAGGTTTAAAGAAAATAGTTTTAAATGGGACAAATTAAATCAAAACTCACACATAGACTACTTTTAATATAACCAAAGTTTCACACCGATGAGTGTAAAGAATCCAAGGAGCACTAAATATGGGGGATTCCTCGTGGGTGTAAGCTATCTTGGGTCCCTAGATCTTTTTGTCTTCGTGAAAAATGTCTTATAAACCATGACCTTCAGTAAACAAGGCTTAGAAACTACAACCCTTAGTAAACATGGCTTAGAAACCATGACACATAGTAATTCATATGTTAATCTAGTGTTGTCGTTATAAATCCTACTAAGGGAAACAGGTCCAAACCCACCCCTGAATCACTAGATCACTAGTCTAGTCCACCCTCCCAACTACTCGGGATTCCCTCTTTGTGCTCAAACATGTTTCATGTTCATAAAGGGCTCACATCACATAAAAAATCCAAACCAAAACACCACATATTCCAATATACCATTTACACCATCAATTTCATCTATTAAAATCAAAATTCGCTCCACCCATCACATTTATGCATAAAATAATAAAAAGGTACATACACACATAGAATATCCATTTTCCCACTAAAACACTCTTTTAAAACCATATGCACACCAAAAATATTTTCCAAACATAATTTACATAGGTTAAACACTTAATTAAACCATCCGCATAGTTTAAAAAGACACTTACAAGTAAACAAACCACAACTCACACAAAAAAAATCCATTTTGAAATAATATGCACACTAAAACATTATCAAAACACATTTCAAACTATTGAAATAATTTAAGAAATGTTTAAAATGTTTATAAAACAATATAAAAATGTTTTCACATTGCTATACCCACACAAAAGTAACTATTTATACATCAAAAAAACACTCCAACATCACATGCACTCAAATAAAATTCTATAGTGTGACCTGCACCAAAAATAATGTTTAGTGAAAAAAATCACACCAAATGTAAAACCCCTATACACATCCCACACAATTTAATACCCCAAAAATAAAAACATGTGAAATAATTTAAAAGGAGTCACTTGGTATCACCCACTAACCCACACAAAAGCTTCTTTTAGAACCAAATGCACATGAAACCATGTGAAAAATATAATTTTCACCAATTTCACCGATTAATAATTTAACCACAAAATTTAGAAAAAACAAAATCTAACAACTAACTAGATATGAGTTTTCAGCAGAAAGAGCACACATAATATAAACATGCTACCAGAAAATTCAAATTCAAATCAAACTTCATAGAAGATAAAATTTTCACTTAAAATATTAGTAAAATAATAATCTAAATTAATTAATCTTTCAAATTAATTAATCAAATAATAATTAAATGTGGATCCACCTACCTCGATGTAGATAACTTTATAACTTGTTTCACAAACTCCATTTCACGTTAATTTCACCTTAAACAACTCGGGTAGACCCTAAAATAGAAAAACCATTTATAACTGGGATTGAACCAAAGAAACACAAAACCCTAACCCAACATCACACCGATGAAATAAACAACCAACCTAAGAAAAAATCACCTTCGGTGAGGGCGCAGAAGGCTGGATGAATGAGACGGGGCAGTGCCGGAGGTGCACCACGCTGGCTGGAGGCTTCCCAGAAAGGGGGAGCAGGCAAAGGAGGTAGATGCATTGGTTCATCACAAGTGGTGTTCAATGAGAAACAAGGGTGATTCATGGGGACATTTGGGGTGATGTAACTCATCGGAGAGGGAGGAGGAGGAGGCACTGATGTCAGGCGATTCAGAAGGGAGAAGAACCAGTGTTGGACGAGAGGCCAAAGGGGGGAGTGAGAGATGCATGGCTGTTCATCAGGAAATCTGATGGTGTGGGGAGGGTTGATCTGATGGGAGTAAGAGAACTGGAGGGAAGATATGGAGAGCAGATACGGTCTGATGATGAGGTGGAGTGAAGGGGGTAGCGTGTGGATAGGGTTAGGATGAGGGCGAGGTTGTGCAGCTCGATAAACCGAAGGTGGGGGGATGCAACGGGAGATAGGGGAGATTAAAAGAGAGGGAGAGAAGAAAGAAAAAAAGAGAATATAAAATAGAGATAATGATAAAATGAAAATAGAAATGAAATAAAAAATACAACAAAATCAAAATAAAACCAAAAAATGGACCTTAATCCATTAAAAATTTAATAAAAATAATAATTAGTCAATAAATTTTATAATTATAAAAATAATTTTACATTCACAAAGTAGTTAAAATATTAACTGAAATAATAATTATTATTATAATAACCTAATTAATATATCATGTTAAAAAATAATAATATGAATAAAAAAATAAAATAATTAAACGAACCAAAATAATGATATCATTACTGATTGAGGTTGGACACCAAGCAAGATTGTGAGCATGATCATGCACCAGATCACTCACCCGTCAAATAATAAATTTAATAGTAAAACATTTTCTCATTAATGTTGGTCACTACACACAGTCGCGTGTAAGGTCACTCACCAGTATAAGATCCAAAATTTCTTTAAAAAAGAACAGGTTCAAACTACAGATCAAAATTGAGACCCAATATATTAAATTAAAATTAACCATTAGTCGGGGTGTGACATTAACTAATATGTAATTAAAATAAAATGTCCTGAAGACTTAAACTTTAATACCTCATGCCATATTAAAATTCCATGGATTCATATTCTCTATAACATCTAGATAGTTTGAATGATTCTATGATAGAATAGAAACATACAGCATTACTACTTGTAATTATTATTTATAGAGTAGAACTCTTCTCATCATAATATATTGGATAATTATATACTTGGATGGTTATGTTTTTTGAATCCATAACAATCACAACAATAATAATCCCATTTAATCTCATATTAGTTCAAATTTATTCAACTAATAATCATTTAGCTTTTATTTGGATAAATGATATTTCATTCTTATACTGCTTATTAGAAGTATGGCCTATATTCATAAGGGTGGCTGAATTATACAATATTTGTATCTTTAAAAATTCCAATCATATGAAGTTCATTAAAAATCAGAAATAGTATCTTACAAACCATCTTATATTATGAGATATTTATATCATAAGATAATATACTCTTATATAATGCTAGATATCATTTCTGAGAAAACTATCATATGAAATAGAATATAATATGAAGACACTATTTCTTACTTTAGATTTCATGCATATATTTCATCATTTTTTTTCTAGAAAATTTAATCGTATCAAATTTTGTCTATGATAAGAAATAATATGGTTATCTTTCTATTTTTTATAAATACTCATAGAACATCTTCTATTTATTTCGAGGACTTTTCATCAACAAAAATCATCATTTAAAAAACCTTATCCTTTATTTCATTAAAATTTATCCTAAAAAAATAGTTGAATGATTTATTATTAAATATACCAATAGTTATTTCTATTATTACTAGCTACAATAATATAATAAGTAGTTTAACATACCCATAAAATAAAATTATTACTCTCCAACATCTCCTTTAACTAGAAGGTCAGTCTTCAACAAGTAGTGATTCATATGAAAATAATTATAACAATTATAGGAAATACTTTCACATAATTAGTAAATTTCAATTATGTGAATAATATCTCACTAATAATCAAAATTATGGTTTATCCCTTCAATCTATCTATGAAATTTTATCAAGTGGAGATTTCATATTTAAACATTCTTCACCAATAAATTCATGAATTATTAAGGATGTTCCATTACACCATCTCACATATTTTTCATGTTACTATTCCAATGGAAATAGATGTACCATATCATTACCGCTATAGTTATATGAAATATATTAATGTTTGAACCCTAATTTTAAGGACCAAGAAGTCATTTTAATTATGATATTAATGTGTTTTATGTTTTACAGTAGAATTTTATAATATAACAAATATTATCAAGAATTTTGATAAATGTTGGAAAGACCAACTATCAGAATCTACTCGCTATCATGATAAGAATTTGGATAAGTATGGTAAATAGTCCTTATTAGAGATGACACACCATCATAAAGGATTTTTTAGATAAGTATAATAAATACCCGCCATCAGATATGATTCACTGTTAAATTTTGAAATTTAAAAAAGTGATGAAAAAACCTACCGACAAACACGAGTCACCATCATGTTTGAAAATTTTCTAAGAATGGGAATGATCCACCACTAGAGATAAAAAACCATAATGATGAAAATTTAGTTAAGTACCGGAAATAATCACCACCATAGGACGACTCACCTTCAGAACTTAATCACCTCAAAATTTGAAAAAGTTTTGAAATGTCATGCTGGTGATATAAGTCACTATTTAGACAATGAGACACCCTTGACAATGACCCTTCATCAGACTAAGTCATATCTAGATTTTTCTCACCGCTAGAAAAGTTACCATAATTTTTTTAGTTGTAATTAAAATTTTTTAATGAATATATTATCATATTTAATGCTGAGAATTATTTTAATGATTTTTCATAAACTATTACAGTGATTGATTAAATTTGTCCTCATATGATCAGTACGAGGTACCAAGGATTCGTATGATTATTCTAGTATGCTATATATTTATTAGGAAGTATACTCCAATGTAATGAAAAATTGAAACACATAGAAGATATATAGAACATTTCAATAACTATAGAGTATTGTGATGTGTGATATTTGATAAATATATGTACCTGATTTATCCATAACTTCAACCTACTGTTAAAGAGTGGATTATATAGAACTTAAATTTCTTCTCCTACAGTAAAAAAAGAGATATTATGACACTATTTAATTATACATTTTCTAGAAACATGAATTTAGATCATATACAAGCTATATCCAAGGATACTCAAGCTTCAGAGAACATCAGACTGAGCTACACTACCTTCTCTACTATTTAAGTTTTTCTTTCTTCTTATTTTCTTTAAATTTTGAGTAGTGTGTGATTTAGAATATATATTATAACATGAAAACTATATCATGTTATTTAATATTAAGATACTTGATATCTTCTCTAATCCTTTTTCACCTATTTACCCACATGTTCTAAATGTGGTCGATGTGCGGCCCATGTATATTACCTTACCATAGTTACTGTGGAAGAGGTCCCGCATAGACTAGAAACATGGTTTACTATTGTATACCTTATATTGGATATGAGTCAAGATTAATTTATATAATATTCTTAGTATGATTTGATATCTATGTTGAGATGATTAGTTCTCATCTTGGGATTGAACATCTTTTATTTTTTTGTACTATGTGTTTGATTTTGTCTACAATATTTAAACTAAATCAATTTTAAACTATAAACAAATACACAAGTTTGATTGTTAGTATTAATTAGTGTTTGTATAGTTTTTTGATTTAGTAAATTTATTTCAAATGTTAATGTTATTTTCATATATTTTTTTAACTGATACTTAGTCACACTTTTAGAAATATCTTAAAAGATCATAACTTATATCGATATGATATTTTGATTAACTAGGATGTTTTAATTTTTTTGTAGATTTTATTTAAATGTTTTTAACATAATTTTTAATGGGTAATAAATTCACCCCTATTAAGTTACTAACTCTGAACAAAATTTTGTATCAAAGAATTTTCAATATATTTTCATCCTTCATTTTAAATGTTTTTTAAAGATATTAAATTTAAATTAGTTCTATATTTGTTCTTTAAATGGAAAATGGAAAAAATAAGGTTCTTACAAACATCAAAAAAACTTTATTCAATGGAAATACATTTTATAAATGGAAAATAAAAAATAAAAAATGATATTCAAATAATGGGTTTGGAAATATGATTTTCTATTGAACAAACATATAAATAATCTAAGGCTGCTAGGAATACTTGGGATGATTCCACTAAAACTTATTATAAATATAAATTCAATGCAATGAATTCTATATTTTATAGGAGATGAATAATTTAATGATATATCTTTCAATAATAGTGTTTTTAAAATTTGGAATATGTTAGAAATTTATCATGAAGGAACTAATAATGTTAAGAAAATTAGATTAGATACTTATACAATTAATTACGATACATTCAAAATAAAATATGATGAGTTGATTTTGGATATGTATCTAAGGTTCAATGAGATATTTAACATAATTAAGTCCCTGGGAAAATATTGTTTTAAAAAAATATCAAATTAGGCGACTACTAAGATGTAATCTAGAGAGGTGGAGAGGGAAATAATTTCAAAAAATAGAATTTTATTAAATAAGTAAGATGCCTTTAAAGGAATTTATTTGGAAGTTAATGATCTAATGATAATATATTAAGGTCAATCATGAAGAGAATTATAAAATAAATGGTATTAGAAGACTTTAAGACTACTACATCAAAATAGGAATAAAAGGAAAAATATCCAACTGAATGATTTAATGATAAGGAATCACCAATTAGTAGTTTGGAAGAAATGGACCATCTTGTTAGATGGTTTAAGAAATTATAAAAGAAGAATAAATTATTTAGGAAACCCCACAACAAGGTAATGTATGATAATATAGTGAATTGGAGAATGGACTAGAAAAGGGATGGAAATTCATATTATATTACCTGTTATGAGTGTAATTGAAAAGAAAATGTTAGGGATTAATGTACTAAGTTAAAGTAAAAAAATATGTATGATGATGAAGAAAAAAATTATTATAAACAAATGAAATATAAATGGAGTGCCTTTAAGGATATTTCCAGTGACTTAGACTCAACTCCTAAAGAAAATCCTGATAGAGAAAATATGCAATTCATGGAAATTATAATAGAGGTACATATATTATCTCCAAAACATAATTCTTATCATTATAGAGATGAAAAAAAATATGATGATATGTTAATAGAGGAAATTTTTTAATACCTAAATAGGATTTAATATAACTTTAACAAGATTAAAGAAAAATAATTTTTTTTTAAGAAAAAACATGTTTCATATGATAATGTTAGAATTGACCTCGCTATAGATAAATAAAAAAATTCACAATTAATAAAAAAATTATAAAATGAAATTTTTAAATGAAAAACTGATGATAGCATTAAAGATTTATAATAATATAAGAGAAACTATAACTAAAATACTATAAAAATAATTGATCATAAATATATTACTATTCTAGGATATCAACCACAAATGAGAAGTGTTGTTAATATCACCTTTTCTCCTAATTCATCTTTTGGAAATTCTATTGCACATTTTTTTTAATGCGCACCAAATAAAATTTTTATTTCAGAAAAAGTATTGTATAAATATAAGAAATCTATAATGAAAATATGGGTTCCTAATGATCTAATTAATAACATATATGGACTTTGAAAAATATGGGTAGCAAAATAATTCTTTGTATAATCTCTATTTTGTATGGAAACTGCTCGGAAAGATCTGATATGATTCTATGGTACATAGACAATGGGTTTTCTAGAAATTTGAAATGTCATTTAACAATCTTCAATAACCTAGTAATGGATGATGGTGCTTATATCACCTTTGGAGATAATGCTTAAGGAAAGTCCATTGGCCATTGAAAAATCAGTAACTCTAACACAATTTTAATTTATAAAGTACTTTTTGTTGATGGTTCAAAATAAAATCATCTTAGAATCTCACAACTATGTGATAATTATTTTCATTTTGTTTTTGAAAAAAAAGATAATTTTAATGATTTTTATTATAAAAAATATTTATTATTTACTTCGTTGATAAAAGATAATGTGTATGTTGTTAATCTTGATTCTTTAATAGCACAAAATGATTATTTATTTAGTTCCTTTCATAGAGAATCATAGTTTTGGTGTAAGAGACTAGGACACTATAATATTAACACACATTGAAGGATTACTAGTAATGGGTTAATCAGGGATTCATATAAACATTAATTCCCAAATGATAAAATCTATAACCCTTGTAAAAAAGGTAAACTACTCAAGGTGTATTTTAAATTAAAGAATGAAGTTATAACATCACAACCTCTTCAGTTGGTTCACATGAAATTTTTTTAAAACATCTAGAGTTTCTAGTTTAAATGGGAAGAACTATTTATATATAATTATGGATTCATTTTCAAGGTATACATTGGTATTCTTTTTACCTCACAAGAGTAATGATATCTCTTATTTTACCATGTATGCTAAATTTTTAGAAAACCAATGTGGACTTAAAACTAAAACCTTAAGAAGTTACCATGGTTGTGAGTGTGAAAATCAATAAATTGACTCCTTATTCTCAAAAAACATAAATTACCATAACTTATATACTCCTAAGACCTCTCAATATAATGGAGTTGTAGAAAGAATAAATTGAACACTTCACGAGATATCCTAGAAAATGATTTATTAATTTGACTTACCTGTCTAATTTTGGGAAGAGGTTATAAATACATCCTACTATACAAATAATAGATATTTCACTAGACCTATTTTATAAAAACCCTGTTATAAAATATTTCATAATAGGAATCATAATGTTAACTACTTTATATTTTTTAGTTACAAAGTATTTATTTGTAACGCAAAGGATAATCCTAACAGGATTTACTCTGGATGTGATGAAGGAATTTTCCTTGGATATTCGACATCATGTAAATACAATAGAGGTTTATTGAAAATAAACAATATTATGGAAGAGTATTCCCATGTAAATTTTTATTAGAAATATCCACATGAACCTAAAAACCCCTCGAAAAACAATGAAGATGACTTATCCATGTGGAAAATAAATCCCAAACATTCTGATTAAACTTTAAAAAAGTATAAAAACTAATAGTTTGGATTATCATCCATAACCTGAACCTATAAAAGATTCTGAGGTGAACAAAATATATTTTTCTATAGCCATTAGGACTCTTAAAACACACCATTTAGATGTTGTTGTTGGATACATATATCTAGGTACAAAAATAAGGGTTTCATAAAGAAACTAGGTTGAACATCAAGAATTATTGTTACAACATGAACCTAAGAACATCACTAATACAATTAATAGTGAATTTTTGGAAATAGATACTAAATAATGACAAAATAAATTTTAATTAAATAATTTTTTTCAACTCACTGATAAACCCAAAGACATATTGAATATAAAATATTAATTTTTGTTTAAAAAAATGTTCACAAATATATAACAATAGAAAGGAAGATGGCCAAAATAGTTTCACAAGGTTATAATGAAGAAGAGGGTACAGAATACGAAGAAAAATTTTTACCTATAGCTCGATATGAAGCCATTAATAAAACTTTAGTCTATCCAGCACATCAATATTTCAAAATATATCAAATGGATGTAAAAAGTGAATTATTGAATGGGTATATAGTTGAGGTTGTTTTTTAAACAACCCCTAGATTTAAAAACCCTCATTTTATAAATCATGACATTAAGATAAAAAAAATCTTTATATTTTTTTAAATAATCTCATTGATCTAGGTATTATAGTATCAAATATTTTATAAATTTAAAAGAATTTTCCACAGTTATAGTTAATCCTGCCTTTCTATAAAATGAATTACATTAGTATTTTTCATTATTAAAATTCCTATAGATGGTCATATTTTTATGTCATCTAAAAATTATTTAAATTCTTAGTTTTGAAAAATGATACAAAATGATTTTGAAATGAGTTTAATGTTAGAACTGAAATTCATTCTTATTTTTTCATTATTCAAAATAATGAATGAATTATTTTAAATCAAATTAATTATAATAAATACCCTTCAATAATGTTTGTTTTAGATAACACTAAGTGTAGTAAAACTCTAATAAATTTCACCAGTAAATTGGATCTTGATAATGATGGAAAATAATTTGATCAAACTAGTTATAGAGGTATGATTGGTAGCCTTCTATACATAAATTATATCTGACCAAACATTATGTTTAGTGGTTTTTATGTGTTATATTTTTCCTGAAAAACAAAAGAGTCACACATAATTTCATTAAAATGTTTTTTAAAATACCTCATGTAAACAACCAATTTATGATTGTTCTATTCTGGAGGAATTTCATTTGAATAATTAGTTATTCATATGATGATTTTGGTAGTTGAATGTAATATAGAAAAAGAACATCTAGAACATGTCACATTTTGTGAAGGTCTCTAGTTACTTGTTTTTGTAAGAATAAAATTTCTATTGAACTATTTACATATGAAGCTCAATACATAGCTGAAGGCATATTCTATGCTCAAGTTTTGTGGAAGAAAAACACATTTCTAGACTATGGATATCAATTATGATATGTCCCTATAAATTTATCAACCCATGTGATATAAACATTTATAAGTACCCTATATCTCACTCTAGAACAAAACGCATTTATGTAAGACATCACTTATTGATAGAGTATTTTCTAAATTGTGTTATAACTCTTGAATAAATTAGTACTGAATATCATCTTACTAACATTTTCACTATGAGTTTGAATTTTGAGAGAATTAAGTACATCAATCATGAATTAGGTATGAATAATTTAGGTTAAACATATTTTTTTGAGACCCACCATTGGAGTTTTACCCACCATTGGTTTTTTCCAAAAAATTGGATTTTTACCCACCGTTGGAGTTTTACAGACCATATGTGTTTTACCCACTATTGTGTTTACCAACCATTAGAAACAACCCTCCATTATCAAATGTTCCGCCATTTATTTTTAATATATTTTTCTATTTTCTATTTATGGGTTATTAATTTAATTTTTATTTTGATTCAAATATTATTTTTTCCAATTTGAAAATCCTCAAATATATAAATGAGATAAATTAGACACTTATCTATTTTCAATCCTCACACCTTTGTGTCATAATCTCAAGCCATGTCATGACCCTTCCCCCCCCCCCCAACCAATGGCCATATCTAAACATTGACCAAACCTTAGGGGTTGATCAACATGATTAGGGTGAATAGAGACACTGAATCATCTTCGGACAAGTCATGTCCTTCAAAGAAGCAGAAAAGAGAGTGGAGACATCAAGTTACAATTGATTTAGTGAACCCAAAGCTTGCTAAGTGTAATGTGTTATTGAAAAAATAATTTCATGTTGAATGGTTGATTTCACAAAAGTATTTTGGGATTTATTATTTTATAGACTAGTGATGGGTAGACTGGTTTTCTATTAACAAGAGGAATATCTATCTTATGATAGTGAACGGGTTCTATTGGTATGTCGTTTTCTATTTCAACAAAGATTATAACTAGGTCAGAAGAAGAATAAATGGATGAAAATTAATTTTATCTTCAATAAAATGGAAAAAAATGTATGAAAGTACCTCACATATATGTCTCAAATGAATATTAGGGAACTGTTCCAAGTGACAATAATACCTTTATTTATGAGGATTATTTGGAAGAGTTGACTGGGGAAGGGATTGTGGGAAGAGCAGTTTCTACAGGGATTTATTTTGAATATCACTTTCTTTTCATATTTTTCCAACATATTTTATTCCTATGGATATCTGATTTTACAACACTGAGGTATCCATATGTGTATATTTTTTTTATTATGAGGATTGAAGAAATGATAAATCTGTATAGATGTATGATGACTCATATTTTATAGATGTACAGGCCATATTAAAAATCAAATTCACTAATATATCACATGTTTATCTCAGCCATGTCGAATTACAAAATATTAGTTAATGAAGGAGAAGAAACCATAGTAAAATACGGAGGATTTTTTATTAAAAGGTTCATTTGAAAAATAATGAAGATATGTTGGAACCCTTGGAAGAAACAATGGATTACTAATTCTAATTGGATATTTGAGGATATCAACTGGTCTGATCACCCTTTTAGACAGATGAATCATGTGGATCTTGGATTAGAGAGAAATGAGGTCATTGAGTATTCAGATAATGATAAAGAGGAGGTGTCATTCTCTGGTTATGATGAAAATTAATTCCTAGTTAATGAAGTTTATGTCCCAGGACTTCCTAATAATTGTCCAGCTGTTTATTATGGCCTTCATTGCCCCATGATCTCCCCTTGTCTAAGAGACTATCTTAAAATAAGGAAGTGAGAAAGGAAAAATAGATGTTTCTATTGAATAATAGTTATAGATAAATTCTATTTATTATGATGAAAATGAAAGTGCAAAGAATGGTTCAAATGATTAAAGAGTAGAAGATGAAAAAGAAGATGGTTAGGGATAAAATGGTTAGGATGGTGATGGATATGAAAGTAATGGAAGTTATTATAACTATGGTAAGAGTGGACACATTGATGCTGATGATGTTGATATGCATTAGGAATATATTTATTCTCTATAATTTTCATTTGATTCTAGATATGATGATAGACCGAGCCATGTTACAAATGTCAAGAGAAATTCCTAAGATGAGAAAGAAGAATATATTAAGGGGGAGGAATCATAGAGCTTTAACCAAATCCCAATTTTTGGTGATGAGGTTGTTCCTACAGTTGATGTGTAGATGGTTGACGAGAAGACAATTGATGATCAATTAGTTGATGAGATGATGGTTTTTGTTCCAACTATTGTTGAGCCTACATTTTCTAATTGTATTCTTGTTAAGTCTCATAGTGTGTATTATATTATAATGGGGGTCCCATCTCCTGATGAATATGATATTTTTCTAGGGTATTTCATACTTGGTATGGACTACTCTAATTTTGGTAATGGTAGCAGTTTACTAAAGCATGGTGCACTAACCATTTGAGAAGAGATGGATCATAAGGAATCAAAATTATATAATATATATGTTGAATGGGAACTTTAGAGATTTTCATCAGATTTTCCTACCATTTCACAGCCAAAAAATGTTTCTAGTATTGAAATAGTTGTTTCACCTACTGTTACATCTATGCCAGTGGATGTTGTTACCAATGTTTACATAGAATGATTTAGTGATCTAATTACTTAAGATTATGATGAAAATTTAAAATATTCAACCACCCTTTTTCATTAAGATTAGTGAGAAAGATGAATGAAATTTATTAAGGATTGTGATCCATCACATCTATCCTAGTATAACGATTTAAATTCATGTTGTAGAGATGGAAAACAAGAAGATAGAAAATTAAATGGAGACTCTGACATCAATAGTGGATGAGATGTGATATCCCTTTTAAGATTATACTTATGCTTTTTTAGATAGGGTAGGGAACCTTTATTATATTGCTTCTTCATCAAGTGATCCACCTCCTCTTATTGATGTTGAGTTGATATGGTCTATTGTTAGAGAATATATTTGTAGTCTTTTAGGTGATATACCTAACATCCCTCAAGAAAGTATGAGACAAATTCGGAATAATAGTGATCATGTTCATATGATGGTTAGAGAATATATGAAGGATATGAAATTTGATGGGGATACAATGAAAAATTCTTAAATTTATTATACGAGTAAGATGTATAGTAAAAATGAGCGGAAATATCATTTCATATCTCATACTAAGAACCTAAGGATGCCTCGACTGACTGAATATTTAAAAAATCAAGTGAATTATGTGAATGGGATGACTCTAATTATTAGTTTATTTATAGACAAGACAAAGGAATTTTTTTAGTGTTATAAAAAGGGGTGGAAATATTATTATGGGCTTTATCATTTTTATGAAACCATGTCGTCATGTTTTCGGAATGACATTGGTGGCTCAAGATACCATTCCAGTTGCTGATCATCTGACCCCTCTAGCTTCGGATCCATAGTTTTTTAGAATTTGTTTTAAGAAAGATCCAAATTATCCCATACAAACTATTTTCCGTCCCTTAAATCGGACTCCTCGAGAAGAAATACTATATCTTAGGACAGTCATTATTAGATTGACTCCTTCTCTACTTAATGTTGTTACAACCATCCCAATAGTTACTTCTGGCATTTTTGCTAGACTTTATACTTCTTACAAGGGGAAGATAAAATCAACACCAAATCCTACTAGCAAACATGAAAATAACTCACATTATAATTTTAGTATTCATGGGTATATTTATATAGTTTTTTTGTATCTTTTTTTTTTACTTAAATTTATTTTCTTAATGTAAATTATATTACTATTCATATTTTGTTCCATGACATTTCTTGATTTATTTCTTCTTTTCTATAATATAAAATGGGGTAGAATGACTCTAAAGAATTTATTAATTATTATTTTTCATCATTAATGTTCATCTAGGGAAACCATTATAATGGACTACCTTCGATATCATTTCCCTTACCTTTTACCTTTTACCTTTCCCCATTACTTTTTCTTTCCTCAAATCATTGATACAATTTCTTCTTTAAGCTACACTTTATTATCAAACTATCACCATATATTTTTTATGTTCTAAGCTGGTCTATTTGAACACCAAGTGTTATTCTATACATGGTCTATAAAATACCATGAATTTTTTTTATCAAAAAGGGTGATATTGTGGGACATTTTTTTAATGATAAAAAATCATGTTAATTATTATATTAATGTTTTTTATTTCATGATAGAATTTTATAATATAAGGAAGATTTGAAAAAATTTGAATAACATTTGGAAAGACGCACAGTCAGGATGAAAAGTTGGCTAAGTATGGGAAAGACTCAATTCTAGAGATGACCCATCGTTAGAATATATTTTTTTGGATTAGTATGGGAAAGATAAACACTCATATATGACTCCCCATTGAACCATGAAATTTGAAAAGGTGATGAAAACAATTCTGAAAGACATGAGTCAGGGTCTGGATGAAATTTTGGCTATGTATGGGAAAGAACCACCATTAGAGACAAGTCACTCTAAGGATGGAAATTTGGTTATGTAGTGGAAAGACCCACCAGAAAAGGATGAATCTCCATAAGAAAATAGTCTCTTCCAAATTTGAATTTTTTTTAAAATTTCATGCCACTATGATGAGTCACCATTGAGATAATGATTAAGCATTGAGAATGGCCCGATATCAACCTAAGTCACCGCTAGAGTTGTCTTACCTACAAAAGACCCACCAACACTATTTTTGATCATTTGGAATTAAATATTCCAAATTACTACATCATCAAATTTGTTGGTGATATTTTTTTAATTATTATTCTTACAATATTGTAGGGATTCATTAAACATTGTTTCTTTCAATCAGTATGAGGTAAAAAAGATACGAATGATTGTTACTACAAGCGATTTATTTATTAGGGTGAAGTATCCTTGATTAAAAACATCAAATCATATAGAATAGATATGTAAAATTTAAAGAACTAGAGATTACTGGGAAGTTTTCAATTTCCTAAAGAGATTTACATGAACCATCCTTAACATCAACACACTGTAAAATCATGTATCTTATAGAATATCTACTTCTTTTCATGTATTCACAGTGAAGATAACATATGACACTTTGTTTTACAACCATTTTTAGAAACATTTCTCACGATTTTGTATAAGTTATATACAAGGAGAATCAAGCTTTAGAAAACACATGATGGGGGAACACTACCTTCTAAAATTTTTTACTTTCACTTTATTCTTTTTGCCTTTAAATTTTGAGGAATGTGTGATTTAATATATATATTAAAACAAACATTCTATGATGTAATTTAATTGGAAGATACTTGATATTTTATCTACTCACTTTACACATGGTTACTCATGTGTTTGTGAAGAGGTCCATGTGTGTTCTGTGTTTTCTCTTTTCCCATGGTTATTGTGGAAGAGGTCATATGTTGCAAGGATATATGGTTTTATTTTTTATACCTAATCCACATTATTGATAAAGATTATTATATACAATCTTCTTGATAGAAGGTGATTTTCATGTTAATAATATTAGTTATCATCTTGAGTTTGAACCTATTTTATTTATTCCACAATGTGTTTTGTTTTGTTTTTATTCATTAAATTTTATCTATTTTAAGGTATAATAAAAACCACTTAATTGATAGTTAGTTTTAATTAGTGTTTGTATAACTTTTTGATTAATTAACTTGATTTCAAAAGTTAATTTAATTTTCATCTATTTTTTTAAATGAGACTTAATCACTCCCTTATAACTATCTTAAAAGTTTATAACTTTTATTGATATTCTATTTTGATTAATAGGGAAAATGTAATTATTTAGGGGATTTTATTTAAACACATTTTAGCATAAATAAATTTTTGGTTACTCAATTAACGCCTCTCTTGAGATACCAACTATGACCAATAATTGACTTCTATAATAATTGAAAAGTAATAAAATAATATATATAATCACTTTAATCAACAATCTTTTAATTTTTATATATACCATTATATTAAATTTTAGATAATATGTATGTTTTCTTCAATTTTTCATTCATGATGGACCTTCTAATCAATTTACCACAATATTTTCCAATTTGGGAGTCCAACTCCCATGACATGGTTTCTCCATGGAATCCCTCCCCATTTGGATTGGGCCTCAAAACAATGTGGGGTTTCATTGTGTTATTTCTTCAATACAGGAATCTCAAACTCTCCCCATGCGGGACTAGGGAAGTGGTG
Organism: Viscum album; assembly: GCA_963277665.1. Lineage (NCBI taxonomy): Eukaryota > Viridiplantae > Streptophyta > Magnoliopsida > Santalales > Viscaceae > Viscum > Viscum album. The sequence continues at coordinate 429,907,753 of OY728121.1, forward strand.
TCTATGAAGATCCTTATCTAGGACTGTATTTGACTCTTGGGAAGTCAAAGGTAGGTTAAGGCCTTTTAAAGAAGCCCTATAGGAGACCTAGAGAACTCTGGGTCTATCAATATCCCCCCTCCCCAAGAATTACTAAAGGTGATTAAATATTGTTTCATGTTCTCTGATAACATAATAAATACCATCAGACCCCCTTCCATAATATTTTCAAATTTGGAATCCCCACCCACATGTATTTTTTTTCCCTCCAAATTATCCCACCCAATTTGAAATAGTCTTCATAATAGGGGGATTGTGGGGGGTTTCATGGGATATTTGTTCATAATGTAAAACTCCCCCAAACACCATGTAGGAAATGATATTTTCTTCCAACATAAATCCTTTTATGACTATACATAATTCTTATAATATAGTATTCCCGTTAAGATCATGTTGAAAAACCCTAAGGGAGTGTTAGAAAAATCGTGGTCCATAAAATAAACACTATTATCCTCTTTAGATATAGTTTTACAAGAACCTATAATGTTAGTTACTATTAGGGATGGAAAACAATAATTTATATAGATAAATGAGAGGGGATTATTTTTCATTCATTCAAATAACATTATTTGTAACATATTTCACAAATGAAGGGATAATAATGATAAATTGGTCACATATAATTATTGATAAAATAATATTTATTAGCAGTATATAATATATATATATTTAACTCTTACTAATTCTAGATTTATAGCATGAATGAAAATATATGAATCATCATATTGGATAGATGATGGTTATCTAGGTAAAGAAGTTGATGCCTCCACTTATGAAAGAGTTAGAATCTATGTCATGATTCTGTCAATTTTAGCTATCTTGATACTGTGATAAGAAATGTATAATTTTATAAACAAAATATATGATTTTATAATAATATTGGATTATATTTATAGGTGTAAAAAATTGATGAAAATATTTTTATGATGAATATGAGGAAATTTGACATTAATATTGACATGAAATCTATCATGTGATAATTTTACCTCTTTTTTTAAGAATATTCTTTTTGTAATGGGAATGTGAGGATTTTTTAGTCATAATTGAGTCAATAATTATGTATATAAATATATATATTTCTGTTTACCTTATATGTATTATTTTTATAATGATCCATAACATGGCCATTATTCTTTGTGGAAATTTAGTTAGAGAATAATGTGGAAATTGTAATTATCAGATCCAGTTGAAGGGTTGATTTTTTTTTGGGATTTGGTCATTAGAACAAATGTTTTGGGGAATTATTCATGATTTTTTAGATATGGTGTGATTATTATAGTTTATTTTGGAGGGTTTAAGAAGGTTTAGGGTATTGTCACCAGTAGTATTATGATAAATGGTGGAACTTCGTACTCAGTAAAAGTATACTAGGTACCCATGGGGTGAGGTAATAGCCTGGATCCTATAGAGTTTCCACTGGGTGTCTACTATACTCATTCTGGGTACCTCATAGGCCACTATGATTTTTTTTTCCTGAGTTATTACTTTGAAAAAATGTGTTACTTTCTATTCCATATTTACACCTTTTACCTCACATAACCTTAACCTCATATATTATTTGTATAATCTATATTCTTGGATACTCAAATTCCCCCATCATGATTCCATTATCTCCCTTTAAAATTGACCATGGATTGGATTAGAGTTCTTAACTTCCACAACAAGGTAAGAAATTTCTATATTCTACTAACTTCCTCTCTTTTTTAGTCTTATTAATCTTTTACTTCAAGTTTGTTCCCTAATTTTGTAGTTCCCCAATCTAATGAAAAAATATATTAATAAGGCTCGGATCCCAATTATATGGGTTAATGGTGTTCTTAATGTGTTATTTATATGAGGTTGTTATTTTGGTGGAACTTTTTTAGGTTCTGAAATATTTATGGTTTTCATATTTTAGGGATCTTGAATTAGAGGTCAAGGGGTTGTTTTTAATTAGGTATTTCTATCCATTGATGATAATTTTTTTTGATATTTTTACTAAGTCTTATCTTAGTGTTAGTTTATTTATTATATATTCTTTTAGGATTTATGTTAAATTAATTTTATGGGATTATAGATTTATATTTTTTGATAATTAGGATATTTTATTATGTTTATGGAATATATGTGAGAATTATTCATGGAAATATATATAGGTGGTTAGTGTGGATGTTTTTAAATGGTGGTATGTTTAGAAAATTAATGGGATGTGACGCGTTTTAGAGATCTCTAGAATAGGAAGGATTGCTTGGCTGACATTTTATTGAAACATAAAAACATTTATCATGAATGTTAGAGGGTCAAATGGATTTAGGAATGTGTTCATAACATATGGTATTTTTAGGAATTTATTAATGAAAAATGTTGTTTAAAGAGACCAATATCCTCATGGGGGATAGATTGTTCTTGGAAGATAATGACATGGTAGATGAAATGGTCGATGAGTAATTCCAATCCCTTCTAGTATAGCCTAATCATAGAATGAAAGGGGGTTACCCAAGGGGAAATGTAGATATTTTCAACACATTACAATATCAGGTCACAGAGAGTGAGAATGATAATTTGAAGGCCATCCTAGATGAGAGAGAGATTCATTATGCAGTATATATGCTTGACCATAAGAGTGCACCTGGTCCAGAGATCTATCCATGATTTTTATATAGAGAATCATGGGATGTAGTTATGGGTGATATGGTAAAATCAATAAATTATTACTTTTAATTGAGAAACCTTCCTTGTGTTTCATATACAAAAAAGATGGAGGCAATACCAAATGTTGAAGATCCAAATTCCCCCAACCATTATCATCTTATATGTATGTGAAATTTTACATGTAAGCTTATATACTATATACTCAATAATAATATTTTTTTACACATATCTTGATGTATCTTTGAATAACATCATAGTTCTATCAAATGATGGACCATTCAACGCACAATCAGTTTGACACAAGAAGTGATAGGTCAGAATAATCAAAAGACATTTGGTTCCAATATTTTAATTATGATAGACATAAAAAAAATATTATGAAAGGATTTAATTGGTGTTTATCTTATGATATATTTTTAGTATAGGGTTTTAATATTTGGTGAATGACCTCTTGTTTTGATGTTTTATATATTCATGGTTATCCACATCATTATTTGGGAAAAAATATAGTTTTTTCAAAGCGGTTTGGGGATTAAGGAATGGGGACCCCCTCTCCCCAAACTTTTTTATCCTCACCCAAGATGTGATAATACACTCTATAAATAACAACATAGAAATGGATATATTTATACCATACCATAACAAAAATATAGTGGACGTATCACTCATCTAATATTCATATAACATACCATTATTGTTTTCAATGGTAGTAGTAGATTAGTACAAATAATCATTTATTTTTTGGGAGGAATATAGGAAATGGAGTGGGAAAGTGATGAACTGGGATACGAGTTTATTTTATATGGAGGAAGAAAATTTGGACTGGAGGGTCATGAAAGAAGAGAGAGAGATAAACATTACCTTGGGGGAATTTCATTTTAATATTGTGGAGCACTATTTTTACCAAAAAATAGAATTGAACACGTTGAAAAGGTTATGGATATATTCACGGTGAACATCATGAATTATAAGAACATGTTTCCATCCTTTGGATAGAGAATCACTCTTTTTAATAGTGTTCTCACATCAATAAAAATTTAATTTCTCTTTAACCTTAAATTTATAATGAAATTAGTGTATAAGGTGGAGATATTTATGGTTTCATTCTTTTGGTAAGGTATGATGGATAGAAAACATCACATGACAACATGGATTAGGTTGGAAAGACCTTTATACATGGGGGGATCACTCTATGGAGTGTATCTAGGACCATGAGGTGACAACATTTCCATCTATCATGGTAATTCATTGAGGGGAGGACCACTTGTGGTAAGTAAATATAAGAGAAATATGGGGATGATGTGAACATGTAGAGAGTAAAGGATTTTGGGATATGAAAAATGATCCAACCATTTATTTCCTCTCTCTAGAAGTATTAATGATGGATAGTTAGATTAGGTGATATTACCTTCTGAAAACTTAATTGCATGGGGACATTGAAAGGGTTTATAGGCTACCCAATCCAAACATCACGTACAAAGAAGTTAGATATTATCCCAAATTTATCAATTACATTCTTAATGAAGAATAATAGGTGCTCTTGGATAAAATTTTGTTAATATTAGAACTGGATTAATGTGACTTTATGGATTTTTCTTCTATAGCCTTCTCGATTAAGGACATCCTCATATTTCAAAGGGCGATAAATGATCAAGATGAATAGGGAGAAATTATATGGTTTTAGGAGATTCCAAAAAAATTAACATACTATTATAGAATGTAAGGAATAGGTTACTCCCGATAGAGGAGAATATTCATCACAAGGGAGTGAGTCTTGCTTCTAGGTGAATTTACTATAGGGAACCAAAAAGTGAAACTATATATAACTTTTATTTTGAAGGTGAATGGGAAAGGTTAGTATGAAATTAATTTAGGGAATTAAATAGGTTTTCCACTCAAGAATCAATGGGAGTTACATTTCTAGAACGGTGGTACTAGGGTTCAGGTAATTGTGGATTAGAGATGAAAGAAAAAAGCATTAATCCTCATCATGGGATTCTAGAGTATTTGAAAAATAGGAATGAGGGGAGGCATAAATCAAAGATCAGTACCTGAATAGTTATTATCAATAAAAAAAGGAATGTTTTAACAGATATTACAAGTCTTTGTAAGAACTAACAGTCTCCTCCCCCCTAAGACCTCTCCAGGTATTAAAATCTTTATCTGCTAGGATCACCAATTTAGAGAAGGGGTAGTAGGTATGGTGGTAGACCCCTCTTAAAGGGATAATTATTATAACTGATGGCTCATGTATATTGGATTTCATGCATTAGGTAGGGGTTATTTGAGACTAGTAGGGTTCAGTAATCTTGTCCTTTTTAGATATCTATGGAAGAGGATACCCCCTTCATGTAGAAGCACTAGAAATGCTCACCTGAGTAGTCGTATCAAATCATATAAATCATCCCATTTGATCTGTTGAGAAAGACTATATAATTATTTACGAGGAACTTCATAGAAATGGTACAATCCCTTGGTCCATAGAGTAAACTATCAGAATGTTCAAGGGTCTTGTGGGAACTCACATAGATATTCTTCATATGTGGAAGGATGGGAATGCAGTTATTGATTTCCTAGAATCTCATGGGATACAAAGGGAGAGTATTTTTTACTTAACTAGCCTTGGGTCCTTTAATTATGAGGGGGATAACCTATATATATTTAAAGCCATGGGAATACACTACTTTAGAACTTCATGATCGTGATGCCTTTTTAAATCATAGTTTTCATGTACTACCTTAATTACATTAAAAACTAAGTGAAATCATCTTCATTGATACTTTGTTATTTGTTACTTAATTTAAACTCTAAATCAAAAAATTCATTTTAAATATTAATTTTTATTAAAATTATCAAAATCTATGTCTTTATGAGTTTAAGATATCAAATTAAAAATATATACTATCGTGTAATTTTTTAAAACAACTTCCTTTTTTAAAAACATGTTTTTTCAAAATTCCAATAGTGAATCTTTTAAATGAAACTGTATTTATAACTTTGGAACACTATGGTATGTTTCTCTTAATGTAATTATTTTGTATAAAATACATAACATTAATTTAAATTTATATAAAATAAGATGCTCTAAATTTATCATTTGTACCAAATTTATACTATTTATTAGTGAAAGATCATGTATTTTTTAGTTACAACCAACATAATATATGGTTATGACTTAGTAAACTTTCATCACATACCAATAATTTTTATTTCATGAGTTAGATCCATTTTTCTAAAGGTATAAAAGGAAATAAATTACAATAATGATGAATATTTGAAATGGTGCGACATATATCTACGATAACTTAATGAGAATAATGTTCCTTAACCTATGATATGTTTGGATTATTCTATAATTATATATCTGGAATCCACAATGTCATGTAAAAAGACTATGAATATTTAAATTTTAATTTTCTAAATATAAATCTCGTTGTTTGATGTTAACTACTATAAATTATGAAATAATTTATACTTTTTTATGTATTGAGGGTAGTGAATGATATGATTGTTTTTTTGTGCATAACAGCTACTATGATATGTGGAACATTTCATTATCTCTTTTATCAATCCTATGGATTTGGATAGGTTATATTCCTCATTTAGAACAGAAAATATATAAATATATAATGGGTGTATTGAATGAGGTAATTTTATATTTTATTCTTTTATGATAAGGTATGTATTATATAGTGATTGAAGAATGTGATGGTCTCAAAACACTCAAATTCCATTAATGTATCCTTGTATCCCCAAATGGGATTCCCATATTTATTGAGCGTGATATTTTATACATGATCCCATTTCTAAAAAATGGTATGATTGGTTTACTAATGAAATTGTTATGTTTATGGGAATCATGCTTTTTAGAACATTCCTATCTCACATCTCATATTCTAGGATCAAAGATGGTATGTAATTTATTGAACCTCCTTTTAAAGGGATAAACATATAAAAAATATTTATTAATCTCTTTATTCTTTCTTATTGACATTGTGCTTCAAATTCCTATATTATAGTAATCTATTATACATATATATATATATATATAAATTAAAATATTTATCAGATTCATATATTAATGGTTTTTTTAATTAAAACATAATTATGAATTTTCTATACTCAGTATTTTATGTTTCCACCCATCAGGTGCACTCTGGTGAAATGAAGATTTATTAGAAATTTTATTACTACCCATTTATCCCATTGGATGTTTTGAATATTTTTTCTTAAAATATTTGGTCATTAAGGATGTGGGTTAGGTTCAACTTTGATTCCATGCTGAATACTGATGGTCGAGTTAATACTTAGCCATGCATATTTGATAATTTTATTGTTTTCATCTTTAGGTAAGGGAAATTATTTTGGCATATGGAATTTCTTTCCTTTACATAGTAATGAAATCTTTGACTCATACTATAAAAAAGACCTAGAAAATTGATCCTAATATGTACTTTGGGACACATAGTCCTTTTAACTAGCACCTAGATATTATGGAGTGTAACTTGGGTCTTATGGAAGCTTATTCCAGAGTTATTCCTTGGAACTAGGTCACAATCATTATAATTTGAAATCATATAAAGATAAGGATATCATTGATCCCATAATTTATTCAAAATGGTTGGGATTTATAGTAGATGATATCTTGGACTATTTGTTCTTGATAAGAAATGAATAAAAATGTATTTCAAACCACTTCATGGGGAAAGATCATATTTCTATACACATTTACAGGTCTAGATAGGAACTATTAGGTGCTAATATCATATTTCTAAATTTTCAACAGGGAGGTGAATTGGACATTTAAAATATTATTATATAATATTTTCAACTCTATGTATTAATTCCATTAAAATAAAAATAAAAAATATTTTTTTTATCATAGGAAAGATCATATTGATTTGAAATGTACTCTTTAATTATCTCAAATGCAGAGAGAAATGGTAGCCACTAAAATAGAATATCTAAATTTTAATGGGGATTCACAAAAACATTGAAAAACTTTTTAATACATAGAGGAGAAACCCAATAATTTTTTACCCTTAGAGTCCCAAACCATAACTCTGTTTTTAACCCATGGAGGATTAATCCCCAGGCATCTTTTTTTGTGGGGAAAGAATCAAACCCCACCATTTTTTGGAATAGGGTAGAAAAAAAATCCTCTTCCTTTTTTTGGTTATGGAGTAATCCACACATAAATTTTCTATGTCGATATAATCTGACCTCATAATTTTTAAATGATTAGATAACCCAAATAAGATTATGTCTAGAAAATAAAACAAGAAATAAGTCCTATAAAACTATAATACATAGAAAATATAAGAAAAGAAATTGATACTAATTTAAGATTAGAGAATATAGTGTTGTCAATCATATTTGAGTCCATGGTGAATGTTGTAGTGATGTTAAAATATATTACTTCTTATTCATGATGTTACTATAATTCATGAAGATCACCCAACATGTATATCAATACCTATATGTTAGATAATTTATAATTTTTAGATCAGACTCAATTTATAAAGTTCTTCAATTCTCATCTTGATCATTAAAATCCTCATAGTTTTTGAAAATTTACATTTTTTAAAATAATTTATTAGGATTCCTAAAATCAAAACATTAAAATTTCAAAACTTTTAATTACTAACTAATTAAGCATCTTAATTGGAAAAAACCAAACTCTAGATTTTATGATACATGGGATCTCAATTCACCCTATTTGGAAATGAATCTGAATTTTCTATTAAGGGACACATAATTTTAAAACATGAAATAAATAATTTAATGTAATTTTAATGAATAAATAGATAAAAAAATTAAATTGATTCTTAATGGTATTTTTTTAATTCATGATATTTTAATCTATAAAAGGGTAAAATATATATTGTATAGGTTTCTAAAATGTAATTATTATTGGTACTTTGTAAACATAAATATATAACTATACAAAAGTATGTAGAATATATAATCATTGTTTAATGAAATGGATAAAATTTAAACACTACATAAAGGCTATATAATTTAATTTTCATGAGGTAGATTACCTTTTGAACTGGCTATACAAAGGTAGCACAAAACTCATATAAAGGTAAAATCATAAAAAACTATCTATAAAATGGTAATCAAGAAAATATTTACATATATGTAACTTGTATAAGTTTCATAAAGGTAATGAAAATATATGTATGGTTAAAAGAGACATACCTAAAGGTAAGATAACTTTTTTATATTTTCATTTTTCTTCTAGAATTTAATAAAAAACTATTTAATAAGATTTCAAGGAATAATTATATGAATTTTAGAAAGACCATATGACTTCTTATTTTTATAATACATTGAGAAATAGATTCATATGAATTTAAAACATTTAAATTTTTTTCAAAACATAATAATATGAATTTAAGAATTGTTCATATGAAATAAAATATCTTTTTTATACCTTTCAAACATTTTTTTAAAAAAAATGAATGACATTAATAATTATGTCATAGGCATAAATATTTTTATAATAATTCAAGGCATATATTTATTTAAAAATTTATTTCCTATGACTTCCAGATATAGAAAACGTCTTTAAAAAAGAAAATTTATCAAAAATTTATAGAATAAAAGAAATAAATATAAATTAATTAATCAAAGAATGAAACAATATAGGATACATTTTTTAAAATAATGATAAATTATAATTAATCTATTTATTTATGAAATTTAGAATCATTCGGAATTTTCAATTACAAAATTATTAATTGGTACATGGAGAAACATAAAAATACCAACCATTTGATAAATAAAAAGGCATGTATTAGTTACCAAAAATCTAACCTCCATTTTGGAATTAATAAAAATAATTAAATACAATATTCTCTCCAAAATATTTGATATCATCAAGGAATAGATATAAATCTTCTATGTTTTTAATTCAAACATATTAATACTCCCCCAATGTTGACTAATGATTATTGGAAGTGATACTGAATTTGTTAATGATAGTGTGGAAATATTTTATGCTCCTAGAAATATAATTGTTTGAGAATAAAAAAATTTAAAAAGGAAATTTAATTTAATTTTAAAATACAGTTTTTCATGGTAAAATCTTAATTAACTAAACTAAAATTACCTAAAAATAAGTACATAATCCATATAAAACATTTCAAAACTAGTATCTTTTAAAACACATTTCAAGGATCCACAATAATGAGATAATATAATAAAATTGTATGTTTTAATAAAAAATTGGTATCTTATTTGATAGTATATTTATTTTTAAGCTCAAATTTAATTTTTGAAAATTTTGGAAAATTGAATTGTTTTGTAAAAATATAATCATGTAATTTATCTATAGAAATAGATTCTATATTAATATTGACTTTATTTACATGATCTATACGAAAATTAAATCTTACTTAAAAATTATTAGACATAGAATATTTTAATCAATTTATAAAAATTTAAATAGAAGATTCATTATCTGAGTAAGTTGATATGTTATTGAAATTAAATCAAAAATTTATAAAATTGTTATTAATACATAAATATTTTGGGAAACAAGATGCCAAAATAACATATTCACATTTATATGTAGATAAATAATGTAAATTATATTTCATTTAACTCTACGAAACTAAATATTTACCATGTAAATGACATATACTTGATTTTATCCTTATATTAAACGTTGATCAAATATTATTAGAATCAGAATATCAAATGAGATAAAAAAATATCTAGGAAAAATAAAAAAATATTTAATGACTATATAACAGAATGTTTAATCCTTCTAAAATCAATTAATTTAAATTAGTTAGGAACACTTTTTAATATATGAAAAATGAAACCCAAACACATAAAATCAGACCTTGAAGTAGATAAATAAAATAAACTACCAATACTACTTCAAATGTTTGGATATAAACATATTCTTGAGATTTATCTAAATTTAATTTATAACTTGTAGTCATGGGGATATTCATAATTTTACATGATTGAGTAAAAATATTTTAAATAATTCCTTGGTACAAATAGATTTATTGAGAAATATACCATCATTTCATTAATAAATTTGAAGACTAAGAATGATTCTACATTCTCCCATTAAGCATATAAATAATTACTTTTTTATTAATTAATAAAACTATTCACATAAATAACTATATTGTGAAATAAAATTCTCACCATCTATATAAATTTGAAAGATTAATATATAATTTTAATTCTCAATAAAAACAATGAGGGATAAAATTAACCTTTCTTTAATAATTTTTTAAATAATGTTTGATAATGTGTCACAACAAGTTATAAGAGCTCCTTTTGTACCATATAAATAATTAGAATGTTTTAAAGCATGATTTTTAAACATCCCATTCTCAAAATTTGGTAGTTGTCATACATATTTTTTATAAATATAAAAAATGTTAAAAATAAATTTTATCAATAATTATAAATAATTCGATACAATGAAAAATTTCATAAGATATAAAATATTCTAACAACTTATATCATTTTTAAGGGTGAAATATATTATTAAAAATCAATACCTTATTATTGTAAATATACTTGAAAACTAATACATGTATCTTTTTAATGATTTGACAATATTCATCAAGATTATTTCTAATGCTATATTTTTATTAAACTATATGATAATAAATAGGTGGAGTAACTATTATATCTACATTATTTATAAAAAATAAATTTAACTCCTATTTCATAGCCAAATTCAAATTAGAATAATTTAATGATTCAACAACATTTTTTTGAACAATATCATTAATAAAATATTTATAAGCAAAATAATTCATAACAGATCTATTTTTTAGAATATTTGATCAAATATTTCAAAATATATCATATATTGGATGATATTTATGAATTTTCAAGGTAAAATCAACATGGTGTTACTCGCCCTAAATAGGATAATGTAAATATGATTTTTTATATACTCTATAGTTGAAATCCCATAAATCTTCCTATATTTTTTTATCAACTCATTTATTATTAAAAATAAATTTCTTCTAATATAAATTAATTCTTTCTTCAATAGCTATATTTATATTATTATATACTCTATATCAGTTACTAAAGTTTCATTGAATAAAAAATTACCTTCCCTAGATTTCAAAACAAAGTTATCCAAGTAAACCTTTGTATTAAGAACAAAATCATTATAAACAATTCCTCTAAAACAACTAACTTTAGGTTTTATTCCCATATAAAGATAATAAGTGGTATTTTATAATATATGTGTTAAATTTTTTTAGATATAAAAAAAATTACAACTTTTTCACAAAATATTTTTCAAAAATAATATTTATTTATAATGGTTTTTGTAATATCTAGAAGTGTTGTATTTTTCCTTTCCAAAAAAAATTTATTATGTTTTCCCAGGTGATAATAATTTAAAAAAATAAAAAAAATTAATCACAAAAATATTGATATTATTGATATAATAATTTTTAACCTCTATCAATTCTAATTGATATATTTTCTCCATTTTCACTTAGAGAAAATTTAGAATTATAAAATTATTTAGATAGTGTTTTAAATTTATAAGATAAGAAATAAACCCATGTAAATATTTTAATATCACCCACAACAACTAAAACACATTTCCTACCACCTCAACTAGTGGATTTAATTAGAATATAATATCAAAATTAATATGTTAAAGAGGCCTTGTAGTAATATTTTTTTGATAAAATGGAAATAAATTTTGGTTTGTTTACCTTTTAGTTGTGAATAAAAATCATGTATGTTGTCCTATTCATGTTCACGTAACTTTAGAATAGTTGGGTTCTTGGAGAAAATTATTAGTAAAATGAAATTAACATGATGTAATAATATATATATAAAATGTCCTCAAATTTTATATCATCTAAATATTTGAGATTCTGATCATTTAAATCATCAATATTAAGGGAATAAATTTTGTATTTTTAACTACAATAAAATAAAGTATATTAATTGTAAAATAAAATACATTTAAACTTTTTATATTTAAAAAGAATGATATCATAAAATAGTTGTGAAATGCTCATTAAATTATGTTTTAATCCTTTAATAAAAAAGAAACTTATAAATAATGATAGAATTTGAAATTACAACTACCCCACAACCATTTACCTTTCCTTTTTAATTATCTCTGAATATAACTTTACCAAAATTATACTTATCAAAATATAGAAAAATTTGATATATCACCCGTATAATATCTTAAACATGAATTATATATATTCCATATATGTTGTTTGTTTCTCCAAAAACATGTTACCTATAAATACACAATTAAGAATGTTTTGGTACCCCTAAAAATTTAGTCCCAAGGAGATTAATATAATAATCCTAGGAACTCATATAGATTTAAATAATTTATTCATAGGTAGTCTAAAAATAATGAATTAAAAATTAGAGACTTTGTGAGACTATGAGACTTTTGAAATATAAAGGTAAAATCATTTTCATAATGTCCCTTCATTTGATATTCAAAATAAGTAACACATGAAACATTTCAACATGAAACATTAACAAATATGGTATTTTATAATTTAGGAAATTGATTATCATATGAAATAATATTATTAATTTAATTTAGTTTTTTCACTAATAAAATTTTATGATAATTGTTCTTTACATGAACATATATGGACAGATAGTTTTTTGAAATTTCATTTTCAGTTATTATATTTTCGTTCTACTCAATAAAACTATCAACATTTATTTCTTCAGAAAAATTATTAAAAGTCATGAATTCAATTATTATTTAATTTTCCTTCTTAATTATTTATCATCATGAGGTTATTTTAGTTCAATGTGGGAATAATTTAAATTTGTACAAGCATATTCCCCAACACTATTTAATTCTTTATAATTCTCTTTAATTCAATATAGTGATGAGTTTTCACATTTTTATGTTCATTGTGATCCTAGTTATATTTTCCTTTAATATTTTTATATATTATTGTAATATTATTAAATTAATGAATAATACTATCAACAAATTCTTATCAATCGTGAATGGTTTTATCGGAAAAATATTCAAATGTCAAAGCACAATCAAATTCACTCACTTGTTATAATTAATCGATTAAGTATAAATTCAACAAATGAAATACATAGAAAAAATAAATAATTTAATTATAATACTTTATACTAATATATCCATATAAATAGGATCTATTATCATAATTTTCTGTCCTTTTATTTTTCTTTTCATACTTGATCATTGAGTAGTCAAGATTAATGTGGCATTTTTTTCTACAAAAATAAAAAAATAATTTGTGGATAATTATATGAAATATTTCTAAATTTTCTTCTATTTGTGCAATCATTTTTTAGGTGATCCTTTCAAAATAATTTATAGTATCCTTTATTATTTATATATCCTCCCTTTACAGTAGAAGAATCATAATCTTTTTCCCTAGATTAAATCTCAATTTCTTAAGAGTATGTAGTGAGTTTTGTTTTAAAATAAATTCTTTTCTTTTTTTAAATCTATTCTTGAATAATATTTTTATCTTCTAATTGATATTGTAACAAAGATCAAATAATCACATCATGATTTTTTACTTAAAAGTTTTACATGCATCAGATAAAACACTTGGGTATGTAAATTTTTAGGTAAATATGTTAAATCTCGGACAACCAAAAATATATTATGTCACAAAACAACATAGAAGACCCATCCACGTAGGTTTCAAATAGATTTGTTACCAGACCTGAAATAAGTGATGTTAAAAAAAGGATATTTATACCATAAATTGGTGGTCATATATGAAAATTATCCCCAAAATTTCACTTTCATCCCCAAGAATTCCATGTAGTAGAAGATTAATCCAATAACAGATTAGCATGTTTTTTACTCATCAATGATTTATACTCCCACTTCTCATGGTAATATATTATATGATGTAATAAAACCCAAAAAAATAAACTTACCAAACATATCTTTCTATTGATAATCAAAATTATGAACAACTTCCTCAACCACATACACATCAAGATCCAAATAAATCTATTCTGAATCCAATACATGAGACAGATTGTGATGATATTTCTATTTTGAGATATGTGGAATAAATCAAGATTTATGATCAACTGATATGGTAATGGAACCCTATAGGCCACCTTCCCAATTTTATAAATTATCAAAAGTAGTCCAATATATATAATAGTCATCTTAACCTAATTTCCATGCCAATAGTGACCCACCAAAGGCAATAACTTTTATAAAATCCGATCACCAATAGAGAATTCGAATGTATGGAATTGATAGTCTACAAATGAAATATAGTGAGTCTAGTCCATCACCAATCATCAATATATCACTGAAATCCTCACCGATATCTAGTGTAAAATTATATTCCCCAAAAAATATGCCTCACATCACTCCAAACAATTAAGATGGGATTTACATGGATGACTATAAAGATATTTAAAAGGAGCCATTCTAATAGGAAAATAGTAACTTTTCATATTATAAAACTAAACTGATCCTTTATGGATACCAAAAGTTCCTCTAGAATCCATAAAAAAAGTATGGAGCACAACCACTCTTATGTGAATATCACACTCCATCTAGCCATCTATTTTTGTATGGTAAGCCGTGCATAGTCATAAATGAGTCTCCATCACCTCTTGGAGACCATTCCATTATCGGGTAGTAAATATGGGATCCCAATATGAGACAATAGTTAATAAAACCATATGAAACCTCAAAATATCTTCTATATACACATTTTCCTAATCCTTAATATTATTGGTGTCTAAATCAGAATAAAGTGAACTGATTTCGTCAAATGATCAATCCCCACCCATATAGGGTTATTTCCTCAAGGATTTTATGGTAATATGATGATTAAATCTATGTATACCTCATCCCATTCCAAAATTTAACATGAATATGTTGAAGAAAACTAGAGGGTTTTTTGTTCTAAGCCTTAATATTCTATAATTTAATAAAATTATACAAAGTGTCATCTATGTTAATATTTATTACCTTCAACTAGAACTAATTCTTCATATCATAATACAACTTTATTTAACTATGGTGAACAATCCATGAGGAACTATGACAATCCTATACCAATATCTTCCAAATAGATACAAATGTGATGAATTGACTCTTAATGAAATGTATTTTTTATGAAGATATATACATTCTAGAAATTTTATCCCGACCATATAAGGATCCATTTATCTCCATAAACTCATCATCCTGATGATTCTACAAAAGAATTTACTTGAGCGGATATGATTTCAACTAATAATTTTTATGAATCGTATATGTCTCATCTTCCCTAACCTCCAAGTGCATATGATAAAAGTGTATCATGATATTAAATTCCTCTTTATATACCAAGATATATTGAGAGGGAAATTTATGTCTAGGGAATAGGCAACCACATATCCCCTTCCATGGGTGAAAGTGACGTCAATGTAAAAAATATTAATATGCCCCACCCCTATCCATTATTGTATGTTCAAGAATCTATGATAGAGTATATAGACAAAATAAGTTTGATTAAAATAGGAAGTGAACCTATACAAAAAATTTAATTCTAACAATACATAAGAGAATGCGTGACTCTGGAATGTCCAATATCATGAGTGGGATAGTACTATTCATGTGATCAAATCTGACGAGATTTGTATTCCACTACATGGTATCCCTATATAAGATAAAAACCATAAGCTAGACCCAAAGTATCAAAATAAAACATAAATCCCTAAAACAATCATGAAAAATCAAGACATGATATAAGGTCAGATGTTGTTTTGATTAATCAATGGAAGTGTGGAATTTTTTTCACATAATAATGTCACCACTTTCTTAAAAACAACTATCAATAGTGTTGTGAGTTTTGATAAGTCATCCATTAACTGTTGATAATAACCATCTAAACCTAATAAGTATCATATTTCAAAGAAAATTTTGGATCCTCTAATAACAAAAAAATTCAATTCTCAAGATAAATTGATATTCCATATTCTAAAACCACATGTCCTATGAACTAAACTTAAATAATCAATATGTCATATTTTTATAAATTAGTATAAAGATGATAATTTATTTATATTCCATAAATTTAATTCAAATTATTTTCATACTATTTAGATTATAAATGAACCATTATATCATCAAAAAAATCAACAAAAAATGTGTCATGATACTGGTGAATGCTAGGTTTGTCAGAGCTATAAAAATATAAGGAGATTAAGTCAGGAAAAATGACATCATAATACATTTAAAGGGACCATACATAATTTTGATAATGATAATTGGGATATATAATATATTTACTTAGAGATAATGATAACCATACTAGAGGTATTCCATATAAAAAAAACTTATAACCCTTTAACTGATCATATAGTTCATCAATCTGATGTAATGTATATTTTAAATTAATAATCACTATATTATGCTTCTGATAATTGACACATAGGTGAATAATTTTGTTATCCATTTTAAAAAAATTAATTAACCAAGAAGACAAACTTAGATGAATTAAACCCTTCACCATTAAGTAATAAAATTTAATCTTTAACTCTTTCAACTTAGGTAGTGCTATATGATTGGAATTTATAGAGATTGTCTGATTTCCCTGAACTAGATTGATAAAAAAACCATCTATATTTCCAAGGGAATATTTGATAAATCATTAGGGAATACTTCTAGAAAATCCTTAACTGCTAAAAGATTATCAAAACTATAGATATTTTCCTAAATCTTACTACAAAATTAGACATCAAATTCCATATTTCTTGATGAAAAGAAAAAAATTTATGATAAACTGTATAAGATCCATTGAATGTTTCAATAAATAAATAAAATGGGTCTATGTAATGTAATAAGATAAAAAAATGTCAAATATAGAGGTTTCTATAAATGATTAAATCAATATCACACCTCTCAATTTCATTGTGCGCTTTTCATCTTCCTCCAAAAACTTCTCTACTATGTGAAACTAATTTACTCCACAGACCTGTGATTAGATACCTATGTACAAAGAACCTTTGGAATAAAATATAGTTCCATTAGAGTGATGGAATTGACCCATATGAAGAGAATATAGATCTAGATAAATCCTCTAAAAATGAACTCTATATTCACAAGAACAACAAATATTTAGAGGTTTTCATTATAATGAATAGTATTTTTGTCTTCCCACAATAGTAGAAAGTAAAATGAACACTAACAGATGATTCTTCTGGTGTGTAGGAATCTAACTACTCAGGGTTTCCACTTATACATATGTTTGTCTCATTACACATACATTTCTTTCTCTATGAGAAACTAAAGTTTCAATTGTGTATAGGAGGAAGTCTAATTAGGTCCGGTTTTTTTTATAGACCCATTTTTACCACAAACACTCTATCCACTACCTCAATATAGGTAAAAAGTTTTCATATAAAGAAAATAAAATGAGTTTCCAATTTCAAAACCATATTGAATATATGAACCTTATACTTTTCATGGTCATAACCTTTGGAGAAAATGGACCAGTTTAGAAAAGAAATTAGAATTTTCTTCCAATGAGTGATCACCAGGATAAATAGGGATAAACATCCTGAACATTGCCATTTTAATTAAAAATGGATATAACTATCGAAAGAAGTCTAACTCAAAGTATTTTGACTAAAATCTAGCATGTTTATTCTCCAATACCACTACATCCAACCACCTCTTACAATCACCCTTAAGCTTGAATGTATTACACATTACCTTAAATAATTCCGGACTCTGAAAGAATTCAATGATCTGATCAATATTTTCTAACCAGTCCACTACATTTAAAGGGACATTAAGCCCATAAAATGATAGAGGTTTCTAGTGGAGAAATTAATAAGTCCATTCCTTTTCTTCACCTAACCCGAGTTGTGATTCCATATCCCCATCTTGAGAAATTATAACATTTTGGTCCACTGTGTAAACTGCTCACACTATAGCCTTAACATGGTACTTATAAATAAGAGGTATCCCATAACGAGAATCATATGAAATGAGATATGGGAAAACATGAGGAGGTATTCCTATTAAAATTTGACTATATCAGAATATGATAATAGGAAATAACATAATGATGGAATATTAGTTTTAATCAAGAGAACATAATAAATAACTAAGATAAAATTAAAACTCAATACAGAAGACCCATTTCCCAACATGTTTTGGTAACATAATGCTTATTATGATGAAATATGGTATGGATAACTCTTTTATAATAACCCTAAGCAACAACGTTCCCACATCCTATATAACAAACATCCCATTAAAAAACACTTTAGCACAGACCTCCTCTAATTCAAATTTATCATGAACCAAACTGGATGACATGACTATTTAGCTTCAAAATTGATTAACAATAAGACCTAAAATAAATATATTATAGAAAGAGCATATTCATGATTCAATGTGATTTTACTATAGTAAATATTATCTAAAAAATTCATAGAAATTTCTTGATATATACAGTACTTGTATAACTATGAAACATTTAATGAAAATTATCATCTCACTAGATATTAAATTCTTAATATACATCCCATAAAATGTCTAGTTTTTATTTTATATTATATAAAATTATTTATAAATGTAAATATTTTTACTCTATAATGAGATTATATAAATGTAGATACAAGGATATATAAATTTCCACTAATAACTCAATATAAAATATTCATTATCCTATATTTAAAAACATATATATTTACATTATTATAAGTCTATGTATAATGAAAAACATTATGTAACCTATAACAGTAGACTTTTATGGTCAATCTATCAGATATTGAATGATTGTGATGATATTATATTGATGATAGCCAATATCCATAATATTTTCCATAAAAAAGATGGTCTTGGAGGTTTTCAAGAATCATTTTTACTTGTTCAAACCATCGCAATGTGAAAATTTTCCATTGAATGTTCATGTAGAATTTTATTAACATAAAAAAATTAATTAATTAATTAATTTATCAATATTTTTAAAATCGATGGCCCAAACCATGTTAATAATTAATATATCATAATTGATAATGAAAATGTTCAAGGGGGATTTTTATTTTAAAATATTGTTATAAACAATGATCAGATTTAAATATTAATTATGTGGAAATAAAAATACATAATAGAATATAATTTTTATATTAGTTTATATCAGATTAATTATATACCTATTTTTCATTTCTATCAAATGTAAAGAAAAATAAAATCCACTAAAATGAAGTATCTGAGTTGTAATTAGGTTTAACAATCATTTATAATGCATTTTTTATCCTTAGAGGATCTACCAAGACTACCAGTTTAACCCCTAGAGTCACAACCCATAAAAACCATCTTAACACCCTGAGGAATTACCCATTGTCTGCCTTTTGGGGAAATGAATGATTCCAACCCTTAATTTATCCTAACTGAGGCACAAAAAAATCCCATTTTCTTTTACCTATTATAGAATAACCCACACATAATATTTGGTTACGGTGGTAATAAACTTTAATCCTTACTTTTAATGGTAGTATAACCAAAAAAGAATTATTATAAAAAATAAAATACAAAATATGCTCCAAAAAACAAGGAAAACAATAATTATTTGGAAGAAAAAGTAATGTTCGATCAGGGATTATAGTAAATAGCATAGTCCTTCACATTTTATCCCAGTAAGAATGCAACATTGAACTTCAATGATCCTTCTTCAAAGTCATAATGTTATTATCTTTTATAAATATCAAACAATGTGTAAAATAATTACCCTATCTTCGACTATTTGACCAGGTTTCATAAAACTCAATTTATAGAGTTTCTTAATTCATGTTATGACCATTAAAATCACTTTACCCTTTATAAAATAACTTTCCAAAAAATAACTAAATCATGAATTCTAAAATGTATGTAAAAAATTTTCTTAGCTATTAAGATATAGTCAAATAATCCCTGTGATTTCCAATTAACAAGTCATTGATTAAACTTATAGAAGTTAAGAAGTGTAGATCATCATTTAATCTCCCTGGAAATGTTATTATCACTTGTATAAAAGAAAATATATATTCAAAACACATAACAAAGAGGTTAATGTAATTATATTGAACAAATAAATTAAAATAAAATTTTAAGTTGATGAATAAAATTTTATTTCTTAATTATTGAGATTATATATTATTTAATAGTGAAATTTATATTATATTGTCTGTGTCAAGGAATTATTTATAGTTACTATATAAACCTAAAAAATCCTTAAATAATTCTAGGAATAAAATTTAACAATGAATAATGGTAATAATTATATTTAAGAATTGTATAGTGGTAAAATAATTACACTATATAAGGTATATTATCTTTTGAACTATCAATGTAAAATTTGTGGATAAATCCAAAAATGATTTACTATTAGAACATACTACTATGTAAGGAAAAAATGAAATTTTAATGTAAACAATACTATTATAAATTGTGAAATGGTAATGTAAGAAATTGTAATTCTAAAAGAGAACAATTTAAAGGAAACATGCATTTCCATATTTTTAAATAACATATAGACTTTACCAAAATTAAATTTCATATAAATTATAAGAAAAAAATATGAATTCAATAAACACAATATATATTCTTATTTTCTTAATAAATTTAAATGTATTTTTATATGACTTTCATATATTAGAAAATTATTTTATTTTTTCATTGTTTTAAAACTTTTCTCATAATACATGAAATGTAGTATCATATGGCTTCCATACTTTTAATAAAATTTCAAATATATAATCATATCACATTAAAATTATTCTATATGACATTGATATATTCATAATATATTAATACTTAGAAATATTTCAAAATTGGTTACTTTTAACATCTATACATAACTATTTTTTTTCAACGAATTTAAGTATGTTGAATTAAGAGAATGGAGAAAGAACCAAAAAAATCATTGGATAATGAAAAAATATAATATATTCATATTTTAACTATAATAGTTGATAATTATTCAGTTTATTCATGAAATTAAGAAACATCAATCATTTTATTTTATCAATAAATTATGTATTTAAAGGATCCACTTTATAAAAACCACGAGTTTAAATGGAATAATAATTTAAATACCATAGTTGACTGTAATTAAGGACTTTTATGTGTTGTTGGGATCAACCAAGAGTGATAATCCTTTGAGATTTATAAATAAAAAGTAGTTTCTTTTTGGAGGGCATAATAGGGTAGCATAAAATACTATTTTCATTTTAAAAAAATTGAAACATTAGGTATTAAGAAATTGTGTTTTTTTATTATATACATATTTTATTGATAATTAGGTTAATATCAATATCCTATTTTGTCTTTTGTATGATAGATGTATACTTATTATAATAATATATAGATTTTTATAAAAACAATTCTTCTAATCAAACATATATAATCATTAAATTTCAAAAATTGAAAAATTATATTTCATAATTTTTATCTTTTGATATATTGATTTGAGATCATTACTGCATTAATTTATTGAATTAAAATTATGTTATTTTTAGTTAGTACTATTTATATCTCACTGTTTTTTTTGAGCATATTATTCCTATATTCTTTATTAATAATTATTTATCCGTACTTTTATTTATGTATTTGTAGTTATTTTTATCACTAATTTGGTATTTTCAACAACATAGAATTTAGTTTGTTCAACCAAGGTTGTGTCACTGATCCCAATCATGTGATATTTATTATATGATTATATATTTTAGAAAAAAACAATTTAATAGGAAAAATGGCTGATATTTATATATAATTCACTAATTTTATGAAATCAACCCTTTTGGAAATAAATTTGAAATATGGTTTTGAAATAAATCTATAATAAGGAAAAGTGTTTCAAATTGTAAAATATTCCCAAATTATTTGACATGATATTTCATGGGATATTTAATAGTTTTTTCATTATATGATTTAATATTGTTTTGTAAAAAAATATTTAAATTGGATTTAGGAATGAAATTCCAATGATGGGTCTGATAAATAATGTGATTTATTGAACTCAATTTGGTGGCAGTTAAGTAATAGAAACTCTTATGTATGTCTTATGGTAGTGAGAACCATATAATGCATGGAATTTTTAGTATATAAATCTTATTATTACACTAATTACTATAATTTTATGGTTTTGTAAACAATAGTTTTTATCGATCATAATTTATAGTTGTATGTTTTATAGAATTATGGGGAAATTTGAGAAGTCATTTGGTTAATTACTTCATAGAATTTTGATAATTAATATTTTATTTAGATTTTTTATTGTGTTATACTAATTTTGAAATTTTTTTTAATAATTTTTATTGATATTTTATTTTTTGGAGTAAATTATTTGAGGTTATGATGACACATTTTGGTTCAAATGAGGATTGAGTCTGGTAAAAGTGTTAGTTTGAAAGAAAATGTGTTCATTTATTATTGGAAACATTTATGTCTTAGGGATATTAAATAATAAGGTGCGGATATTTTATTAAGACATACATAGGTCATTATGTGTATAAGAAAAATGATTGATGAATTTATAGTGAAATTTTTATTATTTTCTCTCATTTATGGGAATTTTGAATAATAAGATGTGGTTATTGGAACTGAAATATAAGGTTGGTATTATAGATATTTATAGATATAATATAAGAATTTTTTGTCAATTATATGGGTTTTGGAATGTTTATGGTGGTGCAAACTATAGTCATGGGACAATATGTGGAATTAATTTATAAGTTGGAATTCACTGAGTACCTAAGGGATGAAAATGTGGTGTGGTTTCATTTTTAGTGTCATCAATTACTCAGTGGATTTTAAATGGGTACTAAGTATGACCCCTACGTAGTTTTAATGAATTTTTATTTAAGTTTAAAAGAGATATTTTCTTATACCTCCTAAAATTCTTTAACTCACATCACATTCCCCACATTTAATCATTAGTTAATGCATATTTTTGTATCCTATATTTCACCCTTCAAGGTTATATCATCTCTCATGAAGGTGGAACATTTATTTGTGTGTTGTTCACAAAGTATAAGGAAGTGTAACCTTTTACTATATTCTCCTTGAATCATCACATGAACCATCATCATTTTATTTTATAAAAAATTTGTTTTGGTTATTTGAAAATGGCTCTATACCCATTATTCAAAATTGTGGGTATAGCCCCCAAAACAATTGGTATATGTTATACCCATATTTTCTGGAACCAAGGAAACCAAGCCATTTCTATAGCTCTAAGATATACCCATGTATTCAATATTCTCTACCCATAGTTTCAAAAGATTTTGTATAGATATTTTCCACCATGTCATAACCCTATACCCACATTTTGAAAACTGTAGGTATGATTTTTAAAAAATAGTTGGTCGTGGTTTTTGATACCACAACTTGTTAATAAAAAACTCCATGCCTAAAAATTTCCCCAAAATCACTTATGTGTGTGTGTGTGTCTATATATATATATTCATAAATATATTTATATAAATGAAGGGTATATAGAGAAAACTCGTGGGTATAGGGTTTCCCGGCAAAAAAATTCAATCCCATGGAAATTTTTTTCCCACACTCACATTTGAAAGATATGCCCATGGTTTTGTCAGAACCGTGGTTATAGGTTTTTATTTTAGACCTATCCCCATAGGATTGGGAAAACTATAAGGATAGGATGGACCTATACCCTGGGTCCTTTTGAGAACTATTAGAATAGCTTTTGAACTGATCCCTATACCCAGAGTTTACCAAAACTATGGTTTTAAGGGGAATATATCCATGATTTTTTAAGAACTACAGGTATAGTTTACCAATACCCCATATTTCAGTAAACTATTGATATAAGTTTGGAAAAAATCCATATACCCACAGTTTTCCCATAAACATGGGTATTGACAAATTTTCCAATGCTGTTCTTAATATTTTATTCCTTAGTTACATAATAAAATATTTTCCCATAAATTGGATCCTTCTTTATTTGGTTAATTGAGTTCGTTCTTCTTGTTTTTTTGTTACTTTTAAGAACTTTTTTATGAAGTACATTATTTAAGATTTCATTATTTGGGAGAATAAGTTTGAGTTATTTGAACTTGTTTTTATTGGTACATTCTATTAATTGATTATGATAAGGATTTTTATGATATTTTCATAGGATTTTTCATGGTTTTCATATTGTTTCCAATATAGTCATTTTTTATTTATGTTTAATTACACTAAAATGAATGTGGAATGTGATTTTTTGGTAATTGGGGGTTTTTAGATTTTCTTAGAGTATTAGTAATGATTATTTAAGACTATTTCAATGTTAGGTGGTTCAAAAACATATATAATTCCTTATGGCATGTTTCAGATTCATCAATAATGGTTTTTATTAAGTTAATAATTTTTTCACATTTTTTATAAATATAAAAATTCATTTTTTTATTCAATGGAATTAATAAAAAGTCAAATTCTTTTAATTGAAAATATTTCATCAACTATTTTGATTTAGGTCATTTGATGAACCATGAATCATTTAAATATATGATATTTCCTTTTTTTTAATTTTCATAATATATCCAATAAGTTTATATTTTCTCTACATTATTGATATTATCCATTCTTGAAAATATGACCTCTATGATATATTATAATTGGTATTGTGAGGAGCATAATAATTTTTAAATTAATTAGTAATAATAGTCAAATAGCACAATGATTTTTTAATAAAACATATTATGTATATAATTTATAATTACTTTCTTAGTATGATTTTATAGCACGATATCCATTTAAACTTCCAATATTGGTTAATAAAGTGTCTTTAATATTCATAGAACAGTGCATAATTTTCATTATTTTTCATCCCAATCAGGACTATGAGAGGGGATTATACTCCTTGAATATTTACTAGATATCCTTATGAATAAATATTTGATTTTAAAAAAATTCAAAACTCTCGTAATGAAAAAGAGTAAATCAAGATGCATGGGAAGTGTTACTATATTTAATTAAGTGTGTTTAATATTATTCTCATTTTTATATAATTATAAGGTCATCATTACATTAAAATTTACCCAACATGAGTTATAATTCAATTATCTACAATTTTTTGATATTAGGTGGTTGTATTAGTGATGAGGTTATGACTGGGTTAGTTTATTGGTATATAATGATGTGTTTTATATACATATATTATTATATTAAATATTATTGAAACATAATTCTCAATTATAACTTTAATTTTATTAATTTAATAATGTATGAGACTTGAAATTTGGTTCCTTAATGAAACCACATAATTAGATCACAGTTTGTAAAATATCCTTCTTAAAAAACATATAAAATTTTGTTTTTTATGATGTGATTTCATTAACATGATAGTTATTCCAATATAATTTGATTTCATAAAAATAATTATATTTCAAAAAAATTTATGTGTCTTAAAAAAATTTAAGGTTCAAAGGAAATTTTTTTAAATAAATTGGGACTGAAATGGATTTTATTACCGAAGTAAATCTTTTTATGAAAAACTTAATTTTAAGTGATCTTCTCTTTTAATTTGTTGTTTTAAATTAAGAATTTATAACTTATTTAAACAAGTTATCAATTATAATTTTGATATTTATTTTTTAAATTAAATATTATTCACAGTTCTCACATACAAATCTAATAATTTATACCATATATTACCCATGAAAGATTTATATAATCAATTGAAATGGTTTGGATGAACCATAAATAAAAAATATTTCAAATACATAAAATGGTGAAACATTTTTCTAATTTAACATGAAGATAATATTGTCCATCAACATATGCTCTATTATTTCTCAAAAATTAGATTATATATTTTTATTTTATAATGTGTGGAATATATTCTATATATGGAAATTTTTTAATAATTCATGATACACCTTTACCTTATTATATGTTAACAATTATTGATTATGGCCATAGCCATACACTCTATTGAATTGAGTTTACTAGAAATTATGATTGAATTTTTAGTGAATGAATTCTATATCTATATATTGATCATGTTTTGATTTCTTAAAATCAATCAAATTTTTTTGTGTAGATAATAATATTTATCTATGTGTGGAAATCATATTAATGGATAATGATCTTGTTAGTTGGGGCATTTGGTTATATTATAAGTTCATTGTTGGAATTTCATATCTATATATTGATAAATTAGATTGGAAAACAACACCTTAACACAACCATACACATTACCTTATCCTTGAATGGGATGGTTGTCCCGTCTAACACCACTATATTATAAATGTTCCATATTACCCAAAATGTTATTGGAGCTTGACCCTAAAATCTATTGTGGAATGTGCACAATGGTTTCCCTGGACTAGTTATCTGGGATCTCAATTTATTGTCCCAAATTAAGTAAGTTAGATATAGATCTTATCATAAATTCGATCCATATATTTAAATTATTCATGTATGTCATTATTTAGTAATAATTCAACTGTATTGACAATGGTTATTTTATTTTAAATTTTTATACATATTGGAATGAATATATTTATTTGATGTATACACATGGGGGAATTTAATATATTTTGGAATCATGTTGGCGTATAATGATATTGTTATGATCACAACAGACATGTGAACTCCTATGGACATGAATTATTATGGTCAATTTTATAGGTACCAATATGTACTAGTGAATGTTGGGATTATTTTTCATTCCTTGACATAATAATCTTGGGTATTGGTCAAGTTCTTAAAAGTGTTGAATGTGAAGAATAAAGGATGATTTAATACATATCTATGGGAATTTATGGCCCTTTTTATTATCAAATTTTAAACATAATGCATATTTTCAATATATAACATTAAATTAAATTATTTAATATTGTCTGAAACTAGTCATAAAGTCAAAACTGAGCTTGTAAACCTCTACCCAACTATCATGTGAAACATGTATTGCCATTCAGCACCCCTACTAATCATAGAGTCTTTTAAGAATCCCCACGAGGCCTATCCATGAATGTTTTAATTGAATTGAGTCAAATCCAACATAATATATATGACTTATTTTAGACAAGGTGGGTGATATTAATTTTATAGGATTTATGGATATGGATATCAACCATTTAGTTAAGAAACAATTATTAAAATTTGATTTTTAGATATTGGGTATTCCACTACTAATCATTAGTATTAAAAAGTCATGTGGAATTAAATCTAAGGGGAGGGAATGTGTTTTATTTCGTAGTGTATGAGTGATACAATTTTAGATAATGTTCTATGTTTTCTTTAATTATTTTTGGGATGTATATGAGGATTTATAATATAGGGTTTCATGGTAGATCATTTATATATTGTGACTTGTTTTGAATAATTTTGAGTGATTAATGTAAGGTTAACATTATTTCCCCATTTATTAACCTTCAAGGAGTCGATATCCCTATTAAATAGTAGAAAAAATTTCACAGTTATGGGAATGTTCATTTATAGTATACTATAGATGATTATTTTTTATGGATAAACTCATTTAATCACATGGTTTTAGAAGTGATACAAGATTTTTTTGGGAGAATAAGTTATGTTATGGTATGATACTATACTCTTAGGTGAATGTATCAAAGTAGAATATTGGATTGGGGATATTTTTTATGATAATTTACATATTCTATTTTTTAAAAAATGGGTTAAATTTATTGAATTTTTTATTGGATTGATGATCCTTGATAGGTACTATATTATCTTCCCAAGAATAATTAGATTATTAATTATTTTTCTTATATAGGTAATAAGATCCAATTAATTTTTATAACCATGGATAGATGAAAAAATGATGTATTATATGATTCATAAACTTAGATTTTTTTGAATGAGCATATGTACACCATGGAATGATGTAATATGTCTGTGGAAAATCGATGTAGTGTTCATTAACATATATTAGAATTGAAGTGACATCATGAGATATATTCATCAGAAGTGTATAAATTTTTTTATGTGTGCTCTTAAAATGTTTGATAAAATTTATTAGTCCCCTAGAATTATTAAATTATGGTTTTCATTCGATTTATTCTCCAATTATTTTTTTATTTGGTTGAAAATCATTAAACATGGGTAGAATTGATTGTGTCAGATTTTTTTAGCAAGACATATCATTGTATTAATAATAGGGTTTTCATTTTGATTACATTAAATTAATTAATTATAATATTAATAAAACTAATGTTTCAATTTTTTTAGTTAATAATCCTGAGAGTTATTGAGAGAAAATAAAAAAATTAAATATTAAATAACATGGGCCCTAGTGAAAAATAAAATATCATTTAACACTAGGGATTTGATTAAAAGTGTGTAAATATATTATTAATGAGAGTTTTTTCATATGTGGTGAAATTTGGTGTATTGGTGCATGTGATATAAGTTTAGTTAATTTTTTTACATATATTATCTGTTTTTTAATTTCTCTTATATATTAAATCAAGGAATATTTTATTTATTATGTTACTGATGTAATTGTTCTAGGAATAGGTATAAGTGGGGAATCGAATTAGACTCATGGAGTGAGGTCAATCATTTTCATAGCTAAGATTGTTGATCCACTAATCCAATATCATTTATTCGTCATTATATTTTTTTTATAAAATTATATATATATATATATATAAAGGGAGGGGAGATATTTAGTAATTATTAATATAATGGTCTATATGTGTTATTTTAGTGAGATATGGATAGTTAAGAAAGGAATGGGATTTGAATATTATAATGGATTGATGGGAATTTATTTAAGTTTTTGATGATTCATTTTCTTTAAGTAGTGGAGCACATTATGTGCGTAATGAGTATGTGTCTGTGTTGATCATTGGGGAGTAGAAATTTCGATGAAGTGTGTATTGGGAATTAGTGTTGATTAGTACTACTTTGATAATGGTTTGTTCTATTTTTAAAATGAAGAATTTGAGATATGGTAGGCTATAATGGTTACTTATAGGATAATATGGATGGATATAAAGAAATAACATAAATTATTCTTATATAATAACTTACGGAACATGATGAAAATACATAGAATTAATATAGTGACGTAAAATTACTTTTAGACCCTAAAATTCACTAATGTAAGGATGTGTACAGAAAGATATAAAAATATAATGAAATAAAAAAATTGATTTTTTGAAAATAATTTAAATAGTATGGAAGAAAAATATTTCATATATTATGTGGGTTATCCTTAGCAGGGATGACCTAGCCTAGTTTAGACCTATTGGGTGAGTGAATACATTTTATTTTTCTAATACCAAGAGTACCAACCAGTAATTGTGTTTATTATTATTTTCATTATTATTATTATTATTATTATTATTATTATTATTTATTCTATTATTATTTTTATTAATGATCTATCAATGATATAATTGGGAGGTCCTGATAATATGTATTTCCTAGGGAATTTGGTCTTATTATTGATCATGGATTTATTTAATCCATATTGGGACGTATCTATGTTGGATGTCTACCATGGTTCACCAATTTATAAGGGTAATATGTGAAGTCCATAAATGATTTATTTATGAAAAACATATTATAGATATTTTTAGTTCAAAGTGGGATTTTCTTCTAATGAATGGTCATTCATTATATAAAGTATTAAATGGGAATCATAATTAGGATAACCCAAAGGTGAATCAAAAATTGGGTTGTGGCTGTAACGACCCATTGTTTTTCAATGAAAATTATTTTCTTATAAATTTGTCCTAAAATCACATAAAAACACAAAATAATGAAATATTAAGTTCTAAGTGACCTTTAAACATAAGTTTGTCACTTCTGTGTTTGGAATTTCAAAAATCCGACATACACAGTTGCAATCAGTAAGTTATTTGGAATATGATAAGAAAAACATAATTTTTGGTGAATAGTAACCTACCCATATGAATATTAACATACACTTATGAATAGTGATATACCCTAATGAATATTAACCTTACCTATGATAATATATAAATATTATTCAAGTTGAAAGTATGATATACATATATTTTAGAATAAGTAAAAGAATATTTTAAAACTGGTTTTTTATAATAAATTACAAATTTAATTAAATATTAACATTATCATATTTAGAAAATTATTTTTGAAAAAATGGACATCATTTTTGGATTCTACATGTTGAAAAATTTTTGGGGTTAATTTTGGGGATTTTTCAAAAATACTTGAATTTTTTCTGAATAGTAAAATACGATAATTTACAATAAATGATAAAAAATGGATTTATTGAGTCATTGATGATGTTCTGATGATGTAAGACCAATTGTTTTGGGATCAAATGATAACATTACTATTATTTTTTAAGGAATACTCACTATGCCTTGTCTTGTGTTGAAATAATAAACTAATGAATTTTTTATTGAGAAATCCCCCCTCTCCTCTACTATAAAACCCCCCTTCACTGCATCTTCTCTTTACTTATATAAATCCTTGTTCCTTGAAAGTATTCTAACCAAATATCTCCCCAAGGTCCTCCCCCATGTTTGAAAGCTCCAAGACTCTTCAAAATACCCAAACCTCTCCCCTTAAGAGGTTTTGAAATGAGGAAGTCTCAAGAGTTAAATTCCTCTTTCGAGTTCCTTCATTTCTTTTAAGTTATTTTCTTTTTGTTTCTTTCCTCACCTCCATTCACTATAATAGAATGATAAATCTAGTAAAATACATGTACTAGAATTTTTTCATGCTAATGGTATATTTCATTATCTTCTCTCCTTTCCCCACATTTTATTTGAAAGAAATGAAAGCACCGTTTGAGATGTGCTAATTTAGCACATTCAAGGACAACAGTTTATCAATTTCTATTATAATCTTTTATTCTGGTCATAAAACCATTTGTGTTAAGGTTGAACCAGATTATAAAATATTTAATATATCCTATTTTTTGTTCTATAATCCTATTTTACAAATGTTATTAATTTATAAAGCAAAAATATGTTCTTTGTAATCAAACCCCCCGATTAACAAAAACAGTTGTCACCATAGTTTTATATAATAGTTCAACTTCAATATAAGTAAAATAAATAAATATAATACCATGTAATATACTGTATGTTCACTAATATCATATAACTTCATTTTTTAATAACCACTTCTATCTTTAATTTTTATCCGGACATGAATATAAGTGAACTGATCTTTTAAAACCAAGTAAACAAACATGCCCGAACAATGAAATTGAACATTATAACTAATAAAGAAGTCCTTGAATGAACTAAAAAGGGTTGTAATAACTAAATTATATATAGAATTGGTTCTTTACTTATGAATTAATAAGCCTAATTTTTTTATTCAGGTCTTTAATAACTAGTGTAGATTACCAACAAATTTTTGGTAAGGGATCTGCTCCTTTTCACTCTTAATCAAGATTGTTCTCTATGCTATGCCTTTTTGTGTAATACCAAGTGATAGGGTATGTTTTCTCACCTCCCCCATTATTTCCTAATGTTTTATAACTAATGAGAAACCCCTTATGTTTCTCCTCAATCCCTCTTAGTTACACCTAATACCATGCCGATAAACCACAATGGATTCTACTCGGACTTCCTTTATTCCTTCGGGTTTCTCTATATTTATTTTTACCAAAATGTAGTTTTCTTTTTTTATTTATATAAAACATATAAATTATATTTATATGTTCCAAAATCATGTTCTAATATCCATCTATCATTCTCTTTCGGGGATATACATTCTTTTAAGTGAATCCCTCCTCGATACCTCCCAATAAGCAGATTCGTTTTAGAGTAACTTCCCGAATTTTTTACCCAATTTATAGTGCACTCTATCATCGTTTTTATAAAACATTGTATTTATAAAATCTGTAATTTTTTTATGAAAACCTTCTTGGTTAAATTCTGGTTTTATATAATATAATGTTCTCTTTACTATTTTAAAAGCTCAATAGTATTTTCCTTAAAACCCCACAAAAATGTTTTAATGCTAATGTCTCTCAAATACATTTATTATATGTTGACACTTCTATTTTTCACCACCTACCATGTTATATGCCTATATTACCTTATTAACATCCATGTATGTTATAATACCTTTCTTTCATGGACACTTTCATGATACACTCATTGGTTATGCTTTATGTCATGATTGTGGTACCCAATTCTTTCCATGGGTATCCTTATGTTTATGAACAATTGATTATGTATGATTATTTATGTGGAAAGAATATTTATGTGGCAAGATTATTCATGTGGATATAATACTCATGAAAATTATAAGATGGGTGCACCCAGATATCACTCTAATGTTTTGGGTAAAGTTAAGTCTCATGAGATACGATGTGAAACGAGATTGGCAGTTAGCCTTAACCCTTACTAAAATGTTAAATGATATTGGTGGTTAGCCTTGATCCTTACTAAAGAAATTTATTATGATTTTTCCACATTAATATGATTCCATGTTTATATGAACTCGTGCTTATACAATATAATTTCATATGTTCCATGCTTTGGATATCTTTATGCAATGCCTCCTAAATCATGCTCTTAAGATGTATTCTTATGTCTATTCCATTACCGGGCTCTTCAGATCACCCCATGGTTCATGTGTTCCCCAGGGTACCCTATGCAGATGTAAGGGATCAATGGAAGTTAGTAGCTCTTTATGGAGAATAAATAAAGAAGTGTTTTTATCCCCATGTTTTATGTTATATATACCTAGTCTTCCAATACACTATACTTAATGATCCTTGCCATATACTCTGATGTATAACTATGATTAAAATCATGTAATGTTATATATAAAAGGCTTGGGTAGCTATAGTGGTATCAGATGATGGTCTAGTTATTTTTTGAGATTATGAATAGAGCTCCTTAGTGAGAACCTTAATGATGAGACTAATTATTAGAAAACATTTCAAAATTTTGGTGATTATTGAGTAAGTGTTTTATCAATAAAATACATCCATGTTTGGTTACGAGCATGTAGAGGCAGCTCTGGCACAAATGTATCTAGGGGTAAAACCTGAAAACAACGCTTTGAGCTAGACTGGAATGGGAACTGGTGCACGACAATGGGCCTTGCTACACTCTTTGTTATGACATTCCTGGGGGATATTCTTTGGTAGATTCACGATCTTAGTACAAACCATTATTAAGGGACAAAGAAATCTCATAAGAATATAACTAAAGAAATAGATTCAGGATAACCAAGATTTAAACCTAAGGAATCATAAGATAGGATATACTTCTTCTTTATAAGATTATCCTTTTTTGTTGAAGGTTTAATTTTTATGCTCAACAAATAAGTATTCAATACCTCTAATTATACGTTAATTTTCTTTGTTAATGGTGCGAAATAGAAGAATAAAATCCAAAACCCAATGATAAAGGCAATGTGAAGATTTCCCTAATGATATGCCGGATATGATGGGAGTGGGTCCTCAAAACTTCATGACAATACTTTCTCATCTGGATCGAGTTATGAATAATAACTTGAATCAGGCGGAACTCCCACCTCCTCCAAGGAAAGATCAAGTTGTCATAGAATCTATCATGCGGAAAAGGCCTCCTATGTTTAGCGGATCTTATCATCCCTTACTCATGGAACAATGGATTAAATCTATTGAAAATATATTCTCCATCCTCCAGTGTTCAGAGGAAGAGAAAGTTGCACTGGTAGACTATCGTTTTGATGGAGAAGCCAATCAGGGGTGGAAATTGATCAAGAATACAAAGTCCCAAGAGGAAATAAATTCCATGGATTGGAAGGAATTTAAGAGGATGTATTTCAACAAATATTTTATTCGAACCTCCCTTCTCAAGATAGAAAGAGAGTTACTCTAACTTAGTTAGAAGGAAGATGAGTCCATCGGGGCATATAAATCAAACATTACAAGGCTTTCAAGGTATGACTATGGCATTTTCTTGAACACCAAATGCAAGTTGGATCACTTATTTAGTGGATTAAATCCAAGTCTACAAAAATCGTTAGCAATTACAGACTTTGACAGTTAGGAGGAGATTTTCCGTTGTGCCCTCAAGGTTGAAATTGAGATTGGAGACACTCAGTGGTATCATGGGCCCAGTGATAGGAAGCAAAAAATGGACAACAACATGGGTGGTTCATCGAATAAATCCCTTGATGGAAAGAAGTCCAACTTTTCCCCTTGAAAAAATTGTGGGAAGAAGCATCCTGGTAACTCTTTAAAGGGAACCAAAAATTACTTCAAATGTGGAAAGTTTAGTCATTTGGCCAAGAACTACTACCGGGATATGAATAATCCCACTAATGAGGAAGAAAAATGGAAGTTTCAAGTCAACACTCAGCAGGTAGTGCAGTGTTACAACTACAAAAATCATGGGAATTATGAGAATAATTTCCCTAAGCCGAGGTTTGTCATATGAAATCAATAATAACCTCCAAGGAAACAAGGAAGGGCTTATTCTATCACAACTGCTGAGGTTGATCCAGAAAATGATGTGGTGATAGGTATGCTATTTATTCATTCAATAATAGCGAATATACTATTTGGTTCTAGTTCTACACATTCATTCATATCTTGCAAGATTAGTAGAACTATTCAAACACCACCTCAAAATTTGGAGGAAAAGTTAACTGTGAGAAAAGAGAATGGGGAAATTATTGCGTCAAAGGTTTATAACTCCTCCCCAGTTACCGTTTGTGGACTGAACCTCCTTGAAAATCTCGTCATAATTCCTTTAGTGGATTCTGACGCTATCTTGGGCATGGATTGGTTATCTTTATACAAAGCCAACATCAACTGTTGAGAAAGGTTGATCACTTTTCACATCCTAAAGCATCCTCTGATTCTTTACAAGTGTAAGGAGGAAGATGGATCTCCTTTAGAATCTTCATCTCAAGTGTGGATATTGTTTCCTTATGAGAAATCATATCTAGCTCAAATGATTGAGACAATGGAGAGAATCATGCTTGAAGACATGCCCATCATGAGGGATTACACTGATGTATTCCCTGAAGATTTTTCCAGTCTTCCTCATAACCGAGTGATTGAGTTCTCAATTAAACTTATCCCTAGATCTCTTCCTATCTCAAAGACACCTTACATAATTTCCCCCATAGAGCTACAAGAGATAAAGAAGCAGTTACATGAGAATAGGGAGAAGGGTTTTATACGCCTGAGTGCTTCTTCGTGGGGTGAACCAGTCCTCTTCATCAAGAAGAAGGATGGATCAATGCGCCTTGGCATTGATTATCATGAACTCAATGAAATCAGGATAAAGAACAAGTATCCCCTACCACGGATAGATGACTTGTTCGACCAGCTTCATGTGGCCAGTTATTTCTCTAAGGTGGACCTTCGATCAGGATATTACCAATTAAAGGTGAGGAAGGAAGATATTCCAAATACTACCTTTCAAATGGGGTATGGACACTATGAGTTCCTAGTTATGACCTTCAGACTCAATAATGCTACAATAATTTTCATGGATTTAATGGATAGTGTCTTTAGAGATTACCTCGACAAATTTTTGGTAGTCTTTATTGATGATATTTTGATATACTCCAAGAGAAAGGAGGAACATGAGGAGCATTTGAAAACTGTGTTAAAGACTTTGTGAAGGGAGAAGTTTTATGAAAAGTACAATAAATGTGAGTTATGGATGGAGGATGTATCATTTTTGGGGCATGTTATGACCAGCAAAGGGATAACTATGGACCGTTCTAAGATGAAGTTAATTGAAGAGTGTCCCATACCAACTTCAGTAATGGAGGTCTGAAGCTTTTTGGGTCTAACTGGGTATTATTGATGATTTTTGAAGAACTTTTCACGATTGTCAAACCTAAGGACCAAGATGACACAGAAGGGAGTAAAGTTTGTCTGGACATAGTAGTGTGAAAACTGTTTCCAGGAGTTGAAAACAAGGCTTATCACTACGCCAGTACTCCCACTCCATTCAAGTGGAGAACTCTTTGT
Organism: Viscum album; assembly: GCA_963277665.1. Classification (NCBI taxonomy): domain Eukaryota; kingdom Viridiplantae; phylum Streptophyta; class Magnoliopsida; order Santalales; family Viscaceae; genus Viscum; species Viscum album. Next base: position 429,944,337 of record OY728121.1, read on the forward strand.
GGTGTATAGTGATTCTTTTAAGAAAATATTAGGTTGTTTTCTAATGAAAAATGATAACGTGATAGCCTATTCCTCAAGGCAGCTAAAAATCCATGAGTAAAACTATCCCACACATGATCTGGAGTTAGTGGCAGTGATCTTTGTATTGAAAATCTAGCGACATAATCTCTATAGGGAGAAGTGTGAGATATATACAGACCACAAGAGCCACAAATATATATTCACGTAGAAAGAGATTAATATGCTCTAGTGAATATGGATATAGATCATTAAGGATTATGACTGCTCAATCCACTACCATCTCGGTATGGCAAACAAGGTGGAAGATGCTCAAAGTAGAAAGGATCACGCATCTTTATCAATTATGAGAATTGAAAAGGATCTAATCTTCTTAAATTTTCAAATGATGGTCATGGGAATCATTAAGGGAGGAACATCATAAAACCATTCTTGAATGATTTTTCAACCATCCCTCTTATAGAAAATAAAGGATGTGGAACTTCTGAAAAGGGTGGAAGCTATTAAAAAGGAGAAATACTCTGATTTCAAAATTTATGAGGAAGGAATTGTACGATTTGGGTCACGATTATTTGTACCATACACTACAAAGATAAAGAAAATTCTTCTAAGTGATGCGCATAGCTAAACCTTCTCTATCCACCTGGGGAGCACAAAGATGTATTAAGATCTCCGAGAAAACATTTGTTGGCACAATATGAAAAAGGAGATTTCTGAATTAACGACAAAGTGCCTGCTCTTTCAGGAAGTGAAGGTTTAGAGACAAAATTTTAAGGGGATGATGCAACAACTACACATACCAGCAGGAAGAGAGAAAAAATTACCATGGAATTTTTCACTGGACTTCAAAGGGCATGCAGATGAAATAATGCTATATGGGTTTTTGTAGATCATCTTACAAAGACAACTCACTTAATCATAGTTCGATAGGACTTCTCATTTGATCAACATGTACGGATTTACATCAAAGATGTGGTAAGGATTCATAGAGTACAACTATATATCGTATCTGATCATGATCTTAGATTCACCTCAAAGTTCTAGAAATTTCTTTAATATTCTATAAGTCCTGAAATGAACTTCAGTACGGCCTATAATCCTCAAACTGATGGCCAATATGAGAAAACTATTCAGACACTGGAAGACATGTTGAGAGCATGTTATATACAATTCAAAGGAGGATGAGACCAACATCTTCCAATGGTTTAATTATCCTACAAAAATAGTTTCCACTCAAGCATCTAAATGGAACTATATGAAGCCCTTTACAAGAAAAGGTGCAGAACACTGGTGTGTTGGGATGAAGTCATTGAGCGTAAGCTACTAGGACCAGAAATGGTCGAAGAAATGGTGGTGAAGGTGAAAACCATTCAGCAGTATATCAAGGCAGACAAAAGTTGATAGAAGAGTTATGTAGATAACCGTTGAGGAGATCTTGAGTTTAAAGTTGAAGATGTGGTATTTCTAAGCATATCTCTATGGAAGAAGGTCATGAGGTTCGAAAATAAAGGGAATTTATGTCCCAGGTACATCAACCCCTTTGAGATCCTGGATCAAGTCAGAGTTGTGGCCTATCAACTAGTACGTCCACCTACTATGTTGAAAGTACATGATTTCATTCATGTATCTCTCTTAATGAAGTATATACCAGACCCTTCACATGTACTCACCTCAGAGGTGGTACAGTTAGAGGATGATCTTTCTTATGAGTCACTGCCAGTGAAGATCTCGGATCGTAGAGACAAAGTTCTACTCCACAAGACAACTTTTCTGGTCAAGGTACTATGGAGAAAAAATAAGTATGAAGAGGAAACATGGGAACTATAGGAAGCAATGAAGAAAAAGTACCCGCACCTGTTTTTGGCTTAAAATGTAAAATGAAATTTCGAGGGAGAAATTTAATAAGGGGGAAGAATGTACGGACCCAATTTTTTTCAATGGAAATTATTTTCTTATAAATATGTCATAAAATAACATGAAAACACAACATAATTTACTACTATGTTTTAAGTGACCTTTAAACATAAGTTTTTCACTTTTATTTTTGGAATTTTGGAAATCTGACATAGACAGTTGAAATCAGTAAGTTATTTGGAGTTCGATAAGAAAAACATAATTTTTGGTGAATAGTAACCTACCCTTATGAATAGTAACATACCCTTATTAATTTTTATATACCCTAATTAATAGTTACCTTACCTTTGATAATATATAAATATTATTCAAGCTGAAAGTATGATATACCTATATTTTAGAATAAGTAAAAGAATATTTTAAAACTGGTTTTTGATTATAAATTACAATTTTAATTAAATATTAAAAAAATCATATTTAAAAAATTATTTTTGAAAAAATGACTTCCTTTTTGGATTCTACACGTCGAAAAATGGTTGGGGTTAATTTTTGGGATTTTTCTAAAATACTTGAATTTTTTATGAATAGTAAAATACGATAATTTACAAACAAAATTTCGAAATAATAGATTTATTGAGTCATTGGTGATTTTATGCTGATATAAGACCAATTGTTTTAGGATCACATGATAAAATTACTATTATTAGTCAAGGAATACTCACTATTCCTTTTATTGTGGGGAAATAATAAACTAATGAATCTTATATTGAGAAATCCCCTCTCTCTTCCACTATAAAACCCCCCTTCACTCCCTCTTCTCTTCACTCCTATCAAGCCTTGTTACTTGCCAATATTCTACAAAAATCTCTCCCCAAGATCCTCCCCCACGTCCAAAAGGTCCCATAATCTTCAAAATACCAAAACCTCTCCCCTTAAGAGGTTCTCAAAGGAGGAAGTCTCAAGACATAAAATCCTCTTTCCAATTCATGCATTTCTTTTAAGTTCTTTTCTTTTTGTTTCTATCCTCACCTCCCTTCACCATAATAGTTTGATAAATCCAGTAACATACATGTACTGATATTTTTTCATGCTAATGGTATATTTCATTATCTTCTCTCCTTTACCTACCTTTTATTTGAAAGAAATTAAAGCACCATTGAGACATGCTACTTTAGCACATTCAAGGAAAATAGTTTATCAATTTCTATTATAATCATTAATTCTGGTAATGAAAACATTTTTTATGGTTGAACCAGATTTTAAAATATCTAATATATCCTATTTTTTTAGTAATCATTTTTTACAAATGGTTTAAATTTATAATTCAAAAACATGTTCTTTGTAATCAAACCCACCGACTAACAAAAATGGTTGTCACCATGGTTTAATATAATAGTTCAAATTCAATCTAAGTAACCAAATTAAATTTAAAACCATGTAATCTATTGTATGTACACTAATCGAATATAACTTCATTTATGTACAACCACTTCTATCTTTCATGTTTATCCATACTTGAATATGAGTGAACCGTTCTTTTAAAACCAAGTAAACAAACGAGCACGAACAATGAAATTGAACCTTATAACTAATCAATAGGGACATGAATGAAATAAAAATAGTTGTAATAAACCAATTAAATATATAATAGGTTCTGTACTTATGAATTTATAATCCAAATTTGTTTATTAAGGTCTTTATTAACAAGTAGAGAACACCAATGGATTTAAGGTAAGGGATCCTCTCCTTTTCACTCTTAATCAAGATTGTTCTCTATGTTATGCCTTTTTTGTGAAATACCAAGTGATGGGGTATGTTTTGTCACCTCCCACATAATTCCATAATTTTTTATAAGTGATGATAAACCCCTAATCTCTCTCATCAATCCCTCTTAGTTACACCCAATACCATGTCGATAAACCGTAATGGATTCTACCCGGACTCTTTTATTATTTCGGGTTGCTCTGTCTTTATTTTTTCCAAAATGTAGTTTTGGTTTTTTTTTACTTATAAATTCTGTTTATATGTTCCAAAATCATGTTCCAAGATTCATCTCTCATTCCCTTTCGGGGATATACATTCTTTTAAGTGAATCCCTTCTCGATACCTACTAATAAGCACACTCGTTTTAAAGGAACTTCCCAAATTTTTTACCCAAATTCAAGTTCACTCGATACCTACCAATAAGCACACGCGTTTATCCTTGACACGTACTAAAATGGGAAATGAGATTGGCGGTTAGACTTGACCCATACTAAAGAAATGTCTTAGGACTCTGTCACATTTATATGATTCCATGTTTATATAAACCTGTGCTTATACAATAAAATTTCATACGTTCCATGCTTTGGATATCTTTATATCATGCCTCCTAACTCATGTTCTTAACATATATCCTAATTTTCATTCACTTGGCTTTTCAACTCACCCCTTTGTTCATGTGTTCCCCAGGGTACCCTTTGCAGATGTAAGGGATTCAAAAGAAGTTAGGAAATCTTTATAGAGATTAAATAAAGAAATGATTTTTTAGACACATGTTTTAGGTTATAACTAGTCTTCCAAGACATTAGACTTAACAATCCTTGGATTTTACTCTGATGTATAATTATGCTTAAAATTGTGTAATGTTATATATAAAAGGCTTGGGTCACTATAGTGGCGGAAAACAAATTTTAGTGATGGGAGATTCTCAATTTGGTAGGTCGAAATTCTTATTATAAATGGATTTATCTCTACATATTATCTTTTATTTTTCATATTTTTTACACCATTAACAATCCTTGGGTAAATTATGTTATAAAAATAAGATGGTTCATCTTTGGGGGTTTGGTAATTAGTAGATAATTCCAATTAGGATATGATATTTTCATATCAGTTTCAACATTAACTATTATTGTAATAATGTCTATAATATTTGGAATTGTCACCTATAAATAAGTGTTATTAGGTGATTGGAATTAGAAATCAATTTTAACCCATATACCCACAAAAAAAATATCATGTCAAATTTGTATTTGATTACATGCAATCATTTTAGTATTATAAAATCCCAAAAATTCACAATGGTATATCATCACGTATTGGAGTTAATTTAAAATATATCAGTATAGTACAAAGGTAGAACTTGGATATTATTGTCACATTTTATTGGATACTAATCTAGATTCCATTTTACCTAATTCTATCACCATAATTTCCATTGATAAAAAAATCTTGGTGAAGAATTAAAATGACGGCCTTCCCCTTTATCACTCAATGTAAAATTGTGGGAAAATTTATTGTCAATTGAAGATTTATTTGGATGGAAAATCAATATACACCTTTAAAAAATGCTACGAAGTGAGAGGAGGTCTATAAAGGTAAAAGGACCATGGGATCTGCTTATGAGAGTGTTGCAAATATAGTTACATGTGCCACTATAGAGTTATTCATACATGGTAGGAATGTATATAGAATATGATTGGGGTAGGATAGATTATATGTTGTGGTAGTAATGATTGTGAATACAATTTATAATTATGATTTACAAAATAAATCATGTGGTAATTTAAGTAATTAGAATATAATTAGGGTGATTCTTAAAATGGAGTAGCAAGTGGTAATGTCATGGATTCTAATGGATTCAACAATTATGAGTATTAGAATATTGTGTAAACCTCCCACGCTTTTTTCTGGTTGATATGACTTATGGAACCCCTTATATATAATTTATAATAATGGATACTAAAATTGAAGTAGTGGAACCAGATGTTGACTCACCAAAAAAAGTATGATGATTTCAAAGGGGATCAATATGTCTCACATAACATGTGTGGAGAGGACCAATGAAATATTATAAACACTATTTAGAATAAAGTAACCAATTGTGATGTAAAGATATATAAGATTGTTGGTGTTGTAGACCAGGATATGGGTTCTTATTAGAAGGGGGTTCTAATTATATCTTATAAGAATTACTCCACATTGGGGAGGATGAGAAGAAGTATTATGCGATAGTACCAATGGCTAGAAATTAATTAAATAATAAAATTTATAAGGCCCCAAATAGGGTTAACTAATATGGTAGAATAATGATACGTTCGGTGAGAAAAAAATGTGAAATTTTAAATTAACTTGAATTTTATTTTTTGGAATTTTCGATGGATGAAAAATGATGGGATTACTAGTTACTTATGAATAATATATCAAAATCTTATGACTATGATTTATAGGATCATTGAATTCATGTAAAACTTTCCCACTATTATTTATAGATTTTAATTGACAAGGGTGTTATGTCAGGACCCCCTACCACCAAAGGAACCATAATGAATGTAGAGGGAAAATTACCACGATGTTCTGCCTCCCATTGGACCTAAGTTGGAAACTAGTACCAAGGGAATAAAAATCACACAAAATGGGAGGCATTAACCTCTAAAAATGATTTGGATTAAGATATAGGTTAAATGAAAACTAAAAAACTCCAAAAATAACTATATAACCATAAAAAAAATTATTCAACAATGTATGAACAAAAATAAAATAGATACCTATAAAAGTATCCAAAGTAAACACCAATAGAAAAACCTATGGTAGCAGCTCAACAAAAAATCCAACCCAACTAGTAATGTCCAAATTGGTCCCCAAATTCCTCCTAGAAACCTGAAAATAGTTTATATTCCTATGGTGAGCATAACTAGTATACCCAATAATGACATGGCCAATCCCCCAATTTTAGATGTGAAAAGAGCAAATTAATATTCCTATGAAAAAACATTTGAAACAACTAGAAACTACATAGTTAGTTTTACCAAATCTATCCTCACCAGGGCTCACTCAAAAAATCACACATCCAACAAAATAATATAATATATTGATAATTACTAAGAAAGGCACCCACTACCTCTTCCACAATTATTTTTCGCTCTCATGCCCTAAAGTATAATTTATAATGCTCCCATCACTTCCACACATATCACCCACACACATAGTGGCCACACATCAAATCACATCCCTCCACCACACATGTGGTACATAAATCACATCACATCACATATCATCTCAAAGAAACCTAGGACCACAAGTCACAGCTCATCCTAAAAACACTTGGGACCACACATCACATCTCATCTCTAAAACAAATGGGACAACACATAAAATATTTCCAAAATACACATGATCCATATATCATATCTTGCCTAAATACACTACATCCAACATCCCATTGATGAAGGAAGAGAAGGGTAGAGGGGTTATCCAACCATCCATATTACTACCATTAAAGATGTTGGGGAAAAACATCGATCCTAGAACCTATGAGAATTGTAAAGGTTAATCAACTCAGTTGGGGAATGTATAAAATAACATAAACATATCTGTTATAGATATTTTGGAAAATACCAAACATAAGGGTTCACATAAACCTCACTAGTAAACACCACACATCCACTGATGTACTTCACATTAAACATCAGACGTTCTTCAACCACTATATGCACTACACCACACAACTTCTACAGAAGCCACACACCATTTTCCCCTTTCAACTTCAAAGTTACACAACTTTTATTCACTATCCTTTTATTCTCAAATTACACCACTCATTAAATTAATTAAATTAAATTTAATCAAATAATCACATCTCAATTTTTACCTCATTATATTCAATTCCCAACTCATTCATCAATTTATTTCAATCAGCATTATAATTTATTACACTACTACATGGGAAACAAAAAAAACCACACAAGTATTTCCACAAAACCACAACACCACACATCCACCACCATCATCCCATTATATCACCCAAGACATATCAAAATAAAAAAACCACACATATTGTCCAATTTGCAACAAGAAATGCCACGTACCACAACCACTAAGCCCCAACCACTGCGCCATAACCACTTGACCACAACCACTACACCACAACCTCATTGCAACACGACACAAAACTGCCCACATCTCATACATTCTAACCAACAATCACATCATTTCATAATTTACCACACAACCTAGTTAATCAAATTTATCACTAAACAACAACCACAATCCAAAAGAAGAATCACAAAAATCAAAACAACACCCAACAACAACACATCCCAATTTTACATTTATTTAGGGGATTAATAAAATTATATATCTATATTGACATATAAATTATCTCACAAACCATATATGTAGTGGAAACTAATTATTAACCAAGTACTAGTTTATTATCCTTTTTATTTAGGGTGATATCACACAAACAAACATCAATGGAGTTCATGTATATCAATTATTGTGAAATAAAGGCTACCAACATCAGCTATTTTTAGAATGGAAAATAAGAAATCCTACAAAAATCAAAAACATATGAAAAAATTAAAACCCATGTGATAAATATGCATAAAAATAAATTTTAGACATGATAATTAATTATATGATTACAAAAACCATTAAAGTCCAACCAAAGGTAAAAAATTCATGAAATTTACACATGTAGCACATAATGGGTGACAATAAAGATCTCTTTACTCAAAGTGGATTTCTGTTCTCGTTGTGTGTTGTCGGGCGATGAAGAATCATCCCAAGAACCATTGACACAATTGAAACTTTGGATCATTGTACACTACACCAAAATATCATTAAAACACTACCCAAACATAAAACCCAATCCAAACAGAACCACTATAGTGAACATTGAAGATCAACAGAAATGAAAAATGTGATAATAAGTATTGAAATCACAATATATCAACAACAGGATGCTAAGTATCGAAGATGATAATCTTTAGATCAATCCCCATTTATGTAATCCCAAGATTTTTCAAGAGAGAATTGTCAACCACTAATAATGATTGGGGGAGTTTTGGGTTTGAGAAAAAAACCTGAGGTTCCCAAATATTTATAAATTCACTATATAAGGGAATGACATGGCATGTAAACCATTAACAAGTCATATAAATTTCAAGTTTATATATCACTGAAAAATGCATAACTTTTTTATTATTTTATCCCAAAAATTTATGCACCATGATCCAGCCCTGTTAAATATGGGAAAAAATGCATAGATCATGTAAACATTACATGACATGTATTCCCTCTACATCCATATTTTGAAAAGAAGACACCTCTAGGACCACCCTATGCCTCCTCAAAAAATCTCCAACACCAAAAAATAGAAATGTAACCGAACAAAGAGAAACTAACTATTACATTAGATACCTATCAAATGATTATCATCCCAGAAAATCCCAAACCAAGAGTAGATGTGAAGGGGTATGAATGAACACCCCATGAGATATCTCTCAAAGATATCGTCACACCTAAAACACTACCACTATACATACATTCCAAGACAAATTTCCACTGAACAATACACTTACACGAAACCTCCTCTCATCAGGAACAACACTGCATCATCTGATATTATCCACAACCAGAATAATTCCACAAAACCACTACGCAAGAATATAACCTCCACATATCCCTAAAAAACAAGATACACTACCCCAAAAATTTCAATCAAGTAATATCACCCTCCATTTCAAGATACTCTACACTATGGGTGGCACTGATTCACCCACATAGGTGTAATCACATTAGATTTAATGAGTCTAAATTTAGATTTATGCCCTCCCCTTTTCACATGTTGGAATTTAATCACACATAACACATCAAGGGAGATAACTCATCTAAAAAATAGTAAGATCCAAACATCAAATCACAAAAAAAAAAGAACAAAACCCAATAAATATCTATGTAATAATAATTCATCTGCATATCTTGCTCTAATTTACTCACTTTTAGGACACCATTCATTCAAAGAACCTGGAGAATGTTTATGGTCCGTCCACAAAACACATTCTATCAATGATCTAGGATCTCTACTAGAAACTCCTTGAATTCCACATCATTCTCAATATCAAACTCTCCCCAGTCAATGACATGAGGGTCATTATAATGAAACTAAATATGCTGAGAGGTGTATAATGTGTTTTGGATCTTTTCTATCCATGGTGGAAACACAAATCAATTTGAAAACTCAAAACCTACCACAACAATGGAAAGATCCCAAAAAACAAGGGATAAAGCATATTAACTCTTATAAACCTCAACATCCCATGCCAGGGGGATAATCTAAAGAACATGTGGTATCCAAATTTGATCTCCAAGGGCCACCATATACAATCATAATAGGCCTTATTATGGTTCTACAACACCCTACCCCCACTCACGAACAAACATGATCTTCTATGTTGTGGCCTGAAATACATGAAGACCATGTACCAATGAATCTCAATCCTTCGTTTAGAACAATGGAGAATAACATGGTTATCTATACGGGACCACAAATAGATCCCTATAAATGGATCACTAATAGCTATTTTTTTGGAAACTTGACCAAGGAATGAATATTACTAATGATCCACCAATTTCCAAGATGCATTCCCATAACAAATCATCCAGCATCTAGATGGTCCACTCCATCTGCCCATCAGTATATTGGTGGAAAGTAGTGGTATGGTGAAAAAGAGAGCCAAAATCATGTCGTAATCCCTTCCAGACTCATGATTTAAACTGAGGATCCAAATAAGAGATGGTGGTCCTCAAAACCCTTATAATACTAACACATCATCCACGTACCATCTTTCCAAAATATAAACGACACTCAACTCCTTTATTTCTAGAAAGTGGTTGGATTTGGTCAGCTGATCCACTATTAACAAAACTAAATGACAAAATCCTTAATCTCATGGTAACCTAGTGACTAAATACATCAGTATGACCTCCCATTTCCACTCAAGAAAATTCATGAACTACTACTACCTATAAGAATACATTGTTGTGCTTTCAAATTAATATAATCCAAACACCTCTCAACAAACTCTTCAACTAACCATTTTATCCCCGTCCAACAAAGTTGTATCCTCAAGGCATGATACATATTTGTAATGCCCGCATGTACTATAGAGGGTGAGATATAAATCACAAAATTAACTCCCTCATGCATCTTCTTTGGTACAAAGGACAACCCTTGAAACAAAATTCTACTCTGATCATCCAAAAACCATTCATCAGGAGTATCCCAATAGAAAACATGATAATGCATCCACATTACCTCTGAGTCTCCCCACTAATACTCCTTGACCCATTGCATCAATGATGAATCCATGGTCATTTTCTAAAGATAACATACACCACTTCTCTCTCCCACATCAATAATATTTAATGAAACATACTCCATTCTATTCCAAACATTCATAGACTCACGAGGCACATCCTCTTAGGATTTCCAAATCAAATCATGGGCAACTAAATTACCCTTTACTAGGGTGTATGAGATCTAAAAATTATAATCGTGATGAAACGCCATCCACATCCACTATAATACACTTATATCCCATTGAGAAAAAACATTTCACATGATTTTTTTTGCCTAGGAAAAACACAAATAAGTTACTGATGATGTAATTCCACCACAAATTTATCATGAAAATAACTACCACCAAATATAGAACATGGATAGAATAGTTTCTCTTGTAGGGAAATAAATTCTTAGAACCATTAGTGATTATCACCCTATGTTGAATTTATATTAAACCCCAAGCCCATATGGGATGCATCACAAAAAACCTAAAACAATAGAAAAATGGAAAACACCCAAATGGTTCTTGAAAACCACCTATACCTAAGGGTTGGTAAATACACTATTGTGGATGGTTCCCTGCTATACAGAACGATGATTGTATGAACACTAGTATCCCACTACGAGAAGTTCTACTTCCTAAAAAACCATACTGCCACTCTAATAGGGATCAACTAAAAAAGAAAGCATATTCTTGATAACCTCATCCTTTTTTAACCTGTAAATGGTTTTACCACATACCTGATCAATGGATGCAAATCCTCCTCCAAACAAAACACTCTAGACTCCTCATATGAATAAAAATATAGAGAAAAGTGTAGGAGATCCTTGATCCTAATATCATGTTCCAACAAGTTGATACTCACATATTTAATGTAGAGAAGATCATACCTCTTGAATTCCCTCATCATCGATGAAAAAAATCTAAAAATTCCCTCTAAATATTGGGCCACAACACATCATCCTCCTTGCAGTCACCAAGAAACATTGTCCACCATTGATACATAACTCCCAACATATAACTAGGTACCAATGACATCTATAACACAACTCATGTTTAAATATTATTAAACGTGATATTCAGATCTTCTATAAATTAATTCATGTCAAAATAGAGACACTCCCCTCATACTTAGCCAAAATCAATCGTTGAATGGAATGAAAATACCAATTTCATGTCTCTTCCTCCTCTATTTGGTCAACCCACTAATGATAAACCAGATCATTTGGATGAACCTCAACTACCTAAGTGGATCAGGAATGATGAATAAGATCAATTTCTGACTACAAGGAGATCATCCTAAGCCTGATAGCATGTAATTTTGTCAAATATTTTTTTAAAATTTTATTAATTTTATATTCCCAAAACACCCTATTCAAAACAGAATGCAAGTTATAATGATACATGTGCCTATCCTAGATCATTACACTACAAATATGTCCACCTCACATGGTCAATCAATAAACATAGAGTCCATGCACTGGATCATAAGGGCACCTAAAATCTCAACTATATTCAGTCTCTCTGGCCCATCTCACAAAACAAGGTAAACTAGAACTACTACCATAACAACCCATTCAATCCTCATTATGCCTAACTACAAACTTCACCCTATAACTAAAACATCACCTTTGATACCACTCTATCACAATCCCCTCCCACCAAATATGATGCTAAGAAAGTACAATGATAATAACCCCTAAGGCCCACCTCTAGTAATCCCTAGGTTGTCCACTACCACCGATGGTATAAAAATATCACAATATGGGATGCATTTCCCTCAATAAGTGGATTATATTAGAAGATGGTATAAAAAACACAAAAAAAATCCAAAATAAAATATAAATGTAAACCAAAAATCATTCAAAAATATATGAGGCAAAATAAAACTAACACATATAAAATCATCCAATGTAAATACCAAAAATAAAATTTTACGACTGTAAATCAACAATAACTTTTTCACCACTAGAAATTTCAGAATCAGTCCCCAAAGTCCTCCTTGAAAGTTAAAAACAATTAATATATGTTTGGTAAGAACAAAAATTATAATAAGTATTGACATAACTAAGTCCTCAAGAGAACATGTGAAAAGAGAATACTAATGCAACAATGAATAAATAGTAGAACCAACAAGCACCTACACAAGTACTCTAACCAATCCCAAACTCACCATGGATTACTCACAATATAAATCATCCAATATAATAATATATCTTTAAGCTCATAACAAATCAAGGAACCATGCTGCCTATTCCCCACCGATTTGACACTCCCAGTTCTCAACTTTGAATATCCTATGCTCCCATCCCTCAACAGATATTAGATCACATCCCAGCCACACTCTCCTAGAAAACACATAACATCACATCAAATCACAACACATCACATCATGACTCATCCTAATGAAACCAGGGACCACACATCCTAACTCATCTCAAAATCACTTGGGACCACACATCACTTATCATTCTGAAATCACATGGTACCACATGTCATAGCTCTCACAATAACACCTGAGATATCACATCTCTCCTGAAAAAACTTGGGATAACCTTACACTCATAATGGAATATAGGGGAGAGGGTGTATCCAGCCATTTATATTACTACCACCCAGGATGTTGATGAAAACACCTGAACTAAGAACCATTGAGTGTTGGTAATGTTATCCAACTCAGGTAGGGAACATATAAAATGAAATAATCATAAATGACATTGAGATAACACAAAACGTTGAACCTAAGGTTTTACATTAACCACACTATTACACACCACACTACCACCTTTTTAACACATATTAACCTTCAGATGTACTTCCACCACTTAATGTTCCACACCACACAACTTCCATACAAGCCAAACAACATTTTATGGTTTCAACTAAAATGTTCTATAACTTTTATTTTTTATCCTTTTCCTTTTATGTTAAAACACAAATTCAATAAAATTTAAACCATTAACAACAATTCAATATTAACCCCATTGTATTTAATTCCCAACTCATTCATTTATTCATTTCATTAAACATCATAGTTTAATCCACTACTATCTGAGAAACTGACATAACAACACCACATAAATATTGCTAAAACACAACACATCCACCACCATAATTGCATCACAATTTCCAAGACATATCAAAAATAAAAATAGAAAGATCTTATTAATTTAATAATGAAAAACTCCATGTAACACAACCACTCCATCCTAACCAGTTCACTATAACTATTGCGCCATAGCCACTAAACCTTAACCATTATGCCCCAACCTCATCACACCACAACACAAAACTAACCACATCATATATATGATAACCAACCATCACATCATTACCCACACATACCACATAACCTATAAAGTAAAATATATCACCACACAACAACCATAATCCACCCAACAAATCACAAAATGCATAACCACACACTACGGAAACACATCCTAGCTTCACATTTATTCGAATGATTAATCAAATTACCTATTTATATTAGTATGTGTATTATCAAACCAAGATGTTATATAGGGAAACCAATTATTATACAAATATATGTTTTTAACATTTTATTCATAGTGTGATCACAAAACAACTGAACAAGGTAAATCACATATATCGACTACAATGCAAGCAAGGCTTCAAAAAACCAATATATTCTGAATTAGGAATAAAAAAGTATAAAAACATCAAAAACACATAAAAAAGAAAAAATGTGATAAATCCTATATCCCATCAGCTTTAGTCATTCCAATTAATTATATTATTACATAAACCCGTATTATCTTCCCAAACGTAAAAAACGTATGGCATTCCCACACGCAGAATGTAAAGGGTAAGAATGATGGTCCCATAACTATAATAACTTTATAGTCTCACTACACAAAAAAGGGTGAAGAAGAATCCTCCAAATAACTATTGACACCCAATAAAATTTAGATAAACATACAACGCACACGAAGATCATCAAAAAATGCAGCCTAAACACATAACCCAAACCGAATCGCACAATCATTGTGAACTCCAAATACTAACATAAATGAAACATGTGATAATGTGGAGAGAACTCACCATGGATTAATTAAGGTAAACAAAGTATCAAAGATGATAAACCATAGTTAAATCCATGTTGAAGGAATCCCATGATGCAATAATAGAGCACTGTCTGCCACGTGCAAAGAGAGAGGGAGCTTCGGGTTTGTGGAAACACTCGATATTCCCAATTAATTAAAGGAAAAATTCATAGGGGAATTACACATAGTATAAACAATTTAATAATCCTCTAAATATTGTGGTTATAACTCTCTAAAAATGATCCACCTTTTTATTATTTAGCCAAAAAAAATTACATCATTAACAAGCCCTATAAAAGCTATGAAACACTTTTACATGTTGTTTATTCTCTATACTTCCATATTTTTAATAGAAAACACCTCTAGGACCCCTATTTTCCTACTCCAACAAACTAAAACACCTAAAATAGTCAATGTAATGGACCAAGAAGGCACGAACCATTATATTTTATCTAATGGGTTTCAACAACATCATCGAGGATTTGAAAATCTTATGGGTTATTTCTCACTCCAAAGAGAATATATTTATCACTAGTAATGTCGATCGTGTTATTAGTTGTGATATTATATTTTTGGATACACAAATAATTTAATCACTCATATACATAGATAATATATATATATGAAAATCCCAATACATTTGAAAAATTTGGATAGTCCTAATAATAAAATCATATAACCACATTTGTTCATGAATAGATTTATCAACATAATAGGTTTGGATGAAAATAGGTTATTTTACTCTCCCAATTTCCTCAAAGGAGTCTAAGTACTATATTAAAAGGAATATCTTTTATAATTCAATCATATTATTTCTAAATAAACTTGGATTAGAATATATGTGAATAATATAGTTTCTAACAAGTAATATAAGGATTTTGATAATGATATAACCCTAAATGATAGGGATTTCATATCGTGTATTAATTTTCATAACCTAATATTTGATAATCCTCTACGTTTGGTTGTTTTGATGATAAATGATTTTAAATATCTTATTCCATTTAGATTTAATAATGTTTGGGTGTAGCAATATGGTTGAGGAAACATTGTGCAAGAAATATATAATTCATTTAATAATGGAATTGATCCCTTTTTTATTTTATAATGAAGATTTAATTGAATATGAGGACAATGAAATTGAGTTAGGGAAGATTTAAATTTTGGATAGTGATATTTTTTATCCTAAATATAATTTTAATAATTTCCATGATCTGGACACTTGATGTAATTTTGACTATACTTTATATGAGGAGGTATAAATTAAAAATATTCCCAAATCTCTCCATAGGATAAAGGAATTGACTCTAAATGAAAAGTTCAGGTTTGATAGATTATAGAGGGGGATATGAAAAATAATTTAGATAACTCTATCTAGAGATATAAAAAGGGTTTCAAACCTATTTCTTTTCTTAATGATAGAGAAAATATATTTATTAATATGAGGTACCCCATATAATATGTTGTGGACTATTATGATATTTTTAAATGGACCTAATATTCATGCTAGTAAAATTCACAATTATTTCATTCCAACCCTTATCAACTAAGTCGATAAGGCAATACTAACATGGATTCCTATAGAGATGGAGATCAAGGGAGAATTTTTAGATTAGACTCTAGAAGTGATCTTATACTTGATGGAATCACCAAATTACTCATTAAGTAATGTAGGTAGGTGGTTAAATCTAATTTTTCAATGTTATTCTAATCAATATTTATTTAGAAATTCCTTTTTAGGGAGATTAAATATCATTTTTTATCTGAATAACAATTGTGGAAAATTAAAGTTAAATTCATTTTTAGGCTAATTTACCAAGATAATTCCATTGAAAAAATCATTAAATAAATTTTAAAAAATCACTACTGGTCCTAAATAAAAAAATGGGATAAATTTATTTTCATTAATGTAAGGGAATTAATAAATATGTTATATAACTTCTAAATATGTTAATCAAATTAGGATTGCGATTAGGGGTGGTAAAATTATAAAGAAATTAGATCTGATGGTGACATTTACTTATATGTTTTGGGATTATATCATAAATTAATTGAGTAAATATGGGTTTAATGAAATCTTTATCAATTTGGTGAAGTGTCTGATCACATTTATTTATGTCATAGTACTTATTAATGGGACACTAGAGGAGCACGTCTCTTACTGAGGAGGTTGTAGACAAGGATATATCATATCTTCCATTATCTTCACCATTATAGATCACAATTAAATTAGTATCTTACATAAAATGTCTGATCAGGGTAATATAAAGTTCATTAAGATATTAATTGGCCTTGTAACTCTTTCCCACCTCTACGTGCTAGTGACACCAGTATTTTCAATCATGGATATTATAAATTTATTCACTATTTTAATTAAATTATCTACCATTATGAGAGTAATTATATAAATAAAAGTATCTTGAATAAATCCATTATTTTCATTGTTAATGGAATTTCCCAAAACATAAAAATTATTATATTCAATGTGTAAGAACCTATAATACAATAACCCAAAGCCCGTGTTTATTTTATTATGATTATATAAAACACAGGAGATCAAAACACAAATGATCGAATAGATTAGTAGTCTTCATTGATAATATAAATACATGATTCCCATAATAAATTGGAAACCATAACCATGGGTTATTAAATTTATCAAAATATTCTTATTTTAATGGGTACATCCATGAAACCATTTAGAAACCCCATCTTGATCCCCTGGGGAAAGGAAAAAAAATAAAGGGTGAGTTAAAATGCTCAATTAGGAAATTAAAACAATGAAATATATCAATAATACATAAGGTATAAACAATATTAAATGTTTATTAATAAATAAATATTCCATATAATAGATAACATGAGAAAGATTTATATTCATGGAGAAAAATGTAAATAACCACAACATAAATAATTACTAATTTCATAATAATGGAATGAATAATTTAAACATCTTATTTCTCAATACAAGACATCATGATCTTACCTTCAATGCCTCATGGAAATATATAATGATATTATGTTAATGGAAACTATCAAAAAATTATGGTATTACTATCAATGCATCATTTTGAAACATCATGACCAACCACCATGTTATTATCCTTACCCATATGGGCTAGCACACACCAAGTGATACATATTCATAATTTCCACAAGATACATATTTATTAATCTAGGGGGTATATAATTTTGGGCACCAAAAATCATGTAAAAATGTCAAATTAATTTCTTTATATTTGTATTTTCAAAAAAAAAATACATAAATAATATGAATTAACAATTAATAAATATTCAAATTGAATCATGTGTATAAACTAATAATATTCCCTAGTTAATAGAATAAATTTTTTACAAGATTTATTCATCTAATACCGTATATATAAATGGTATATGAATAAAAAATATTAAAGGGTAAATATATACATGATATAGAATATTATGTATATATTTTAAAAATAACAGAGAGTGATTGAGAACATGTTTTAAAAGAAATAAATATATTGAGAATAATCCTTGTATGCGAGGTATTGTTCTAAAAAAAAGTTTATAAAAGATTAAATAATATTATAAATTCACCAAAAAATATTTTTTAGTAAAGTAATGTATTATAGTATATAAAGATGAAAATGGAACCAAAAAATTGAAACAAACATTCATAATAAATTTTAAATATTGTCGTAAAAATGAAGGAATCGATTATTTCTAAAAAATTATTCAGGATAAGTTAAGGATACTTTTAATACTGTAGTTGTAAAATAATTTAAAATAAGTGAATGCTAAAACTATTCTATTATTAATTAATTAAATTTAGATTTTAAGATAAACAGACACATAACTAAAATGAAACCACATTTTACTATCATTGGGAAAATAATATCTCTTTATTTTTGGAAACATTTAATGATTAAGATTTCCTTGAATAATATTATTAGTATTTTCATGAAAAAAATTGAAAATATATAAAGAAATATTTATAGTAAATATTTTCATTAATGGTCAGATATTATGGTCACCAAATAAATGTTAAGAAACATTCTTTTCACATTTTTTTGTAAAGAGAGTAAAAAATGACCCGTATAGTAGAAAATGAAATGATTTCATTAAAATATTTTAATTAAAAGTAAAATTTTATATAATTTAAACTTATTAAATAAATGTAATATATAATTTAAAATTATTGATGAAAAATAATGAATATGCATTCAGAGTAAAATAGTTCCTGAAAAAATGAAAAATTAGGGTGGTAATTGTTATAAACATTCTTATGGTTTTGTTATTATATAAAAAAAGTGAAATTGGAAGAAATACCAATGAACCCTAGAAATACCAAGATTAAAAGTAAATATATATGTTTTGAGAGAAGATTTTAATATAATTCTCCTAATGAATACTAATGCATAAACTATACAGATTGAACGTGCGATTGAAACGAAAAACCATACATTGGATTCCTGCTTAGTCTGACACATTCCAAATTTGTGTGTAATAAATTTTTTACTTATTATTAATATATATTATATTTAAATTTATATCTATATATTTTTATATAATTTATACCTTAATAAATTTTGGTTTAATTTTGCTAAATTTTTTCATTTGTTTTCAACATTATAACTATTAATGTTTTTGAATTTCAGATAATGGTAAAGTTTTACATTTACTATAGAAAGTTTTTAAATATTAATAGAAGAAAATTTAGATGTAGTTTTTATGAATTAAATTTAATTAATAATTTTAGTTGATGTAGCATGAAATTTAAATTCTCTTATATAACATGCTGAGAAACACATACCATTGAAGGATTTAGAAAAATTTAGTCATAATTTTCCTTGTTGTTACCTAACGTTTCTTACATCATGTTTTATTTTTTATATTCATAGTTAAATTTGAGTATATTCAACACATTTTTGGATTATTAAACTTTATGTACAATATGAAAAAATATTATAGAAATTTCATATGGGTAAATGTGAAGGTTAAAACACATAAAAATATAAAGTTGTATAGGATGAAGAGTAAACATGTGACACTACAATTTGGAGCAATTTAAGAAGAAATAAAAGTGTACCAGAAGAAGGAATATAAATATTTTCAAAAAGAAAAAGTCTATATTCATAAATAATATTTTTTATAATATTTTCCTAGGAAATAAATATTTTGTTAATATTTCATGAGTTTGAGTAAGATATTGAAGAGATCATCATTTTATTTGATGAATCAGTTATGTAGTAAGATAATATGACATCGAAAATAAACACCCACTAGAAATAAATACTTAATAAAAATGTTGATAGAAGAGGATTTATAGACATGTAAGAAGTAATTGAAAGTGGATTACTGAATTGAGTGGGTCAATATGGTTATCAAACCAAGGGTGAGATAGATTGAGTCAACATGATATTAATTAGGGTATGTATCCATTAATAAAACATATATATTCACCAATGTTCATGAACATGTGATATTTTTTACATGGTATTAATAATTATACAAATGGATATATACAATCTAAGTAATGTTGTACTTTTATTTCCATAAAGATAATAGGATCTTCTCTGTCAATGATTTTGCAAGTGTTGTACATATGAGAAGTGATAGAAGATTAAAGGTTATGTCCAACGATCAATAAATGTACATTCCTAAATATCATGGATATTATATTTTTTAGAGAATAAGATGAAATAATGAGAATTTCATGTAATTTCTATTCAATGTATGATAAATCATGGAGTTCATGTATGGTTCAACAAAAATATTACATCACTTTAATGATGCATAGATTAATAAATAATAATAATAAATGTTATAACATTGAAGTAGTAAAATTTTGGATTAATGGATTGAGTGTAATATATGAATAAGTTGATATTTTAGATAAACTAGAATCACTAAGTGGAATACATAACCTTTTAAAGGATACCATAATATATGTGAGGTATTAGAATTGTTTAATTAAAATGTGATAATTCATATTATAATATAGAAATTTTCAAATTGAGTATAATAGAAAGAGAGTATTAGAATGACAGGTTTGAAGGATGCTATTATGTGTTATGATGGTTTGTAAAAATACTGAATGGATCTATTTTTTTAATAATTATAAAAAAAATATTTTTAACTTGAAGCTTGTTAGTTTGTTTAAAAAATTCACCAAACAAAGAAAAAATGATGGGAAAGATAGTGGTTCTTTGTAAAATGATTATGAGAACGATTTGGTAGAAGGTACAAACAAAAATTTGACAATATTTTATAGGGTTCCAATAATGTGGAAATTATCATGATAATATATTTATCGTAATTATAGTCAATCTTGAGTGTGATGATTTGAGTGTCTTGAAAATATATGAGATAGAGATACCTATATATTTATAATCATTAATTATGGTGACAAGGCACCGTTTTATTTTTAAGGACTCAATATTCATGAAGGACAGATAATGTTATTAGATGATATTTCCAATGGAATTTATGTTTGTTGAAGAAACATTTTTTTTTATATTTATGTTCTATGAAATGTTACAGGAATAATTTATGTTGCTTGACCTAATTTATGATCATTTGATTCATAGGAAATTTACATCCTATATATCTCCTATTTGTTCATGATTTTTATGAAGATCTGAATTATGATGGTTAAAAATCCCACGTATTTCCTATCATTTTTTGAGGAGTATTTCTAAATTAATAGGTGCGTTCTTAAGAGACCATCTATTGGGTGTTTTAGAATATTCAGTTAAGAAATATTGAAGGAAAGGCCATCAATATTTATTCAAAAAAAATATTTTTGAATATGAAAAAGATGTTATAGTAATACATTTGTTGATATTATAGTTCCAATTTCTTTATAGCAATATATTTGAGAAATAAGAAATATACTATTTCGTAAATGATGTTTATGAATAATATTTCATGAAAATTTTTATTTTTGGTATTTTATAAAATTTTTATTTCATGTTATCTCTAAATAAGTAGAAAAACTTATATGTGGTGGGAATAAAAAATACATATTGTTTAGAGATAAAAGGATATTTATGGGAGTTATATAATTTGAATTCAGTTGTGTTTTATTATTTACATCCATGGAATATTAAGAGCTAACATGGTCATAACTAACTACCAATATTGTGGCTATGAAATGTAAAATGTTGTAAGACTTACTTTATTTTATTTATAATTTCATTCATAGTGATGTTAAGCTACAAGATTTATAAGATATAATCATTAAAAAAGTTAAATGTGTTTATTTTAAGTAAGGAAGTTTTAAAAGATGACCCCTAGTTAAAGGCCCCTCCTCAATGGTCCTTACATTACTTGGAACTTCAATTGGTTTGAATTCCGAGTTCCTCATGTAATATCCTTAAATTATTTCATAGATAACCTCAACATAGATAATAACATAGGTATTTTTACCATCGAAGTAAAAAACTTATCAGGGATGAGAAAATAGAATGATACTTTATCTTCAATATCATGGTTTATAAGGGATTGATGCTACTATTCTATGGTTTTTACCCATTGAGAATGTTTGTCCTATGATATTCGCTGACAAATAAAATCATGAGGTTGATCAAAAATTATGGAATATTATTCTTATATCCCTATATCATAATGATTATTTGAAGAAGGTACATCTCTAAACAATTAATTAATTCAGGTAAATACCATAAAGTATATCAAAATGGAAAATAAATTTTTAGGAAAAAAATTAAAAAATTGGACAAGAACGGTTTAAGATAGTAGGATACTAGTAAAAGAAACTATCAATTATTACTTCACCTGAGTTAATGAAATTGTCATCAAATTTTTAGGATTTTGGGATGTCTTGGAAGATTCAATTTTTACCAAATATATATGAGGAATATTCCAAAAAGATGATATATTAATGTATCTAAATTTGAAGATAAATATAATTACTATATTGTTGAATTACATAACAAAAATTTGGAATTTGAAATGCTGAAAACTATATAATTTTGAATAAAGACTACATGGGATATTGATTAGGAAGCCATGTAGAACCTGAAATCAAGAAAATATGAAGATAATAAAATTGGATCGAGTTATTTAGAAGATAAATATTCCAATATTTAAGTGATTAGGAGGATTATATATATTATCTCTTCAATTTTCAGAAAGGAAGAGGCAGATAAAAAGTGGAAATCCCACTAAAATGTTCTGGTAGTGGAGGAAATATAAATATTTCAATAATTTTTTTAAAGAAGAAGAACAATGAAGAATATGATAATGATGTTTTTGAAGGAAAATATTTTAGAATGATCTGGTGTGAAACTTATTGGGATGTTAATAATCCATTGTAATTATTAAAAGGTTAAATAGATGGAAAAAAGATGTATATTGAGTTAAAATGAAGACTATGACTATACCGATAGTTTTTCACTACATAACAAGTTTCTATATAAGTTCAGAACCTTCATAGATAATGTTTAAATGAAATAAGATAATTCATTGAGTAAATTAAAATAAGGTAAATAAACTTATATGGATAATATAATAAGATAAAAAATGGAATCATATCTTGAAAAAAAAACATAAAATTAATTAATAAATCTAGAGTATTGATATGGAAATTGAAATGGAGAGTAAATAAAAGGATAAATTACTCAAAAATGATGAATCATTCATTGAGGAAATTAATGACCTCAATATGATGGTTATAGAATATGAAAAAACTATGAATTACCTTGAAAAAAAACCTGATTCTAAGAAGTAAGATCAAATTAAGGTCAATCAATATGTCAAAAGGTTTAAAATTACCTGTATGTATTGAATGGGAATTCAAAAGAAAGATTAATAGGTGATGGATAAAAAACTCAAGATACTAAAATAATTAATCAGGTGAGATCTAAATCAAGTAAATTTAAATGTTGATTTGAATATTGTAATACTGATTTTTTTTGGAATGAATAATGTTAGTTATTAGGTTAAAATAATATTTGAGAAATATCTCAGACTAACAAAAGTTAAAAATAACTTTTAGTAGGAATATTTACCATAAAAATAGAAAAATATATTTTATGATATAATAAATATCAAAAAAAGTATCCTAGGTAAAATCATAGTTCTATAGATAAACTTTGTTAAATGCATATTATGGGTATTGTGTGATATTTGAACACAAATGATATAAATGTTAGTATAACATGTCTCTCCATGGGATTATGAATTGAATGAGGGGGAGAGGAATAATAATGGAATTAAAGGAGTAAATTTTATAATTTTAGAGGAATTAAAAAAGAAAAATACATACAATGATAAAAATAAATCATGAAAAAACTAATTTGAAAATTTGAATGAATCATTTAGAAGGTATGATGAACTAGGTCAATATGTTGAAGATTATATGAAAATAGTTATAGGGTATGTTATGTGTAACATAAAATAATTTAAATATATGAAAATGAAGAGTAAAAAAAATTTATGTAGTGGTTGCTCTTAAATCTAGAAAAAATGAATAACAAATTTATTATTTATAGAATCTATTCCTCATATATGAAGTCTAATGTAATAATTCCTTAAAAATATTGACTAACATGAGAAATTAATAGTATATTTTGGAAATAGTAGTTCCCAAAAAATATAAGTAATTAGTTTGAATGATTTGGAATCTCAAAAATTAATTTTAAAGAAAGTTATATTTGATGATAAGATTAAAAAATATACTGAGTGGAATGCAAAAATGTGATGATGGTACAGAATTTATATTCAGAAAATAGTAATGTATCGCATGATTTTTTTGAATTTTGGAAAAGTTTCATCTTTGGTATAAATAACCAACAGTTATATCTTCCATAATATTGATTTAAGTAATATATTATATTCTTGTACATAGTATGAAATAAATATGTAGAATTGGAGAGTTGAGGATTCTGTTCAGAAAATTATGAGCACAATTTCATGGAAAAATGTAGTAAGACATTTTCCACAACTAAATTGGAAATATGATGTTATACTTTTGACATTTTCAAAGAAATTATGGTTATTAGAATTCATAAAAATGATGAAATTTAGATCAACATACCACTTGATCTCCTAGACTATGATATTTTTGGCCTGATGTGACCTCAATCAATAAACATTTATTATTAATATATAATGTTTATCAGTTATTTAACTAGGATGACCAATATAATGTTTATGAAATATAAATCTGTAGCTATGAAATTGTTCAAAAAATTTATAAGGTAATTGGAGAAGGATATTGTGTATATATTTAAATATTGATAATGTAAAATGCAAATGATCTCAGAAGGATTTCAAGTATTACACAAAGAAACATGGAATTGAACATCTATATATTTATCACTACATTTCTTATAAAAATAGTGTAGCAGAGAGAAATAAATGACGTTTTGTTAATATAGAAAAAATAATGATCTCTGAATATAATATTTTAAATTTTTTCTAGAGAGAAGCTATATATACAACTATACATGTTTATAATATATGTTTTATTCAAACATATTCAGAAATGACACTCTACGAGATGTGGTATAAGACGAAGCATATAGTGAGATATTTTAAGTTTTTTTGGATCCCTTTCACAATGAAAAAATAAAATCTAGATTTATTAATGTCTGATGAAAAATAAGAAGTATGTATTTTCATTGGATATTCATCTAATTGAAGATGTAATAGATTTTGGAATAAATGTCTTTAAAATTTTTTTATTCAAATAATTTAAAAAACATTGAAAATTATTCCAACTTAATGAATGATTTTCAAGATGATTTGGATGATATAAAATAAGATAGAATGGTTACATCCAAAGAAGTTAATGAAATGGAAGCTGACTATTAACATAATCTTGTACAAGTTGAATCTAATTGGTCTAATGATGATGAAAGTGAAACCAAATGATTTTTTTGTCTTTACAAAAATAGTTTTTCCAAATAATATCATTAGAAAACATGAAGGTCTAGTTCATACCAAGTCTAGATTTTATTTTGAAAACCAAATATCACTTTCCTTATAAGTGGAAAAAAAATATGTTTCAGAATCAATTGTGTATAATGTTTTGTTCAATTAAATGATTAATTAGATAAATCAATTTTATTAGAATTACACTTTGAAACATCCATGGTATAAGTTTATACTTGATAATGATGGATATATGGAATGAAAACTGATGAAATATTTGTATGAATTGGAATAGGTCCATTTTTTCTGTTATTTTAAACATGATAGTTTCTTGAAGTAGTCAAATTTTTCTAAGTGAATAGTTGATAGAATCCTATATGAGGAATATATGAGTACATGTACCCAAATTTTAATTGTTTACATTGATGATATAATTTTTATAATAGACAGGGACAATGATTATGAAACATTTGGTTAATAGATGAACGAGAACCTTAAGATATCAATTCTCAGAGAGATAACATTCATTAGGGGACTATAAGTTCAAAAAAATAATGATACGTCCTTATTTTATATAAAATGTTTGAAAAAAATTATTAATAAAAAATTTAATGATGGATTTAAAGAAGTTACCTACACCTATTTCTATTTTTATGAAGAGGAGTAAAGATTATATTGGCCAAAGTGTTAATTAGAAGGACATTTCAATGTTGATTAGATGTTTACTCCATCTCATAGTATATCAATAAGAAATTTTGTGATCATTAAAATTGTGTTATATATATTATATTTCTTGGAATGATTCATACAAGCAGGAAGAGAAAATATTACTTTGGTAAATTAATGGAATATAATTTTTATCTGATGTATATATGATGTAATAAGTCAAAAATACATGGTTTCACTAATTCTAATAAGGATGGAAACTAAATAGATTGATAATCAACATCAAGAAAAATTTTATTATTAGGATAAGGCTATATGAGCTATAATAGTAATAAAAAAGTTCTATTTATTTCAGTAATGAATAATTTAAATATGTTTTCATTACCCATTCCCATACTCAGATAATGTTAATCAATGTTTAGATTGTAATGTTGTGGGTGAATGTTGAGAAACCGCTGAATATTATTCCTGATAATCAATGTTATATTAATATTTATTAAAATACTATTAAACATTCTAAATCTAGGAACAATGATATTAATTATCATTTCATCAATAAAAAAAGTGACTTTTTGAGATGTAAATATTGAGTATATTTCAAAAAAATTGAAATTGATGATAAATTTAATAAAGTTATACCAGTGGAATGATTTTAGGGGTTAAAGATGAAAATACATGTCCATCCACCAATATTTAATTAATGATGTTATTTAATTAACCCCCCCCCCCCCATTTCTTTTGGATTCTATTTTCATTGGAGGAGAAGATGTATTATTATGTACTTTATATGTTGTGATTCTAAAACTAGTGTTATCATGGATTGGGGGAGTAAAGGATCCAAAAGGTAAAACTCATGAATAAAATTAATGATTGGGGCATATCAATACCATAGACAAAAAATTACTTTTCACAATGCGATAAAACTCCTTAAAAACAATACTTAATCTATCTGTCTTGTGGTGGGAAAATTATTTATGAAAGTGTCTATGGATTGATGGAAAATTGAGGTAAGAGTTATTGATAGTGTTTCCAACATTTCTAAATTAGGATATTGAATGAAATTTAGTTTGATTTTGTTAACATGAATCGAATAAAAAATAATCATTGAAGATTTTTTGAAATCTATATCGATTTTTAATTCCTTCTAATCATCATCACCTTAGACATAATCACTCAATATTCTCAATATATGGATCTTGGGTCATTAAAATATATTAAAAAATATGTATTGAATTATTTAAATTATATAGTTTCAATAGAACTATACCAACTCCCATAATTAAATTTGGTAACAAAAATTATACTCTATTTTATACTTTGTTCTTCTTAGATATCTCACATCGAAATTTATTTTTTTATAACACTCAATCTGATAATCCAGTATTTGATAACATCGATCCAATAGTTTTAGTTTCATTTTTCTGAAATCACATACCGTCCAAGTGATTCTCAATTTTTTTAAACATTAGATAAATAACGTATATTTATATATATATATATAATATACATTTTTAACACTACCTAGTATCTCATATACATCTATGATACATGTAATATCCTCGATCTGTGTGCTACTATACACCTCCCTCTTCTTAGATAACCATCACGATTATGTCACTTCTCATATGTATGATACTTGTGTGACCCTATCCTAGTATGATAATCATCTTTATATAGAAATAAAGGACCATATTTAACTATATTAATCAGGTTATGTTTTTCATTGCATAACCTTGGTATAACATATAAAAAGGGAATGAAAATCAGTGAACATAGATATATTATTAATAGACACTAACCCAGTGGAAAATTAGAAGAACTAAATATGTCTCATAAACTATACAATAACCACACTAAACCATTGTATCTTGTAATAAACTATCACGTATTTTATATATGGATATTTATCTTGGTGCATCCACATTATTTTCTATCTAGTGTCTCTCTCTTCTGAATATTTATTTTCATTATCTGATTATCATATTACTTCATGATACTACTTTATCAAACATAGTTATGAATTCTTCGACATCATTTTTTAAATCATGAAATATTAATTTATTGTTTGTTTATTGGGAATATATTATACACAAAATATTATTTTATCATGTACACTTCCTATTTCTGATAATATTTATATTAATCAATCTATAAAACTTTTATTTCATATTGAATTTATATGACGAGTAATATCTTGATTTTACAATTTTTTGGTATATCATCATATTTTCCAATCGGGTAACCTTAATATAACTCTATCCAAAACCATTAAAATATTACTAATCCACTACATCATGTTACCTCTATCCAAAAATTAGTTGAAGAAACTCATCTTCAACCATGAATACATTTAGTAACAATAATTTTTTAAAAGCAGGGGAATAATGTTGCCTCACAAGCTTAGTTATTCTAAAAACATCCATGGTATAGGTTTATTATAATTTACATGAAGAGAAATTTAATTATAAACTACATCCAACACAATAATTATATTCATGAACTTTACAAAAAGACCAAAAAATATTGATTTCGTGAATGATAAATTCTACTGAATGCATGACATCAAATTTATCTAAAATAATAAACATTAACAGACCTAGATTTAGAAAAAAAATATAAAAAGTTAACAAAATAAAACTAAATGTCATTCAATATCCTAATTTCAAAATTTTAGAAACACTATCAATAACTCTTACCTCAATTTTCCATCAAACCATAAACACTTTCATAAATAATTTTCCTACCACAACACAGATAGACTAAGCATTTTTTTTAAAGGAGTTTTATCCCTTTGTGAAAAGTAAGTATTTGTCTATGGTATTGATATTCCCTAATAATTAATTTTCTTCATGATTTTTACCTTTTGGATCCTTTACTCCCCCGATCCATGATAACACTAGTTTTAGAATCACAACATATAAAGTACATAGTAATACATCTTCTCCTCCAATGAAAATAAAATACAAAATAAATTGTGTGGGTTAATTAAATAACATCATTAATTCAATATTGGTGGATGAACATGTATTTTCATCTTTAACCCCTCAAATCATTCCACTTGTATAACTTTATTAAATTTATCAGCAATTTCAATTTTTTTGAAATATACTAAATATTTACATCTCAAAAAGTCACTTTTTATTTGATGAAATGATAATTAATATCATTGTTCCTAGGTTTAAAATGTTTAATAGTATTTCAAGAAATATAAATTTAACATTGATTATCAGAATTAATATTCAGCGGTTTCTCAAAATTCACCCACAACAATACAATCCAAACATTGATTAACATTATCTAAGTATGTGAATGGGTAATGAAAACATATTGAAATTATGCATTAATGAAATAAATAGAACTTTTTTATTACTGTTACAGCTCACACAGCCTTATCCTAATAATAAAATTTCTCTTGATGTTGATTATCAATCCTTGCAGTTTCCATCCCAATTAAAATTAGTGAAACCATATATGTTTGACTTATTACATCATATATACATCAGAAAAAAATATATTCCTTTAACATACCAAAGTAATATTTTCCCTTCCTACTTGTGTGAATCATTCCAATAAATATAATATATAGAACACAATTTTAATGATCACACAATATCTTATTGAGATACAATGAGATGGAGTAAACATCCAATAAACTTTAAAATGTCCTTATAATTAACCCTTTGGCCAATATCATCTTTAATCATCTTCATAAAAATAGAAAAAGGTGTAGGTAACTTCTTTAAATCTATCATTAAAAATTTTATTAATAATTGTTTTCAAACATTTTATATTAAATAAGGATGTATCTTAATTTTTTTGAACTTATAGTCCCATAATGAACGTTATCTCTCTGATCATTTATATCTCAAGGTTCTCTTTCATCTATTAACCAAATGCTTCTTAATCATTGTCCATGTCTATTATAAAAATTATATCATCAATGTAAACAATTAAAATTAGGGTACATGTACTCATATCTTCCTCATATAAGATTCTATTAACTATTACTTTAGAAAAATTTGACTACTTTAGGAAACTATCATGTTTAAAATAATAGGAAAAATGGACCTATTCCAGTTCCTACAAATATTTCATCAGCTTTCATACCATATATCCATCATTATCAAGTATAAAACTATACCATGGATGTTTCAAAGAGTAATTATAATAGAATTGATTTATCTCATTAATAATTTAATTGAACAAAACATTATACACAATTGATTCCAAAACATATTTTTTTCCACTTATAAGAAATGTGATATCTGGTTTTAAAAATTAAATCTAGCCTTGGTATGAACAAGACCTTTATGTTTTCTAACGATATTATTTGGACAAAAAAATTTTTGTAAAGACAAAAAATATATTTTGGTTTCACTTTCATTCTCATTAGACCAATTAGATTCAACTTTTACAATATTATGTTAACAATCATATTCCATTTCATTAACGTCTTTGGATGTAACTATTCTATCTTATTTTATATCATCCAAATCATCTGGAAAATCATTCCTTAAGTTGGAATAATTTTCAATGTTTTTTAAATTAAGTGAATCAAAAAAATTATATAGACATTTATTCTAAAATCTATAACATCTTCAATTAGTTGAATATCCAATGAAAATACAATCTTCTTCCTTTTCATAAGACATTCCTAAATCTAGATTTTATATTTTCATTTTGAATGGGATCCAAAAAAACTTAAAATATCTCACTATATGCTTCGTCTTATACCACATCTCATAGGGTACCATTTCTAAATATGTTTGAATAAAACATATATTGTAAACATGTACAGTTGTATATATAGCTTCTCTCTAGAAAAAATTTTAAATTTTATATTCACAGATCGTTATTTTTTCTATATTAACAAAACTTAATT
The DNA here is from genome assembly GCA_963277665.1 of Viscum album. Taxonomy (NCBI): domain Eukaryota; kingdom Viridiplantae; phylum Streptophyta; class Magnoliopsida; order Santalales; family Viscaceae; genus Viscum; species Viscum album. Next base: position 429,975,812 of record OY728121.1, read on the forward strand.
TTTTTATCTCTGCCACAGTATTTTTATAATAAATGTAGTGATCAATATATAGATGTTCAATTCCTTATTTCTTTATGTAATACTTGAAATCATTCTGAAATAATTTTCATTTTCCATTATCAATATTTAAATATATACACAATCTCCTTCTCCAATTACCTTATAAAATTTTTGAACAATTTCATTGCTACAGATTTATATTTCATAAACATTATATTGGTCATCCTAGTTAAATAACTGATAAAAATTATATATTAAAAATCATTGTTTGTTTATTGAGGTCACATCAGCGCAAAAATATCATAGTGTTGGAGATAAAGTGGTATTTTGATCTAAATTTCATCATTTTTATGAATTCTAATGACCATAATTCTGTTTGAAAATGTTGAAAGTATAAAATATTATTTCCAATTTAGTTTTGGAAAATGTATTACAACATCTATTCCTGAAATTGTGCTCATAATTTTTTGAACAGGATCCTCAACTCTTAAATTCCACATATTTATTTCATACTATGTACATGAATATAATATATTACTTAAATCGCTATTATGAAAGATATAACTATTTGTTATTTATAACAAAGATGAAATTTTTCCAAAATAAAAAAAAATTATGTGATACATTATTATTTTTTGAATATATATTTTATACCATCATCACATTTTTCCATATCACTCAGTATGTTTTTTAATCTTATCATCAAATATAAATTCCTTTAAAATTAATTTTTGAGATTTGACATCGTTCAAACTAATTCCTTATATTTTTTGGGAAGTACTATTTCCAAAATATACTATTAATTTCTAATGTTACTGAATTTTTTTTATTATTTCTTACATTAGATTTCATATATGAGTAATATATTATATAAATAATAAATTTTTTATTCAATTTTTCTAGATTTAAGAGAAACCACTACATCAAAATATTTGTTTTAATCTCCATTTTCATAAATTAAAATTATTTTATGTTACACATAACATACCCTGTAACTGTTTTCATATAATCTTCAATATATTAACCCAGTTCATCACACCTTCTAAATTATTCATTCAAATTTTCAAATTAGTTTTTTCATGATTGGTTTTTATCATCGTATGTATTTTTATTTTTTAATTCCGTTAACATTATAAATTTTACTCCTTTAATTCCACTATTATCCATCTCCCCCTCATTCAATTCATAATCCCATAGAGAGACATGTTATACTAACATTTATATCATTTGTGTTAAAATATCACACAATACCCATAATGTGCATTGAACAAAGTTTATCTATAGAACTACAGTTTTCCCTAGGATATGTTTTTTGATATTTATTATATGATAAAATATATTTTTCCATTTTCATTGTAAATATTCCTACTAAAATTAATTTTTAACTTCTATTAGTCTGAGATATTTCTCAAATCATATTTTAAAATAAGAACTAACATTATTCTTTCCAAAAAAATCAGTTTTATAATATTCACATTAACATTTAAATTTAGTTGACTTAAATCTTACCTGATTAAGTATTTTAGTATCTTGAGTTTTATATCCATCAAATATTAATCTTTCTTTTCAATTACCATTCATTATATATAAGGAATTTTCAAACGATAGACATATTGATTAACTTTAATTTTATCCTACTTCTTATAATCATGTTTTCCCTTACGGTCATTCATAGTTTTTCATATTCTATAACCATTACTCCCCTAATTTTAAAAAATTATCGTTACTAAATGTATTCATGGTTGAAGATGAGTTTCTTCAACTAATTTTTGGAAAGAGGGAACATGATGTAGTGGATTAGTAATGTTTTAATGGTTTTGGATAGAGCTATATTAAGGTTACTTGATTGGAAAATATGATGTTATACTAAAAAAATTGAAAAATCAAGATATTACTAGTCATATAAATTCAATATGAAATAAAAGTTTTGTAGATTGAGTAATATAAATATTATAAAAAAGAGGAAGTGTACATGATAATATAAAATTTTTTGTATAATATTGTCCAAATAAACAAACAATAAATTAATATTTCATGATTTTAAAAATGATGTTGAAGAATTCATAACTATGTTTGATAAAGTAATATCATGAAGTAACAGGATAATCAGATAATGAAAATAAATATTAATAAGACAGAGACACTAGATAGAAAATAATGTGGATCCACTAAGATAAAAATCCATATATAAAATATATGATAGTGTATTACAAGATATAATGGTTTAGTATGTTTATTGTATAGTGTATGAGAATATTGAGTTCTTCTAATTTTCAACTGGGTTAGTGTCTATTGATAATATATCTTTGTTCACTGCATTTCATTCCCTTTTTAAATTTTATACTCGGGTTATGCAATGAAAAACATAACATGGTTAATATAGTTAAATATGTTCCTTTATTTCTATATAAAGATGATTATCATACTAGGAAACAGTCAAACAATTATCATACATATGAGAAGTAATATAATTGTGATGGTTATGTAAGAAGATGGAGGTTTATAGAGGCACACAGATCGAGGATATTACATATATCATAGATGTAGATGAGATAAAAGGTATTGTTAAAAATGTCTATTATATATATATAAATATATGCTGTTTATCTAATGTTTAAAAAAAATTAGAATCACTTGGATGATATGTGATTTCAGAAAAATGAAACTAAAACTATCAGATTGATGTTATCAATAGTGGATTATCAGATTGAGTGTTGAAAAAAATAAATTTCGATGTGAGATATCTAAGAATAACTAAGTGTAAAATAGAGTATAATTTTTGTTACCAAATTTAATTATGGGAGTTGGTATAGTTATATTGGTACTATACGATTTAAATAATTTGATACATATTCTTGAATATATTTTAATGATCTGAGATCATTAGATTAGGAATATTGAGTGATTATGTCTTAGGTGATGATGATTATAATAAATTCCAAATTGATATAGATTTAAAAAAATATTCAGTGAGTATTTTTTTCGTTGGATTCATGTTACTGTGTTCAGAAAATTTACCTGACCAATATAATAGTATTAGAAAGAATTTTGTGTTGTGTAAAATAATTATGGGAAATCTCTAGAAGAAGACATGAAAAAAATGTGATTATATTTTGTTATGTTCCTATAATGAGGAAAATATAAATATAATATATTTATTATTATTCGAGTCTATTATAAAATAAAAGATATGATTTTCTAGAAAATATATTTAATATACCTACCTACATGTTTGTAGTTTCTAAAAAGAGTGATGAGGATGAGATGAACATTCAATAAACCAATATTAATGATTTATTGATCATGTTCCCAGTAGAGATTTTAGGAGGAAATAAATATCATTGGAATAATAAATTTTCTATGATTTATGTTGTCTCTAATGATTCAATAATCTATGAAGGCGTTAAACCTTATTTATGACCATCTTATTTATGAGGAATTTATGTCCAATGTATATCTTATTTGTTTAGTATATTTAAAAAGATATGATTTTTTATGCTCCAAATTACATTTAATACCAATATTTCCCTAATTAGGATGGGAATATAAAACTGTACGTTCATATGATACTTTTTTACATTTCTTTTTAATATTTATTAAATAAAAAAATCAACAACTTATCATCTTTACTCTGAAAATTTAGAAGGCATAAGGATGATGAAGTCATTTTGGATATATTTCTTCTGAGAAGATTATTGTAACTTACAGAAGGATTCATATTAGATATTCTTAATATATACCATATTTTTAACGAATTTCTAGAATAATATTTCCTAAAAATTTTAATTTTAAACTGCATAAAACGATTTTATTTTTTATTTTACCTAAAGAATAATGAAAACATGTAATTGGTTGAAAGAATTAATACTTATTATAAAGAGTATAATAATTTTTAATGAAGATAAATCATTTTTATTCACTTACATTGTATAGTGGATATATATGAATTGAGATTACTTTACATGAAAATGACTTGGTACCCAAATCAGTACCAAATATTATAAATACTTGTGTGTTATGCTTTATTTTCATGATGATATCCTATGACGTGAGGTTTAGTTATATAGTTGATGGGAGTAAATATTTAACGAGTTATATATGTTAATATAAATTAATTAAATTGAAAAATATGACCATAGATTCAACCCCACTTTCCAATATCCCTTACATTCCATGGAACATCAATTAATATGTTATTTTTAAAATCATTCACATAATTCATTATTAAAATAAATTATTTAATTACTAAATATACATATTCTTCTACATGATTTGATTATGAGATTCTAATACTTTCTCTGTGGTTATGATATAATCACCACCATAATCTTAATCATGTAAAATATATATTATTTATACATTAAATACAATTATATAACCATCTATTTCAGGTAGTTATGAAAAATTAAATACATTGTTCATAGGGGGGTAGTACAGACGTACACATGGGTGATGTCTTCAGTTTTAAAAATATTAAATAAAACAAGGTAGATAATTATTTATATTTTCATAACCATAACTATATCATAAATAAGAAATTTATTCATTAATTGAATCTATATAACTTTCCATTTGAGGTGGTTTTGAAAGATGATTTATATCACTTTGTGGAGTTGGTAGTCCTCTCATACACATGAGCGAAATTTCAGTTCACTAAAGGATGGGAGGGAAGTAAATAAGGTAATATTGAATCATTATTGAATAAAAAATAAGTCATAAATTTAATATATATTCATTTAATATATCTATATTACCTCTCATGATAGTAGGTGATGAATAATTAAATACATAACTTTATGAAAGTAGTGTTTAAAATTGGGCATGAGAGACACTTCCATTTTATATTAGATAGAATGGATATTTAATCTTGATGTAACATTAATTTAAGAAAATTTTATTATAGTAATAATACTGATGTAATTGTTCAAAAATGGTTTATTAATAATTAAAGAGTTTTAAAAATTAAGAATCTGGAAAAAACCATTTTAAAAATATATACATCTTCTATGGATAGTCTCCTTTTAAAAACACCATAAGGGTTGATGGATGGGTATTTTAAGAATAAAAAAACTTCTATGTTATATATAATGTTGTTCTTAGATTATTTTGAAGTCATTTGTCAACATAAGGTAGAATTAGGTGTGGGTAGATGTTTTTATAGGATTTTTCCTTTTATAAGTTAGTGGAGGTAATCCTTGTAAATACCCATAACATTAAAATAATATAAATCTATTTTTATGGGAATGTGGTATAAAAAATAAAAACTTCATAATATTTGATAATTTAATTTATATGTACAACAAATCAATCAAACATAGAAAATTCTTATGATACTTTACAACATATCTCTTTGTTTAACCCTCTCATTAAAACTTTTAAACCTTATAATGGTGAAAATATTTTTACCATGGAAACTATTCATAATTACTAAAGTATTAAATATGAATAATTATATAATATGATTTTTTTTCAATTAAAATATTTAATCGATTTTACAATAATCTATTTCTAGTTGCGGTAATAATTAATTTTAATATAAATATGAAAAATGGAGAGGATGGTTGTTTTTTTTTTGAAAAATATCATTTATGTATTGAAATAAAACATAACTGAAATATTTTATAGAAGTTATGTTTATAATGTTTTTACAAAAAATAATGTAGTGTTATGATTATGAATTTTTTAAACATCAAGATTTATTAATCTTTTATAATTTCAATTTATAATAAATTTATTATTAATTAATTATTATTATTTTTTGTTTATTTCATAATGTATTATAAGATATTAAATATATAATGTCTTTAAATTAAAACATATACTACAAAGATGGGGTGTTATTCCCCCCCTAGAATAAATTACATCCTTCAAATTTAATTTTTTTTATTACCGTAACAATTATATCAAGACATAGGTATAATATCATATATATATTTTTTATTGATAGTTATTTCTAAGATACTTCCAAGAAACATAGTATTTTTTAATTAAATATTTCTAAAACCATGTATGTATCGTTATAAGACCTATAATTGTGAAAATGATTCTCGTGGTGCATCTTGATAACTGAGATATTTTTCTAACACAGGACTTGGTAAATTTATCTTCCTCTATTTAGGTTTGATAAATTAATTTAACATATACATAATGAATAGTATAAAACACTCTAACTTAAAATTTTCTAATATATAAGAATAATTTCACCCTTTTATTTTGTTTCAGTCAATTTTTTATCTTTATTAATTCTCATATTCTAAATGGCTATTAACCATTATAAATTACTCATACTTACACCCTGAATATAAATATTTAATTGATTAAAATAACCATTAAATAATAATAGGTTATTTTTACTATCATTATGAACATATTAATATAATGGAGGGTGTGATTAAAAAGAATCCAAATAAATTCCATCCATAAAATCATTAAAATTAAAACCACAATTTCATTATATATTATTTTATACCACATTTTCTAATTCATTAATCCTAAAAAATAATTTATCATAAATAATAAAAATTATTTCATAGTAAATCATAGGTATTACAAACCATTTATATAATTAATAAATATCGATTCATATTAATAGATACTACCAAATATATTCTAATTATAACCTAATTCCCACTGTGGGTCTTGATTTATAACTCCTTCATCCTGGTTTCAATAGAATATTAAATATCCATTTAAAATATAAAATGGATCATAAGTATATAATGATATAAATTATTAGGTTATGAATAATGTACTTGATATCACTACATAAGGGACTTTGATTTCTACTAATTTAATTTCATATGATTGGCCTCCCTATCTTAGCTTATTCTAATGTGAATTAACATGATGATTTAAGTATTAGTTTGAGTAGTTAACCATCTTATTACAGTTAAAATACTAGATATCAGTGTCTTTATTCTTTCCCCTCAAATTAATGAGCTATATAAGACTTATATATGTTATTATTAATAACTCCCATTCCATTTATTAATTTACCATGATGTTTCATTCCAAAATTATCATATATTGGAAAATATATCCTTTACTTATTATGACTCTTCTCATTTGTTTCATTGACTACCAACTACTCTCTTCCTCTCCTTAATTTATTTTAAAAAAATAAGACTTAGGCAATTATTTCACTATTTTGGTGGCAGAGGATACTATATCATCATATGGTGGAAATGTTTGAGTGACTAGTGCCCTTTCAAGGCCTGTTTTTATTCAAAAAATGAAGTATTCAGTCTTAAATTCAAGATTATATACGTAGTCCATAACAAGCATTAGTAATTTGATAGGTTTTTCTAATACTCCACAACTCCTTCCCCTTCCTGCATGTTTAATTATATAATTTACATTCTATATATTCTCATTTATATGAATGATAATATTTATCAAAAAATATAACCTTAAATTTTTTTCTATTCCATTACCTCTATATATTCTTTAACTATTGTATTTTGAATCAATGAACACCATTAATAATAATATCCATTTTAATAATACACTAATATAATAAAAATAACATTTTTATCACTTATCAATGCTAGAAACATATTTTCAGTTGAATAGATCCATTATTCTGCTGCCAATGGATTAATAGTCCTATGAATGGAAGGATATTTCCATTTCATTAAGTGGTAGAATAATGTTGTATCATACTGTGAAGAAGCAAGATGTTCCATATTGAATAGGTTGTTGAATACAACCTGATTCAATTACCATAATAAAGTCATAATCTAGTTAGCTCCAACAACAACCATATTGACTTTATCAAGAAACAAATCCCTACATTAGTTTCTGTTGTCGATAAATATTTTATTACTTATACTAGGAACCATTTCTAAATAATCTAATTCACAAAATGAGAATAAAAATTTATAAATATTGAGGGATTATATAAAAATACCTACATTGTTTAGGAACATTCTAGGGGTTTATTTTAATAATAAAGATAGTTATGTTTTTTTAATGAATACTTCCCAAGTATATGACTAAACATTATTTCATAACAATTATAAAAATCATGAATCCTGTAACATGGATCCTATTTTAGCATGATTTCATTGGTAAAAAATATAAGGGATCACAATAAAAAGGATCAAATAGTTTTGTAATTTCAGGGAACTTGATACACATATGATTCCAAAAGTATATTGAAAAAATAAACAATAGATTATAAACATAAAAACCCCTCATTCCCATTATTAAATTCTTGAATATCATTCTAGGATCATTTTGTATAACTTTAAGGAAAATAAAACACAATAAAATATGATCTTAGATACTTGGTATGTGAAATCATATATCAAAAGTTATCTTGAATATATAAGTATTATACAATATGGTAGAATGATAAATAAAAAAATATTAAATATAATAAAAAACATGAGAATGAAAAATATATAGGTATAACAATGTACATAATCACATGTAAAAAAACTGATTTCATAATGATAGAATTAATAACACCCGACCTCTTAATTTTGGATCCACACCATCATGATACTTCCATAAAGGCCTAATTTTATAAATTCATGCAATTTTATCAAGGGATATTTTCATGAAATCATAAACATACTGTGAAGGAAAAATGTTAATACATAAATATCAGACCATCAATGGCCAATTACAAGACTCCTTACACATATGGGAAGATATATAAAAAACAATATCCATTCTTCTTTGACTCATAATACCAACCTAATCAATAAGGGGATATATAATTCTAAGTGCAACCCATCACATACACATGACCTATATATTCACATCATGTCCTATGAATTATACATAAAACATATCATGTAATATACCGTGATTTTAAAAGAAAAATATGTTTTATAGAATATATGACACACACCATCAAGCTTAAACAAACAATGAAATATTATTTTTTAAATATAATTGTTATAACATAGTTGTTAAATAAGAGGGTATGAACATGATTGACTAGTTTATTAAATATATATGTGAAGTTCTTAATCCATACAAATATATTTATTTATTCTTAGGAAATAATTTTAAGTCCCGAGCCTTAAACATTACTTAATCATGATATATGTCAACAATTGACATTAATTTAGTTTGAGGATATTTTTAGGCTTACAGGTTTAGAGAATTAGGTCATAATTTATACATTGAAACATAAATATTATATTTAGAAACTTCTAATCAATATCCATTTTTTCATAAAACAAAAAAAAACTCTTTAAAAAGAAACATGGTTCATTTCATGTTTAAACAACATGAATTTTATTTGATCCCATCCTTGAATCTATTCTTTTTAATTTCCTTTGTAAGGCATTTCAAAACTTGGGATGAGAATAAAAAGGTTCTTTAAGGGATACACAAAGATGGAAAACTGTTATTCTTGGGGAAACATGAAACCATAAATACTTTATCATAAGATAAAAATTTTCACTGATAGGACATAGTAAATATAATTCACTAAATATAAGATTTTTGCTTACTATTTTTGTAAACAAAATATTACCCTAAATCCCATATAAATAATCATATAACATATAATGGTAAATTGGCAAATAAACATGCTTAAATTGAATAACCATACGTTCGACTTCCAAATATATCACTAAACGAAATAGCCATGTGGTCGACTCCCATATCCAATGAATTGGAGTATATAACATAACCAATCCTCCATGGTTTATTACATAAACACACATATTTGGTTTGTCACATAATCACCCATCATTGGTTAATCATGTAACCACCTATCAAATGTCCAAGTAGCATTATATAATTATAACACAAACAACATTGCAATTATAAACATTTCACTCATAAAATTACATTTTCAATAACAATAGATAATTTAAAGATATTTAAATACTAAATCCACATTCAAAACCATTTTCAATATCTAAACAAACAAAAAAGGTAATAAGGGATTTCTTTTCCTTAAAACAACATTAATGATTATAGAGGAAGCCAAAAATCAAATAACGGTTACAGCGGAAGAGAAGTTTTTATTGCCGCATATGTTAAAAACATTATATTTTACCATTTAGTAAATGATTCATAGAAAAAATATTCCCTTTGAATGAAATAAAAAGTAAAAGGTTTTTATTGTAAACTATATAAAAAATGTGGTGTATAACATAAAAATATGCATCAATGAATAGAGATTGAAACGAAGTCCCTTACCTTGAGTCCGACTTGTCTCATTCATTTTGTGTGTTCCAGAATAATAAAAATAGGATAATTATACTTGATTTAGAACCCTTTCCTAGTTTATTATTCATTTTATATTTCTTATTTTCATGTTATAAAAAATTACATAATTATTTATGTTCATATCGGTCGTTTTGTGGATATTCTATACTTGGGTCGAAAATGAACTCATTTTGATATAAATTTTCCATGTGGTCAGAGAAAATAATCTCTATAATATTATTCAGGATTTAAATATCATATATAGCCAGTATATATGTATTTATAAATTCCATAATATATGGAGGTAAGAAATGAAATGCACCGTTCATGGAGACGGTAGGTCGTACATATGCATGAACGCTACATTCATTTTATTATCATATTTAAAGAATAATAATCAAATGTTACTAATGTAAATTATAATACCAATATTATATTTATGTCATTAATTTCTCATAGGTTTAATAAAACCATCCTTTATACATTCCATGCATGTCATGAACGAGTCATATCACTTGGAGGGGGTGGTAGTCTGCACTACCTCAAATGAAATTATCGTATTTAAACATTATGGAATGAATAAAGTTATGTTTTAAATAGAAATTATATATTCATATATAAAATATAAATATAATATATTTAATATATAAATAATGTTCTATAATTATGGCCACCATCAGAGCTGGTAGGAAAAAATTGAACAATCATCGTTTCATGAGGGAGTAGTTCACTATATACAGAAACAATATGTCTGTATCCATTAAAAAGAGGTGTGTGTAAGTTTAGTTAGAATAATTATATAAAAAAAATACTTTTATATCTATGATAATATATTTTTTATGTAATAAATGAAAAATAAGAGAATAGGTAGTTGAGAAGGAAAATTAATGAAAGTAAATTGAGAGAAGACGTTACCTCTAAATCGGGTAACTTCTTTTGATTTGAGCTAAAAGGATTCCATGAATTGTCTTATAACCAAGTTAAAGATTATAGTAGGAAATTATGGATGGTTAGAGATTATTTAAGTAGAATTTGGACCATCCAAGGAGCTTGAGAGTTGTGGGTAAGTGGGTAGAGTAAGTGGCCTTTTATAACACGGAGGACGGGCACTTTAGGAAAGTCATGAAATATTTTTTTATTATAAAATTATTTTTAAATTATAAAATTTAAAAAGTGATATATTTAGATTATAATTTGATAATGGTTTTAAATACTCTAAAAATAGGTTTTATAGATGTTTAGGTCCCAAAATTAACCTTATCATTAAGATTTAGCCCTTAGTTTAAAACATTAACTATTACCATGTCTTCTTGTAATTTCATAATATATTGTTACTATAGTTACTATTTTATTCCAAGATAATCACAAGTAGATCCTTATGGATATTTGTAACCTTATATAATTCATTTTTCTTAATCCTATATTTTTAGGACAATTATATCATTTAATAAAATCATTTTAAAAAAACTCATTTATGTCAATTTTGACAGTATTTAGTAATCGATTTTTGATAAAGTCATAACAATATTATTCCTTCAATAAAAAGATATAAACACAAATATAATATGTCAATATCATCCATAAAATTAATGTATGGCATAAAAATATTAAATTTACATTTATTTTAATATTTATAATATCATTTATTTGAATCTTTAATCAATAAGGAAATCACTGCATCATCATTGTGTCATAAATAAATTTATTTATTTAATGTGTAAAAATTATAAATAAAATACTAATATTTAGTAAATATTTATATATTTATACTCACTATATATATTCATATTGATCGATTATAAAACCCTATATTAAAATTTCATTATTAAAAGATACATGTTTATGTTAAATTTCCCTTTTCGTTAAATTAAAAATTATAAAATATCAATTTCATACCCAAGTGGCTCCCAAATGCAAAAAGTTAGGTGTAATTATGCTAATAGTTGAACATATCTCATATAATAGGATTAAAATACATTTTAGGGTTGTTTTATATTATTATAGTATTATTTCTTTTTACCCCTATTTACCCGATTTACCCTTTAACCATGGTAAATAAAAATAATTACTAATGTTACTATTCATAAAGTCCACAAATAAAAGGTAACTATTTTTTTAATTTGGACCTTATGATTAAAAATATAAAATCTAATTTTTCAAATTCAAAATACAAAATTGTTATAAATTTATTTAATTTTAATTTGGATTTTCAAACCATAAAACCAGTTTTAAAGAATTAAAATCTATCAAAAGATTATCACTTGTTTATATCCAATTAAAAGGTAAAATTACTTAAAATGACCAAAATTGGATTGGTGATAAAAAAAATAATCCAATTAAACTTTAAAAATAAATTAAAAGGACACTCTAACTATATAAATAAATTTTACAAAATGACAATTTTGAATTAAAATACAACATTATTCACTATTCATTAAAATATGGATTTTATCAGAAAAATACCCTAATTTCGACCAATGTAAAAATTGATGTCCCGATTCAAAATAAGAAGTTCATTTTTTCAAATACAACATATAAAAGTGAAAAAAAACTAGATTTAAAGAGGGTTTGTCATCAAAAGATGGTAAAACAACCTTTTATAAATATTATATTATTTCAGGCGTAAAATTGGATTCATTCTCATTATAAGCCTCTAAAATTTATTTCATAAATGAAAAAACATTTAACAAACATGTATAATCATATTCTCTTTAGATATATTCATTTATGCCAAAAACAGACGGCTAGGTGTTAACTACAATTTAATATAACAATATTATTAATTTATATTTTTTAGTATAACTCAATGTTGTGTGCAATGTACGATTTTGGAGAAACCCATTGTTGTGTGTCGAGTACGATATCAGACCAAATGTCCTATTTAGAATAAAATTACTATCTTATTTAGAAATATCAATAGATATGAAAAAGTATTTTTCTATAAATACCTAGGATATTACATAATTCCCCTCTTTTTGAAATTATATCCCCAAAATATGATTTACTTAAATAAATGAGGGTATTTCTCCTTTATAGAATTTTAAGATTCCCACATTACCTCTTCAAACATATGGCTTATCCAAAAAATATTTACCTGATTAATCACCGAAATCTACAACACTTGCTCTCTATAGTCAAGAATCTGTACTGGTTGATCCTTAGAAGAAAGATTATATTCCATGTGGATTGCCTCTATACTTAAAACATGAGATGCATCTGGAATATACATTTTCAACATTGAAACTTGAAAAAACTATGTACCTAGGATAATCATGGAGGTAAATATGCCATGTAGGCAACTGATCTAACTTTGTCCATGATTTCATAGTGTCCAATGAACTGTAGAATCAACATTCCATTCTTACCAAAACAAATCACACTTTTCCATGGAGAAATTATGAGAAATACATGATCACCTACCTTGAAAGAAAGATATATCCTTTGGTTATCCACTAAAATTTTCTGCCTGCTCTGAGCTATCCTCATGTGCTTCTAAATCAATTGAACTTCTCCTACCACCTCTTCTAACAATTCTGGTCCCATCAACTTCCTTTAACCTAATTCTTCCAAAAAAGATGGAGTTTGACACCACTTTTGATATAATTCTTCAATTGGTGAAATATGTATACTCAAATGAAAACTATTATTATTGGAGAAGTTGATGAAATAAAGATGTTAATCTCAAATTCCATGGTAATCCATTGAACAAACACGTAGTATATCCTCCAAGGTCTGTATTATTCATTCTATCTTCCTATCTAATTGGGGAAGAAAGGCTTTACTGAAATTTTATATAGTTCCCAATGACTTATTAAGGCCTTTCCAAAATTTAGAAGTAAACCTATGATCATGATCATATCCAATGAAGATAATAACACCATGTAACATGACTATCTCTTTAATATAAAATCAGGAAATTTTATCTACAGAAAGAGTATCTCGAATAGGAAGTAAATGAGAATATTTAGTTAATAGATCAGTAATAACCGAGATTGCATTGTTACCATGATATTTTTTTGGTAATCCCATTACAAAATACATGGATATATTTTCCCATTTCCTATCCAGTATTGGAAAATGTTGAAGCATCCCTTTCGATAACTATCATTCTTCTTTAACTTGATTACAAGTCAAACAATTCATAGTTAATTCAAAAAAATCTCTTTTCATTCCATCATACTAGTAACACTCCCAATGTTCTCTGTACATCTAAGTAATATCAAGATGAACTAAAAACAAAGAACTATGAGCTTCACATAACAAATCTTTCTTCAACTGTGAATCACAAGGAACACATAATCTCTTTCCAAACCTTAAAACATAGTCTTTATAAATGTTAAATTCAGGTATATTACCCTTCTGAACCAATCCTACATTTTTCTACAACTCTTTATCTTCATTCTACACTTCCTTAATTTTTTATGATAGAGAAGATTTCACTGCCACTGGAAAAAAATAGTGGAATTCTGTATACCAACAACTTCAATAAAAATTTCATCAAATCAGAAACCAAAGGATCTCGTTATAAATATAGAATGGTTAATGTAGAATTACTTGTTCGACTCAAAATTTCAACCACGTTATTTTCCTTTACCAGATGGTAATGAATTGTGCAATCATAATACTTGATTACTTCCATCCATCTTCTCTGTCTTATGTTTAATTCTTTCTGAGTGAATATTTAATTTAAACTTTTGTGATCAGTATAAATTCCACAATTTTTCCCATAAAAATAATTCCTCTAAATTTTTAATAAAAAAAAGAAGCTAATTACAAATAATGGGTAAAGTAATTTTACTCATTAGTTTTCAACTGAAGTGAAACATAAGCAATTACCTGGTCATTATAAATTAGTTTACAACCAATTACTTTTAATGATGCATCACTATAGATAACATATTCGCTATTCCTAGAAGGTATTCCCAAAACTACAGCATTTACCCATATTTTTTTTATTCCTGAAAACAATTATCACAATGTTTTGTCCAAATAAACGTAACTCCCTTAAGTGTTAGTTTAGATAGTGGGATAAATAACTGATAAAATTTTTCAACAAAGCCTCTAAAATATCCCACAAAATATGAGAAAACTACGAATCAATATGATATTCATAGGTCTTGGACACTCTTTAAAAAAATTATTTCAAAATAGTCAAAAGGTATGCCATCATTAGAAACAATATGTCCAAGGAAATAAATTTTTTTCAACCAAAATTTACTCTTTCTAATCATTTTATATTGTTTTTTTTCTTTTATGGTTTTCAAAACAATCCTTCAGTAACTTTCAAGTTCCTCCCATCTTTTAGAATATTCCAAAATATCATCAATAAACACAACCAAAAACTGATCCAAAAACTAATTAAAGATTCAATTCATGATATTCATAAAAATAGAAGGTACAATAGATAACCAAAAAGTCATAAATACAAACTCATAATGCTCATATCTCATTCGAAAAGTTTTATATAGAATGTCATCCTCCTTCAAATTCACCTGATGGTATTCGGACCTCAAATAAATCTTCAAAAAATACTAAGCTCTCTAGATATGATCAAATAAATCATCAATATGAGTCAATGGATACATTTTTTTAATATTTATGTCATTAAAGGATCTACAGTCTATAGATAGTCTCATTGAACCATCTTTTTTTCACAAATAAAAATGGATCACCCCATGGTGATGTACAAGGACGAATGAAACCTTTATCAAGAAATTCTTGCAATTTATTTTGTAATTCCACCAGTTCTACTTGATCCATTTTATTTGGGCGTTTAGAAAAAGGATTAGCAACATGAACTAGATATATTATAAATTTAAGCTCACAATTGGGAACTATACCAGTAAACTCATCCGGAATAACATCTATGAATTCACTTACCACAGGAATGTCACTAATCAAAACTATTTCATTCTTTTCAACAATATGATCGAGATAACTTTCAATACTATCATTAGGAAATCATTTAGCATATTTGTATGTTATCAAAGGTATAAAATCATTGAATCAAACTTTCCTTGATTTATAATCTTTTTTAGCATAAGAGACTAAAAACCAATCCATTCCCAAAATGATATCAAATTACACTATGAGAAGTTCAACAAGACTTACAAGAAAGGCCATCCCACTAATGATAATAGGAAGATTCCTATAAATCATGGTTTCTTTAATACTTCCATCAAGATTATTTACCGAAATTTCTATATCACATTCATGGGGTTTTATTTCCAATTTACTTGAAATTCTCTTAGAAATTAAATAATGTGAATACCCAAAGTCAAATAGAGTATTTTCATATTTGGAAAAAAGATATAACATACCTATCACCACTTAATTTTACGATCCCACTCAAACTGTAGTAGTGGAAAATGATTTTTACATGACCTTCTTCTTTTGATCTTCCTGGTTTCAAGCCTGGGAAATCAACTATGGACACACATTGGAATAATGTATTATCTAATTAGAACTAAAACATCTTAAAATTGGTTTTTCATTGGCTGCTAGATCATCTTCCTTACACTTATGAGTAATATGACTAGTCTTACCACATCAAAAAAACTTCCTAGACTTTGATAGAAACTCACCAGGATTATTTTTACCAAACTTTTCACAAGTTGGAAATTTGGTTTCATTAGCTCCAGGCTTCATTGATGAATTCTTACCCAGTTCTTAATAACTAGATCACTTATTATTTCTTCTATAATGAAACACATGATCATCAGAAAACTCTATTTTTACATTCTCATTACATCAGACATGTTTCCCATATCATTTTTTGTAAGAACCCAGATCTTTATTTGAGGTATGGATATTGTTTTTTGGTGTTTTTGAGAAAATATGAGCTTTTGGAAATTTAAGGAGTACATGTCATGTTCATACGAGTACACACTATGTACCAGGTTTCTATGGGTAGCCATGAACTAGTCATGTAATGGCTAAGTAGATAGCCATGTGGGGTAACCTGGAGACCGCCTAAAGTGGGGCCCAGTAAAGGCATATACCAACTGTTTATTTTTAAATAACACACCTTGTAGTTTTTTTATTAGTTATATTGGACTGGGGTTGTGTTTAATAGATAGAAACGACTTATTTTGAACCTATCTCATCTTGGATCAATGAATATCACTGATTGTTCTCCGAGCCCCTGATCGACCATTTGTGCTCAGAATCGAACATCGTCAATTGCGTTGGAATCACATCAATGAGTTATTAATTCTTCTAGAATCTATTCTCTTGATTTATCCTCTTATATGAGATATTCAAGGATGAAAGTTTTTTTCCTTTTTTTTAGATATACGATGTTCTAATCTGATTCATGGGAAAAGTTTTGAGATTGTTCTTTGTACAATGTTGATGTAGGTGGTTTGGGAATTTATATAGTTTGTCTTTGAATTGTATGTGGAAAATTTCCTAATACCCTATTTAGGGTATAATGTTTTTAGGGAATTTAACCCTATTAAAACCTGATATTATTTTTTTTCTTGAGTAGGGATATTGGATTGAGAATAGGGTTTATTTACCATGCTATGGATGTGTTTTCCCATATTTGATTGTTTTGGTTGTTGGGTTTAGAACATCTTATTAGGAAGATTTGTTTTCCATGCCTGGTGTTGTTAGTATGGAGTGATATTATCTGATATGATGTGATATGATTTTTCTCTATTTATCCATGTAGAATATTGTGATTTACTTTGGCTTTTGGATATCGTTTCTGCATGATTGACTTATATAGGGCTGTCGAAACCTGGTGTAGTTAGACCATAGGGGGAATGGATGCTGAGGGCTTCCCCAGATTATCTATTTTACTTTTAACATTATAAGACCATATGGGGATAGAATTGTGTGCTCCCTCAGAGTGTCTATAGTTCCACGTTGCGAGACCAAAGGGGGAATTGGACATTGTGTGCTTCCTCAGAGAGTATAGTTTACCGATAAAAGACCACAGGGTGAACTGATGGTGAGTGATTCCTCAAGGAGTTTTTTTTTTGAACTTAACAAGGTGGGTTAGTCTATGAGAACTTCTCAAAGGGTTTCATGTGAATGATTGGTTTCTTAATTAATGAATGTAAATGAATGTAGTTGAAACTATAAGATTGTTTACTTTTGAGTACTTCCTTATTTATTACTTCATTTTTTCTTATTGCCTGCTATATATATTCACTACTAGTTAAGAGCAGATATTTTTGTGGTTTCCTACTAGGATTCAGCTCACACCCAGTTTGGGTCATGCTTTAGGGCCCAAAAAGATTATATTGTTGCAGGTATAGATAAGGGAAAGTTCCCTTCTACTTCAGGTACTTGATTACTGTAGATATGGAGAGCATGAGACCAATTTGAGGCTTACAATACTATGGGAGTTATTTACTTTTTTTCTTTTTTTTACTTTGTTTTAGTACCATATTTAGAATTGTGTCTTATTTGGCTTATTTCCTAGACATATGTGACATGCATTATTTATATATGTGCTCTAGTTTTTTATCTACTTGCAGTTTCCCACAGTTTACTATTACATGGTATTATTACTACTTCTTCTACTGTTATCTATTTATTTTTTCTCTGTTACATTTCCAATGAGGGAATAGTTTCCCCACTATAACACCCAAGGCCCTCACTGCTAGTCGGAAGCCTATGGCGTTCTGGGAAATTCTCTTGAGGCCATGTGACCAATAGGGTGTGGGGAACCTCTGGGTGACACCTGAAATTGGAACGTTACAAAGTGGTATCAGAGGTAATTATTCTCTCTTGACTTACTATTTGGTGCCTATATCCAGGAATAAGAAGGAATAGGTAGTTGGTAATAAGTTGTGCCCGAGAGTAGCTTACTCGTGTTTAGGGAAAAGCTAATTTGCCTTGATTATTGAAATTTTTTTCTTGTTTTAAAATTATTTCAGTTGATTTGATTTCACAATTGGGTGGTTAATATTTTTTTGTTGTTATTGTGTATATTATTGAGGTTCTATTTCTATTGCAACCAGATAGGATGAGGGTATTCCATCTCATGAATTATATCAGCACTTGCTAGTGATCATATGTCATGCATTATTGTAATTCCATTTAGGGTGAATTACCGATTACATGTTGTTGTGATAGATGTTGTGTTAGATATACAAGTTGTTGTGATAAATGAATTGATAGAATAACTGCTATTTGATAGGGTATTGGATTGTGTGAAGATTAATTTGGATGAGAACCAGTCTTTGGTCACTAAGGTATTATGGGCCCTCATGGATCCGAATTTGGTGGATCATGTTGAACTTTAACTTTTATTATTTGGGATATTACATGAATAAGATTCCAAGATTTGATTTTCTGGGAGTATGGCCCCCCAAGTATCGGAATTTGGAACTTTAATGTTTGTTTCATCATTTTTATGGGTTCTCGGGTAGTTTCTAAGGCTTACTATCTGGAAAACCCCGAATACACGGTGTGTATTGATGAATACATGACATGTAACTTTATGTTATTTAGGGATCAACTTTTCTTATGTACACATCATGTACTGTATGTACACGCCATGTAGTACTTAAACTCTGTGACTAATTGTGTGAGATGGGACATGGGGTTATGTTTTTTTTTGTGGAACATGTTGTGTGTTGGGAGTACATGAAGTATTGTAGAGATCATGTATCTAGTCATGTGACTAATTACATGGGTCGGTGAAATCCTTCATGTACACTCCATGTTTGGCATGAACACATTGTGTAATGTTGACCATGTCACCGACAGTGTGACTAATGACACGGGTGGTTGAGACTTAAGTGGTACATGCCATGTTTGGAAGGAACACGCCGTGTAATATTATTAATTTAGAACCATATGGAGGATCTCATGTAGGGTAAAGTGATTCAAGTTCATGTCATGTCCTTATTAAGAACACGCCATGTGTATGGGGTTTACACAACCAGTGTTGGCAGAAGTACACGTCCATGTAAAGGATTAAGGGAACATGTCGTGTATGGGTAATACAAGTCGTGTATACATGTTTTGAAGAACATTAATGTTTTTATTCTATTCATTTCTGATAATTCCAACTTTCAATCATTGATAATATTAATCTGAGGTCTGCACTTGACCTTGTAGAATCATGCCACAGATATTTCCTCCAGTTGTTCGCCAGATACAGGGCAACAATCAGACACCGTACATGGTAGATAAGGGATTACAAGCAGATCCTCTAGGTGTGTCTGTATTGCCCCCAGTCATCATTCTAGATATAGGTGTTGATGCATAGTTCTGAGAAGGCTTCATGAGGTTTATGTAGAGCTTCTAGGGAGCACTGAATCCAGGACTATCTATGGTAGAGTTGATGTAAGTTTTCTAGTATCAACATCCTCCCACTTTTTCTGGGGATAGAGGACCACAAGCTATAGAGTCATGGTTAGAATCCATGATATCTATCTTATATCATCTAAATATGCCTCCAGAGAGGAGGGTGATGCTCACTATGTACATGCTTTGGGATTCCTACAAGAGATGGTGGGATGTGATACCACGGGAAGGGTGTGATTAGGGTATGGCTTAGGATGAGTTCCAGTATGCCTTCTCTGATTAATTCTACCCGGAGACATTGAGGGTTGACTGAGCTCAAGAGTTCATGAGTTTGGAGAAGGATACTCTCTCATTCATTGAGTATCACTACAAAAAAATTGACTTATACCAACAGAAAATCAATGACAGATATCATATCTGTTGGTAAAAACCATTATTTCCAACATATATTTAGACTTGTTGGTATTATTTTTAGGTACTGACAAATTTTTTAACCATCAACTATATCTGTTGGTATTGATCTTCAAATACCAACAAATATTTTACTAACAGTTAAATTTGTTTTTTTATTATATTATTACCAATAATTGTTTTAACAAATAAATATATTATATTAATTATCATTACTAACAAAACTTTTACCATTAGAAAAAATATGTTGTAATAAATTATCCAATAAGAATAAGTATTTTAGTAATTATTTTATATATTTTTATTTCATAGTCACTTATAACATGTATTTTTTAGATAAAAAACACGTGTTTATACATGGAATTATCATATTAATAATTTAATAATGTTCCATGAAATAAATATATATAATATACAATTATTGATAAATGATTCAAAAACAATACCAAGTCAAATTTTATTTTTTAAATAAAAATTAGATGCATATGAATTATATATATATATATACACACACACATATATATATACATATTTAAAATTAAATATTTTGATATTATATGTAGTTATTTGTTATCTATATTAATTTAATAGAAATGATGAATCTTATGCCACTTTGATCTACAACCCAAAATCCTCCCCAATTCGATACCTAAAAACCTAAAATAATGAAATGGGGAGTGGAAGGCAGAAGACCAATATTGGTGTCGGAATTCTCCTCCACCACTTGCATGTGTTCTTGTTCCCTTGGCCACGATGAAGGATTCCTCAAAGGGTAAATATGAAGCAGAAAGACCAGTGTTACCTGCATGATTTCTATCAGAGGCGGTGATGTGAAGCTCTGTGCTTCTATAGAAATTCCCCGAAACATAGCATCGAGACTGTCCAGTCCACGGTCGAATGGGTGTGTTTGCTATATGTTTGAAGGTTATAGATCACTGGTAAGAGATTTTAATTTTAATTCTAATAAGAATCCATCAAAGATTTTTGGGTTTTTCGTCATCGCTTGTTCATTGATGCTAAAATGAAGAATGTTATCTGTTTGGAAGACTTTTATATTTCAATTGTTTTTTGTTCCGTCTAAGTTTGAATCTGAATGCGATGGGTTAGGTTGAAGATCTACAGTTCACTGCTTTGAAGATGGGGATCAAAGGCATTGATTGTTGTTCTGTCCGAGCATAAAGGGTTGTCTCTATTGCACGACCCATCCCTTCCAAAATAACAAGGTCCGCATCAATTGAAAGGTAGGAAATCTCTTTTGAGAAACTTGTTAAATCAATAATAGGATGTTCATTTCCAAAATTAGCAATCAAAAGTTTTGATTCATCAACCCCCATAAGCTGCCCATTTTCATCCTTCAACTTTTTTGTGATGTCCATAAGTTCAGGGTAAATTACATCATTTATAGATGGTAGATCATTAGCTACCAAGACAACCTGAATTCCATACTATATTAGTTCTCTATCAAATGGAAAGATACCAATAATAACATCTTCTCCAGAATTATCAACCAAAATTAAAACCTTCTTCCAACATTTCATTCCCATTTTAGTTTAAAAGTGTCCAAATCATCAATCTCTGAAGGTTGGTCAACAAGACCTTAACAGTTAGCTATAAAAGGCATCCCATCCTTTGAAAAGAGCTCTACAAGCTTTGCAGAACCAAGATAAAATATGTTTCCTACTAAAATTACTCTAATTAAGTTTTCTACTTGCTTTCCTGTATCTTGAATTACATCATTAAGACGAACCTCATCCTCAAACAGAGTCATAGATTTTGTGTTTTTTTCATCCTTGACTCTCTTAAAAATATCCCTAAAACCCAACTCTATAAGAACCTATTCCAAAGGCCTTCAAAGAATAATGCAATTAGGTGTTCCACCATGAATTTTAGGATCTTGTTTTAAATCTTCTAGTAACATTGTGTTCCTTTGAGAAAAAAAATTAACTTCAAGTGATGCATCAGTTTTGGCATCACACATTAACTCGTTTCCTAAAGGAGGGGATTGAATTGAGAAAAAATATCAATCCATGTAATCTCAGTGGGAGTGGGTTTTCTAGAGTTATCATAAGGGAATCTAAACGATATGGAACATTCTCTATATGTCGATTCAATCGGAATTTCCAGCAAAGGAAAGGGGTCCATTTCCATGGAGCTCTCCATACCTCCCCCCTCCCCCCCTCTCCCATCATCCCTTATCTGCTTAAGGACAATTACAATATAAAGAAAGTTTACTCAATCTGTGAGTCAAGGTAAATTATAGCCATTTCTTTCTGCATTATTAAATAGGACGAGGACCTGTTATGAAGTCTTCCCATCCTTGGGGCATGTTGGGAAACTGTTTTCTTTGGTTTTCTCCCTCTTTTCTAACCACTTCACTCTATAAAAGTTATTCTCTTGTGAGGTTCTTTAAATGGTTTTGATTTTGTTAATCTACACATGTTGTGTCAAGGTTCATCTTCCCTCAACTATAATATCTTCATGTTTTTCTAATTTCAAAATGGCTCGACAAAGCCAAAACTCTTGAAAACACATATTGACCTATACTTATTTTAGTTTCTTGTTGTTAAATATTTCTTTTGTTGTTTGTTCTGAATAATGAATATTTTTTTGTCTAGAATTAACACAGCTTCTCACTATACTATCATCATCTTTCCATCTCATATGATATATTCATATACAATGGATTGAGTTCAAAAAATGAGTGTAAATTTAAAGGAACCTTTATTCATGATTTAAGTTTTAGGTTCTTGATAATAAGGCTCGAGAATAGTGTGTTTAGATTGAATCTTTTTGTTTATAAATTTCTAGATGAATAGGTTAACTCTTTTTGGAACTGAATTCCCTCATTGTGATTATAGTGAAAGATTCTATCCATTTAGCATAGTGATATAAATAATAAATGATTGTTTATTGTGAATTTGAGGGATTAATAGGAAATGCTCAAAGAGAAAGCAGACCAAGATGACCATCGATGCCCTCTTCTTCACTCCTTCTGATCCCCCCCACCCTCTCTATTTCAATGTGTACGAGGTGATTTTAACCCCCTGGTAAGGTTGAAGTGGGTATATTGGCATCCCGAATGACACATGTTGGATACATCACTCTAGAAGCTCAGAACAATATCAACACGTGTTTCATACTTCTGGAAAAAGGAAAAACCACAACAGATGGTCAGCTCAAGACATGCTTGGCATTGGTGGGTGACGAGACTACATCTGTTCATTTTTAGCTGTGGGATGAGGAGTGGGATGCCTTTGAACCAGGTGACATTATCTACCTAACCAACATGATTTTCTCTTACAATCGGAACACCCTGGTGTTGAAGGCTAGAAAGAGGGGGAATGTGGGGAAGATTGGGGAGTTCACTATGTCATATATAGATACATCAAACATGAGTGAGATTTCATGGGTTCCAGACACAAATAACTCTATGTAGTATGTGTAGGTGGTTGTTCTGTCTCCTTACTCGAGGATCTTTCCTCCATTGCCCTGATTTTCATAATTTTATAACATATAACATTAATGGTAAGGAATCTTTCATTTGCATAGGCAATGACCCATTAGTTTTTGCAGAGTGGTCATCATCAAATTCATGAATTGAAGATCTGTTGGTCTGTAAGATCTGTTTTCCATGTGTTCTTTATTTTCTTGTACTTTATACCATTTTAGGTATTAATAGAGGATTATTTTCTATGCAATAAAGTATGGGATTAATTGATTAACAAGGTCTGGTCATTTTAATTCATTGTGGTTATTTCAACTCCATTTTCTTTAGTGTTTTACATTCATCGTGTCATTTTATTCATCGATATACATATCATATATTTTATAGTTTTCTTTTGATCATTATTCTATTCTATTTTTCTCCATGGAGGTGCTTGTAGGCCATGCATGGACAATTTACAGGTCTCCAAGTTGTGAAGAACTAAATTTTCTAGCATGAGAATAACAATTTATGGTGATTTAAGTGAGTGAATGGTTAAATATTTCTAGATTTTTTACCTTCAACTATAAGATTTTTTATTTTTATTTTTTCTCTTTTTTTTTCTAGTTTCAACTATTATTTGGGTTACTCTAGGATTTTTATTCTCATTTCTTACAACCATTTGGGAAAACGAAATAAATTACTTATTTATATTTCTTTTTTTCATTTTGTTACATTTTCTTTTGTTGGTAATTATTTATTATGATTAACTTATCTTGCATGAAGATGAATGATTTATTAGGAATTTATATTGACAATGGAATTGAACCATGTACTAGTTTGTTCATGTCAGGTGAGGAATATCTTATGCTGCGAATTCAAATTTCCTACTATGGGAGCATCAATACATGCATGAGGAGAAAGTCATGGCGTTGGTGTTGTGGCATGGAATAAGCATGAGTAGAAAGATGTTGTAGTGGAGACTCATGGGTGGGGATTTTGCGGCATGGAACAGGCATGGGGAGCATGTCATGGTGGAGAGGAAGACATGCATGGACCTACATCTATTGTGAACATTATAATTTCAAGTGATGTATGAGATTTTGTAGTTTCATATAATGTTTCTTGGAGTTTGAATACTTTTAAACATATTTGTAAGAGGTTTCTTACACCTTCATATCAAGTTTTCAAATGTTCATATAATCTAATTTTATAATAAGTATATAATAAATATAATATGTATAATTATATAAATATATATAATATATAATTTTTGAAATAAATATTGGAATATCCCCATATAATATTTTATTTAAAATATAAATTATAAATAAATATTAATCGTTGATATTGCTTACAATAAATGGAAATATAAATGTTAATTACCAACATATAAATTTGTCGTATTAAACTGTTGCTAAACAGTTTGACCAACATATATATTATCTATTTGTATTATTATAATTCCAATAGAACTATTTTATATGTCGTAATAACATTTAGTGATAGATTTTTTACCAACAATTTAGTGACAGGACAATTTTTGTTGCTAAAACGTTTTACTAACAATTTAGTGACAGGACAATTTTTGTTGCTAAAACATTTTACCAACATAAAACACACTTTTACCAACATATATACCCTTGTTGGAAAAAAAATATTTATTTTGTATTGTATTCTTCTCACTTCACATAGTTGCAACACTTCACACCCATTCCTGGGGGGTGATGAGTTATTCCTAGTGAGAAAGTTTGAGGATGGACTCAAGCATGACATATGATCTCAGGTGAACATCTTCAGGTTGACTTCCATCACTTCCACAGTCAACTAAGCGCTTATCACAGAGCTTAACCCTAGGTATTCTAGAGCTGTGAGGTAGGGAGGCTCAACATCCAGAGTTGATAACCTTCCGACTGACAATAGGAAGCATTGCTGGGAGTCTATGTGCGAAGACCTAAAGAGATGGGATATTCCTTCAGGTATTGAGGTGGTATCCTTCCAGTGTGGGAAAATTGGGAATATGAGTACACATTGTTCGAAAGGCCCAATGGAGTTCCAATATTGTGAAAAGATGGGCCATATTCAACATTTCTCTCATTGTTTCTCACCAGTAGCTGGTGATAGGGGTTCTTATAAGACTCCTTGTTCAATAGACGGACCACTAGCTTCTCACTATTCAGGTAATTGGAGTTATTCCGGCCATTCAAGATGAGGTGGAGATCATGGTCATGGTATCTATACACTAGTAATTCATATAAAACATGGTGGAGCAGCTAAGGGTGGACCAGAAAGGACGCAGGGTCACAATATTGGTTAGACAATTGTTATAGAGTATACCCAACAGGAACATGATTCCAGAACCTCTACAGTAAGAGGTGTGATTCAAGTTGCCTCAGTTTTAGCTTCTATAATTTTCGATACAGGGGCTTCCCATTGTTTCATATATTTTTCTGTTGTGGAGAGAATTGGTCTATGTATCTTTTCCTCTTCCGATATCTTGACGCTAGACACACTTTTAGGGACTAGAATGGCTAGTGTACGTCAGTGAAAGGAGTTCCCTCTTGAGATCGGTGTGTGTCACTTTTTTTGGGACCTATATTTCTTAGAGAGAATAGGAAATGTTATCATTCTTAGAATGGACTAGTTAGTCCCCTACTAGGTTTTTGTCAACATATATCATCGTATTGTGAGTTTCACATCTCCATAGGATAGTTTGTTTCTACATATGGGTGAATGGGATGTCCAGTAAAGTGGAGCAGGGCCCGATCATCATGGGTTGGGAGGATTTACAACCCAGATTTCTTGTTTGTATCTGGATTACCAGGGGACTTCCCAGATCAAATTTCCTCCAACGGTGGATCTTTTTAGGGATGTGTTTCCAAATGTTTTTTCATATTTTCCTCCATAGAAAGTGGTAGATTTTTTTATTGAGCTTATTCTAGGGGTGGAACTGGTGTCCATTACTCCTTATAAGATGACTAAACTGGAGTTATAGGAGCTCCAGAAGCAGTTTAGATGAGTTACATGAAAAGGGTTTCATTTGAACAAGTACTTATCCTTGGGTTTTTCTTATCCTATTTAGAAAGAAGGTGAATGGTACCTTCAGAATTTGTGTGGATTATCGGATGCTGAACTAGTTGACTGTCAATAACTGATATCCATTCCTAAGGATTGATGACCTATTTGATCATATTCGAGGATCCTAGGTGTTCTATTATATTGACTTTAGATCTAGTTATCATCATTTTAACATTAGACCATCTGATATACCTCTTACATCCTTTCAGATCAGGTATGGTCTATACAAGTATTTGGTTATGCTGTTTGGTCTCATGAATGCGCCTGCAGTGTTTATGGCACTGATGAACCTAGTGTTCCATCCATACTTGGACTCCTTCATGGTGGTTTTTATAGACAATATCTTGGTGTAATCTCACACTCAACATGACTAGGATACCCATATTGATATCATTTTGAGTACACTGAGAGAGCATAGGTTATATGATAGGATATCAAAATTCCACTTTTGGATACACCAAATCCACTTCTTGGGTGATTTTATCTCAGATATAGAAGTATCAGTAGACCTAGAGAAATTGAGAGAGGTAGTTTCCTTGGATTTTCTGAAGAACGTATTTTAGGTATGAAGTTTTATATGGATGGATAGTTACTAAATACATTTTATAAAGTACTTTTCACACTTAGTAGCGCCACTGGAGTTCCTGACTAAAAAAGGTGTGAAGTTCCCATGGATTGATTCTTATGAGTCTGCCTTTCAGGAGATGAAGGGGAGGTTGAATTCAGCACCAATACTGATTTTTCCAGAGTCGAGAAGGAGTTACATTGTTTACTGTGATGCTTTCGTTATCTGGTAGGGAGCAGTGATTATGTAGGAGGAAGGATTCATTGCTTAAGGGTCTCCACATTTGAGGCCACATGAGTAGAATTACCCAACACAGAATCTTTAGTTTGCTGTAGTTGTTCATGCTTTAAGTTGTTAGAGACATTATCTGTTGGGAGAGAATTTTGTGGATTTCACCGACAAAAAAAGTCTCAAGTATATCTCACTCACCGCGAATGGAGTTTGAGACATTGAAGGTTGGTTGAGTACCTTTAGTCCTTTGACTTTGAACTTTCTTATACTCTTGAGAAAGGCACCATAGTGGATAATGCATTTAGCATGAGGAATTAGATACAAGAAGTTCAGGTGGCCAGTATTGAGTGGAAACTTATGGCTCTATTCTCTGAGATGCATTGGGAGGTGCATGAAAGACTAGGGAAGACATTTATTTTTTTTGAATCTATTACCTCTACTCTGCATGAGAGAGGGAAATTGAGGCAGCTATCAGATGCTTAAGTCCTATTCCAATGGGAGAGGACCCTATTCTTGGATAGACTGTAGGAGAGGATGATATCTTTCACTTTCATGGGAGAGTATGGGTGTCAACCGACATACGCAAGGAGCTAATGAAGGATTTCTATTCTTCAGTTTGGCAAGTTCATCTTGGTGTCACAAAGATATTTGGAGATCTACCCCGTCATTATTGGTTCCCAGGCATAAAGAGATATGTCGTTGGGTTTTCCTGAGGTGTTCCACCTATCAGCAGGTGATGGTAGAGTATCAACGACCAAAAGGGATTTTACAGTAGTTACCCATTCCCGAGTGGAAGTGGAATGATGTCATGATAGACTTCATGATTGGTTTTCATAGGTCTCTTTGAGGGAATGATGTAGATTGGGTTTCCATTGATAGACCAACGAAGGTTTCACATTTCATAACAATCAGGGAGACCATTAGTGTTGATAAGTTTAGAAGGTTGTACATCCAAGAGATTATGTGTTTACATGGTTTTCCGCACACTATCATTCTAAACAAGGACACCCATTTTACTTCTTGGGTCTAGGAGGTACTATAGAGGGATTTGGGTACACATGTACTTCTGAGTATAGCTTGCCATCCCGAGATAGATGGTATGTCCAAGCATACGATTCAGGTGATGGAGGAAATGTTTTGTGCATGCGTCCAAGATTTTGGAGGTTCTTTGGAGAATCAAATACCCCTAGTGGAGTTTTCCTATAATAATAGTTTTTAAGAAACTATTCATATGGAACCTTATGAGGATTTGTACGGTAGGCCATGTCGATCACCCTTATGTTGGCTGGAGGCAGGAGAGGAAATTATGTTGGGACCTCATCTTGTTCAGGAGACCACAGAGCAGGTCGAGTTGATTTAGAAGAGGATGGATACAGTACAGTCATGACGTAAGTATTATGATGATTGATGAAGATGACCTCTAGAGTTAGAGGTCAAATATCATGTTTTTCTACATGTCACACCGAGGTTGGGACACATGAGGATTTTTAGACAAGGTAAGATTTCATCGAGATTAGTTGGGCCATTTGAGGTTTTGGAGAGATTCAGTCCAATTGCATATCGGTTGGAGTTACCTCAGAGGTACCAGTATATGCATGATGTCTTCCATGTTTTGTAGCTACAACGTTACTTCTCAGACCTGTCTCATTATTTCAACCCTGGGAGATTGTTTGGAGGTGGATGCATTGTTCGAGGAGCATCCTATCGGGATTTTTGATCACAGAGTGAAGGTTCTCCATGGACGCTCTATTCCTATGGTATGGGTGATATGGAATCACATGAGAGTACATGAAGAGACTTGGGAAAGGGAGGCTGATGTGTGATCGTAGTGGATAGAGTTGTTCGAGGATTCTTATTTTCTTCCTTCTTAGGGAAATTCAGGGGTGAATTTTTTCAAGGGGGGTGTTTTTAAGAACTCAGATATTCATTTTAGATATGGATCTTTTTTCTGGTGTTTTTTAGAAAATAGGGGTTTCTGGATATTTAATGAGTAGACGTTGTGTTCTTATGAGAACACTTCTTGTACTGGGTTGTCACGAGTATCCGAGTACTAGCCGTGTATTTATAAATAACACACAATGTATTTTTTTTATTTGTTATATTGGATTGTGGTCACATATAATCGACAGAAATGACTTCTTCTAAACCCATCTCATCCAGGAGTGATGGATATCTCCAATTCTTCTCTGAGCCCCCAATTGACTGTCTGTGCTCCAAATGGAAAAGCATCAGTTGAGTTGGAATCACATCGGTGATTTATTACTTTTTCTAGATCCCATTCTCTTGATTTCTCATATTGTGTGAGATATTCAAGGATGAATGTTTTTTTCCTTTTTTAGATCTATAACGTTCTAGGCCAATTCATAGGTCAATGTTCAAGAGTGTTCTTCATACAATGTTGAGTTAGGTGGTTTGTTCCTTTTCGTAGTTTTTATTTGAATTGTTTGTGCAAAAATGCCCAATACCATAGTTCAGGGTATTGTGGGTTTAGGGAATTTAACCATCTTAATGACTTCAATTCTTTGTTTACTTTAGTAGGGATATTGGATTGTGAATATGGATTATTTTCTATGCAATGGATGTGTTTTTCCATATTTTATATTTTTTTCCATTGGGTCCAGAACTTCTTATTAGGATGCTTTGTTTTCCATGCCTAGTGTTGTTAGGATGGAGTGATATTATGTGATATGTTGTGATGTGCTTATAATATATTTATAAAAGTAGTATATTGTGATTTAAATTGGATTTTGGATATCATTTGTGAACTATTGACTTACACAGGGCTGTGGGAACCTGGTGATGTTAGACCATAGGGGGAATGGACGCTGAGGGATTCCCCAGAGTGTCTTTTTTACTTTTTACATTGTGAGACCATAGGGGAGATGGACTTGTGTGTTCCCTCAGAGTGTCTTTAGTTCCATGTTGCTATACCACATGGGGAATTTGACGTCGAGTGCTTCCTCATAGATTCTGTAGTTTACAGATAAAAGAACACATGGGGAATTAATGGTGAGTGATTTCACAAAGAGTGTTTCTTTAAGCTTAACTAGAGGGGTTCATCTGTGAGTACTTCCTAGAGGGTTTCTTGTGAATGTTTATTTTATTAATTAACGAATGTAAATTAATGTAGTTGAAACTGTCTGATTGTTTACTTTTGAGTACTCCCTTTTTTATTACTTTATTTTTGCATATTGCCTACAATATATATTCACTGACAATTAGGCACAGATCTTTGGGTGGTTGACTATTGGGATTCGTCTCACACCCTATTTGGGTCATGCTTTTGGGCCCAAAGAGTTTATATTTTTATAGGTATAGATAATGGAAATCACCCTTCTACTTCAGGTACTTGATTACTATAGAGCTGGAGAGCACGAAACCAATTTGAGGCTTGCGATGCTACAAGAGTTATTTTCATTTTTTCCTTTTTAATTTGTCTTAGTAATGTACTTCTACATCATGATTTGTTTGGATACTTTCCTAGACATATGTGGCATGAATAATTTATATATTTTCTCCAGTTTATTATCTACATGTAGTTTTCAAATGTTTACTATTGTAGGGTATTATTACTCCTCCCACTATTGTTACTTGTTTATTTCTATTGTGTTAGTCTGCCACTAAGGGCATAGATTCCCCACTATCACACCCATGGCCCTCACTACTAGTCGGTAGCCTTTGGAATTTGGTAAAATGTACTTGAGGCCATGTGACCAACTGGGTATGGGGCACCACTAGGCGGCACCCGGAACCGGGATGTTACATTTTGAACTCAAAGGAAGATAACACACTTCGATATTTAGGCTTCAATCCTGAGTAAAATTGATTTATCTTACTATAAATATTTTGAATAAAATATGTAATTTACTTCGACCAATTAGTGAAATTTTATTCATATGCGGTACAGATGCTTCCCCCTTTTCTCTTAATTAAAATAATTTATTTTCCATCTTATGTCAAACAACCTTTTGAAAATATTTCTCAACTAAGATATTCATAAATTTAAACTATTCCATGGAATCAATATCTTCACTTCCTCTGATATTTTTAATCATTGAGAACCACATATCGGCTTCACCTTCAAAATGATAAACAATAAGACTAACCATTTGATTGTCTGAAAGACCCATTACATCAAAAAAATCTAGTGCTTTAATCCACCTTTCAGATTTCATAGGGATAGATAATCCTCTGAATGATGGTGGATGTGGGCTCATGAAATTATATATGATCAAAATCTGCCTCGGTGGTTGGTCTTCTTGATCTCATGCATGGACATTACCACCATTTATCACCTAAGTCAACTGAGACATCACTACAATAAACAGTTCGGTTCTAATTCCTACTATCTCAGGATGTTGATTTGGAAGGTTACATCCATCTATATAGCTTCCCGGCACAACTTCCCTATTTCCCATATGGAAAACCATTCTGGAAAAACATATCTTAGATAAAGGAAGGTGTAAATCTTCAAATGCTATATCATTTGGATCATAAAGTAAAAATATTTTATAGATATTATATTAATAATATTGTAACTCCTAATGTTATCTAAAATGACCTTTGATACCAACTATAAGTCCCCAACCATAAACATTACTTAACAATAAGATAAGTCAAAAATTAGCATTAATTTATTTCTAGGATCTTTTAGGTTTAGATCTTTAGATAATTAATTCATAACCAATACATAGAATCCTAAATTTTACAGGTTTACACTTCTACTCAATATCCATTTATTTCATAAAAAAATTCTTTAAAAATAAACATGGTTTATTTCATGTTTAAACAACATAACTTTTCATTGATCCCATACTTGGATCTATTATTATTCATGTCCTGTGAAAAACATTTCAAAACTATGGATGAGAATAAAAATCTCACTAAGGGATACACAAAGATATGAAACTGTTAGTCTTGGGAAAACATGAAAACCATGAATACTTTTTCATAATGTAATATTTTTAACTTTAGGAAGTAGTAAATATATTTCACTGAATATAATATTATCACTTACCCTTTTTATAACCAAAATATTACTATAAATCACATATAAATAAGCATATAACATATAAAGGTAACATGGAACATAAATATACTTAAATAGAATAACCATACAATAGAGTTCCACACATATCACTAAATGGGATAGCCATAGAGGCGACTTCCATACACAATTCATTAAAGATTATAATGTAACCACCTGTCCATGGTTTATTAGGGAACCACCTGTCTTTGGTTTATCACATAACCAACTTTTATTGTCTTATCACGTAACCACCCGTCAAGTGTCCAAGTATCATTATATAATCATAACACCTAAAAGATTACAATTATCAAAATTTTACTCTTAAAATTACATTTTCAATCAAAATAGATCATTTCAAGATATTAAAATAGTGAATCAACATTAGAAACCATTTTCAATACCAAAACACCAAAAAATCAACAAGGGATTTCTTTTCATTTTAAAAAACATTAGGCTTATAGAGGAAGCCAAATAACAAATAATAGTTATGGAAGTGAAGAAGTCATTGTCTCCACATTTGATAAAAACATTCATTTTTATATTTTAGTAAAATATTCATAAAAATGACTCCATATTAATGAAATTAAAATTCAAATGGGTTTATAATACACTTTATAAAAGAAGGTGGTTTATAAAATCAATTTATGCCTCAACGAAAGGAGATTGAGACGAAGTCCCTTACCTTGAGTCTGACTCATCTCATTCATTAATTATGTTATGAATAATAAATAATAGGTTAATTTATACTTAGTTCAAAACCTTTACATGTTTATTATTCATTTTATATTACTTATTATCATTTTATAAAAAAATAAATAATTGTTTAAGTTCATATCGGTCATTTTTTTAGTATTCTGTACTTGAGTCAAAAAGGAACTCATTTTGATGTAAATTGTCCATGTGTTTAGAGTATATAATCTCTAGAATATTATTAATTATTTAAATATTATATATATTCATTATATATGTATTTATAATTTCAATAATATTTTGAATTAATAATTGAAATGCACCATTCATGGAGACCATAGGTTGTTTGTACGCATGAACGCTACTTTCATTTAATTGTAATATTAAAAGAATATTAATAAAATGATATTAATGTAAATTATAGTACTAATATTATATTTATTTTTTGTATTTATCATAGTTTTAATAAAACAATCCTTTATACGTTCCATGTATGGAGTGAACGGGTCATATCACTTTGAGGGGGAAGTAGTCCGCACTTCCTCAAATGAAATTATCATATTTACTCATTATGGAAAGAATAAAGTTATATTTTAAATAAAAATTAGAGAAGAATATAGAAAATATAAATATAATATATATCATATATAAATACAGTTCCATAATATTGGCCACCATGAGAGGTGGTTGGGTAATGTTGAACAATCATCATTTTGTGAGGTTGTAGTTCACCGTATAAAGAAGCAGTATGTTTGTATCCATCAGATGGGGGTGTGTGTATGTGTTATTCGAATCCATAACATAAAAAATCCTAGTATATTGAGTTTACTAGTGTTGTTATTTAATAAAAAAAATATGATGATCTTAAGGAGTGTACAAGGAAAATAAACAAATTGAACTTCAGAGAAGACGTTACCTCTAAATAGGGTAACTTCTTTTTATTTAA
Source organism: Viscum album (assembly GCA_963277665.1). NCBI lineage: Eukaryota > Viridiplantae > Streptophyta > Magnoliopsida > Santalales > Viscaceae > Viscum > Viscum album. The sequence goes on from OY728121.1 coordinate 430,010,631, forward strand.
TCCAAAAGGCTTTCTTGAGTTTTCTTATACCAAAGGTAACTATTCTAGGAGAAAATGACGGATTTCAGAAGAATATTTGAGTTGAATTTTTATGATCCAAGGGTCTTGATAGGTGTGAGGAAGTAAGTAGATGTCGTGGCTTTTTATAATAAGGAGGAGGGACACTTTAGGAAAGTCTTGAAATATTAATTTATTATAAAATGATTTTTGAATTATAATAGTTACAAAGTGATATATTTAGAATTAATAATTATATTGGGTCTAAATAGTCTCAAAAAATTGGTTTTAGATAAGTTTAGGTCACAATATTATCTATTTCTTTAAGTATTAACCCTTAGTTAAAAACATTAACTCTTACCATGTCTACTTGTATTTTAAAAATATATGGTTACTATAGTTACTATAAATTTATAAGATAACCAAAATTGGATCATTAATAACATTTGTAACATTATATAATTAATTTTTTTGAATCTTATATTTTTAATACTCTTATATCATTTAATAAAATAGTATTTGTTTTAAAAACTCATTTCTGTCAATTTTGACACTATTTAGTAATGGATTTTTTTCAAACTTGTAACAACTTGATTACTTCAAAAAAAAGGAATTAACTCAAAGATAGTATGTCAATATCATCCATAAAATTCGTGTCTATCAGCAAAATATTAAATTTATATTTATTTTACTATTTATAATATCATTTATTTGAATCTTTCATTAATAAGGTAGTCACTGCATCATCATTGTGTGATAAATAAATTTATTTATTTAATTTATAAAAATTATAAATAAACTACAATGATTTTGGAAATATATTAATATTTCAAATTACTATTTATTTTCATATATATTAGTTATATAAGACTAAATTAAAATTGATTAATAAAAATATACATGTTTATGTTATATTTCCCTTTTCTTGAAATTAGAAATTATAAAATGCCATTTTGACAAACATGTAGCTCCCAAATTCCAAAAGTTTGGCTTAATGATTCTATTGGTTAGACATATCTCAAAAAATATGATTATGACACATTTTAGGATAGTTTTATATTATTATAATATTATTTTTTTACCCTTATTTACCCGAATTACCCTTTAACCATGACAAATAAAAATAACTATTGAAGTTAGTATTCATAATGTAAAAAAATAAAATGTACCTATTTATAGAATTTTGACCTTCTGATTCTAAATCTGGAATACAATTTTCCAAATCCCAAACACATATTGAAATTAATTAATTTAAAATTAATTCCCATTGTCAAAACTGGAAAATGGGTTATTATGAAGTAAAATATATCAAAATATTGACATGTGTTTCTGTCCAATTTAAATGTGAAATTACATCCAATGACAAAAATTTGATTAAATGAAAAAAACATAATGAAATTAAACTTTAATACAAAATAAAACTATAATCAAATAATATAAATTAATTATATGAAAAGGTAGTTTTGAATTAAAATACATTATTTTTAACTATTCATTAAAATGTAGATTTTATCAGAAAAAACCAAAATTTCAGCTAAAATATATTTTGATGTCCCAGTTGTAAAGAATAATTTTATTTTGTCAATTATAACAAATAAAACTGAAAAAAAAACTTGATTTAAAAAGGTTTCTTGATCAAAAGGTGGTAAAATGACTTTTAAAATTATTAGAGTATTTCATGCTTAAAATTGGATTCATTCTCATTTTAAGGCTCTAAAATTTATTGGATAATTGTAAAAAAATTAACAAACATGTATAATAATATTTTAGTTAGTTATATTCCTTATTTCCAATACAATGGCTGGACGTTAGCTACCATTTAAAATAATAATAATAATATTGTATTATTTTTCGGTATAACTCATTCTTGTTGGCAATGTAATATTTTAGAGAAACCTATTTTTGTGTGTCAAGTATGATATCAGAAAAAGTTTCCTCTTTATCATAAAATTAATATATTATTCATAAATATTAATATAAATGGAAAATTATTATTCTACAAATACATGGGATGTTGCAATAATCAATTAGTTTTTTTAAAAAGGAATTTTAATCTTTTATAATATGTTTTTACTGGTATTTATAGCTTTTTGTGAGTGAATATGAAAATTAATTTTGGAAAAATAAAGAAATTTTTTTATAAAAAGTATAAAAAATTTGAATCCTTATAATTACTATATCTTACGGTGCTATTTTTTTTAAAACGTTGATTTTTCATTGAATAGTGAAAAAAATAACTTTTCTTGAATATTATAAATTATTTTAAAGTAATTATAATTTCAAATGATATTATTGATTGGTTTTAAAATTTCTTTAATTAGTTTTTTCATAATATAATCCAATTATGAGGTTTAAATGAGTTTTATACTTGATTTTATATAATAACATTTTGTACATAAAAATGGATTTTTTTTGAAAAATAATTTTCGTCACATTTTTCCTGTATAATTAAATTTTAACACTTATGAGTTTTAAATTTAAAAAAATATATTCCAAATTTTGAAATAATTTTTGTTTTTTTAAATAGGTTCCTTTTATTTTTTGGATAATATTATTAGTAACCTTAATATTTTTTAACCATAGTAAAGGGTAAATCTGTTCATTAAAGACAGAAATAAAATTACAAGGACTATAAAATGAACCTAGAAATGAATTTATTTTATTAGATCAATATATATAATCCATAATCATAATAATTCACATATATATCCTTTTATTTCCATTTTAAAATGATTTTTACTTTTATAATATTTAACTGAATATAATGCCAAAAATGTTACAGTCATGCTTTTATTTAATATTAAATTTTCATCCTAGGGATAAATAGGGGAAATTTTTTGTAATAAATTTTCATCTTGAATATATATTATTTTCAATAATGATAATGTGTTTATTTTTTAGTGAAAAAATAATTACCGTAAAATCCTATGCAACATTGGTGTACTAATTATTCAACAAATAGAAAATTAAATATACATAACTTAAAAAATGTGAAAAATAATAAAACATGAATAAATTAACATAAATTAATGAATTGATAAGTCACAATTAGCATGGAATGGGATATAACTTAAAAAAATTCATTTAACGAATAACTGATAATTAACTGCATTAACCAATTATTTAATAATGAAAATGTCTTAGATAGTAATAACTAAATACTGAATGAAGGTAGGGTTTAATTATTGAATGTAATGTTTCACAAAAAGATGACACCATTACCAATAATATATATATACTCAATATTGTTTGACACATACATCATAAAAACACATAGGATTTATGTCAATACCTTTCACAAGACACTTAATGTAAAGATCAATAAACTAGATTATTTAAAACTACTTGGTTATAAGCTTGAAGGGTTTGAATCCAACTTATTTTGTCTCATTATACTACCAATGCATCAAGAGGCTTTTCATAATAGGTATCCAACCCATTTATTTAATTTCCAAATAATTCCCCATAAAAAATAATTAACTCAATTCATAATCAATATAACTTATCATTAAGTGTCTTTACTAAGTAAAGGATACATATTTATCAATATTTCTAAAAAAAATAAAATAACTATTAAAGTAAATATCATATGTAAAAATGGTATAATTTTCAAAAAATAAACTTATCCATGATATTAATAATGACATAAGTAAATTTAATGTCTACAAGAATGTGAAAAACTAAAAAAAACTTAATGAGTATAAAAAGGAATCGAGAAAGTGAATGTCAATAAATTACTTCATCAATGTAATTGTAAAAAATATAGAGGAATATTTAGGATGATATCAGTATAATATAGTCCCCTTAGAGTATGAATAAATGTTTCTGTTCATTTATTAATTGAAATATCATAAATAGACCTTCGAGAACATTATTGATGAAAATATCCATTTCGTCTTGAAAAACATTTTGAAAATACTTTTCTTTGATTTTTTAAAAACTATAAGTTGAGAATAATTTTTGAAAATAAATTTATTTTTCAAATATCCATTGAATCATGCAAAATTATCTATAAAAAATTTTGGTGGTCATGATGGTTGGAAATCTCGTTCATGCCATACATGTTAAAAAAAATTCATTCACATTTTCAGTGAAAACTATATGGGAATCATTTTGAAAAGGACATAAATATTACTTTAAATGTTTTTACAGATTAAAAATGGATAATAATTTCATTAATAAATATTTATGGAAATTTTGTTTTAAATGTTTTTCAAAAATATTGGATTTGGAAGAAAAAATATTTCCGACCAAAGTGAAAAATGGAGTCATATTTTAATAAAATCATTTTCTAACAAAATTTTATGTACCAAAGAGTATAAAAATGGTACTATTATTTTATATGGTTCATTAATAACCATATGAGAATAAAATTAAATGGTTTATTAAAAAATTATCATATATTTTACTTCAACTGAAATTTAGTAATGAAAAATATCAATTAGAATGTAATTGTTAGGTAAACCCTTACAAATATCAAAACATTGAAGTGATAATCAACCAATTAATCAATTATGTAAATCAACTATACATAAAAATAATAAAATTGGAATTGAAACATAATGTAAATAAAAGTAATTACACACATTATCTTTTCATGACATAGTCCACAAAGTAGACGTGAATTGGGTTAAAAAATACCATACCTTACAATTTCTTTTTTTAGAACATTATTTTTCATTATGTGTAGTGGTGTTAAAGAAGTTATTAAATTATTATAGAACCCAATTAATATTTATAATATAATATATGATCCCATTATAAAATCGTATCATGTTTTTGTTAATAATATTTCATTATTTTTATTGTCTAGGGTGTTTCCTTGTTTTCTAATTCCTTCTTTGTCATGATTGTTCCAATTCTAGAAAATATTATATATTTAAATTATCTAAAGACTAATAATAATGAAATAATTATAAAACTACTTCTTTTATTATACTTATTTATCATCCATTTGGTGGGGGTGATGAAATGGGATTTACATCGCTTTGTGAAGGTGGTAGTCCACATGTACACAAACGATGTAATCACATTTACATGAGTGAAAAGGAAAGAGAAGAAATGATAAATACATATTATCTTTAGAAAAAGATGATTATGTTTTTAATATCATATTTATGTCATTCATATCACATATAATAATTAAACTCATTTTTATCACCTTCCATGTAAAGTGTCATTGAAAGACAGATCATATCGCTTCACGAGGTGGTAGTCCGCCACACACACGAGTAATATTATCGTATCGCATACAGAATTGTAGGGGAAGATATATATATGATATATTGAATCTATATGTTTAATTATGTTTTAAATATCATATATATATATATATATATATAATTCATATCCATCATCATAACCAACCTTGAGAGGTGGGAATGGTAAAATGAATGACACCGGTTTGTGAGGAGATAGTCCTCCATACAGATAAATGACCATTTCATAACCCATTTAATATAAGTATGTGAGTTTATAGGTAATAAAAATAATATAAAAACATCTTTGTATATGGATGTACTAATATTATTATATTATCATGTTTTTAAAATAATTTAAGGATGTGGAGAATGAAATAAAATAAATAAGTTTTTTGAAGAAAATTTCATCCCTTTCAGGTATCCTCCATAGGATTCCACTAAATCATTCAAAGGATGGGTTTAATAAGACAATAAATCGTAAAGGATGAGGGGAGGAAATTTGGGATGTGTTATGGGTAGGTATTTTCTGAAAAAGTTGTTTTAAAGTATGAATAATAGGGGAGAGTGAGTTCTCTTTTATAGTTGAGGAGGAGTGACATTCTTCTTAATACTCAAAATTATTCAATATTCGATATTCTCCCTTAAATTATGTAAATAAAAAATTAAACATAAATTGGTTGTAAGGATTATATGGTTGATAAAAAACTCAAAAAACACATGATTTAACAATTTTTATTCGTAACTTATAAGATTTTTTATTTTTACCATTTTGGGTTTTGATTACAGTAACTAGTTTTCCCATCATGGAAATTTATCCATTAAGAATAAATTAAATTGAGACTAATTAGATAATTTATAAAATTTGATTCTAAATATTATATGTAAGATAAAAAAATATAATTACTGTGTTATGGAAATTAATGTCAACACAAGCACATGTTACATGCAAAAACACTACTTTAACCTTAACCGTGGTAACATAGTATTTACTATTTAGGCGTCAATATAGTCATTATAATAGTAAAATTGGTACATCAGTGGAACATATTTTATAATTATTATAATTTAAAAATAACCTAGAATAATATAAGATTTTAATAAGTCTTAAATCATTTAACAAAATATAATTTTCATCAAATGATCTTAATGTCAATGTTGACATTATTCATTAAAATTTAATATTAAAATAAAAATATAGTGATAGAATAAGAATATATTATGTTAAAAAATGTGTAAAATTGTATATTTATCTAAAATAATAATGGACCATAATAATTAATTCAATATTCTTCCCCTTTTATATTTTTAGTATGTGTTATTTAATTTTTGTACTAACTAAATAATTATTGTGTTGGTATTTCATAAGAATTTTAAGCAATTAATTCATTTATAAAAATTAAATATAATTAAATATGATAAAAAAAATAATTTATCATTCTAAATAATACTTATAACCGGATAAATTTTTTTCTTTCCCTATCCCAAATAATTATAGATATTAAAAAGAAGGAAGTTATCTTTTTTGTATTTTTCCATACCTACAATATTATACGGGTCATATTCGTTGAAAAGTTGGATGTAATTTATATATTTAAGATAAAATGTAAAAAAAGTGTAAATAAACTAATTAAATATATTATATATTATATATTATGACATTTAAACTCTTATCAATTTAGTTTAAACCCCATGTTAATCTATTTTGACCTTAACAGTGGTAATTAATTTTTTCAACATTCATTATTCATTTTGGTTAACAATTAAGTTCGTATAATTAAAAATTATAAATAATAATTAAAAATATTGAATCAATTTTTAAAAATTCAAATAATATAATTATAAAATATTAATTTAAAATCAATCCTGCAGATGTGACAAGAAAGTGGGGTTTTAAAGTAAAATATTCAAATGTTTTTAGAGTTCTTACATCAAGTTTCAACCTAAAAATTAATTGGATTTACATATATATATATATAATTGAAAAAGTTATACTTTATACCCAATTCAAAATATAATTTAACATTATAAATAATTTGAACGAAAAGGTAGTTCTCAACTAAAATTCATAATTTTTTATTATTCATCAAAAAATGAAACATTTCAAAAACATACAAAAAATCACTATAAAATAATTATGATATTGCGGTTTCACAAATTAATATTATTTTTTCATATAAATTTTATAATATTGGTAAAAATTAATTTTAAATTATATGTGAAAATCACGACTAAACATCCTTTTAGAAAAAATACAGTTTCTGAAAAAACATTTATTTTTATTTTAAATAATGATTATTTTTTATGATAAATATATAATTAATAAACATGTTTATAATATATATTTTAAAAATATATTTAATCCTATTCATAAACTCCATTTCAAAGTAAAGGATATAACTATCATGTTAAATAAAAATATTAATAGTATATTATTTTTTGGTGAAACTCCCTCTTGTGTGTAACACAAGCTATTTAAGAAACTCATTATTGTTTATAATAGAATATAAAATCAGTTGTGTTTTTAATAAAGGTTAATTATGTTATTGAATAAATATATTAGTAAGTATCAAGTGTTATATTTTCTTCTATGTTTGGTGTTGCGTATCATACACACTATCAAAGACAATGTTCTTATTTTAAAATCTTGGGGTGTTGCATTCTCCCCACTTTAAATAAATTTCCTCATCGTAACCGATATTTGATCTTACTAATCTAGGGTTTGATATTGGAAAATTATTTTATTTAAAAACCCACATCACAAAAGTGTTAATAAAAAATCCTCTTAAGAAGAGAGAAAGTAATAGTACCAAGGTCATATGGACCACACATAACTAGGTATCTATATAAGAGAATATTGGTGGAAATTGAATATTCAAAAATTGAGTCAAATAAGAAATATTTATAGAGTGTCATAATGTTAATTTATCATAATAATTTGAATGTTCAATTAAAGTATAAGATTTTCAAAACCAAAATTCTGTGATGATTTGAAATAATATCTGATTCATCAAATATGAATGTAATAAGATACCATTTTTGTTTCAAGATCTTTTTCCAAAAGTCAAGGACTTATTTCTCTATATATAAATATAAGGAAATATAATTACTTGATAATTTTCAAATTCATAATCACAGTTTCATCCATTTTTTGTTTTTATATAAATTTCCAATTCACAACTTATTGGAAAAAAATGAATATACATAAATGCTTTTTATACCCCAAGCCCTATAATTTACTTTTAACAGATGATAAGTTCCATAAATGAGTCATAAGTACTTCCAAATATATATAACTATTTTCTAATACCAATATATTGATAATAAGTTATATAATTATATAATATCTAAGCATATAGAGTAACATCACTGGTTCATCAGTAATATTTATTTTTTAAATAATTTACATAGAAAAAAGGATATATAAACTAGGACATCGCAATGAGTAGTGGTAGTCGAAAAAACAATATCATCCTTCTATCATGGTTTCAAGACCTGTGACCCTTATAGATGTGATGTTTTTTCACCTATAATACGTGTTTTCCTTTTTTAAAACTGTATTAATATGATTCATATAATGTTTAAAAAAATAATATTGACATCTCTGAAATAAATTTTATCATTAAATAAAATTTTTAATATGGTTTTCAATATGACTTATTTCTATTTAAATGTTTGTTAAAATGATTATAAAATTGTCACAATGTAATTAATGATAATATTGACACTAAATTCTCTCAATACCGGTAATCTTATGTCTATAAAATTTATAGGAATTATTCCCCAAATACATTTTACACTAAAAAATATACATTCAATAAAATTATCTAAAATGTACATAATCTTTGTTGACTACTAACACATAAAAACAAAAAATTTGTGTTTAATAATTTGAACATGTGAAAAATATTAATTTCATTAAAAGATAATGGTATCCAAAACTCTTAAGATAGTGACGAAATATATGATTCAAACATTATCAAAATATATTTATTGAATCTTATAACCAGAATACCATTTGTAAAAATACATCTAAAATTTAATTATTATATCTAAATACACAAATGCTTCATCTCTTTTGTTTTAACATCATTCATTCCTTTGTCTATTTTTTATCCATGGTCATTCATTCTCATTATATATTAAAATTCCTCATTGTGGTTTATAAGGAAAATGTGATTTATCCTAAGAATATTCCATAGGGGTGTAAAATTGATTATGTGGTATAGCTCATTGGCGTATTCCAGGTATTGCATGTGTCAATCCTAATTTAAAATTTTAGTATTTATTTAACCTAGGTACATCTCTTCTATAACCATGTCTACTTATAGTATAAATTCAGGGTGTTATTTCTAGGAAAAAATAACATAAAATATACCTTATAAAAAATTTATGATTTTCTTCTATATATATCCTTAAATTCTAGCATAGGTTTATGTTCCATAATATATTATTTCATAAATCTAGATCCAAAGGTATACACTAAACTTCCATTGATACCAGCTATAGAGACCCTAACCCTAGTATCCTTGAGTTGATGTCTTACTTTATTATATTTGAAAAAATACAAGGGTTTGAATAATGAAGTACTCATCAGTTTTTTAGTTTTGAAAAACTAGATACATAAATGATACCCATTTTAAAATGGGAAAAGAATAAAAAGAATAAAAAATTAAAGATAATAATCCTTGAAAATCATACCATGAATTCTTCTTCATATCATAGAGAAGGTAAACAAAATAAAAATGATATTGAATGTTCTAAATGGGTGACGTACAATAAAAGCTGTCATTATTTAATAAAAATAAGAAATATGGAAAGGTAAATAATTTAATAGACTATAAATGTGTGTAACTTGATTTCATGAATAGTTATGTAATAAGAAATATGGATATATAAATATCTAAAAAACATTTCTTGGAATTAATAACTGGTAATGAAATGCATCCAGAGATAATGTTATAGTGAAAATCTACTAGATAGGAATAACTGAATAATAAATGAAGGAAATACCAAATTATTGGACATCATCTTTCCTAGGCACATGATTCCTTTACCATCATAATCTATCCTAGAAATGGTTTAATACATATTAGGTAAAAACCCATTGGATTTGTCTCAAGACCTATGATAAGATAAATACTATCAAGATATATCCTCCAAGTATTTTAAAACTACATTGTTATAAATGAAAATGGTTCATGGCCAAAAGATTTTGTCTCATGAAACTAATGATGCATCAAAGGGATTACATTAACCGATCCCAACCCCATGTTTTGAATTTCTAAATAATTCATCATATATAGAATAATTTATTTAATTTATATACAATGTTCCTTATCATCAGGTATCTATATTATATAATTGATGCAGATTTATCAATATTCCCAAAATAAATTAAATAAATACAAATTTAATCACCATTTGAAAAAAAAATTATATGGTTCAATAAATAATTATATCCATGATAAATAATATATTCATTTAGGGTAAATATAATATCTGCATGAAAGTGAGTCATTCATTGTAAATTTAATGACTACAAGTTTGAATCAATAAAGTAAAAAATAAATAATTTCCTTCTTTAAAGTGATTATAAACCATCCATATGAATATTAAGGATGTTTTAAATTCAATATAAACCCATGTGTGTAAGAATAAAGGTTTTGATATTGATAAATTAAAAAAATCAATAATGATCAGTAAAAATATTCTTAGGTAAAATGTACATTGCATATTTAAAAACATTTTGATAATCCTTTTCATTGGAAATGAATTTCCAAAACAAAAATTTCAGAAATTTTTAGGAAAATTCATTTCATTTAAAATAACATTTGAAATATATAAATTTATCCTTAAAAAATTGAGTGGTGATGAGGGCTGTAAATTCTATTCATACAGTACACTTTAAAACAGATATTCAATTCAAATTTCTGAGAAAATATGAATGGTTAATTTATTTTAATGAAAAAAAGGATTACTTTTTCATTTTTTAAAGATTAATAATTGGAAAAAATTCCATTAATAATTCATTTTCAAAAGGTTAAAAACATTTTTTAAGAAATTTTTTAAAACATGGTTTTTGAAGAAAGCATATTTCCAACCGAAGAGAAAAATGATGTCATATTTTCATAAAAACATTTTAAAGAATATTTAAGTAAATTTGAGTATAAAATTGTATTATTATGTTAAAGGGTTAATTAAATACTATATTAAAATAAAATATAAGTATTAACAAAAATATATCAAATAATTTCCTATACATGAAATTAAATAATGAATAATCTGGATTAAAATGAGATTATGAAGTAAACCCTTACAAAGATCATAATGTTGAAGTAAGAATAAACCAAAGAATCAATTATGGGAATAAAATATAAAACCCCATAAAACATGTTAATATAAAAAAATTATCAAATGTAATTTTACTACACACATATTCTTTTAATTTCATAATAAACAAAGTATAATTTTATCCTAATGAATGGAAATTGAAATATGCAATCCCTTACTCAACGCTTCATTTTTAGTAGAACATGATTTAACCCCCTATATAGTTGTTCTAGAAATGTTATTAACATCTAACATAACCATAATCATATTTATAAGGTCATATGTGATACTACTATAACACTTTATCACACATTTGTTAATAATATTTCATTAGTTTAATTTTTTTAGGTGTCAATATCATTATTTTCTCATTTGTTATTTATCATGAAAGTTCCAATTATTGGGAATATTATATAGTTATATCATCCCCATAATAATAATCATGACATAATTATCATATTACTTCATTAATTATAGTTATATATCGCCAATTTTTTGTAGTAAATAAAATTGAATCACTTCAATTCGTGAAGGTAGTAGTCCAGATATAAACGAATGATGTTATCATCTTTATGTGAGTGAAAAGAAAAAAAAGAAATGATATATATATTTATTACCACCCCAAATGATAAATATATCATGAATATAATAATTATTTCATTTATATTAGTTGTAATTATTTACATTATCTTTATCACCTTCTATTTCAAGCGTTAATGAAAGATAAATGACATCGCTTCACGATGAGGAAGTTTTACGTACACACGAGCAACATTATCATATCTACCATAGAATGGTAGGTGAATAAATATATATATATATATAGTGACTCTATATATATATAAATATAAATATATATCATTTATATAATTTCTATCCATCATCATATCCATCCTTGAGAGGTGAAAATGAAAAACGAACAACACTGGTTCACGAGGTGTTAGTTCGTCGTACACATGAACAATGATTTCATAACATATTTGATGGAAGTGTGTTTGGTTATTGGAATAAAACATACAATAAAAAATCTATGTATATGGAAGTTTCTTATTTTTTTATATTATCATGTTTTGAAAATAATTGAGGGATGTGGAGAAGGTAATAAAATGAATATTTTGTTGAAGAACAATACCTCTCCTTCATGTATCATACTTAGGTTTTCACTAAATCATTCAGTGGTTGGATTTATTATCAAACAATGGATTATATGATTAAGTAAGGGAATATATGATTTTATATGGGTAGGTATTTCTGAACCAAAGTGGATTGAATGTTTTAAGAATTGGGGAGAGTGAAGTTCCCTTTTATAGTTGAGGATGAGATACATTCTTGTAAATAGTCAAAAGTATGTACAATCAGGAGGTCTCCAATAACTAATGTGGATCCAATATTTAAAATTAATTTGTTTTATGTATTAAATGGTCAATCCACACCTCCATAACATTATAAAAACATGTTTTAATCACTTTTTTCCCTATTTTCTTGGTTTTTGAATTTTTCTAATTTTTGGTTCTAACTATGGTATCTTGTTTTATAATAATGAAAATTTATCCATTAAGAATTAATTAAAGTAAAAAATTATCATATAGTTTTTAAATAATGATTTAAATTTTATAACTATTTATTGAAATATAATTTTTAGGTTTTTTGGAAATTAAATTTAACATAAGAACATGTAAAGTGCAAAAACACCACTTTAACCTTAACTCCATTAACATAGTTTTTACTATATAGGGGTAAATATAGTTATAATTAAAGAAAAATTAGAAAATGAATTTAACCTGTTTTATTTTTTTATTATTTAATACTCACTTTTCATAATATAGTATTTTTATTAGTTTTAAATCATTTAATAAAATATAATGTGTCATAAAATTACAATAATGTCATTTTTGACATTATTCTTTTAAATTGAATTTTTAAAAATATCAAACCAATGATTTAATTAGAATATATTATGTTTGAACATTTTAAACATGATATAATTATAAAAAAACTTATAAAACACAAAAATTCATTGAAATTACTTGACTTTTATTATTTTTAGTATTAGTTATTTTTTATTTATGACCTGATTAATTACTTTATTGGAATTTCATAATAATTTTAAGCAACTAAGTAATCTATAAAAAATAAAGATATATTAATATGATAAAAAAATAATTTAAATTTTATAATTTTATTTAAAATCTAAACGTTTTTCCCTATCTTAAATCATTATATATACTGAATGGAATAAAGATATATTTTTTGTCTTTTTTCCTTACTTAACTTATTGTGTGTCACATTTGAAAGAATGTGGACTAGAATTTATATATTTTATTGAATTAAAAATACAAAATTATAAATAAACTCATTAAAGAATATTTATATAATAATTTAGGTTTATTTAATTCTTATCATTCTTGTTTAACCCATGGTTAATTAAATTTTACCTTAACCATGGTAATTAATTTTTATAATATTCACTATTAATTTCGGTCAAAAAAATATTTGAACATATGAGGAATTATAAATTATAGTGATTCTAAATATGGAGTACATTTTATAAAATTAAATTCACCTAATTGTAAAATTTAATTTAAAATTAACCCCCAGACGTGATGAGAAAGAGAGTTTTTTAAGTAAAACTATTAAAAAGATTATAAAATTTTTTGTATATACATTTGATAGGAAATTGATTCTAATTGAATAAATTATTTTAGTTAATATATAATTTAACTAATTTATATTTAAAAAAATCAAATATATGTCAACATTATAAATAATTTGTATGAAAATGCAGTTTTTTAAATAGAATTCTATATTTTCACTATTCATCAAAAATAAAATATTTCAAAGATATCACAAAAAATCACCCTAAGATAATTTTGTAATTAATATATTAAAAAAATTGAGTTTTAGTTTTTTATATAAATTTTTTAATATTTGAAAAAAATTATTTTTAAATGGTGTTCCCAAAGCCCGACTAAAGTGACTTTTAGAAAAAATATTTTTTTTAGAAAACATTTGTTATTTTTTATATGATTCTTTCTATATTTGTAATAAATAAGTAATTAATAAAAATATTTAAACAATATATTTTTATATTATAGTTAATCCTATTGAAACCCACCATTCCAATAGATTTGAGATAACTATAATGTCAAATAATAATATTTTTAGTATGTTTTTCTTCGGTAAAACACTGTCTTTTGTGTAACACAAGGTATCAAAGAAACATGTTTATGTGTTCAAAAAAAGATAAATTATACGTTTTATGTAATGAAAGAAATTTATGAGATTTTATTAATATATTTTTATTTCTCAGGTGTCATTTTTTGTTCCAATCATGGTGTTACTTTTCATAAATGATATCAAAGAGAATGATCTTCTTTTAAAATCTTGAGGTGTTACAACTAGTCTCATGGTAATGTATTTCATCCTAATATATATTCATTTAGTCATATTTTATTCAAATTAACCAAATTTAATTTATAAGGTTTATATACTACCAATTTTTCATTCCATATAACGAATCCTTCAGAAATAATAATATATTAGGTTTAAATTTGAAATATTTTAACCAAGGGGATTTGACATTAATGTTACCATATTGTAAATGGATTCTTAAATAAATTTTATTTTTTGGGTTACAACTCTTATTAACAAAATTTTTATCACATAATTATGTGTGAATTAATCTCTAAATTTTTTTATTCTATATTACAATGTTTTAGTGATTTATATTTTTTGCACATAATTACTCTATTTAATAACTCCCAATTTAGAGATATGATATTTGTAAGGTTTATTCATCTCAAATTCTCATTCATTAGGGAAAAAATTTATTATATAAACATATATTATTTTATAAGGTATATATAATGTCCCACTGAAATCTTATATCATGAATTTCAATCTATTCATGACATTTAATGTTTCATTTGATGTAATTATTTGATGGAGATTATAATTTAAAAGTTTCCAATGTGGAAAATAATTATTCTACAATATCTTTTCTTGTAGGGATTTTTTATGGTCACGCTTCCTTTTGGGTAAATCATATTCTTTTATGTTTATGAACCAAATATTTTTTTATCCTATAGTTATGCATGTTCATTACAATATTAACTTCAATTTCCTCTCATATTCATTAAATAAACAAAAAAAAAGTCATTTGTAAGTCATGACGATCTTGTATCTTCTTTCAGGTCATAAATTATTCTCATCCATATCCATTTTTTCTAAAAAAAATATAATTTTTTATAGAAATATATGTTTTCCAAAATCTATTTCATATTGTTTATGAAAATCTTATAAATATTTGTAAAAATAAATTTCTTTACATTTTCCAAATGGGACACTATTGACTCCCATTATAAAATGATTTAAAAGAATTATTTATTTTTAAAATTTACAACTTGATTAGGATTTCCATTTTTCATGACCATGATTTTATTTTATGATTACTTATAAATCTCCAGGTTTATTTTTAATAAAAGTGGATACACGTTTTTTTTGTAATTTTTTTATTTTTTAAAGTAAATTTTAAAGTAGAAACGATATTTTCTTCATGAATATTTTTAATAATATTTAAATGGTATATCAATTTATTTAAATAAAAAAACCTTGGATGTTACTTCAAATCAATATGGGATATGTTTTAATGACATCATCCTTATTGTTTATTTAGTTATATTATGGGATATAGAAGAAACATATTTATTTCCCACTAGTAAAATAATCCATGAAAGAACATTACTTATTGTTATGATTGGGAAGTAAATTATTCTAAATTATTTATTCATTAATGATAGTTAAATATTACTAATGATGAATTAGTGGGACAAATATAGCTTATATTATGGTTTGATCCCTATTATTACTCATGAATAATATATGATCTCGAAACAACTTATATGAAGGGTATACCCAGATAGTTCCCTAATGAAGTGGGTAATATTTCTTATCATTAGAGGCAAAAATAATGGAGTTGTTAGAGGTTTTATAGAATGTATTTAACTAGGGTCTGGTAATTTATTAAATGGGATTAAAAATGGGTTATTAATATAATGTTTAATGAAACCAACAAGGCTTTATTGTGACTTTTATTAGTTCTAAATATTTCCTTTGATCAGGATTGACATCACATGGATTATAATTATTAATTACAATGAATATTTACTTTTATAAAGCTTTATTAAATGTTTTATGATTAATTATTTAGGTATATATAAGTATAATTTCTCTTATTTTATTCTCTTGAACTTGGATTATGTCATCATTCCTTTGTCTTTATCTTATACTCACTGATGAAATTAAAATGATAATGCTTATTTTTAACTTTACAGACCATTTTAGATCACCCTTATTATGTTTCATATTACCTAGGTTATTGATAATTACTTTACATTATTTGATTATAGAATGTTATCATATGTGAATAATTAATTTTTGATATTTTGAAATCATAATATAGAATCTGGAAAGATGGGTATTGTGAGAGATGATGTTAGTCTTTATAAAACAATTGTTTATTAATCCAAGTTTTTATTAGTTATTTATAATTATATAAATAAATATCATTAAAATGTTCCTGGGTATGTAATTGATACAATATTTCCTTTCTTTTTTTTTGAATGAAAAAATTTGATTCAAATTTATCACTAACAAAGCTGATATTTAATGTTAATATTTCATAGCACCAGAAATGGGATTGCGAGTTTTGGGATCTTACATGGGCATTGAAATAGTGGGTATGAATAAAATTAACCATATTATGAAAAATATATAAATCAACTACTAAATTTAGTTTTATTACTTAATACTTATGAAATAAGCACTCAGTTTTTAGCAATGTCAATTTATTTTTCAAACATAAATTTTTATAAAATGTGATTTTTTTGGTTTATTTTAAGTGAAAAATATAATTAATTTATGAGATTTTGGAAATTTTAATTTAATAAAATTAAATATATTTTTCAAATCAATAAATAAAAATTATCTTTGGGTTATTTTTTGTGTATTTTTATGAAAAGATTGATTTCCTAATAAATAAAAAAATACAAAGTTATTTTTATTTAATGAATTTAAAAAGATTCATAATATTTTAACAAGGTTTAAAAAGTAAAATTATCTCTATTATATTATTTATAATCTAATTTAGTTAATTAGAATTAATTATATGGTAGAATTTGGTATAAAAACATTTTTTACTTAATAAGGCATTTTTTAGGAAAACTATTTTCCATTGCATTTTGAGTTTTAATAATATATTAATTTCCATAAATATTATAAATGTAATATTAAAAAATATATTCCATATTTTTAAGTATTAGGTAAAATTTTGTTTAATATTAACCCCTTATTTTTTTCATTATTGATAGTAACGAAAATAAATAATTCACAGCATGGAAAGTGTTAATTTAGTAATTAAGGTTGGAAATAATATCATAAGGACTAAAAATGACTGTAACACAATACTTTATCCAATATTATGATTTTATTTAATCAATTTACTTTTGTGTTTCTAAAATATAGAAAATTTTCCCGTATTTTTTTATTTTTATATTATTAATATTTATGTAAAATACAATGTCAAAAAATGTGACTTTCTTGATTTAAATATCTATAATATTTTTTATAGGGATAAAAAATTTTATTTTTCATACAAATGGTTATATTAAATCTTAATAATTTATTATCGTGGTAAATTATTTTTAATTTTTATTGATGAAATATTAACTTAAATGGTTATGGAGTACCGACACAATATTTATTTAATTAAGTGAAAAATAATATTAAAACATTCCAATAATAATAAATTTAATATAATTTTAATGAAATATTTTTTTAAAATAATTTTATTAGGTATATATAATAATATAGGGGTTTTTAAATGTATTATATTATAATTCCTTTTCTTATATATTTATTTTAATACAAAAATAAATTAATAATTCTAAAAATGAGAATATTGATATTTTCTATAATAAATAATATATTATTAAATGATTTAAAATTACTAAAAACATATTTTTTGAAAATAGATTGGATATGATTTAAAATAATAACCATGGTTCATTTATGAGGAAAGTTTCCATTTATAGTAACTATATTGACCCCTAAAGGGTACGAATTTTGTTATTGTGGTAATCATCAAAATGGTTAATAGGGTGATAAAACAAAAATATATAAATGAAAAAATCCCTGAAACATATCCAATTTAAATTATATGAGACAATTTAGATTCATACAAATCATTTATATTAATTATTTCACTATGGAACCATTTTAAAATAGAAATAAATTTATAATAATTTAATACTTTAGGAAATTCTAAGAATTCATCTACCATAATTACAACAAGATACTCCCAATTTTATTTTAATCAAATTTAAAGAACCATTTTTTAAAAATATACCTTAAAAAATATAAAAAAATTTCTTAAAAAATTATAGAGGTCTTTGTTTGGGCATAATATCAACCTTATAGGTCTTATATTGTAATGAAAAGGTGGTTGTTTGAAATTTAGGAATAGATTTTAACTGAATGTTTTAATATTATTTATTTTTCTATATTATTAAAAAAAATATTCAATCATTACCAAAATATAATAATAATATCCTATAAATACATAGTTTTTTTAATGGGAAACCCTATATCCATATCCTATTTCATAAAGTGTTAAATTAAACCGTCATTCATATGTACTCTGGACCACCACCACGTTAACCCATATAATTTATTTCCCATCACACACTCTCATGGATGGTTATAATGATGGATTTAGTGTTATTATATGATATTCATGAAAAATTTAAAAATATAAAAATATAATATATCATCTAATTTCTTACATTTCCATCCATAGGAAAATGATAACATCATTCATGTGTATGTGTGGACTACCAAGTCCATAAAGTGGTGTGATTCATTTTCCATCACCATATCTGATGGATGACATATATAATTTTATTAATATTTTTAATAGGGTATTTATGATATATTTATCATTATATAATGGTATAATAATTTATACCTTCTTCCCTCATGATCATTGTAAAATAGAGACTATACTCATGGGTACTTATGACTTACCATCACCACGATTGTAATGTAGTACATTTTTCATAACCATATTTCATAGTTTGTTTTAAATGTGTCATTATTTTATAAAAATTAAAATTATATCATAATTATTATTTTTTAGGTGATGTAACAATTATCTCTTTTTACCAAATCAAACATAAAAAATCCATTTTTCACGTATGGAATGAATATCTTTAAAACATCCAACATGAACTTAATTGTTTATGTACATAAATATATCATGATAATAAGTAAAATAAATTGAGGATTAAAAATAAAAATGGTTCTTAGTTAAATAAATAATTAACATAAGTTTATTATTCTAGAATATAAGGAATGTATGTTATGAGTTAAACATGGGTTATGTGATTTTTTCTCAATTTCTCATTATTAGAAGATATTTTATTTTAATTCACATAATTAATTTTATATTGTGAATATGATTCCCATTTTTACATGCAATATCATGAATCATTAATATAACATCTTATTTTATGTGTCTATTAAAATTATTTCACCCAAGGGGATTTTAATTGAATGTTATAAAGTTCTAGTGGTTTATTAACTTAATTTCCATTCACTAGGTTACAACCATACTTCATTGACCATGATATGCAATGTTTATGTGTGAAATGAATGATAATTGTACAATTGTTTTCTATTTTTTTGGGTGGATTTAAATTTTACACACACAGATAATTAAACGATTAATTTTTTACTTCAAGGAAACTATATTTCTAAGGGTTTATTTTACAATCTCATCCTTATCTGGGATTATTTATATTTTTCCATTAATATAATTATATATTTTCAATATTAATCTCAATATATTTTATTATAATCAGTTTATTTCATAACATTATAATTATTCAATTAATTTTTATCTTTTAATTAATCTCTATAAAAAAATAATATTTTTAATGAAAACATAATTTTTTTCTATTTGGATGTGAATATTTTTCTTCAATGTCCATATTTTAATAACAGTTTCTAATTAAATACTATTAATTTTTTGAGTCATTTTTAACCCTTTTTAAATTCATATAAAAAGGTTTCAAAGGAATCTTATTTTCATCTTTGAAATAATGTACTCTTTTACTTTTTATTGAAATTATGAAAGGAATTTTTTAACATACTCAAATTGAGAAGAATTACCCCCAAACCAAAAAATTTGTTTAGTATTTCATTATATGTTACCATGATTATTTTAAAATAATTTTTTTACTAATATTATGGAATTTTTTTGTTCTTAAAAATAATTTTCATAATGAAAAAAGTATTTCCCGAAAGATTTTTTTAATGATATTTGAAATATATTTCATTTCATCAATGATAATAATTATTTATTTTCATATGATCCACTCGAGATATGTTGAATTATATCATAATTATTCTTTATGCGGATGGTTTAGTATTACCTTTACTTCAAAAATATTGATTATATGTATACAAGTCGTTAATATGTGGACTTTTTTTATTATTTATTCAAGTTGATTATTTTGTATTGTTTATTAAAATGATTAATTAATTAGAGTTATTTAGTAATTTTAGGGGTTTTTAAATCCCCAAAATTCATTGATGTGTTTCATGAGACCAACTAGTTCACTTATTTAGTTGAATACTTAACCATTAATATAACATGTCATGGCATGAGGCATTGAAGTTATGATTAAAACCAAGATATTTTGTGAGTTTATTTTGAAAATTTTTAATTTTTTTTATATATTTTGATACACACAACATATATTATATCCAATGATATATTAAACATGGAGTGTTTCATGTGACACATGCAAAACCTAATTTTAATAAAATGAGACATACTATTAAAATATTCTATGATAGTTATCACCTCACAATTGGAGTGGTGGGTACGAATAATATTATCTAAATAAATAAAATATATTATATAATAATTTATATGAAATTAATTATTTTTAGAAAAATGAACTATGAATGAAAATAAAAAACTATTTAAAAATAAATGAAATATTTTTCTCAAAAACTATTTTTTATGCACCAAAAAAATATTATTAAAATAAAATTTAAAAATATATTTTTTAGAATTATATTAATGAAATATATTTATTATATTTTCAATAAAAATTTTAACATTCATATAATTTTATTTCTCGACAAGAGATAAAAATTAATATATATTTTTTTCTTAAAAAATACATTTTTATAAAAAGTTGATTTGTTGTCTTTTGCACAATTATCTTAAAATTAAATTTTTACACTATTATAAAATTTATTTAAAAAAAATAAAACAAATTTTTTTAAATCACCACATGGAATATTTATTGTAGTGGATCATTCATAATTATATGAAATGAGAATTTTCTATGATGAATAGTGCAAATATCTATTTTTATTAAAAAAAAATCATTTGTTTTAATGATTTCAAAAATACAAATTTTATTTTTAGATGTTTTTAAGGGTAAAATTTATTTAATTATATATCTTTTAATCTAATTTACATCATTAGAAACAATTTCAAATTTATTTTTGTTACAAAAACAATTTAAACATTTGAATGTTTTCTCATCAAATAACTACTTTTTCGTCGCATCTGCAGGATTAATTTTAAATAAAAAATTTCCGCTACACTGAATGGAAAATGGAAAATTGTTTTTTATTATTTTTAATTATAATATTTTATATTTTGTAATTATTCAAACATAATTTTTGAAGATAAGTACTAGTAATAATAGTAAAAATTAATTATTGAGATTAAGGTGAAAATGGGTTGAATGGGGGTTAAACTAAAATGATAGGGGTAAAATGTTCTACATACTTTTAAAAAACCCATTTTTTAGCCATATATAGACTTTATCTCCTCTATGGTTTTAAAAATGGAACATTTGGGAGCTATTTGTCTTGTGAACAACCTTGTTAAACCGTTTTGTTTCCAAATAATACAAGTGTGACTCTCACCTAAATTATAAAATTCCACCAACATCCTCTTCTCTTCACAAATAAGAAACCATTTGTTTTATAAAATAACTTCCAAAATATATTCCATAATTAGATAATATCACATTTTAATTATTTTTTTTCAATAAAATCCAACCTAGAAAAGCTTTGTTTAAATCATAAGTGGTTACATGAAGAATAAGTAATGTTTCTCAATCCGATTTTTTATATTATCTATTCATCCAAATCCATAAAATCTTGTTAAAACATTACTAAATAAACTAGAAATTATCTTCTATATAAATTTATGTTATTATGTAAAGTTCATAAACTATATCCATCTACACTTCCATCAAATAGGATATAAAATCATCATTCGTGTGTACGGTGGACTACTGCCTCATGAAACTATGTTATTATTTTTTCACACCACCTCTCACGGTTGGTTATAGTGATGTATTTAATTTTTATATATAATATTTATGATTTTATTATACATATAGTATTATTACATCACATATAGCTCTGTTCTTTCTATTTTTTGGGAATTAGATAATGTCGCTCATTTGTGTACGACATAATACTACCTGAAGAAGAAATGTGATTCTTTTACACATTACATAGAAGGTAAGAAGGATCTGTTTAAAGAAAGTATGAGATATATACTAAATAAAAAGGATTATTTAATAGAAAAATATTATTTAACTTTTTTAAATATTTCAATAAAATGGGAACAATGTTCATGCGTACGTACGACATACCGTGTTAATAAATAACATATTTTATCTTCCATCTATGACATCTAAGGATTAATATAAATACATATATACTCAATATATCTTATATTTATATCATGTTTAAATTTATGTAGAATATTTTACCGTGATCAATGTAAGATGACCACAAAAATAAAAAACCAAAACATAAATGAAAAGGAAACCATTTACGCCTCAAAACATGAATTTATCGTGGAATTTTTAATAAAATTGTAATAAAAGGTCATAAGTTAATATAATATGGCATGAAATATATTATTATGGATACATAATATATTTATTATAAACTTATATTTAATATAATTATGGTTTTAACATGTATGAAAGAAGTCGAGTATTAAGGTATGGTATTTCTGTTTCACTTTTTACTACTCTAAGACACATGCCATATTCACCATATATTTCATTATGTGGGGTATATAATTCCCATGAATTTATTTTATGATTATTCAACTCAAAATAATTTTTATTTACATATTCTTATTAGTATAACTCTTTCATGGTGTTTATGGTTGAAATGTTACTAACATGGTAGGGTATTTTTTACTCAATTTTTCTTTATTGGGACATATGTTAAGTTATACACCTACAATATTTTATAAGGTGTATATACACCCCCATTAAAATTTAATATAATTAATTTATTTATTATTAATATATTTTATGTTTCATTTATTTTATTTCTTTCATGGGGCTTATGATTTAGTTTTTCCAAAGTAGTAATGGTTTTGTGATACAATTTAATCAATTATCGATATTTTTTATGTTTATACCTAAAATAATGAAATATTATGATCCATATCTAAATAAACTAATTATTTTTGTTAAAATAATTTAATTTCATGTAAATACATACTTTCCCTCATTTCTTCTCTCTTTATGTACTAATGATTTCAAAAGAATATATTTATTTAAAACATCATTTATATTTTTCTACTCGGTAGAAAACCTATTTTTCATCTAATACTATATTTTAAAAAAAAAAATATTTTTAGAAATGTTTTTAAAATTATTAAAATTATTTATAGCAATGAAAATTTTACCCATGTTTGAATTTTTACAAAATGTTTTGTTAGGAATCTTCATATCTTTTTTCCAAACAAGGACTGTTTGGATTTTAATGATTAGGTGAAATTAATTTTTATTTTAAAATGTATGGAATGAATAAAATTTTCACTCTCATGAACATTATTTTATTTTATGCCTCCTTTTTAAAATTCCATGATTATTTTCAAGAAAAATTATTTTTAAAATGTTTTAGGAATTTCTCGTAATAAAAAAATTTATTTTTAATGAAAGGATATTTTCCTCAGATAACGTTTCATATGATTTTCTTTCAAATGAAATTTATATATAAGATTACATCCTTTTATGTTACCTATGATTTACTGGGTATATGATCCAAGGATACCATCCTTATTATTTCCCTAAATGTTTGTTTTTAGGATTAAAATATGTTTATGAAACCCATTTTTCTTCCTTGGGTTATAGAATTATTAAATTATTATGAATTCAACTTGTTTTTTCATGATTAATTTTGTGATGAAATGATGAAATGATTTTTAAACCAATTTCTATGCAATAGGTTATGACATAATGATATTTCTATGGATCCTATTTTATTATATAATCTGATATGTGGAATTATTTATTATCTTATGGTTCATGTATATGTTATTTTTATTATTTGAATAGTGGGACCTATATCTCCCTCCAATGCATTTGGTAATGATTGAAATTTAATGAGATTAATAGGGGTAGAATGGGGGTGAACCTAGTTCAGTAATGGAATTTTTCCACTATGATAGTATTGGGAGTGATCCTCAATTACTATTATGGTTCAAGGAGTGATCTCATTACAATATTTTATCATTGTTAATGGTCCATGAATACAATAGAAATTATTTTTCAATTGATATATATATACAAAAAATCTATGAAGTATTCCAATGTTAAGTTATCATGGTTTTTTTATTCCATCATGATTCATGTATTATGAAATTATATAATTTATTCCATAACTCAATTTAATGATCTATGATACATATGTTATGGTTTTAAAATTTTATTTTCATGTTATCAAAACCCTTTTCTCATGATATCATGTTATCTTCCTCACTTACCCTTACTGAGAACATAATCTCACCCTATCTTGTATTTTAATTATATAGGTTATGATGAAAGTTATTATGTATGATATGTCTAAGAAGGATGATAGTTATGAAGAACATAGTGATAGATAACATAGATCACTTATACACTATTTGTTTATGTGTCTATGTTTCCAGAGTTACTATACATTTTGGATCCCCATGCACTTGTTTATGTATTTTAAGGAATATTAATATAAAAATAGGTAATATATATCTGATAATTTTGGTTTTTTATAGTCTGTATCAGAGGATATGTCGATTATCCTTTGAAAACTGGAATGTGAAATAATGAGTGATATCTCTAAGGATTTTATAATGTTATGTGTAATTATATGTCTATGAATGAGTCAATGTATAGGAAAATGTCATGGAATTTTCTAATTGTCTATAGAAAGTTGTTTCTATGAAATTAAATCCCTATTTGTATACTAATACTAGATGAGTCTCTATAATAGAGGTATCTAGGGGTAATAAATCCAAAAAGGATGCATTGATCTAGGCCCAATCATTACTTGGTGCACAACAATCATTGTTTCAACACACCTAGTTTCAAACTCTCTGAGATATGATTTGGAAATAAAAACACACCTTATGAACCATCGTGAAGGATTTAAATAATAACAATGAATTACCTAGGTTAAGCCTAATGTGTCATTAATTTAAAATAATATGTCATGATTTAGGAATCCATAAGTTATTTTTCATGATTTTGGGGTTTCTGAGTGTGAATATTATTACCCACACTATGGTTTTTGGATTTAGTAATTAGAGGGAACAATAATGAACATGATTAATGGTGAATGATATATAAAAATTTTTGATAAGAAACAAAATATGATGGTAAATAATGTGAAGGATAATGTGATTATGGTTAATCAGTTATCATGATATGTGATTAACAACTTATACATTATCCAACTCTTGAAATCATCGAAGAACTGAAGGATGGAGTTTAATGATATATCTAGTGGTGGATACCATGGAAGAAAGAAGATTTGGTTTATTATATGTCTAGAATGTGGGAAAATGCACTCAAGGGGATGTATTAAATGAATAGAAGATTTTTTGAGTGTGGAAAATGACATAAAATGATTTCTTGATAAGAAAAATAACATTTTTAGTTAATGAAATGGATAATAATAATGGTATCCCTAATGTATCATCAAATTTTTTATTTTTTAAATGGGAAAATAATGGGAATTATGCAAATAAATTAACTATGGATAAATTTCATGAATAAAATTAGAGGATTTTTATAATTATTGGTTATACTGCTGATGATGAGGAGACTAAGAATGTAATATAAAAATTATGTCATATTATAATAGTATTTTTTATATAAAATATATGAAGAATAATAAAATTTAGGTTAATTAATCTTAATACATGATTCAAATTTCATGTTGTAGGAAAGTGGTATTAAGGAATATGATGATGATTCATAGTTATTATATTATGAATAAAGTAGGATTATTGAAGTGATTATGTATCTAAATTCCAGAATTATGATATATGAATAATGAAATATATAAGGATTATTTAGAAGAAGTTTCCATTAGGTATATTCAAAGACTATGTTGATCGGTACTGATGAACATTAAAATAGATTTATTATAAAGGTAATATTTTTTGGAAAAACATGATTAAGTGAAGATAACACTTAATTTGTTCCATATGATGAGATAATTTTCATTAAATAAAGAGATTTTGAATTTGAATAATGTAAATTATGTATTATTAATTACCTTTAAAATGATTAATGATTTGGTGAAAAAGTGTTTTATGTTATCCTTTATAGAGATTAATACATTGTTTGATTTATGGAATATTTCCAATAATATGTTATTTGATTTAAGGAATGAGGAAAGAGTTAATTTTTGAAATCGTGTGTGTTTTATTTTAGGTTTTATGGTAATTAAATATATTACCATATTTTAGGATAATATATAAAAATTTTATTCACATATTTTCAATGTGACATTAAGAGATACTTCATGTTGTTTCAGGGAATAATCTTATGCTGATTTTGGGAAATTGGTGACCTCATTTATAAATTTCTAATTTTTGAAAGGACGTAATTTTAACCATTTATTTAATTGGAAATGTATAACTTTGGAGGAGTTTTTATATATTAATATATTATTTCACCAGGTGAATATTTATTAATACCCTCCGTAAACAATTTTTTTTTTGTAATAACTAGAGATATAGAGAATTAATTATCATTATTTTTTGATATTATTATCCATTTGTCCATAAGACCTGAGAAATTCATCTCATATATGAAGAGATCATGTATAAATTGATCAAGGGAAAACTAAATTATGCCACTATACTTTTGAAATTGGATAGACTGTAGTAATTATATATCCTTGTGATAATTCCTCAACTCTAGGAAAATGATCATGAAATAAAATGTTGTCATATTACCAGCATTTATGATGATATTAATGAATTTTGTAATACCTTTTAGGTTTTTTTTTTGCTGATTATCACATGACCATTCACATTATTATGATCAATTATCTCAATCACCCGCCATCGTTATTTAGAGGTAATGATTTTCTTTCATGTCCAAATCATCGCTTCCCACCTATGTTCCCTTATTTGGAAACATAGTATGTTTTCTTCCATATGGATTTATCATATAACATTATATATGTTTAAAATGATATTTTTGTTAACCATTTTTACAATGCGGGTTTCCTAAAAATGGATTTTGAAATATTAAAACCTTTTTTTCTGAGAATATGATCAAATTATGAGGTAACAATTTATTTATGGGGGTAGACTGTAAGACCATGATATTTTGTAATTTTTTTGAATTAAATTTAATATTTCTTAATTGTTTCATTACACACAACATTGATTTTATATTTCCATACACACAACACTATGTGTAGCAATAATCACATGATTCAATGAGTGAATATTTCTATACACACCGAGTTTAAATTAAATGTAATATAGTAAAAAAAATATTATTAAATGTGAAAGTTATCACCAAGTATTTAGAGAATCATATATGAATAGTATTTACTAAATTAGGAAAATATATCATCAATACAGATATATAAAGTTAATTACATGTAGACTAATTAACTAGAGTTGAAAATAAAAATATTTTTGAAAATAATGTAAATCCTTTATAGAAATTTTTCTTCATGCGTAAAAACATGTTTTACCTCACTAAAGGCAACAAATAATACTTTTAAATTTTTTTTTGGAAACTTATAATTATTATTCAATAAATTTTTTAACATTCATCTTGTATCTTTTTTAGATAATATATAATAATTAATAAATGTTTCACTAAAAAGGTATGTTTTTATAAAAATCTATTTTGATGATATTTTGTTCACTTATTTTAAAAATAATGTTTTCAAATTTTATAAATTATATTTGAAAACATAACATCATTTTTGAGGTCATCGTGTTAGAATTATAATGTAGTGATTTTTTAATAATTTTCAGAAAAGATAATTTTTTTATGATAGTGAAAATTTTGGATGTTATAACGAATTGTCAATTATTTTAAAGCATTTAAAAATTATTTTTTTCAATATTTATCTAAAAAAAACTATTTCATATATATATTAATCCAATTTAGTTAACTTGAATCAATTTTATATTCAAATTTTGAAATAAAATCTTTTTTGTATTTTGAAATATTTCTCTTGGGAAAACCACATTTTTGTCACATATGTGGGATTAATTTTAAATTAAAATTTTGACTTATATAAATAGTATTTGGGGAAATAGATTAAATATTTTTAATAATAATAATTTATATTTTCTAATAATCACATATTTATTTGTAACCATAATGAATTATATGAAAAGTAAAAATCAATTACTGTTGTAAAGCTGAAAATGAGTTTACTAGGGGTTAAACTAAAAAGATAATATGATAAATGAAATTTAAACATGTAAAAAAAGAAATTTTATAGAGATATTTATATTTTATATTCTCTAATGATCAATAATTTCCCATTTTAGAGCCTCGTGGCATGTGAAAAACATTGATTCACCTTTTTCCCTTCCAAAAATTACAAGTGTGCCACTTACCTCACTTATAAAAGTCCACCCATATCATATTTTCATTACATGTAAAAACAATTTATTTGACAATAAATGACCATATATATACATCAATTCCTTACTCACATCCTATAATACTTCTTTTTTTCATAAATCTAACATTTGATGGTTTTTGGTGAAAACATAAGGAGGATACCAGAAGAAGAGGTAACATTCATCAATGAGTGTTTTTATTTTATTTCTTCCTCCACCTCCTTAAATAATTAATAAAACTTGATGATATAAATAAATAAGTATTTTTTATATAAATATTTGTTTTTATGTTGATTTAATAACCTAAATCTCTCTCCATGTCTATCAAATGGGACACAAAATAATTATTCATTTGTACGACTGACTACCACGTCGTTAAAAGATGTTATTAGTTTACCATCACCAACTATCATGGATGTGTATAATGATATATTTAATATTTATATATGATATTTACAATATTATTATACTTATGGAATTAATATATGACATATAAATTCTTAATTCTAATTTTTTGGGAATCTGATAATGTCACTCTAGTATACGGATAGCGACCACCTCAGGAAGCATTGGGATTAATTTACACAATAATTTTAGTTTAATAAGGATGAATTTAATGAAAATATGTGAAATATATGAAATTAAATTGATTTTTTAATGTTAATATATTATTTAACTTTATTTTAATATAGTGCGAAAATGGAAACAACGTTAATACGTACTTATGACATACCATCTCCAAGAACAATGTATTTCATTTTCCATATCTATCTTCTTATGTATTAATATAAATAAATATATAATAAAAATATAATATATTTTATAATTTTAAAAATTATTTTAATAATAGATCCAGAATAAAATTCAAAGGTCCCAAATAATTAAAAATCAAAATATACACACACAAAAAAGAGCAGTTATTGCTCAAAACATGTCTTTAACATGGAATTGTTAATAAATTTGTAATAAAAGGACATTAGAAGGTCATATATAGTATGATATATATAATTATGGGTTGTTAATATATTTATAATAAAATTATACTTATTATATGTGAGTTTTAAATGTGTACAAAGGATGTCAAGACTTATGGTTAGGGATTTACATCTCACTTTTTAATTATATGATACAAATAGCATATTCACTACCCAATTATTTTATATGAGGTATATACATAACATGAATATATTTTTTGGTTCTTATCCTAATAATTAATTTCATTTACATATGAATTTTATTATCTATCTTTCACGGGGGTTATGGTTCAAGAGTTACCAAAGTGGTAAGTAACTGTTTCCTCAATTTGTCTTATTTGGAATATTTGGGATGTTATGTGACTATATTATTTTATGAGGTATTAAAAAACCCCCATTGACATATAATATACTTAATTCATTTATTCTCATTATATTCAAAAATTCAGTTTATGTTATTCATTCATGGGTCTTATTATTCAATGTTACAAAATTTGAAATGGTCTCATGATAGAATCTCATCCTTTATTATGATTTTTTATGATTATACTTAGGATGATAAAATAATATGATCCATAAAAAATTAGTTTCAAAAATTTTATTATAATATGGTTATTTAATTATAATAAAATTTTCACTCAATTTTCATTTATTTATCTACTAATGAGTTTAAAATATTGTCTTTAAGGAAAATGCTATCTTAATTTATCTCTTCGGTAAAAAACCCTATCTATTAAAAAAACATGTTAAAAAGCCAGAAATATTTTTAAATTATCCAAATGATTTATTAAATAATTTTTTACCCATTTTTTACATTATAATTTTTTTGAAAGAAATCTTCTTGTCATTTTTCAAACAAATCATGTTTGTATTTTTCCTAAATTTAGAAAGGAATCATTACATTAACATGTACGGCATGAACCAAATTTCATTCCATTAGGAAAATTATTTGCAATAAATAATTTTATATAAATTATCTAGTATATTTTCAAATAGATGTACTTAAAAAAAATTATGAATTTTTAGTCTATAAAATAGTGGTTTCTAATGAAATGATGTTTTACAAAAGAAATATTCCATCTCATTTTTATTTCAAAATAATTTTCTATATATGATTAAATAGACTGATGTTATATATTATTTAATGGGGATATGATCAAAGGATTCCATTATTATAATTACTCTTAATAATTTACATATGATGAAAATATTTTTATGAAACCTAATTCTCTTACACTGATTATACCATGATAAAATTATTATGAAACCAACTTATTTTTATAGGGGGTATACTACATTGAAATAATGAAATTATTATCAAGCCAGCTTCTTTTTTATAGGCCATACTATGATGAAACTTCTATGAAACCCATTTCCTTTCATTTGTTATAAAATTATGGATATTTTATGATTGTGTGGCACACGTATGTATGATTTTCATTACATTATAGGTGGGACCAATATCTATCTCTAATGAATAGGGTAATTACATATATCACATGATATAAAAATAAAGGTAATGGGGAGTAAACCCAGTTTCATAAGGAATATTTCCACTACATTAGTATTTGGAGTCAACCTTAAATTAATTGATGGTATGGGATGTGAACCCATTTGATAATAATAACCTTGAAAATAAGACTTAAATAATATAAAAATTATTTTATATGTTTAATTGTATACCAAAAAATCTAATATTTATGCCAATTTTGTGTTCTCACGGTTAATGTTTTTTTTATTCCATTTTGGTTAATGTATTGTGAGCTACCATGATTTATTTTATGACATAATTTTATGATCTCTGATATTATGGGTATGGTTTTAAAATGGTATTCTCATGTTCTCATACCCCAATGATCATGATATGTTTATATCTCCCTTGTTTACCCAAACAGAGTATCTATGCTCAACCATTCTCACGATACCTTTCCCAATGTTATGATAAATGTTATTATAAATGATATTTATAAGAAGGGTTCATGTTATGAAGAACATAATGGGATATTTCATAGATCACTCGTGGACTTGTTGTTTATGTTTCCATGTTTCCAACATTATCTCTCCATTAATATCCTTAGGTGCAAGTTTCATTAATGAAATTAATATTCACTTAAAAATATATAAAATCAATTTATAAGATGTTTGAGTACCTATAGTTTATGATATATGAAATTATACATTCCATCATTATAATATTATTTATTGATATCTATGGGACTATTTTAACAGTTATCTATGGATAAGTTTCAATTTCATGTGATTAGTTATATGTAAATATTTGATCATCACTTATTACTACCATATTACGTTCACAAGTAATTGATTAAATATAATGTGTTTTAAGATATTTTCCATAACATATTTATTATTCTTTTTTATTCCTTGATAACATCCACATTACATTACTCGTACTAAGCATCTTAACACACCCTTATTTTGTTTCCTTCCCTCAGGATTTCAAGAAGTTTACTATGAATGACATGAAAGGAAATTATAGATATAATAATGATGTTATCAAAGAAAATATTATGTAATATATTATTTTTTTCCAATATAATGTGAGATTTAATTATGAATCTAGTTTCCTAGGACTACCATAATATTTGGTCATTACGGATGTGATAACTTTTATATTATTCCAATGAAATAAATTAACCACCATCTCTAGGATACTAGAGCGGTGGTCATTTTAGTTGGTATCAAAGTAATTTTATTATAATATTTTGGAAAAAGATTTAGTATGGCATGTTTTAGGGAACATAACCCTATTATAGTATTTGAGGATATGACTAATTATAGTGAACTATAACAAAATTTGGTAAGTGAGGGATTATTGATTTTTTTATAGTAATACTTATTATTATGTATATTATAAGTGGATGTGGTTTTTTAACATAGGAATATTGGGGTAATAACACTAAAATGTTGTTTCAAATATATTAGGACAATCATTATGGTTTATGGTGTGTATTCATTTACTGCACAACTACTTTAGAACTCATTAAGAGGAATTCATGGGTTAACTCATATTTTCTTTAGGAGTGATTGATGTTGAGGTAATTATGATTTATTACCATTTGGAAACATGTGATTTATAATATATCTTACTATGATATTGAAAATTATTTATTGACAATGTAACAAAAGTTATTTTTGAAGAAGTTCACTATTTAGAGGGAATTATAAAGAAATGGGAAATAGAAATACTTTTTGATAATAGTGGGTTTGAATTTAGTAATAGTTATTGATTTATCTTTTGGAATATTAAATGATTTTATTGTGACATTATTTTGGGAAATGATAAGAATATTTTCAAGAGAATATGACAATGACATATAAATTTTTCAAATGATTCTTTAAG
The DNA here is from genome assembly GCA_963277665.1 of Viscum album. Lineage (NCBI taxonomy): Eukaryota > Viridiplantae > Streptophyta > Magnoliopsida > Santalales > Viscaceae > Viscum > Viscum album. The sequence goes on from OY728121.1 coordinate 430,044,486, forward strand.
AGTGATTGATGTTATATGTAGATAAATAATATGTTTTTATTTGGGATAATATGTCATCAAATCATTATAATATTTGGGATTCAATCCTATCAAGGAATATTTTAAATAATTTTAAGAATAATTATTTTTGGAATGGTATAGTTGGTTCTTTGCATATTACTGTTAAATTGTAAGGATTAATATACTTTTTCCTTATATTAATGTCTATTAATATTGTGTATTACCTTTCATAGTACATAAAATATTGGTTTTAATTAATTTTTATGGAATTAATAATATATTTTTATCCTTTTATAAACATTTTGGCCAATTATTAATTGATTTTTGTGCTTCATGGATTAAACTTTATCTTTATTTCTCATCGTTTGTAGTAAATAATGATATTGTAGTGGAAATTCAATACAAAAAAGACAAGGTAATATGGGAACATTATTATAAGGGGATTTTGAAACCATTGATAATTCTTTTTTTGAAATATTTAGATGGGTTTTTTAAAAAAAACAACACTAAATATTATGATTTTTTAAAAAACACATCCTCCCCTTATCCCCAAGTCACCCCTCTCAACTCCTCCCTCTCTCCCCCAATCCCCCTCTCCACAAGCCCAAACCATATCCCCAAAATCTATCTTCTCCCCTCAATATTTTGTGCATTCCAAATTGTTTCCACCCCCCCCCCCCCCCATTCCTATGATTTGGTTCCCTAGTCCCAATCACTGCTGATCCTCGAGCCACCGACGTCTCATATTACAACCACCCCCATTCCCCCTGGAGCTTCCTCATTCCCCACTCACCACTCCCCATATTCACTATCTCCATTTTCCCCCATACACCTCACTATGGACCCCATTCCGTCTATCCCCCACCTCTCTCTCTCTCAACCTCCCATTTTTAGTTCATCATATCCCATCGTTGAACCCTAACAAATTTGGGTTCTTTATTTTGTCGATTTTGGGTTCCTAGGGTTTCTGACGAGAGATTTGAGACCTATTCTAGTGACATTAATTTAAGGAGATATTATTCACCATGTTTAAGGTAGGTTTTTATATTTTTATTCCATTTATAATCAAAAATAATAATTTCTTTTGTTGTTTTAGGTTCCTCTAAATTTTTAAGGTGTTGTTGGCTCTTTTGAGGTGGAATTTCATAATCATTTTCAATGGAAACAATTTTATGATAGGTCTCCCAATTTAAGGTATTTTAATTATAGAACCTATCTTTCTTGTATTTTTAATCCCTCTTTTAGAATATATTATACACAATTAAGAAATAATACCAGAAAAAAGAGGATATTAGAGAGAAAATTACTTATCTCGAATCCGAGATTTCTTCACAAATCCTATAATATCTAAGTTAATGTAAATATATTATTTAGTTATTTATTTCATAACTTTATTGTTATTTATATAATCAATATTATTCATTTTAATTCATGTATTTCCATTTAAAATTTATTTATTAGTCTATTTTTATTTTTGCATCTGTCAATTTGATTTTGTTCAATTTATGATTCAAAATATATTTTGGTGTAATGATAATAATTTATGGCACAATAAAATAGTTAAAAAAGTTACAAATGTGTCAATATATTGTTTTAATTTAATTCCAAAGTTTAAAGTGTTCAATTGTTTAATATATTTCACAATGGGGTTCCAAATAAAAAAGTGATTCTTCATAAGATTATTTGAAATGATTAAAATGGTATTGACAGTTTACTTTTAAGAAAAGCATTATAAGGAATTTATTTCCATTATATAATTAATAATATGGTATTAATTTATTATAAATATTATATTAAATAATAAAATCAATTTCTATGAAAACCCAAAAAATGATTATGATAAAATTAAATGTCATCACCCATGTAGGTATTATAGAAACACTATGTTGAATTATGTTTTTTATGTGTTTAAAAAGGAGAAACTAATATTTACTTGATTTAATGAATTTTTTATATTATTATTGAAATATTTTCATAGATTTAATTTTAATGATCACTTATATTTTATAAATGGAAATAGTATAATCAAAATGAAAATAATTTGGTTTTGAATAATTTTATTTTAAAAATTAATGGCATATAAAAAGGGCTTGATGTGATTGAATTCATAATATATCAATAATAATAAAACCAATTGATGATAATATCATTTAATTAAAATAATTAAAATATATAAAGATTTTATTTATATGGTATTATAAATAATTAGTTATGAAATGAAGGTGTAGGGTAAGGGGCCCTTACCATGCTCTTCGTGACACCTCCATTAATAATAAAATTGAATTATCATTTTATAACCTTTTTGGTAATTTTGAGACATAATTTTGTAAATTATTTAATATTTACAAAGTTAATGTGATTTTATTGTTGTAGGTTTTTGAAATTTGTTTTATAAATACTATTTTAATCTGGTGAATATGTTATATAATTTTTTTAAAATCGATAATTATTAAAATAGAATTGGGTACATTTTTAAAACATTGGCCAGGTAGTTTTTAAATTATATTGATTAACATATAATTTTTATATAATTTTTAATAATGGAAATATGAGTTGAATGATTAATTTAAATATTTATTTATGGATTAAATGATGACCCATGATAACTATGATAGATATAAACATTGAATGAAAAAGAGATATAGTATAATATTATGTCTTTTGTTAAATGTTTAACATTAATTGTAAAATATTTCATCATTGTTTTGAGAATGGTGAGAACAATTTTATTTCATTCTCTATAATAAAAAAATGGAGGTAAAATAATAAATGTTAATTTTTAGATGATATGTTAGTATCATAATTTTAGATTTTTTAGATAAATATTTTTTTGGGTTTGTTTCATTATCATTTATTTGATTAACAAGACATGAATTTTTTATATAGATAATGTTAATGTAAAATATTTAGTAGGAATTCAGAATTTTATTGAGTTCTATTAATTCAATGATGATAATTATAGAATAAATATAACGTGGGTTATGATAAATACGATATGTTCTTTTATAAGTAAAATTAAAAATTGATATTTTTTGTAAATTCTTATAGGTTTTTATTGAATTGTTTAAATATGGTGAAAAATATGTTATCCATGAGATAAAAACATGTATTTTATTGTGAATCATGTTTAAATGTGTAGTTTTTTTATTTTATAACATATATATATATATATATCCAATTGATAAAATAAAAAAAATATGGGTTTTATATGTTAAAAAAATAATTACATTATATCTATAAATTAGTTTTTTTATTCCAAATAAATAATTATATATTATTATATGCTTTTATAATCCATATTACATTATTTATAGTCTTGAAATAATATATTTCTTTTTGTGTTTTAATTTTCATTAATAATGTGTAGGTACATTATGATATATTTGTATAAAATTTGGATCACATTACTGAGGAACACACCTCAGTATGATAATGCTTTGGAAGAGTATTTAGATCTTTCAATTTTTAAACCATCTATTGATTATAAAATAATTTATACATTTACTAAATGTAAATTTAGAATATCGTTAAAGGGAAATGAATTTTATAAATAGTTTATATTGAATAAATTCCATGCTCAAAATTTGTGTTGGATTTGGAATGTAGAATTGAAAAGTACGAAAAGTTTAATAACTAATGTTAATCAAAATAATGACCTCCCAATATAATTCCCTGACCCCTGTATCTTGGAGATACATGCTTAATTTATTAAATTGGAATTATTACAAGGAATCAAATGTCGAAAGACTATTCAGTTTAACAGTTTTGGAAAGCAATATTAAAAACATTATACCCATTTTATATTGGGAAATAGAAAATGAAACAAGATACATAGAAAAATTTAATAAAATACATAATTTAAAACTCATTAAAATATATTTTCATTATAACCTAGGAAAATGAAAAACATAAGGGTGATCAAAAATGCTCACTAAGGGTAAAAAAATAGATTAAATAATGAATCAATGGAAATAAACAATTTGGAAAGGTAATTAACTGAGAAAAATTCCAGGTAATAAATAATTAATAAGTAATTGAGTAAAAAATATAGAATGGTAAATAACTAAAAACACATTCTATTTAATAAATAAACTGATAATGAAGTATATCCATTAATTTTTTCACAGTTAAAATCATTTGGATAATAATAACTTAAATGAAGGAAATACATAAATATTGGACATCATGTTTCACAGGAACATGAATCCTTTACAATAAATAACATTCAAAAGACAATTTGAAAAAATACTAGGAATAAATCGATTTTTTATGGCCAACCATAACTATTCTTTCAAGACATTTAAAAATGATGTTAAAAACATACTGGTTACAAACGTGAAGGTTTTTTTCAAATAAACTCATCGCCTGAGACTACCTATGCATAGAAGGGCTATCATTAAGAGGTCCCCAACCCATTTCAATAATTTCTGAAGAAGTACTCATATATTGAATAATTTATTTTAAATTCATAATCAATTTTCATTATCAAATATTTATATTGAGTCAATGATACAAATTTGGCTATATTTTCCCAGTAAATAAAATAACTTTTAAATAATATATATAAATATATGGTATACATTTAATGAAATAATAATATCCATCATAAAATAATATTATATCACAATTAAATATTATTTTAAATGAAAATTTATTACGAAAATTTCATTACTTTAAGATAATATTAGTAATCACAAAAGAAAGTGATACTAGAAACATAAATTTTTCCAGTTGATAATTTTAAAGTTAAAACACCTTTGATCATATAGTTCTATGTGAAAAAAACGATACTATAAATTATTATTGAATCATGTTATTAAATGAAAAAGGGTAAATCTATACACCAAATTTAGGTGAATTGGTTTATAATAACAAATAAGTGTCAATGGAATGTAAATTTAGATGAAATATATTACCTTGTGTTTCCTTTTTGGATGAACTTCATTTAGCATCCTTTATAATGGTTTTATGAATTTCATTAACTAATACCAGAAAAATAATCATATTTAAAATATCATATGTGAAATTATTATATTATATTATTACTAATTTTTAACAATCATTCATTATTATCATCACATTGAGTGTTAATTGTGTGGTTTTCTGAGTCTGTCTTGACTTGTTATTTTTTATACTAATACATAGATAAGGATTTAATAATTTAAATAATTTAAACCATTATGTAATTTTCATATATATTCATTATATATTTATTTATAATAATCCATAATATTTTGTAGATAGAAAATGAATTTTACTGTTTAATGAGACGGTGGGTCGTAGGTTCACTGAACGCTACTTCTATTTCTTTGTCATAGTAAAATAATATGAAGTAAATAATATATATTAATATTATAATTATAGTGTCCCATTTATATCATATATTTGAAAAATTTATAATAAAATAATCCTTAATACATTCCATATAATTTGTGAATTAATCACATTTCTTTGAGGAGATTGTAGTCCACATGTCAACGAATGATGTTATATTGTTCCCACAAAATGGAAATCATAATGATATGTGGTATATAAAATTTACAAAAGCATAAATAATTTATAAATAATATATATATATATATATCATATATAAACTATAAATACATCATTTTTTCATTCTTTAAATGTGGAAAATAGAAGAATGAATGACATTGGTTCGTGAGGCAGTGGTACGTCGTACACACGAACGATGATTGTGTATCCCATTTGATGGATGTGTGTGAAAGTGTATTTATAACTCATATAATAATAAAATATAATTATATTTAATATAATTAGTTTATTATATAATTGTTATATAAAAATTATTTAAGGGTTGGAGAGGTAAATGAAGCAAAAGTGATTATTGAAGAAGGTTACCTAATATTGAGAAAACTCATTTGGAATTAAACCAATAGACTTACATGGATTGATTTCCTACCAATTTTATGAATCTTGGTTGAGGTTAGTAATGTTGGATGAATATTTTATCAGATTTTGGTCAATCCCAGGGACTTGGAAGGTGTGGATAAGTGTGAGGAGTGAGTTCCTTTTTATAGTGGAAGAGGAGTGACATTCCTGTAAATTATTAAAAAGGGAATTCCAACCATGTTCATCCCATGTAAAGAAAGTAAAATAATGGCCAAAATTATATAAAAGGGAGTAAATAGTCTATATAGTAACATTAAATTTGTCTTGTTCATGTGTCTAGGTCATATTGATCCTTATGATTACGGATTGGTATGTTGTTTAGCTAATTTGTCTCTTAATCACTACAATTGTTTTTAATTACATTCACTAATATTTTTCCTAAAAAAATTACCATATTAAAAATTATAAATTATTATTCATATAAAGGAATCTATTTTTTCTAATTATAATTACATATATGGTAGAAATTAATTTCAAATTAACCCTGTTGACAGGACGACAGAGGGGTTTTAAATTTAATATGTCTAAACGACTGAAATGTTTTTTATATCCAATTTCTACGTGAAATTCTCTAAAATGACCTTAATTTTATTAATGGTTTTATTATTTATCTAATTCAACTTTAAAAACAATAAAAAAATTAATTTATCCATATAAATATATTAGAAGAAAAAACAGTTTTGAAATAAAATTTAGTATTTCTCACTGTTCATCAAAAAATGAAACCTCGTTGAAAAATAAGATAAATTTTACTTTAAATAATTTTTTTGTTAATAATTTAAAAAGTATTTTTTTGAAAAATAAAATTTATTAACGTCGAAAAATTTTATTTAAAATAGGTTCTCTATTAAATGGAAGTAAAAATTCTATTATAAAAATATATATTTTTATGTGTAAAATTGGGTTTGATTCTTATATTATTCCTATAAAATTTATTATATGAATGTAAAAAATATTTTATAGAATATATAATATATATATTTCATTAATTTAATTCACTAATAGTAATTAAATTAATTTATCAAGAGAAAATTCTTTTTGAAGCTCAAAAATAGTTGTTTACAAAATAGTTTCTATATTTTTAATTGGTTTTGATATTCATTTATATTTAATTGTAAACGAATAAATTTAATAATATTAATAAACATAAATTTAAAAATTAGGTGGTATCATATTTTATTAAATAATAATTTCTTAATGAAATATTATTGTTCGGTAAAACTCAGTCTTTCATGTAACACAAACAAGTGAACCAAAGTCGTTCTTACGTGTAACGCAAAATAACTCAATGTTGCATGAATTAAAAGATATATAATATACTTATATAAAATATTAAATATATCTTAAATTATGATGATTTTATATTTCTTTCTACGGATGGTGTTTTATGTCAAACAAAAAATTCTCAATGTTGCATGTAGCGAAATTTTAACATGGAGTGGTGTATAAAACAAGATACCAAGAAAATTAAATTTTTTATTAAAGGGAAATATTTTAAATTTCTGGGGTGTTACACCCATAATCATAAAAAATTATCAATGATATGAAAATACTTATAAATGATTCTTTCGACCTTGTAAGGAAAATACATCAACATTAAAACATATCAGAACTACCAGCTGAAGGTGTTAAAAATAGTAATAGGAAAAGTGATGTTTTTTGGACTGTAGGAGAACCGTATAAAGATTATAGCATATCATTAGATCCACATCATTATTCTAATGAGGATAATTTTTAAAGACTCATATTTCCCATGGAAATTATTTTTTAATACATGGGAATTTTATGAGTCTGCAGTTTCTGACGGCGCTTGATTCTGAGGCCCGGTATGCCCGGAATCAATTTCGGAAGATTTGTTCAGGTGTGTTCAGTAAATGTACGAGTGGGATTTTATAACTCTTGAACCAGTGCTCAGAATAGAATTCTGAGGGCACCGTTGAACTCGCAGCGTCGGTGATTTCTTAGTAAGACCATCACCGTAGTTTCGTTATAACTTTATTGGAAGATATATTTTTGGGTTTCTTTAATAAAGTTAAATAAAAATAAGGAGATAGCTTATTTTTTTTATTTCATGGTGGTTATAAGCTCCAAGAGGAGGTTAGTGGTGGGTACCACCACCCCATAACCTCCCATTATAGGTTATGTAGGTGGGCCCCACCCACACATAACCTCCCTTGGGAAGATTTCTAGCATGGGGACCACAAGGGCTTTAACCCCTTGTAACTCTCCATAAAGTGGGGGGGGACCCTTGAACTTCCCCCACTAATTAAATGTGCCAACCCACTTAGAATTAATTGAACCCCCTCATTTAATTAATTCAACTTTTTAATTCTTATGAATTCAAGCCAACGATTAAACAATAGACAAAGATGTTATTTCATTTGGTTGGAAATTAATTTGGGTGGGACTTGAGAGATAACTTCATCCTCTCAATGAAGAATGCGAAGAACGCTCCTTCCACCGAAGATTGACGAACACCATCTTCTTCCTTCTTTGATAGGGGAAGAAAGGTAAGAGTCACCCACAAAGAACGTCAACGCGATCCTCGGCTTCTTCTTTCCTGACGTGAACGAAACGACACTTCCTTTTCCCGTGACTTCGTCAACGAACAATCGTCAAGAAAGGTAGGGGGATTTGAGTTAATTTATATTTGAGTTGTTTTGTTTCTATTCTACGTCATTAATATTTTGGTATTCGTTATGCCGAATGTTATCAACATAACATGGGGGGTTTGGACCGCACCAACACGGCCGACCCTCCCCCATTGGTTGATCATGTTTTTTGATGATGGAGGAACGGACCGCGGTGAACAACGGCGGCTGGTGACGAGCCAGTGTCGAAAGAAACCGATGGTGAAAAGGCCACACAATTTCCAAGAAAGCACGACACCGCCTCACTACGCGGAGGAGAGTCGCGGCCACGACAGGCCGCGGCAGAGGCGTGCGGTGCCGTCGCATCACGCGGAGGGAAGCAAGAGGCTGTGACCAAGGTGGGCCACGTCGTAGGGGCGCGACGCCATCATTCCGTGCCGAAGAAGACCTACGGCTTAAGGCCACGCTAGACAGGGGAGGACGGCCGGCTGAGTCAGCCGCCGGTGTGGGCTACACAGGCAGGACCCTTCAGGTCCCTTGGTTACAGGGGCTGGCGCCATGTGTTGGCCGTTACGAACAAAGGGGGACGTGGCACCCCTCCCCCCCCCCCACGGTGTGGCTCACTGGGCCACACTAAGTGGCCATTTGGGCCACATGGCCAGCCAGTCGGGCCAGGCCACACGGCCAGCCGGGTCAGGCCACACGGCCAGCCGGGCCAGGCCACACGGCCAGCCGGGCCAGGCCACACGGCCAGCCAGGCTGGGCCAGCCGGGCCTGGATGCCCCTTCGGGTCAGATCAGACCCATGGACTAGGTCGGACCTCAGTTCGGACCCGGGTCAGGTCGGCCCAAATGGGTCGGGCCGGACCCGAACCCGTTAGACCCGATTACACCTATTCATCCATAACTCGGGCTATAGGTGTCCGATCGACGAACCGTCTATGGCGACGAAAATCTTGGAATGAGAAGATTCCATTGGCATATCCCACTTGATTTTTGGACATAGTTGGATTATGGTTTGGTTGGTTTGAACCTAAAAACCTACTGGGCCCCTAGGATGAAAATTCCAATAACTCACAGACCGGGCATCTGATTAACGCTCCGTCTATTGCGTTGAGACACCTATGACGTGGCGGTCCTTTGAGATACTTCCATGTGAGACTTCTTGACATATGGAGTATCGAACAGTAGCTCATGGAGAGGATCCTCTCGTAGATGATCGTACATAGTGTGGAGACCTAGTAGCTGACAGACCTGACGACTTCTTGACTGATTCGACACGGAGTGATTCGACTATCCTAGTGGAGAGAACCTGGTAGTTGGCGGCAGACCCATGGCGGAGGAGTGCCCAGTATTTGGTGGCAGACCCACGGTACTCGATTGGAGGAGTACCTCTGCAGGCTATTAGGGGGAGTTCCTGGTATTTGACGGCAGACCCAGAGCGGACGGAGCGCCTGGTAGTTGGTAGCAGACCCGTGGTACTCGACAGGAGGAGTACCTCAGCAATCCAAGGTTAGTGAGAAGCACCTTGGTGTCGCGATAGGCCCATTGTACTCAACATAGAAGGAGTTCTCCAGCAGTCGTGGTTTCGATAATGAAAATCCCAGTTTGAGCTGATTCAATGACCTTTGTGTTTTCCTCATGATTGAGATGGGTTACTTGATAACTTAGGTATATTTAGGGCCATATACCTAAGTAATGGTTATCTGTTGATTTCATACTTTGTGGTTTGTCCTTATTGGATTTTTTGAGACCTTGAGTGTCTCGGGGTCCCTACTGAGTATCATTATACTCACCCCTTCACGGGTTATGCCCGCACCTCGTTGTGTTGGATGCAGATGACGGACAGCGCTGACGGAGGCCGAGAGCACTAGGACTGGACAGTACCCAGAAGAGGACCTTAAAACGTATCGGTACATGGTGGAGTCTAACAGATGTGGAGTACTGTAGAGTCCATTTGTACCTACCCTTCAGGTAGGAACCCCGAAGGATGATCCAGGAACTGCTTTCACCTTTCAGTTTTTTGTCCCTTTTCAGTTGTACTTACTTTCAGTTGTATTTGTACTTTACAATTGGGCTTGTATTTTTCCCCCCCATTACTTTTAGTACAATTGTTATACATATTTTACTTAGTTTTTTCTTCCGCTTGTACTCTGGTTGTCTGTGTCTATGGTTTATAAAGGCAATGTCTTCCTAGTTTTAGGGAATTATGCCTTTGGTGCTAGTCGCCAACCCCTGGCCTGTGGAAGGAGAGCTTGGGGTAGTCACAATATGGGCCCCAGGGGATGGGTCGTGAAAAATTGGTATTAGAGGATTCGGTTCTACCGCAGAACTTAGAACATCGATATTTCTTTTCTGTGAAGTAATAGTGTTACGGGTAACAAGTGTGGTTTTAAGTTCAAGGAGTCCAGTGTTGGTGCAGCGGCCGACATATCCATACAACAAGACCCTGACTACTGTTTTTTGTCTTATTTTACGAAAACACTAATTGCGTATGTGTTTTAAAAGTTTTTTTTAAGTCATCTCAACCAAGTCATCTCACCAGGTATAGTCTTTTGATCATGTCGCAACTATTTATTTCAGGATGCTTCCCTGCAGATTACCAGCTAGAGCCCTGAGATTTGTACGTACTGACAACCCGCCAAGTGATGAGGCCTCATTTCAGGGCCCTCTCCCAGTTGAGGCACCAGCGGAGGTACCAGTGGTACAACTTCATGTTGGGCCACTGATGCCACCAGCCCCAGCAGCAGAGAGTACACGCTACTTGAGTGCGCTGCATGAGTTCTAGCGCCAAAGACCACCCTAGTTCAAGGGAGTGGCTGACCCACAGACGGCTGAGGATTGGATGGAGGTTATGTCCAAAGTCTTCAGGCTAGTAGGGTCACCAGCAGACTTTATGGTGATCCTTACTGCCAGCCTCCTTTAGGAAGCAGCAGGAAGATGGTGGAGTCTAATGCTCTAGGTACATGATGAGGCGACACTTCTATGGGAAGACTTCGAGAGCCTATTCTGGGCAGATTTTGGACCAGTCACCGTTTGAGCGATGCGGATACATGAGCTACTTCATTTATAGCAGGGCAGCTTGAGTGTAGCTCAGTACTCAGCGAGGATCATCGACATCTCATGTTACTCCTATGATATGGTACGGGACCCATTCTTCAACGCCCAAACCTTTGAGCAGGGACTCAGGAGAGAGATCAGAGCTTCAGTTATCTCCCACAGCATCCCGACGTAGGCGGGAGTGTTGAATAGATCCCTCATAGTGGAGAGTTTCCTTGCTGAGTAGTCTCCAGCAGCGAGACCCACCACTAGTCGACTTGCAGCGGAGTCTTCTGCAGCTGGCAGTAGACAGATGACGCAGAGGTCCAAGAGGACCAGACCCACAGGTGGTCAACTGCACGACTCAAGATCGGTTGTGCGGGGAACCCAGAGTAGAGACAGAGCCAGACATGCCAGGAGTGGACAGTGTTACTCCTTCGGTGTGCTTGGTCACATCGTTTGTGACTGTCCGACCCACCATACTGATAATCAGCAGACAATTGAGGGACCTCCTAGGAATAGGCATAGGTTCCATCAAGGTGTTCCATAGGGCGGAGATGGACATGGAAGAGGAGCTAGATGTGTAGCTGGTGGTGGACGACAATATGAGGTGCTACTACCACCACCACCAGGAGGTCCACCCTGTCCGTAGGGAGTGGGTGGATAGTGGAGAGCTCAACTTCAGGCAGATGAGGCCTATGACCATGGTGCTCTAGAGATGATACTAGGTAAGATATGTGTCTACTCCATCATAGATTTAGTTCTTATAGACGCAGGTTCCAGTCACTCTTTCATTGAAACTGCCCTTGTTCGGAGCTCGTAGATTCTGACGGAGAAGTTGGCTCGATTATTATGGCTAGAGACTCCTACAAGAGAAGAATCGACGATTACACACTGGTGCCGGCAGTGTGAGCTTACTCTAGGAGGTGAGAGCTTCAGCTGGGATATCCTCATAGCGTTGTCGAGGCCTTACGATGTCATCTTGGGTATGGAATGGTTATCTACAGTCCATGCTCAGATAGACTGTATTAGGCGCAAAGTGCGGTGTGTCTGCACGAATGGGACTAGTTTCACCTTCACCGGAGAGAAGGGAACCTTTACAGTGAAAGACAAACTTACTCAGAGGAGGGTGCAGCTGATCACTCACTATTTGTCTTGCCTTACCCTCAAAGCAGTAGATGTGGAGAGTCTGACTTATCCTTTAGTGGTGGACCAGTACGTGGATGTTTTCCCTAATGATGTCCCAGGACTACCTCCTCGTAGAGAGGTGGACTTATACATTGACATGTACCCCGGGACGGCACCGATATCTACTCCATCATATCATATGGCTCTCGCTAAGCTTCAGGAGATGAGGGTACAACTTGAGGACTTGTAGTGGAAGGGATTCATTCGGCCTAGTGTTTCTCCCTGGGCAGCCCTGATTCTGTTCGCCAAGAAGGCGGACAGGAGCTTGAGGCTCTGTGTCGACTACCATCACCTGAACTAGGTGACTGTAAAGAACAAGTAACCACTTTCGATGATTGACAACCTCTTTGATCAGCTAAAGGGAGAACAATGGTTCTCGAAGATATACCTCAGATCAGGTTATCACCAGCTCAGAGTTCGAGACGAGGATGTGCAGAAGATGGTCTTCAGGTGTCGGTATGGCCACTATGAGTTTCTTGTTATGCCCTTCAGCATAAACAACGCTCCAGCAGTGTTCATGTGTCTCATGAACAGTATCTTCCAGCCTTACCTCGATCTCATTTTTGTATTCTTCATCGACGACATTCTGATCTACTCGACTACTGAGGAGGAACACGCCTACCATTTGTGGGTGGTACTGGACACACTCCGAGAGCACCAGCTTTATGGTAATCTCTCGACGTTCTAGTTTTGGATTCGATAGGTTCAATTTTTGGGGCACATCATCTCAGAGTCTGGAGTTGGTGTGGATCCAGTGAAGATCGAGGTGTTACTTTCTTAGGATCCACCCAGGAGTGTGACGGCGGTACGTAGTTTCTTGGGATTGGCTGGATACTATCGGAGATTCGTTCCAGACTTCTCCAGAGTTGTAGCGCTACAATCAGCCTTGATTAAGAAAGGGAAACCCTTCGTGTGGTTAGAGAGATACCAGTATAGATTTCAGGAGCTGAGGGAGAGGCTGACTAGTGACCCCATCTTGAGGCTTCCATAGGAAGGAATAGGGTACGTAGTCTACTGCAACGCATCAGGGATTGGACTCGGGTGTGTCCTGATAGAGGAGAAAGCTGTGATCGCATATGGTTCTTGGCAGTTGAGACAGAACGAGGAGATCTGCACTACCCATGACCTAGAGTTAGAAGCAGTGGTCTTCGCCTTAAAGATTTGGCGACACTATCTAATGGGTGAAATTTTTACCGTGTACTCTGATCACAATATTCTCAGGTATATATCATAAGGACCTGAACTTGAGACAGCAGCGATGGATTGAGTTCCTCTAGGACTATGACATTGAGATATTCTATACTCTTAGGAAGGGGAACGTTGTTGCGGATTCACTCAGCAGTAGGAATGGTATACAGGTTCTAGGAGAGGCGACAGAGAAGCCGGTTGCCTTACAGATATCCTGTGCGGATAGAGATGGAGCAGCCTATCTATAGACTCTTACAGTCACTCCCCCACTTCTTCAGCGAGTCAGGGAGGCACAGCATGGGGACGCTGACTGCGAGACGCGGTGTACTCAGATATCTACAGGGCAAGCACCTGATGGTTTTTCTGAAGGTGTGAAGCACGTCATCCTCTTCAGAGGACATACCATGGTACCAGTTTCACTTTAGTAGGAAATGTTGAGGGAGTTCCACACTTCTCCTCTAGCGGTACATCCAAGAGTGGTGAAGATGTACCATGACCTTCAATGACAGTAGTGGTGTCCAGGTATGAAGAAGGCAGTAGCAGAGTTTGTCTCACGGTTCCTCACTTTACAGCAAGTGAAGGCAGAGCACTAGTTACTAGAAGGCTTGGTTCATCCCTTAGAGGTCCCAGAGTAGAGGTGGTATGGGATATACATGGACTTTGTGATGGGTCTTCCACGTACATCTAGGGGTCACGACTTAATTTGGGTGATTGTCGACCGACTCACCAAGTCGGTCCACTTCCTATCGATCAGAGAGGAGGGCTCAGTTGAGAGCTTGGGACACCTCTATGTGTAAGAGATAGTGTGTTTTCATGGAGTACCTTCTACTATTGTCTCCAACCTTGATGCACGCTTCACTTCCCGACTATGGAAGGGGTTGAAGGAGACTTTCGGTACACAACTGCGTCTGAGCACCACCTTCCATATTCAGACAGATGGTCAGACCGAGAGGACCATTCAGACCCTCAAGGACATGCTCTATGCATGTATCCTCGACTTCAGTCGCTGCTGGGAGGACCACTTACCTTTGGTGGAGTTTTCCTACAACAACATTTATCACTCCACCATCAGTATGGCACCTTTTGAGGCCTTGTATGGTCATCCTTACAGATTTCCACTATGCTGGACATACCCAGGGGAGTCAACACTAGTGGGACCAGAGATGATATGAGCTACCACAGAGAAGGTGCAGATCATCCAGGAGCGGATGAAGACTACACAGAGTAGGCATAAGTCATATGCTGACAGGAGGAGGAGGCCTCTAGAGTTCGAGGATGGAAACTACGTTTTCCTATGGGTCTCACCTCGATGAGGTCTATGGAGATTTGGCTGAGGCGGAAAGTTATCTTCGTGGTTCATCAGACCTTTCCAGGTCTTCAGTAGAGTAGGCGAGGTGGATTACCGCTTGGATCTTCCACCTCAACTGCATCAAGTGAACGACGTCTTCCACATATCTTAGGTGAGGAGATACGTGCACGACCCATCCCACATCATCTACCATGGATAGTTGGACATCGATGATGGGGAGACCTTCACAGAGGTTCCAATGGAGATTGAGGATCGACAGGAGCAGGTCCTACATGAACAGTCAATACCTATGGTGCGCGTTCGTCGGAAGCATGGGAACCTCTAGGAGAACACATGGGAGCAGGAGGCTCAGATGTGTGGTCAGTACCCCTTTTTTTCCATTAGTTCGAGTTTTATCTTACAGGGATGTAAATACCTGAGGTGGGGAGAATATAAACACCCGTATTTCCTGTGGAATTTGTTTTTTAATACATGGGAATTTTACGAGTCTGCGGTTTCTGATGGCACTTGATTCTAAGACCCGGTTTTCCCAGAATCAATTTCTGAAGTTTTGTTTAGGTACGTTCAGTAAACGTACAAGCGGGATTTTATACCGCTTGAAACGGTGCCCGGAATCGAATTCTGAGGGCACCGTTGAACTCACAGCTTTGGTGATTTCTTAGTAAGACCTTCACCACAGTTGCATTTTAATGTGATTGGAAGATAGATTTTTGGGTTTCTTTAATAAATTTAAATAAAAATAAGAAGATATCTTATTTTTTTATTTCATGGTGGTTATAAGCTTCAAGAGGAGGTTAGTGGTGGGGTCCACAACACTATAACCTCCCATGAGAGTTTATGGAGGTGTGGCCCACCTGCACATAACCTCCCTTGGGAGGATTTTTATCATGGGGACCACACGGGCTTTAACCCCTAGTAACTCTCCATAAATTGGGGGGGGGCCTTGAACTTCCCCAACTAATTAAATGTGTCAACCCACTTAGAATTAATTGAACCCCCTAATTTAATTAATTAAACTTTTGAATTATTTTTAATTCAATCAAACGATTAAATAATAGACAAACCAATTATTTAATTTAGTTGGCAATTCATTTGGGTGGGACTTGAGAGAGAACTTCATCCTCTCAATGAAGAACGTGAAGAACGCTCCTTCCACCAAAGATCGATGAACATCATCTTCTTCCTTCTTCGACCGGGGAAATAAAGGGAAGTTTCACCCACGAAGAATGATGATTCCATCCTCGGCTTATTCTTTCCTGACGTTAACGAAACGATGTCAGTTTTCCCATGACTTCTTCAACGAACAATCATCAAGAAAGGTACGGGGATTTGGGTTAATTTATATTTGAGTTGTTTTGTTTCAATTATACATCGTTAATATTTTGGTATTCGTTATGCCGAATGTTATCAACATAACACGGGGGGGTTCGGACCGCACCAACATGACCGACCCTCCCCCTTGGGTTGATCTTTTTTGTTGACGACGGAGGAACAGTCCGCGGCGAACAACAGCGGCCGGTGACGAGCCGGACACAAAAGAAACCAGAAATGCAAAGGTCGTCGGGTCACCAAGAGGAAGCGACACTACCTCGCTACGCGGAAGAGAGCCGCAGCCATGAAGTTCTATGGTGTAGGTGCACGGCGCCATCGCACCGCGCGGAGGGCAGTAGGGGGCCGTGACCAAGGCGGGCTGCGGCGGAGGGGCCCGGCGTCGTCACGTTGCGCCGGTGGTGCAGGACCACGGCCAGGGCGGGCCACGGCGGGAGAGTAAGGGTGCGGCGCCGTCGCGCTGTGCCAGATAAGACTTGTGGCCTAAGGCCACGGTGGACTGGGGAGGGCGGCTGCCTGAGCCGGCCACCGGTGCGTGCTACACAGGCAGGACCCTTCGGCTCCCGTGGTTATAGGGGCCAGCGCCATGCGCTAACTGTTATGAACAAAGGGGGGGAGCGGCACCCCCCCCCCCCCCACGGCATGGCTAGACGGGCCACACGGCCGGCCATCTGGGTCACACGGCCGGACAGCTGGGCCAGGCCACACGACCAGCCGGGCTGGGCCACACGGCCAGCCAATTGGGCCGGGCCGATTTCGGGTCAGGCCGCCTTCGGGCCGGGCCGATTTTGGGTCGGGCCGCCTTCGAGCTGGGCCGCCCCTTCCTTTCGGGTCAGAACCATGGACCAGGTCAGAACCCAGTCCGGACTCGGGTCGGGTTGGGTCGGGTCGGTCCCACTGGGTCGGCCCGGACCCTAACCCGTCAGACCTGATTACACCTATTCGCCCATAACTCGGGCTACAAGTGTTTGATCGAAGAACCGTCTATGGCGATGAAAATATTGTAACGAGACAATTCCTTTGGAATATCCAACTTGAGTTTTGGACATAGTTGGAGTATGGTCCGGTGGGTTTGAACCTAAAAACCAACCAGGCCCCTAGGACGAAAATGCCAATAACTCACAGATCGGGCGTCTGATTGACGTGTCGTCTATTGCGTTGAGACCCCTATGATGTGGAAATCCTTTAAGATACTTCCACGTGAGACTTCGTGACATCTGGAGTATCAAATAGTAGCTCGTGGAGTGGATCCTCCCAGAGATGAGCGTATAGAGTGCGGAGACCTAGTAGATGACAGACCTGAAGACTGTTTGACCAATTCGACTTGGAGTGATTCGACTAGCCTAGTGGGGAGCGCCTGGTAGTTGGAAGCAGACCCATAGTGGAGGAGTGCCCGGTATTTGGTGGCAGACCCATAGCGGATGGAGCGCGTGGTAGTTGGCAGCAGACCCACGATACTCGACAGGAACAGCACCTCAGCAGTCCAGGGTTAGTGAGAAGCGCCCCAGTGTCGTGATAGGCCCACTGTACTCAATATAGGAGGAGTTCTCCAGCAGCCATGGTTTCGAAAATGAAAATCCTGGTTTGAGCTGAATCAATGACCTTTGTGTTTTCCACATGATTGATATTGGTTACTTGATAACTTAGGTATATGTATGGGCATATACCTAAGTAATGTTTATCTGTTGATTTCATACTTTGTGGTTTATCCTTGTTGGATTTTGTGATACCTTGAGGGTATCGGGGTCCCTAATGAGTATCGTTATACTCACCCCTACACGGGATATGCCCGCACCTTGTTGTTGGATGCAGAAGACGGACAGTGCTGATAGAGGCCGAGAGCGCCAGGACTGGACGGTACCCAGAGGAGGACCTTACGACGTATCTGTACATGGTGAAGTCTGAATGACGTGGAGTGCTTTGGAGGACATCTGTACCTACCCTTCATGTAGGAACCCCAGAGGATGATCCGGGAGCTGATTTCACCTTTCATTTGTTTGTCCCTTTTCAGTTTTACTTGCTTTCAGTTGTATTTGTACTTTATAGTTGGGCTTGTATTCTGGACCCCCATTAATTTCAGTACACTTGTTATACAACTTTTACTTAGTGTTTGCTTCTGCTTGTACTCTAGTTGTGTGTGTCTACAATTTATAAAGGCAATGCCTTCCCAGTTTTATGTAATTACGCCTTTGGTGCTAGTCGCCAGCCCCTGGCCTATGGAAGGTGGGCTTTGGGTAGTCACGATACGGCCCCCGGGGGACGGGTCGTGACATAATGTATGAGATAACTTCACTGAGTATAAAAATGTGTTTCATGAGTTAGTTGATGATGGAAATCAAGATCTATTAGGTGGATGTTTGAAATATTCAAAACATTATTTTCTATTTAAGATATATCATATCAAATGCCTATCTAAAATTAAAAATAAATATATTTCCATGATATTTGAATTTTTGTGTGATTCATTTCCTAATTTTAAGATCATAGAGACTTTTTATGATTTGAATTTTTTTAATAAGATGAGTCTGAATTATAAATAAAATACATGTTTGTTCTAATGATTATTTGCTTTATTGGGGAGTGGATTCAAGCAAATAGAATTGGAAAAAATATTCCTCATCTTGATGGATGTCAGTGGGGGACGTTGAAAGCATTAATAAATATACTAATATGAGGAATAATAAAAATAACACACTTTCAAATGATTTTTGTTAATTCTATTTGAATCCTTGA
Organism: Viscum album; assembly: GCA_963277665.1. Classification (NCBI taxonomy): domain Eukaryota; kingdom Viridiplantae; phylum Streptophyta; class Magnoliopsida; order Santalales; family Viscaceae; genus Viscum; species Viscum album. Next base: position 430,063,772 of record OY728121.1, read on the forward strand.
TTGAAAAGAGAATTCATGTCATAAAAAACCAATAAGTACATGTAGTGGAATTCTATTGATAATAACAATGATGGGTTAAATAGAAATCTAAGTGACTTACAATCATCAAAGAAATTGGATTATTTACATCAATATTTCTCAATGAATCCTAGGAATATTAGACTAGAATTATGGGAAATTCGGCTATTTGTGAGGGGATCCCGTCGGAAAAACCCTTTTGCGATGGGGATCCGTTGCAAATAGCCCTTTGCAGAATATGGCGTCGCAACTAGTATTTTTTTTGTGATGGGCCCGTAACAAAAAATATTACATGCGATGGGAAGTAGGCACATCTTCAAATAGATTCCTAGTTAAATACATTATACATACAAGATCCTTAAGCGATGGGCCCGTCACAAAAAGTATTTGCGATGAGACACCCGCCCGTCGCAAATAGCTTATATGTTATAAACCTTTTGTGATGGGCCCATTGCAAAAAAATGTTATTGCGGCAGTAAAGAAACTCATCACAATAACTTTTAAAAAATATATGTAATTGATTTGTGAGGGGCCCCCCATTGTAAAAGGCCTCATCACAAATACTAAATAAAATAAAAAAATATTATTAATATTATTAAAATATTAAAAAAATAAAAAATATTAAAATTCTAAATATTTGAAAATACATAATAAAATAAAAAATAATAATAAAATTATGATTAATGAAAAATAATATTAAAATAATTAAAATAATTAAAAAAAATAAAAAATATTAAAATTCTCAATATTCAGAGAAAAAATATAAAAAAATCCAAAATTATTATTTTTATTATTCATATTATTAGTAAAATAGAAAAACATTATAAAATATAAAACTATTAATAAATATTAAAATATTAAAAAAATGCAATATTCACACCAATATAAAAGACAAAAACATTAAATAGTTCAAATTACAACAAATGTTCAACTCAAATATTTTTAACAGAACAAAAATATCACTGGGGGTATAGTCTTCTGAAGTAGCTGGAGGAGATGGAGGAGACAGTAGAGAAAACTTCATCCCTAAACTATTAGTTAGACGACAAATGTACTCCATCTGATCATGTTGTTGTTACTATCATTGATGCATGTCCTCCTCGTGTTGCTGCTACTACTACTACCATCGACGCATGTCCTCCTCATACTGTTGTTGTTGATTTTGCTGCCATCAATGCATGTCCTCCTCGTGATGCTACTGCTGCTGACACATCTCTTCCTTCTGTTACTGTTGTTGTCATCGACGCATGTCCTCCTCATGTTGCTGCTGCTGCTGCTACTACTGTTGACACATCTATTCCTGATGCTTCTACAAACTCTACATAAGCTCAGTTTGAGCTCGCAACTGCTCTTGATACTATGAGCTAGAAGATGATGCCTCTTCATGATCTCATCTTGAGTTAGACACCAACATTGTAGCAGTACCATAATAAGTCCTAGGAGTCAAATGAGAGCTGATACCAACTACTCGACCCTTCTCGAAGGCATACTGGACTGCCTGCATCCATGCCACCTCATTGAAATTGTGGGCACTAGTTTGATCAGTTGTCTCGGCCTGACTCTCATCCCGTGTCTGAGAGGTCATGGACTTATATGACTCCTTCAGTTTCAATTTGAAATTAATATAGTGAAAACATTATATTCAGTTATTTTTTAAACTGAAAAATAAATTATATTGACCACAATCTAATGCTGGTGATCACCTCTAATCTCTCTAGTGGCTGGATCTCTGTGCATTCTCTAATAAACATCATGCTCAGTAATATTGGAATGCACGAATGCTTATATGAATATAAAATAAACTATTTATATGTAATTTTATATAAAATATTTAAAAAAGACACTTAACATATGCTCTCTATGCGTACTGAATATTTTACAACCAGCTCGATGTGTCACCTCCTGTCTCCCCCAATTCGGTCGGACCAATGAAGATCTCCTATAAAATACACTACTCAACCAGTGTGAACATAATCAATCCCAAACGTGAGATGAAATGCACTCTAGTCAGTGAGCTCTACATGACTCATCCAATACTGTCTCTTCTTCTTTATTAATGGTTGTCCTTATCAAATAGTTCCAAAACTAACAGAAATGCTCACACATAAACACCTCACATGCCTTGGTAATAGAGCCACACATGCTATCATCGATGAGATACCATAAAACCTACAAATAATTTATAATATCAAGTTATTAATAAAATAAATTTCTAAATAAATATAATTTATTTACTTATCAGCCAATGACTGAACATTCCATGTCGCACATCAATGGGAATCTGTTCCCATGTGATTCATGGATGAGAAAAATAATTACGCAATATAGCGCTCCCCTATCCAATAACTACAATGCCAAAAATATGAAAAAATAACAAATAATCAAAAAATTAGTATATAAATAAATTAATGAAAGATAATTAAAATACACGGGTTATCATACCTCCACGTGCATGGATCGAAACCAAGATGTGAACGTCGCTCGGTGATAGGGTCAAGAATCATAAGTCACATAAGACCGCACCCCCTCCATGTACCCCCTGAATCGCCAGTAGCCTGAGGGTCAGATGATCCCAAATCCTCCTCATCCAAAGGTATCTCAACCTCCTCCAACTAACGAAGTAGATCAGGGTCCATATGGAACACAAAATGATTGTTGTTAGAAAATAGTTGAAAATAACTATTACATATAGATATATATTAGTTATGATTATAACCATCATTTAACTATGTCAATGTTCACCTTCATCATCATCTTCATATCTGACAATGTCAATGTCTTCATATTCATCATCGGCGTCATCAATATCCATATGAGTTTTAGTTTCATCATCTCTTTCCATTTGAAATTCATTTGTAACATCATTAATGTCATCGTCACCATCAACTCTTAATTGTGGGGTGTCATCATCGATATTTATGTCTCTTTGTAAAAAGGATGGATTTTGAGTAGTCTCTTGAAAATTTTCAATTCTTTCTACTTCATTAGAAAGACATTTAGTTTGAGTAAACTAGTTTTCCCTAGATTTCAATTTTATTATGTTCCATCAATCACTCAGGTCTCTTGAAGTACCATAGTACTTTTCGTAATATATTTTATGTGCTTGTTGATCCAGTAAAAATGGTTCATTTACTATAATAAGACTTTTATATTTAATATTGATGATTCTATGAATCAGATGAACACACAAGCCTCTCTCAGTAATCTAACCACCGATATTTAATCATTGTTATGTAATTTTTCCCTAGATAACATAGTTCAATAATTTCATCCAGCATATTGTAAAAGTCAACTTTTGTTTCTCTATGATGAGATACTCTCAAGAAAACTACACAATTAATTTTTTTTATTCCCCATATGCACAAGTATGAAATTGAAAACTATTCACCACATATTCATTGTAATATTTATCCATTTTGGATGGTGGGTTACTCAATATATATAGTTGATTATCAATTTTATCAGCATGTTGAGACACATGAAAATTTGTAAAACAATTATAAATATAATAAATAATAAACTGAATTGATATGTTAAACCATAAATAATTTATTTTACCAATTTTTGAAACCAATGAGAAAAAATTTTCCGTTGGCGTTCTTCAAGAGCAGCTACTGTAATTTGTGGAAGCAGTTTTTCGATATGATTATCATATAACCTACAAATAAAATAAGTTTACTTAATGTAACATAAATTATAGAATAAGTGATAGAAGCACTCACAGTACAAATTATGTCATTTCTTCACAGTTGAACAGAACATATGTATGTGCTCTGTGATGTTCATCATCTGAAATCCATCATTCATGAACTCCACCAAATCCAAGCTCTGTCTGATTAAAAACTGATAATTTATTGTCTATTTCATCATCATCATTCCCCTCATTTCATCTCATGTAGTTGTGTTTTGAGGGATATTCATATTCAAAATAATGTGAGCATAAAAAGAAATTTCCTTTTGCAAATAAGCTTCAGCAATTGAGCCTTAAACTGATGCTTTGTTATATACTTTTTTCTTCAATTTCTGCATGCATCTCTTGAATGGGTACTTACATCGAAACTATAATAGACCTCAACATTTAGCTTCATGTGTAAAATGTAATACCAGATGTTCCATTGAGTAAAAGAAATCCAGTAGAATTTTTTTCCCAGTTTACATATAATGACAACAACATCTTCTTCCGGTTTATTTAGTGCATCATAGTCTATTGTCTCCACACAAATGTCTCGAAAAAAATATGATATATCTGTTATCGAATCCCAAATCATAGAGTTCAACAAACCTCTAAATCCAATTGGTATAGGTATTTACATTATAACATGACAATAATGACTTTTTAATCTGATAATATGGCCATTCTTAACACATCAGCCCAAATTGGAAGCATAGCCATCTAGAAGTCTCAAATTTGCAATCCACTGACAAAATAATAAGCGAATATCTTTGGACAATGTATAAGCTGCTTTTTCCTTCATTAACCTCTATAATCAGACATTTTAAAATAGTTCAAGTTCTGGTTGTCTGCAAATTTGGGCAAGATCTAATCATACCTTTACATTATCTTTGGTCTTTCCTATTGTAACCAAAACTGTATGAAATAAATTATCAAAATAGTTCTTCTCAATATGTATATCATCCAACATGTGGAGTAACAACAAATCGGACCAATATGGAAGATCCAAAAAATGCTCTGTTTTATCCAATTATGTTTTTTTTCAAAGCCATGAATTTTCTATTTGTTTATTGTTGGCCCAAATGTGATGGGAGGTAATGAAAATACAACTGATTTTTAACTATGTACCTGAGATCATTTTTCCAGGTTCATCCCATTCAATTTTGCCTTTTCTAAAATGATATTTTTTCCTTCGAAATGGATGATCAATTGGGAGAAGTCTACGATGACAGTCAAAATAGCAATGATTTTTTCTCCATTGATGAGAATAAAGGTTTTTGTGTCTTTCATACATTAAGGGAAAGATTTCAGACAATTTGTACTCCATCCAGATAACAAGCCATATTCTGGGAAGTCAATAATCATCCAAATAAATGTAGCTTTTTATATGAAATTTTGTTTCATAGCAACATCATATGTACTAACACCATTACTTCACAATGAATTTAACTCATCGGTCAATGGTTTCAAATAAACATCAATATTCTTTTTCGGATGTCCTAGGATTTATAAGGTCAAAAAGATATAAGGCTCCTCCATCAACATCCATGGAGGTAAATTGTACAGAGTTATAAAGACCGACCAACATGAATAATGACTATCATAAGAACCATATGGATAGAAACCATCACTAGAAAGACCCAATCGCACATTTCTATCTTCTAAAGAAAAAAATGGATGTTGTCGGTCAAATTGTTTCCATGAATCACCATCAGATGGATGATTCAAGTTTTTATCGATTAAAATATTGGTTTTGTGCCATGAAATCATTGGTGTTGTGTTCTGATACATAAACAAATGTTGCAACCTGTGTGTAAGGGGTAAATATCTCAACTATTTGACAAGAATCGATCCAGACTTCTCAGGTTGAGCTTCTTTATACCTTGATAGTCCACATGTGGGACAACTATCCAATGACTCATTTTCCCCAGAATAAAAGATGCAATCATTTTTACATGCATGAATCTTCCGATAACTGAGGCCCAGATTACGAACCAGCCTATTTCTCTCATAATAATTTTCAGGAAACACATTTTCTTCAGGTAATGGTGTTTTAGAACAAGAAAATATCCGATCAAAATGTTGTTTGACCTTACATTATCTGATATAATTGCCATAAATTTTGAAACCAATTCTAATTTTTTTTATCATTAAACCAGGATATAATGCATCCTCAGTAGGCCTCAACAACTCATAAAATTCAGATGGTGCCAAATCAGGAGTTAAATGAATAGCATCCCGAGTTTCAGTTTGTTGAACAGATAGACCTACAACATCATATACAAAATTTAAAAATTGTGATGGATCTAAAATCAAGTTATTAGTAACTTCTATGGAACTGCATTCACCATGTTGATACCAAAAAACATAATCTAGTTGAAAACCAAACCGCAAGAGATATCCCCCAAACTTGTCAAATGTGTCAAACATTCTCAGAGCACAATTTTTACAAGGAAACTTAATTGTGCCTTCTGAAACAAATTCTGGTTTTGATGATAAAAATTATAATAAATCTTTAATACCATCAATATATATAAGATCTAAACCAAAACCTTTTGGATTTTTATGCAGATTTATCCAAGCACGGTCATCTAATAATGACTGTTGTCGAGATTCTTGTTCCATATTTTTTTACAAAATATAAAATCATTACTATTTTTGAATAAGTTGAAATTAGAAAAAACACAATCCAAAAAAAATATAAATAATTACAACTTATTCTTAATAATTAAAATTAATTATGGGAGACACAATTTCCAGTGGATTGGTAGCTACTCTTTTGTGTGACTACTCATTTACTTACAACTTTCTCACACTGAAATCACAACAAAGAATATTCTCAGAGGTACGCTTATGTATTCTCGCGCATATGAGAATGCATAAGCGTACTTATGAGCAGATTTTTTATTGTGATTCTAGTGTGACAAAGCTGCAAGTAAATTAGCCGTCAGACAAAAGAGTCCCCTTTTCATCTATGAATCTTCTTACAAGTATCACCACTAGAAAACATTATGAAAAATGTGGTACTACTAATGTATATTCAAACTAGGGAATATGAGATTGGACATGCATATGTAGAAGCATACTTTTCATAATGTTTTGAGTCGGTGAGAGTTGATAGGAGAAGTTTCATTGAGCCAAAGGAGTGTCGTCAATCCACTGAAAATTGTGCCAAGTTATTAAAATTTATTAAATTTCATTACAACTGATTTTATTTCTAATTATTACTAATTATTGCTAATTTTTGCTAATTTTTTTTAATTATTGCTAATTATTGTTATTTATTGCTAATTATTGCTAATTAATGCAATTTATTTCAATTTATAGCAATTTATTACTAATTATTGTTAATTATTGCTAATTATTTCTAATTATTGCTAATTATTGCTAATTATTGCTAATTATTGCTAATTATTGTTAATTATTTCTAATTATTTCTAATTATTGAAAATTATTGATAATTTTTTGTAATTATTGTTAAATATTACTAAATATTGCAATTTATTACAATTAATTACAATTAATTACTAATTATTACTATTTATTACTATTTATTACTATTTATTACTCTTTTTTCAATTTTTTTATTTATTACAATTTATTACTATTTATTACTATTTATTACTATTTATTATTATTTATTACTATTTATTACTATTTATTTCTATTTATTTCTATTTATTACTATTTATTACTAATTATAACTAATTCTTACTATTTATTACTATTTATTACTAATTATTACCAATTACTACTAATTATTTCTAATTATTACTAATTATTACTCATTATTAGTATTTATTAGTATTTATTACTATTTATTACTATTTATTACTATTTATTTCTATTTATTTATATTTATTTCTATTTATTAGTATTTATTACAATTCATTAGTATTTATTACTATTCATTAGTATTTATTATTATTTATTAGCTTTTATTAGTATTTAATACTATTTATTAGTATTTATTTCTATTTATTAGTATTTATTTCTATTTAATACTATTTATTTATATATATTAGTATTTATTTCAATTTTTTACTAATTATTACTATTTATTTCTATTTATTAGTATTTATTACTAATTATTACCAATTATTACTAACTATTACTAATTTTTACTTGTTATTACTAATTATTACTAATTATTACTTACTATTATTAATTATTACTAATTATAATATATTTAATAATTATTACTATTTACTATTTATTACTGTTTATTACTATTTATTACAATTTATTACTATTTATTATTATTTATTAGTATTTATTAGTATTTATTACTATTTATTATTATTTATTACTATTTATTAGTATTTATTATTATTTATTAGTATTTACTATTATTTATTACTATTTATTAGTATTTATTTCTACTTATTAGTATTTGTTTCCAATTATTACTATATATTACTAATTGTTACTATTTATTAGTATTTATTACTATTTATTAGTATTTAATATTATTCATTAGTATTTATTAGTATTTATTAATATTTATTAATATTTATTAGTATTTATTAGTATTTATTAGTTTTTATTAGTTTTTATTATTATTTATTTCTATTTATTACTATTTTTTATTTATTAGTATTTATTACTATTTATTAGTATTTATTAGTATTTATTACTATTTATAAGTATTTATTAATATTTATTACTAATTATTACAAAATTATTACTATTTATTTCTAATTATTACTATTTATTAGTATTTATAAGTATTTATAAGTATTTATTAGTATTTATTAGTATTTATTACTATTTATTAGTATTTATTACTATTTATTACTATTTATTAGTATTTATTGCTATTAATTTGTATTTATTACTAATTTTTACTATTTATTACTAACTATTAGTATTTATTACTATTTATTACTATTTATTTGTATTTATTTGTATTTATTACAATTTATTAGTATTTATTACTAATTATTACTAATTTATACTATTTTCTACTAATTTTTAATATTTATTACTATTTTTTTCTAATTATTACTATTTATTTCTAATTATTACTAATTATTATTAATTACTTTTAATTACTGCAAAATACTACTACTAATTACTAATCACTGCTAATTATTTATTTACATTAATAATTATCATTAATAATTTTTAATTATTACTAATTATTAAGAATTAGTACTAATAATTTAATTTTATTATTACAAATAAATACTGATGACAAAATAATTTTAATCTAACTTAATTAAAACTAATCAACAATAATTAAAATTAATATAAATAAAGGAAATAAATACTAAAATAAATAAAAAATAAATACCTTTAAACTTGATCTCTAATAATTGTAGGCGGCTTCACAATTTCTTCGTAAAAAAGCTAACTCTCAAAAATTTTCACTCTAAAATTAGACTTTACAGATGTAGAGGAACAAGAAATTCAGGTGTTGAGAAGAAAAAATGGAGGGGGTATATATAGGTTAGATTAGTTGTGACGAGACTATTAGAGACGAGATTCTCGTCGTTAATAGTATTTTTTGTGACGGGACCCGTCGCAAATACCTTCGACCGCATTAATCACCGTCAGCAGTTAAAAGGTTATTTGCGATGGGGACCGTCGCAAAAAGTGACATGTCGGTATACTTTTTGCGACGAGACAACATCTAGTGGCAAATAGGTTCTTACCGCCGCTAGTTATTTGCGAAGGGACCCATTGCAAATACCCTCCGAGGGTCGAACTAGTTGCGACGGGGGATCCCCCCGTCCAATCTTGGTCTTACCGCCTCCCGAAATTTGCGAGGGCGGTACCAAACCATTACAAATACCCTTTCGCGTGGTTTGGCACGCAAACCGTGCCAATTCACACATAACTTTTTGAGACAGGTTGGTTATTCCCGTCGCTAATAACCTCTTCGACGGAATATTTTCGACAGGAATAAATCCCATCGCAAACAACCAATCCCAAATAATGGGTTTTCTCATAGTGTAGGATTGGCTACTGATAGATTCAATCAATTTGGGACATTGAGCACCAGATATAGGTTTTGATCAGTTTTTTAATACCTTCTAATCTACCACCATAGATATGTATGCAAAAAATGTCTATTATCATTTTGATTATTATTCCATGAAAAAAAATGTCTAGAAATTATATTTATGTATACATACATCCTCTAATTGAATAATTATAAGAATTATGAAGCAACAATGTTGAGACGTATAATGAATCTTCTAGAACAATTTCCAAAATGAATTCTTCTCTAATGTGTACTATTAGTGACTTCCCTAGACATGGGAACTTATCTGGTAGGAACACATAAACTGGTTTGGATTGTCATATTTGTAACATTGATTTTGAGCTTGAAAAACATTTGTATTCTAAAAATTGTGCTTCTTGTGTCATTAAATATTTCTTGATGCATCTCACATATTTTGGATGAACATGAAAAAATTCATTGGTTCTATTGATCATAGACCAACTCCAATGTTTTGATAGGTTATTAAATAATTTTACAATATGTAAATTTTGAAACAAAATTTGGGATGGTGAATCATTTGAATGATATTGGGAAATAATTTTGAAGTGCATCATCAAGTAAAATTGGAATGCATCAATGGAACAGATAATGTATATTCATTAAACATATGTATTGAGAATTTAGTTTTATTGGAATAATCTTGTTGTTATGAATATTGAGAAGAATTTTTGTGACAATTTAATCTTCACGTTGCTTAATGAGCATGGAAAATAGAAGGACCATCTCCATGCTCAGATGGTCTTACAAATAATAAACAGAAATCATGATATCAACCTAGATAGAATGGAAAGTATGCAATGGAAATTTTTAAAATTAAAAATAATGATAAAGATAAATTCTTTAAAATTTTAAATCATGTGAAGGTATATGATGGGTATTTGTGTAACATATCATGGTGTGTTGAAATAATGCATTATATGTTACATGGATTGAAAAACTTGTATTCACAATTTTTTTACAACAGTTACTACCATTGTAATTAAATAAATTATTACCAGAAAATGATACTACAATTATACTCCAATTTTTAACATTTTTCAAAAAAATGTGTGTGAATTCTCTATAACTAGATAATATTTAAATCCTTCAAGTGTGATTTCTATTGACCATTAGTGCAATATAGATGATCTTTCCTCCATTGTTTTTACCATCATGATTCATTTAAATGTGCATTTGGTTGAGGACACTAAATTTGGTGGCCCCATAAATTATCGATGCATTTATCCAATTATGAGGTTCTGTATCTATATATTTTTCATATTATGTATACAATTATTGTCACTTCATTAAATATATATAGTTTTGTTTTGTTTAATTTATTTCACATATATCTTTTCCATTTGAAATCATACGTGAAAATAATCCTCAAACTAAAGGATATATTTCTAAAGGCTATTTAGCATAGGAGTGTCTTTCCTTATGTTCTTGAAATTATAATGATATTGATACACGATTCAATCATGTTAGACATGTTTATGACACATCAACTCAATCTCAACTACATAGGAAAAAAAATATCATACTATTGGATTACCGTTATGGAGGACGTCAAATGTTACACTGACAAAAAGGAAATTATTACACATTGATAGATATGTGCTTATGAATAGTGAAATTTTATATCCATTTATTAGAGAGACCATGATTTAAACAAATAGACATATGAGATGCCAAATATTAAATGAGAATGATATAACAAAAGGTATTGACAAAGAGATTTTAGGATGGTTTTCACGTCATATAAGTTCATAAATATTTCAATCAATATGGATATTATGTTGAGAAATATGTTTTAAATATAATGAATTATATTAAATTTTATAGATCATGAATACTAATACCAAATTTTTTGGATTTAAACCTAGTTTTTATTCATAGATCCTTGCTTTTGTCTTTCTCCATTAGAGTTTTCTATTTATGGCTCTGTGATTTGAGATCCGTTGATCCCATGTTTTCTAGTTCTGTTATGATTATCTATTTTTATTAAACATAAATTGGTTTAATTAATTTCAAGTTTTTTAATTTAATTATATTTATTTTTTTTGATTAAAGAGATTTCAATATTTTTGTTGGAAAAATCATTTTTATTATGTTGGGGTTTTTTGGAAAAACGTTTTTTTCACATGAAATTGGAAAAACCCCAATTCCATTGAATTTGGGTGTGTTATGGAAAATTTTAAATTTATTTTTTTTAATTTAAATTTTGTATTTGATATAATATTTTGAAAACCCCCAATTGTATTTAATTGGATGTTTATTGTGAAATTGATAGAATTTGGGGAAAAATTAAACTATTGAATTTGATTTGAGAAATTGGATTATCAATTGATTTCAAATCCATATTTTGTGAAAATGGAAAACAAATTGGATAGAAACCTTGGTTTTTTTAGTGAAAAGTGATGTTTTTGTTTAATACCCCATTTAGGGTCTGAAATGGAAATTGGCAGATTTGAAATGGAGATTGGGATTAATTTTATTTTATGTAGTCCTAAAATAAATTGGAAATCATTTTATTTTGTACTAGATCACATGAAAAACTTATGTAGTTAGTTTTCTTTTTGGAAAACACTTTACAATTTAGAATTTTCCTAAACAACATATGAGAACATCACATCCCATAGGTTATAGTGATAAGTCCTCTTTGACAAGTTTCAAAGGGACGTATGTAAATATTTTTTGTATCTCCTTGAGTGTGTGGTCCATATAGTCTAGAATTATCATACCTTATTAAGAATACGACCATGTATCTCTCTTCATTGTATGTCAAATTAATATATTCCATTCTTTTAAGACTTTTTACATGCCTTCTATTTTATGAAAACTTTTTTATATAAAAGTGATTATTTAATCCAATTATAAAAAGATACATTATTTTTGAAATATTTCCATCAGTTGAAAAGTAAATCGTTTTCATAATGTATTTCCATATATTAAAATGTAAATATAGAGTTTTTTAAATTATTATTATTAAATTCCAACCCTATTTGTTTTAATTTGAAAGTATTTTATTTGGTTATTTTAATATTGGCATCTGTGACGGAATCCATGGTGAGACCTTACTGGGATCTTTCACTCACACCCTACTCGGGCCTCTAGGTGTTTTTAGATTATATCCTTCCTATTTTGATAAGGTGTAAATCACAGCATGGTGGTGGTTCTAGCTTTGGATCTATGGAAATGGTGAGTTGTGTCCTTTGGGGCTTAGGAAGTTTTCTAGTTTTGGTACTTTTCTATCACACAATGGGTTGTTGTGCATGTTTGAATACTTGTACAGTTATCCCTATGGGGTTTCTTTTTTATACATTACTAACTTTATGCATTTATATCCACAAGGTTTAGGGAATCATAATTCCCACTTACATTTTGAATGATTCCAAGTGCTTTCCATCTACCCATGGGGATCTAGAATTCCCTTTGGTCTATGTCAGGATTGACTTGGTTTTCGGTTTACAATGGTACCTAGGTTGGTCTGTGACAAAGTGGTATATGAGGGAGGTTGATCTTATTATCTTGAATTTAGTATGAATTTTTGAAATCTTATCATGACGTAGGAGGTAGTTGAAATTTTATTTCAAGCCATCTTTCACCGCACTAAACCTGATGTATCCAGGGGTGGTTAAGGAATGTCATCTTGTGGATTTGATGTAGTATTTTCCATGTTTTCATTTTGATAGGTTGAAATCTGTGTCTTCTTTATCTATATGTGGGTGTTACTTTTCCCTTTTTTCTCTATTTGAGTTTTAGTTTGACGTCTTCCTTATTTATTACTGATGTTGTGTACCGTAGACCCTCCAAGAATTTGTGTGAATTAGATCTAGAAGGAGGCTACTACTGAACCTTAGTGAGTGAATCCTCTTGTGTACTTGAACTTCGTTAATGTGATTGCGTACACTGTCCAAGATTTGGAATAGAAACCACATCTACTTCACGTTTAGGCTCCATGTGTTGAACCTCCAAGGTGAATTATCAGTATTTCTTCTCATGATATTCATCTACATAATCCAACACCATTTAAAGGCTAAAATTATCATCAAGAGGTTAAGTAATGGTTTAAAAAAATGGAGTTTAATTTTTGGTTCTTGGAGACACATGATGATATCAAAGTAAAGTGTTCCACCTCCATATTGGACGGTCTGAGTAGGATATGGTGAAACTATATTGTGATGAAAAATATACATGAGGGTGTATAGTGGAAATAATTCAATGCCCTTTTCACTGACCATCTCTATCCCAATTGGAAGCTATTATCCAAGGAAATTGTTTTCTTCAAACATGAGAAGGCTGACATGATGGTTACAATGTATAAAAATAATTTCATTAAACTCATTTATTTAAAACCAGAGATAGTATTGAATGAAAATATAAAGGCACATCGGTTTTATTTGGGAATTTATTTTGATATTATTTATTAGGGTTTCTTGTTGAAGTTTCCTTTATAAGATGATGCAATTGATAGAGCACTGATGGTTGAGATGAACATGGATGGAAAGTTATTGTTTTCATGGGTTTCTTTATCTCCCAGTGGTAGTGTGAAATCGTTTATGTGAAATATTAAGGGTGATGATTCTAATGGTGGTTTTTGATAGTAGGGTCATTCTAACCTCTTTTAGTGCCTAACAGAAGTCCTTTACAAGTGTGAAAATTCAAGACATTCAAAGAGGAGTTACACTGAGGAACCCAATAACTGTGGTTGATTAAGATTTTTAGGTCTCTTACAGAGGTTCTATCATATTTATTCTACTCCACATTGTTTCACATGATCATCCTATCCTTATAAAACTATAGAAATACCAGATGCATCATAAGTGAAAGGGTTCCAACCATAGTCATTCGAAACAAAAATTCTTCTAGTAGTGAAAGATTCTCCAGAGGAAGACGATATAAGACTAATGACATTGAGAGGTACCGTTACTTTGTATTAATTATTAGTGAATTATATATATTATATTGGCACATATAATTAGTTTATTTCAACTCATGTTATTAATCTTCTTAATCATCTAATGGATCTTTTATCTAGTTCAAGGGATATTACTAAACCCCTTAGTACGAAGAGATATAAGGGTCTCTATAGTCCTTCTTGTGTTTTCTCTCTATCAGATTTTGAGAATACATGTATTTTTCTTGTTCTGGACATGAATCCTCTTAACATCATTTTTGGGATAGATTGGATAATCACCAATAAATCCCGAATTGATTGTTATCTTCGACGAGTCTCTGTCACTACACCCGATGGGGTTTTCCTTGAATTTCAAGGGGAATGGGGTCTAAGTTCATGAAGATACAAAAATTATTATCTATAATTGGGGAACATAATATCTGTGTTTTTTTATATGGAGTGAGAATCTTGGAATGCTGAACTCCCTCAAGTAATCATCATGTTTCGCAATATGTTTCCTTCATACTTCTCTAGTTTTCCCCAGGTAAGGGGGGTTGAGTTTTCTATTAAGTTAATTCCTCACATTCAAATAGTTTTTACCCATTCTTAACATATTTAACCAGATGAAATGAAGGAGTTGATGTCCCAGTTGTATTAACTTTTAATAAATGTCTTTATACGCCCTAGTGTGAAACCATGGGAGGTGTAAGTTCTCTTTGTTAAAAAGATGTTAGTTAACTTCCCCAATGCATTGATTACCAAAATATAAATCAATTTATGGTAAATACATGTAATGATGATCTATTTGATCAATTTAATGGGGAGAAGTGGTTCTCAAATATTTATCTTTTCATTGGTAACCATTAATTGAGGATAAAATAATGCGACTTTCAGAAAATTGCCTTTTTGAGCAGGTATGAACATTATGAGTTTCATGTCATTTCCTTTGGGATAACCATAACTGTTGGATTATTAATGGATTTAATGATTTCAATTAGTATCTTGATACCTTCATGGAATTTTTTGTGTATGAAATCCTTATTTACTCAAAGTATGAGGCGGATCATGTGCATCATCTGAGAATGGTTATGTGTTTGCTGAGAAATCACGGGCTCTATGCCATGATTTTGAGATGTGATTTTTTGATTTAAAAAGTGATTTTAATGGGAAATGTAGTGTTAGAGTAGGTAATATATGTTTATCCTAAGATGGTGAAGGATGTTATGTCTTTGGAATAAAAAAATGATTTTTAGAGTCAGAGCTTCTTGGGTTTAGCTGGGTATTAGAACAAGTTGTTTAATGACATATGAATGTTTCCTTCTCTTTTTACTACCATAAAATTTAAGGGAGTAAAGTTTTATTAGGATGAGAAATGTGAGATATATTTTTATAATCCAAAATATCTATTGAAAATTGTGCCAATGTAGACTCCTCCGGAGGTTGGGTAGGGAAATATGGCCTTCTGTGATGCATTGGATTCCGGCTTGGGATGCATTATTATATAGGGTAATCGTGTTACTACTTATGGATATCATCAGCTTAGGCCAAATAATAAGAATTATCCAACCCATGACCTTGAACATGAAATAATGATTCACACTTTAAAGTTGGGGGCATTGCATTTATAGTGAATTGTTTACCATGTTTTTAGACCTTAATATCTTGAGTTACAACTTCTCTAAAAAATATTTTAATATTCACCAGAGGTGTTAAGTGGAATACCTATAATCCAATATCTTTGAAATTTCCTATTGATGGTGGAAAGGGAATGTTCTTATAGATGTGTTGAGAATGAAATATTCGACCAATGTAGTGGAAGAATCATATGAAGAGTGAAAATTGATGGATCTATTTGGAGAGTTGCATATTGGTGTGCTAGAATTATGGGATAATGATTCTTTATCTAGTGTTCAATTGTCAGCATCTATTATCATGTTTATTCTTAAGGAACAATACCTTGAATATTAGTTCTATAGAATTTGGGTCTCTCTTAAAATCGGGGAGACCGTTCTTGATTGGTCTTTCTCCAAAGATATAACACCCCAAGCTTCCACGGTACGCTTCTCTTTAAATAATACAGTAGCGTGTGTTGTACGCTACTTAGAGTTCTAACACAAACCACAACCAATCAAACTAGCTGCTATGAATAGTAATACCCACTTTTTGAAATTTTATAAATTTTATCTTTCAAAATGGACTTCATTTTTGGATTCATAATATCGAAATTATCCTAGGGTGGATTTTTGGTATTTTTCTAAAAACTTTCAATTTTTGATGAATAGTGAAAAACACTGAGTTATTGGTTAAAACCGACTTTTTATTTAAATAATTATTTATTTTATTTAAATTTATTTTAGGTAAAAATAGATATTTAATACCTATATAAGTTCAATGTAATTCATTGGAGTTATTTTATAATAATTTTAGACATATAAAAATTTTATTGAACTTTTCACTGTCTTTTACCCATCTCCTAAGAGAATTTAGAAATTCACATAAAACTTAATTTTACCGCTTCTGTGAGTGGAATTTATAAAATCCTAGAGACACGGTTAATATCAAGGATTAAAATGTGGTTCAATGAGATGAAAATAATTTTTTGTGAATAGTAAATTTTTACTTTTATTTACCATGGTTAAAGGGTAAATCCGGTAAATAAGGGTAAAAAATAATATTATATTAATATTAATTTACCCTAAAACGTGTAATAACCCTATTGGTTGATACATTTCTGACCATGACCATCTTTGGGTCAATTTTGGGACCTCATGGAGCCACTTGTAGGTGATAAGGACACTTTATATTAATTAAGTTAAAGTAAATACAAAAATGATATAAGCATATATCTTTTAGAAAAACAATTTTTACATAGAGTTATTTATATTATCTTTTAAAATGTAAATATTCACTAGAAAGATAAAAATATTTCCTACATAATGGTATTTTATTTATAATTTTTAGATATTTAATAATTAAATTTATTTATGACACAATAATGATGTAGTATTTTCCTTATTAATGAAAGAATTAAATAATTAGTATTATAAATGTTAAAATAAATATAATTTGAAAGTTTTCATAACATCCACGAATTTTATTGATTAATATGACATGTTAGGATTGTTTAAATGAATTTTTTTTTAATTAATAAAGTTTTTAAGACTTTAACAAAAATCAATTATTAAATAGTGTCAAAATTGAAATAAAAGAGTTTTTAAAACAAATATTATATTATTAATTCATATTCTATTACTAAAAATCTATGTTTTGGAAAAAGGACTCATATAATGATATTTTTATCATTAATGGACAACTTGGGGGTATCTTGGAAGTATATAGTAAGTTTATTAACTATATAATATAAAAATACAAAGAGACATGGTAAATGTCAAACTATTTAACTAAGAGTTAAATCAAAAAGATAAAGTTAATATAGTGAACCAAACCTATCTAAAATATATTGGTTGAAATTATTTAGACCCATAACTACCTTATACATTGAATAATACACTTTAGATCCATTATAAACCGAATATGAATTTATTATAAATTAATACTTTAATTTTTTTCTAAAGAGACCCTCCTGCCCCTTATAAAAGGACACCACTTCTAACCAATTCCTCACATCTCTCAAGACTTTTAGCTCATCCAAACTCTGCCCAATTAAGATCTATACATCCCTATCCTACTCTTATAATCCTTACCTTAGTCATAAGTCACTTCAAGAGTTTTTTTGGTTCAAACCAAAGGGAGTTACCCAAATTAAAGGTAATGATTTCTCTTAGCTTCTTTTCTTTTATTTTACTTCTCCAACCCCTAAACTCTTATTATTATTTTATTTTGTAATAAAACCAGTATAATAAATATACTATGATATTTTTATGAGAAGTATTCTAACTACACTTACACACACCTCCATCTAATGGTTGAAGAACATAATGTTTCTGTGGATGGCAATCAAACGCCTCACGAAACGATAATTGTTCAATTATCTCCTACCGCCTCTCATGGTAGCCATTATGATGGAACTATAATTAAATATGATATTTATGATATTTATTTTATATATAATCTTCTTTAATTACATTTTATAACATAACATTATTCGTTTCATGTTGTATATATATACGATAATTTCATTTGAGGAAGTGCGGACTATCGCCCCCTCAAAGTGATATGACTCGTTCATACCATACATGGAATGTATAAAGGATGGTATTAATGAAATTAAGTAACAAATATAAGATATTATATTATAATAGAATAATAATATACCTATGTATCATTTGTTTTTTATTCCTTTTAAAAGGAAAAATGAAATGTAAGTAGCGTTCGTGTGTACGTACGGACTACCGTCTCCACGAACGCGATGAGATTCATTCCCCATCGTATCCATTCAAGTAAAATTCTCATTTTATGATTAAAAATAATTTTTAAGGACTTGATATCATTCTGGATATGAATAAGATACAACCTATCCATAAAAAACACGGCTTATGTAACAAAACATATAAAATAAAATGAGTAAGTAAACACCCGAAACGATGATAATATTAAGATATTATTAACAAAGCAATGTTAAAAGATCATATATGATATCATATTAACGTATATGATTCTTTTATAATTTAATAAAAATGATTCGACTATTATAAAGGAGGTTAACCTACACCCTATCAAGGAAAATTACAAGGTAAGGGGTTTCTTATCTCACTTTTAATTCCATGAGATTTCTATTGTTCACCACTTATTTATTGCATGTGGTGTGTGTACTGCCCATGATTGTATTCATTGTGTAATATACTTTAATTTATTGATATTTAAATCATTATTGTATGATCCATATTTCATGGGATTTATGTTTCATAAGTTACCAAATTGGTAAGGGAATTATAAATTTCAATTTCCACTCATCCGGCATTACGCATACTTCGTTGATTATTTTACTCCAAGATTATGTGTGGAATCACTATTAATTTTCTTATGTCATAATTTCCACTCCCCTTTCTGTGGATATACTTTTGATACACATAATCACTCCATTGATATGTTCTCAAGTCATCAATATGAACTTGATAAGAGTAATTTTAACTCAATCTCCATTTATTGAGTTAAATATACAATTCATTGGTGTTGTTTTTACAAGAATATGTGTGAATGTACTCTGATTGATTTACACTGAACATACAATAATATTGAGTGTATTTATATTTTTCACACATAATTATGTCCTTGATTTATCCTTAACCTAAGGATATGGTCTTTATAAGATATTTCATCTCAATTTAGATTCCATTGAGACTTATTTGTTGTTATAAACCAATTCACTTTTATATGGTGTATATAATGTACTTTGACATAGCATATCATGAATCCCTTTATTCTCATGATATTACAAAGTTTTTATTACATAAATTATTTTTATTCAAGTGTCTCTCTTTTTGTTAGGAACTCTATCTAAAATATCATTTTAAAATGTTTTAAAGATTTATTATTCTAAATCTTTCTCATTAATTTCCATGTTTTAAAAATGGTTTTAAGGATTTATTTATATGGACATTAAAGTTTTCAAATCAAAATTACTTTTAAAAGTTTCAAAGTGGTATGGGACACTTTGATTCAAAAATCTATTTTAAATGGCTTCTTGACAAATAGTGTGACTTTTAAATGTTTTCAAGAAAAAGGGGGATATTTCTCTCAATAGTTTGATGATTATTTTCATCTATGTCAATATCCTTCATTATTCTAGATTGAGGTTAATATAATACCATACAATCTTCCATATTGTATCGAATGAGTTATGTTTGACTATAGATGTTCTATTTTTATACCATTCATGGTTTTTGGTTAAAGTATTGACATTTTTTATGCTAGTTTTAATATGAATGTTTATGTTATGTTTAAAACTGTTCATATGAGGAATGCATTGGACTTAGTAAGTGATGGGTGGAGCCCTCTACAGCTCCTCGATGCATCTATAGGTCTCATGAGACAAACTAGTGTCTTGGCATGAGGCCTTGACAAAATCTTATTTGTAGTCTTGGAACGAGGCCTTGGCTACGTGGTTATGATAGTCTGGAATTATGCATTCCATCATTAGGAAAGTGGTTATTGATATTTCATGTGGTTATTTGACTAATAGAATATCCATGTGAATAATTAAATGGAATTATTTCATTTTATCTTTGCCATATTATGCTGAAGTTCAAGTTTAAAAGGCTTTTGTTTTAGTTATACATTGCCTTAAATGTTTATTCTTATTTATGAAAGTTTCCGCTATATTGTTATCCTTACTGAGCATCTGAGCTCACCCCTTTCAATGTTTTATTTTTTCCTAGGATGTGAAGAAATAATTTATGAATGACCTGCAGGGATAGTATGAGGGGATATGAAGACATGATTTTGTTGTAGTTTTTTTTACTTTATGATGTAATATGAGACTTATGAATATATCTAGTGTTTCCAAGACTACTAAACTAATCGGTATTTGGAGACTTGATCTTTTTTGATCATGAGAATGTTATGTAATAATGCACCGACTCTGGGTAACTGGGGTTGGGGCATTACAATTGGTATCAGAGGAAGTTTAGTACAAACCTTGGAAGCTAGATTTAGATAAACTCTGATTAGAGCACTTATCCCTAAGAAAGACTTTGAGGATTAGTATAGAAGAACTTCCTATAATTTTGGTATTGTATAGATTTTATGAGTTTTCCAAGAAATACATCCCTGTCTAGATACGAGCATGTAGAGGCGGCTCTGGAACAGATGTACCTAGGGGTAAAACCCGAAAACACAGCTTTGAGCTAGACTCGAACGGGAACTGGTGCACGACAACGGGTCTTGCTGCACTCTTGGTTATGACACTCCTGGGGGATATGCTTAGGATAATTTAAATTTCCTTTTAAAATTGATTTGAAGTATTATATATTAGATGAGATTAAATTACCTTGGTTAATCCTAATGTGTTTCAAATTGATAATATGGTGACATGATATTCTCTAAATGATTTTATGACTACTGTTACTCACATAATGCTTTTTGGTTTTAGTCAATGGATGGATTCCAAGGAAGTCATAGTGACTTTGAGAATTATGTACAGGGTGGGAATGGTGGTGGAAATGAGAAACAAAATGGAATGTTGATAGGCGTAAAAGATATCGTGTTCATGCCAAATCAGTTTTCCAAAAATATGATCAACAACATATATATTAACCAACTCCCAGACTCAACAAAGAAGATAAAGGTGATGAATGATAAGAGCTCTAGTAGTGGAGACCATGGAGAAAAGAATCCTCAATTTCTATCATGTAGGAAATATAGAAGGAGACACCCAGGAAAGTGTCTCAATGGAACAAAGAAATGCTTTAAGTGCAGGAAAGAAGGACATAAAGTGAATAATTTCCAAGGAAAAATGAAGAGTACTATAAAAGAAAATAAAAATGGTCCCAAGAATCCATTTACAGTCATTTTCTGTAAATGTAAGGGACCTGTCCATTACTCGAGTGAATTCACTATTCTATAGGATATTTTCTTGGTCAAAGAAGAAGCTATGTGGAAATAAATGGTTGGAGAAATGTTTAAAAGTATTAGTGCTTCTTGTTGACGATATTACTTTGGAATAATTTTCTCTTGTATTTGTAACCCTATAGTTTTCCTTGTGAGAGTGATATTTGAGGAAGAATTATCTTTTCTCTTGTGGATATAGTTATAAATAACCATTTGGTTTTATATGATCATTGGGTTTGAGGAAATTACAAGTTATTATATTTTGGGATGAAAATGCAAGGTATGAGATAACATTTGTGGTTAAATTATGTTATGGTTATTTTGAGGGATTTATCTCATTTTGGAAATGTTATAAAATATATCTTTTGAAAAAGTACAATACGCAGACCGTGTGACAACCCGTCACTTTGGACAAAGATATGGGAATTGAACCCACAACCAAAGTGCGATTGGGATTTATCGCCTACCACTGGACTACGTGAAGTCCCTGGTTAGTGTAACTAATTATTTTTAGTTAAATGAATTTATTGATGAATAATAAGTTGATTTTGGATCTTATGTCTTATCAAATGAATACCCTAAGTATAGGAAAATGATTTGGTGATTAAGTGATAAATGTTATTTTGGAAGATGTTCGCTTTCTTGGGAACACTATATGCCCAAGGAAAATAGAATACTACGGGATTTCGTGTGAGGAGTAATGGTGGATTTTTATCTATGTTTTTATTGTGGATTTATAGTGATTTGGGTTATTTATGGAAATGATTAACCTATAATAGAGAATATGTGATTAGGTTAATTACTTTTAAGTATGTGACTTTAATAGTAGTTGATGTCATTTGGAGATAAATTTAACGCAGAAGACTACATAACCAAATTCTTCTATGTTTTGGGTTTCAATATTAGTTGGGATTATATTGAAGTATTTTAAGGACAATTATATATTGAATGCTATTTATTTAACTTTGGGGTATTGTTGGTTTAATTTTAGAAATTATGATTAGTGTTTCTTTCTCTAATGGAATATCCTTTTGGGGATCATCAGATCTTATACTAACCATTTTGGTTTTGATTAATCTCTATAGACAGGGTAAATATACATTTTATCCTTCTTGGATTATGTGATTCTATAAGAAGTTTATTCTAGCTCTTCCAGTGTGACCAAGTCTTCTTGAATACTCATCGTTTAAAAATGAGTTAGTTGTAAAAATTTATTAAAGAATGAAACTTTACTTAAAAATTAAGTATATCTCTTTATGTTCTTAGTCAATCACAGAAATGAATTCCTCATCTTTATGTAATGTAACTTAAAAAAAATGTTGTCCGTTTACTTTTCCTACTGGGAAAATAATGACCGTTTGTCCCATCACAAGTTTGTGGTTTTCTTGTTTTTAACTTTCTCATAATCATGTTTTCTATCCCTCCCCATCAGAACATGACACTTAGTTTATCAACCATATCCATGTTTTTCTTCATGGAATCCTAGTATAGGTTATCTTGGGTGACCTTTGTACTTCTCTTTATTTCTTTTAAAGTGATAGTTTTATTGGCTCTTTTTTCGATGTGGGACTTTCCATTATATTCCCAAGCCCAATTTTAAAAATTGAGAGGACGCAATTTATTGAAGGAGGGGAGAATGTAAAACCCCAAGCTTCCACAGTATTCTTCTCTTTGAATAATACAGTAGCATGTGTTGTACGCAACTTCGAGTTCTAACACAAACCACAACCAATCAAACTAGTCGTTATGAATAGTAATACCCACTTTTTGAAATCTTATAAATTTTATCTTTCAAAATGGACTTCATTTTTGGATTTTGAATATTGAAATTAGCCTAGGGTGAATTTTTGGTATTTTTCTGAAAACTTTCAATTTTTGATGAATAGTGAAAAACATTGAGTTATTGGTTAAAACCGACTTTTTATTTAAATAATTATTTATTTTATTTAAATTTATTTTAGGTCAAAATAGATACGTAATACCAATATAAGTTCAATGTAATTCATTGGAGTTAGTTTATAATAATTTTAGACATATAAAAATTTTATTTAACTTTTCACCGTCTTTTACCCATCTCGTGGGAGAATTTGGAAATTCACATAAAACATAATTTTACCGCTTCTGTGAGTGGAATTTAGAAAATCCAAGAGACATGGTTAATATCAAGGAGTAAAATGTGGTTCAATGAGATGAAAATATTTTTTGGTGAATAGTAACTTTTTGCTTTTATTTACCATGGTTAAAGGATAAATCCAGTAAATAAGGGGGAAAATAATATTATAATAATATTAATTTACCCTAAAACGTGTCCTAACCCTATTGGTTGATACATGTCCGACCATGGGAATCTTTGGGTCGATTTTGGGACCCCATGGAGCCACTTGTAGGTGATAAGGACACTCTATATTAATTAAGTTAAAGTAAATACAAAAATGAAATAAGCATATATCTTTTAGTAAAACAATTTTTACATAGGGTTATATATGTTATCTTTTCGACTATAAATATTCATTATAAAGATAAACAGATTTCATACATAATGGTATTTTATTTATAATTTTTAGATATTTAATAATTAAATTTATTTATGACACAATAATGATGCAATATTTTCCTTATTAATGAAAGAATTAAATAATTAGTATTATAAATGTTAAAATAAATATAATTTGAAATTTTTGATGACATCCAAGAATTTTATTGACTAATATGACATGTTAGGACTGTTTAAATGAATTTGTTTCGAATTAATAAAGTTTTTAAGACTTTAAAAAAAATCAATTATTAAATAGTCTCAAAATTGACATAAAAGAGTTTTTAAAACAAATATTATATTATTAATTCATATTATATTCCTAAAAAATCTAAGGTTCGGAAAAAGGACTTATATAATGATAGTTGTAACATTAATGGACCACTTGGGGGTCTCTTGGAAGTATATAGTAAGTTTATTAACTATATAATATAAAAATACAAAGAGACATGGTAAATGTCAAACTATTTAACTAAGAGTTAAATCAAAAAGATAAAGTTAATATAGTGAGCCAAACCTATCTAAAATCTATTGGTTGAAATTATTTCGACCCATAACCACCTTATACTTTTAATAATCCACTTTGGAGCCATTAGAAACCGAATATGAATTTATTATAAATTAATACTTTAAGTTTTTCCTAAAGAGCCCCTCCTCCCCCTTATAAAAGGACACAACTTCTAACCAATTATTCACACCTCTCAAGCATTTTAGATCATAAAACCTCTGCCCAATTAAGCTCCCTACATCCCTATCCTCCTCCTATAATCCTTACCTTAGATATAAGGCACTTCAAGAGTCCTTTTTGAATCAAACCAAAGGGATTTACCAAAATTAAAGGTAACGATTTCTCTTAGCTTCTTTTCTTTTATTTTACTTCTCTAACCCCTAAACTCTTCTTATTATTTTCTTTTTTAAAAAAATTAGTATCCTAAATATACTAGGATATTTTTATGAGAATTATTTGAACTAAACTTACACACACCTCCATCTAATGGGTGAAGAACATAATGTTTCTGTGGATGGAAACCAAACGCCTCACGAAACCATGATTTTTCAATTATCTCCTACCACCTCTTATGGTGGCCATTATGATGGAACTATAATTAAATATGATATTTATGATATTTATTTTACATATAAGCTTCTGTAATTCCATTTTATAACATACCATTATTCGTTTCCAATTGTATATATATACAATAATTTCATTTGAGGAAGTGCGGACTACCGCCCCCTCAAAGTGATATGACTCGTTCATACCGTACATGGAACGTATAAAGGATGGTATTAATGAACTTAAGTAACAAATATAAGATATTAAATTATACTTTAATAATAATATACCTATGTATAATTTGGTTTTGATTCCTTTTAAAATGAAAAATGAAATGGAAGTAGCATTCATGCGTACGTACGGACTACCGTCTCCACGAGCGCGATGAGATTCATTCCCCATCGTATCCATTAAAGTATAACTCTCATTTTATGATTAAAAATAATTTTTAAGTACTTTATATCATTTTGTATATGAATAATATACAACCTATCCATAAAAAACACGGCTTATGTAACAAAACATATAAAATAAAACGAGTAAGTAAACACCTGAAACGACGATAATACTAAGATATTATTAACAAAGCAATGTTAAAAGATCATATATGATATCATATTAACGTATATGATTCTTGTATAATTTAATAAAAATTATTTAACTATTATAAAGTAGGTTAACCTACACTCTATCAAGTAAAAGTACAAGGTAAGGGGTTTCTTATCTCACTTTTAATTCCGTGAGATTTCTATTGTTCGCCACTTATTTATTTCATGTGGTGTGCGTACTTCCCATGATTGTATTCATTGTGTAATATAATTTAATTTATGGATATTTACATAATTATTGAATTATCCATATTTCATGGGATTTATGTTTCGTAAGTTACCAAATTGGTACGGGAATTACAAATTTTAATTTCCACTCATCTGGCATTACGCATACATCATTGATTATTATACTCCAAGATTATGTTTGGAATCACTATTAATTTGCTTATGTAATAATTTCCACTCCCCTTTCTGTGGATATACTTTTTATACACATAATCACTCCGTTGATAGGTTCTCAAGTCATCGATATGAACTCGATAAGAGTAATTTTAACTCAATCTCCATTTATTGAGTTAAACATCCAATTCATTGGTGTTGTTTTTACAAGAATATGTGTGAATGTCCTCTGATTTATTTACACTGAACATCCAATAATATTGAGTGTATTTATATTTTTCACACATAATTATGTCATTGATTTATCTTTAACCTAAGGATACGGTTTTTATAAGATATTTCATCTCAATTTACATTCCATTGAGACTTCTTTGTTGTTATACACCAATTCACTTTTATATGGTGTATATAATGTACTTTGACATAGCATATCATGAATACATTTATTCTCATTATATTAAAAAGTTTTGATTACATCAATTATTTGTATTCAAGTGTCTCTCTTTTTGTTAGGAACTCTATCTAAAATATCATTTTAAAATGTTTTAAAGATTATTATTCTAAATATTTCTCATTAATGTCCATGTTTTAAAAATGGTTTTAAGTATTTATTTATATGGAAATTAAAGTTTTCAAATCAAAATTCCTTTTAAAAGTTTCAAAGTGGTATGGGACACTTTGAATCAAAAATCTATTTTAAATGGATTCTTGACAAATAGTGTGACTTTTAAATGTTTTCAAGAAAAAGGGGGATATTTCTCTCAATAGTTTGATGATTATTTTAATCTATATAAATATCCTTCATTATTCTTGATTGAGGTTAATAAAATACAATAAAATCTTCCATATTGTATCGAATGAGTTATTTTTGAATGTGGATGTGCTATTTTTATACCATTCATGGTTTGTGGTTAAAGTATTGAAATTTCATATGCTAGTTTTAATACGAATGTTTATGTTATGTTTAAACCTGTTCATATGAGGAATGCATTGGACTTAGTAAATTATGGGTGGATCCTGATATAGCTCCTTGATGCATTGGTAGGTCTCATGAGACAAACTAATGTCCAGGCATGAGACCTTGACAAAATCTTATTTTTAGTCTTGGCACGAGGCCTTGGCTACGTGGTTATGATAGTCTGGCATTATTCATTCCATCATTATGAAAGTGGTTATTGATATTTCATGTGGTTATTAGACTAGTAGAATATCCATTTGAATAAGTGAATGGAATTATTTCATTTTATCTTTGCCATATTATGTTGAAGTTCAAGTTTAAAAGGCTTTTTTTAGATATACATTGCCTTAAATGTTTATGCTAATTTATGAAAGTTTCTGCTATATTGTTATCCTTACTGAGCATCTGAGCTCACCCCTTTCAATGTTTTATTTTTCCCAAGATGTGAAGAAGTAATTTATGAATGACCTTCAGGGATAGTATGAGGGGATATGAATACATGATGTTGTTGTAGTTTTTTTTACTTTATGATGTAATATAAGACTTATGAATATATCTAGTTTTTTCAAGACTACTAAACTAATCGGTTTTTTGAGACTTGATCTTTTGTGATCATGCTAATGTTATGTAATAATGCACAGACTCTAGGTAACTGGGGTCGGGGCATTACAAAAGAGGTCATCATATGCTTTCAGAACCGTTTTGTAGTACGATATTTAGTAATTAAATATGTTAGGGGTGATTTCCATAGTTCTCAGTTGAATGTTCACCCAGGAACTAGAATTATGTTTTATTACATTCCGTGGTAGTTATGTTGGCCATGTATGAGTCATGGAATTTCTAATTTTGTATCTAGATTCTATACATGCTAATAGGTCATGGAAGAGCACCAAAAACCATCAGGATGGATTCATCCACATCCAGTCATGACTTGGAAGTGGTATTTGATATTTAGGAACACTGTAGTTGGGTTTCTATATACCTAGATAAAGAGGAATGAAATATGGGTTTTGATCAACATGCTAACAATGTGAGCACACTATATACCCATTCGTGATACAACTAAAGTTTAGGAGTTGGGGAATATATATGTGAAAGAGATATTTAATTAGCATGATGTTCCTTATGATATAGTTTATTATAGGGATCATTGGTTATCTTCTCTCATTTGGAGAGGCCTTCAAGATACACTTGGATCTCACATCCATTTGATTATGTCATACAATCCATGGTCAGATGTCCAGACAGAAATATCCATACATATTCTGGATGATATGATCCATTATTGTGCTCTCAAATTTGGTGGAGATTGGTATGATTACTTGGGGTGATTGAGTTTTCTAATAATAATTGTTACCAGTCCATGATCATAATGGATCCTTCTGAGGCCTTGTAGGGGTAGTCTTGAAAATATCTATTATGTTGGTCAGAGATTGGTGAAATTTCCTTGGTTAAACTGATCTTGGTCCAAGATATAGAAACAAATATTCAATTTATTCATCAGAGGATGGTGATGGTTGATAGATTTTATAATTCTTATGATGACCATCACTAAAGACCATTGTAATTCTTAGTTGGTCACTAGGTTTTCTTGAAAGTTTCACCTAGGTTGGGTTATCAATGACTTGGGATGGAAAGAAAACATTCTCTACATTTTTTGGGACCCTTTTAGGTTATTGAGAATGTGGAGATAAATTCATATCAGTTATCACTTCCACCATAGATGATAATGATAAATAACATGATCAATATATCACATCTGAGAATGTATATATTTGACCCCTCTTATGTTCTCACCTGGAGTGATATTGAAGTTTAACGTAATTTATCTTTTACTTAAATGCTCATAAATATTTTTGATTCTTAAACCAAGGTACTTTATGGGTGTAATATACCTTTGGTTACTGCGAAATGGTAGCATTGTTTTGATAATCATGATACATGGGAGAGGGAGGCACTAATGACAAAATAGTGGCCTCTAATTTTTGGCATATACACTTCTTCATAGGATTATTGGGGATAGAATGTTTCTATTTTGGGGAGGTTGAAACATCATGTTACTATTTTCATGTATTCCTGAACACCTATTTTTAGTGTTTCTTTGGTTGGGTTTCATTTGGGTTCGAATCAGGTGAAATTATGAAATTTTTGGATGTTTCTGGGCTAGTGCATATTTTGTGCATGGTTTTCCCAAAACATTCACCCTTATAGAGAAAACTAGAAAACCAAATAGTGGGATTCTATATAGCTTGCACATGGTTTGATAAATCATGCATCGTCTTGGGAAAAATAGTGTGGCCCATTTATAATAGGCACCCATTTTGTAAATAGTTTGTCTAAATCATGCATCTTTTCCTAGGAAACCATGTAGATGAGATATTAATTGATCCAAATTTTTATTAAAATTTATTATACCCCTCTTTCAGGCCCATGATAGATCATTATAAACCATAGTCATTTTATCACATCCATAAAGCTCCCTATAATAATTTTTTCCCTTTAGATCCCACTTGAATGAGATCTAATTCTTGAGGAATTCCCTATGTATTCTCTTGAATAGTTTCCACATATCGATGTCATGATTTCAAAGTATTTATTCTCCTCTAATGGGTTCCATGGATACCCAGGTTTATTTTTATATCGACTACAATCTATTTTGGGTATAAACCTCATTTTGAATCTAGTCCATTTTTATTGTCATTCTCTATTGGAGTTTTCTATTTTCGACATCATGATTCAAAATCTGTTGATCCTAGGATAGGTGGTTCTGTTACGATGCCCTATTTTTATGAACACTAAATTGATTTTTTTAATTTCAACCATTTTTAATTTAAACCAATTTATTGGTTTTTATTAAATGGATTTTAATTGTTTTATTGGAAAAACCAAATTTCATTAAATTGGTTTTTTTAGAAAAATGGGCTTTTGGAATGAAATTGGAAAACCCCAATACCATTAAATTGGGGCGTGTTTAAGGAAATTTATGAAATTTAAATTTTTTAATTTAAATTCTGGATTTGATGGAAAATAGTGAATAAACCCAATTCCATTGAATTGGGGTTTACTGTTAAATTGATGCATTTTGGTGGAAAATTAAAATTTTGAATTTGATTTGAGAAATTGGATTTTGAATTGGTTTCAAATAATAATTTTTTTAAAAATGTATTAAAGTAGTTTTGATAGAAACCATAGGTTTTTATATTTTTGAAAAGGAGTGTTTTTTATTAAAAACACATTATCATTTTAAAATGGAAATCGGCATATTTGATATTGAGAATGGGATTAATTATATTTTAATAATTCTTAAAATAAATTGCCAATCATTATTTTGTTCTAGAGAACATGAAATAATTAGGTGGATAGTATGTTATTTGGGAAACAATTTATGATTTATAGTGTTATAAAACATCATATCATCACATCACATCGCTTAGTTGATGGTGATGAGTCATCTTTAACTAGTTTCAAAGGGGTGTATACACATATTTTTCATATCAACTTGAGTGAGGAGTACTTATAACTTGAAATTGTCATACCTTCTTGTGAATATGACTATGTTTCTTTCTTGTTTTTATTTCAAATGAATATTTTCAGTTTTTGTAATTAGTTTTACATGCAATATATTTTATATAAACTGTTTTATATAAATGTTTTTATTTAATCCATTTTTGAAAAGCTCCATTGTTTTAGAAATATTGACATCAATTGAAAAATAAGTCCTTTTTAAAAATCATTTCCATCTGTTGAAATGTAAAGCATTAATTGTTTTAATTATTATTATGAAATAACAAACTTGTTTGTTTTAAATTGAAATAATTTTTGGTTAATTTAATATTATCATCTTTTATAGAATTTGGGGTGAGACCCTACTAGTATTTTAAGATCACGTCATACTTTTTCCTAGTTTGTTTATATATTATATAATTTCATGTTCATATAGGGGTAAAGAAAAAATTTGAGGTGGCTATTGTTGTTAATTAATGGACTTGGTGAGTTACATCCTTTGGGGATTGAACAATTTTCATGTGTTGGTACTTTGGGATGATGTTTATGTTTGACTTGTAGTATATTTCTACCACTGGAGTTAATTTTGTATGAATTACTGACATTTCTCTTTTACTTCCATAATTTTTTGGTAAAAATCATTCCCAATTAAATTTCATATGATCCTAGGTGCTAGACACCGACCCATGGGGATTTGGAATTCAATTTAGGATATGTTAGCACTGGCTCGATTATTAGATTACCAAGGTACCCTGGATGGTTCATGATAGGTATATTCTATGTATGATATTGTGGATAAGGGGTGTAGTGTAGTTTTTCAAATAAAACAAAGGAAATTATATGATATGGGTGATGAATTTGAAGAATTTTCAGCTAATATTGAATCCCATGAATAGAAAGAAACCAAATCATTTTTCTATCTCGATATTGAAAATATTAGTCTTACAAAGGTGGATGATGTGGATGAAGTAATGATGGAGCTAGAAAATGACATGATTGAAAGAAAAAATGATTTTATGTGAAGTCATCCATTGATTTATCAACAACTTATTTTATTTGTGTAGTCATTCATTATCATAGTTATGTATATATTTTTTTCATTATTGTGAATATTTATTCATTTCTAAATTTATTTTTATACATGAATTATTTGAAATATATTTTTTAAAGCTAATCTTATATGATTAAATGACAGGAATACCAAGGAAGAAGAATTTCACAGATCCCAGTTGACTCACAATATATATTCCCTTGACCACACTAACACATGATGACCCATAGATCTCCATAAATATAGAATATGAGATACCCTCCATCTTCCCCCATCATTTTCTCGCATACCCTCTATTATGTCCGCATTTGGAACACCTTCCTTCTTCATCCAATCAACAATTGAGACAGTTCCTCCATATCCAGCGGATTCCTCAGTAAGGGAAGAGGGTTTCACTCCCTTTTCTTCATGAGGATATTGGAGGGTGAAATTTATAGGTACACATTTAAATGTGATTAATGTTATTAAAAATTTAAATACTACTAACTATTTTTAAAAAATATATGTAAAAAATGTTACTAATGTGAGAAATAAAAATAGTACATATTTATGAAATCTAAATAGAATAAATATAGATGTTCCATTTGACAATTATTGGGTCCCCAAATATGATTCCATGGGATTATATGGCATAATTCTTTCACATCTAGTAGAATATATAGTTACCCTTTACATTACATATGATGATTGGGGGCATGTGCCTCAATCATGGAAAAATGAAATCTTTGATTCCATGATAAAAAAAATTAATATATTATCATCTAATTTAATTTCATTATTCTATTAAATTCAAATATTCTAAAAACAAATATCAATGCACATATGTTATTCCACTTTACTACTACATATTTTATAGCTTGAAAGTGGAAATTGAAAATTTTTGGTAAGAAATTGAAGGATTTTAAATGGAGATTATGGAATTAATTCAATGATGCTACATTGACCTATCAGCAGCTTTATGATAAGGTAATTGAAGGAGTACCTAGAGGATGATGAATAGTGTTTGTTGACATTCATCATCATGAGAATCGCGCAGTATTGAAATATATATTGTTATATTAATCTAAATGTACATATATACTTGAATATAAAAAGGATATGAGATTTCATAAATTACAATTATATTAAAATTTTTTTATTTGAAGACATTTTAAGGAAAATTGCTTCATGTCTAGCTAAAAAAATAATCCCCCACACTACCGGGTCATAGTGTGTTTCCAGAAACAGACCAATTCAGGTAATATTTTTATTAGTTTAAATATTTATAATGTAACATTATCTATTTCATATATTAAAATATAGATGTATATTTTTTTAATGTAGTAAATTAATTTAGGGATCCAAATCTCCTAAACATAACTTTGGTTGGATAATCATACAAAATATACTAGGATTTTTTTAAATGATCCTTCCAAAGTAGTTGGGGTAAAAATTCCTTTTTATTATAATAACTTATAGTTAGTTGTAACTATGTTAACATGTGTTGCTTTAAGTATTAGAGTATTATTATTTATAGTCAAAAATAAAATAATTATGAGATTTCAGTCTCATGCAGTCCTTCTCTGTATCCTTGGATGATGTAATTGGTAATGTATTTTTGAAGGAGCATCTTGGTTGCCTGTAAGGTATGGGTATAGAACTATTACCATCAGTGGTTTTTGAAAGGCCTTTAGGTATTGTAGCAACATCAACCCATGGTTGTAGTCAAACCCTAACATGAGATTTTTCATATTTAGTTGTATGAAATAAAATGTACAATTCAAGCCCAGAGGTAACATATAAATATGCATGATTAAATGTTCATTACTATGCAGAAAGCGTTGATTCAAATATATCATAAGACCACTAGATTGGTCCCTGGTGATATTGCCCTGATGGATGGTAATGGGAAGGTAAATAAAACAATAAAAAACTAACTTATTACATAAAATTTTATTGTTTTTAGGATTACATTTAATTATAACACACTATTTAATTTCAAGTATAATTTTCATGTAGGTGCTACTAGTAGGGAATGAAGATGGAGATAGAGAGGGTGTCAGTCAAAGTTCATCAGGTAGTGATTAGTGTTCATGTTGGATTTAGAGATGATGTATAACTAAAATTATTAATGTCATACACTAATATGGTGATTGGGAAAATAGGTTGTGGTTTCTGTTAGGGATATCTATATTTACATTACATTACATTACATGAAAATATAAATGTTAAGTTAATTTTCTATGTTTTATTACCAATAATTCCATATGAATATTATCCTTTAATATTATTTAGATGATGAATCATTAAACCAACATGTGTGGTTTTTGTGTAGATGAATAATGGTTTGGAGGTGAAATTTGTGGTAGGTTCATACTAGAATTCTTATACTATGAATGTTTATTCCTTTTTATATAGTATATTTTAGGCTATGATGTTGTGCTATGTATATGACTTCTCCATTTTTGGTTTCCTATAGGGTGTTTTAATTGTTGGATGAATTATCATGCATATATTATATATTGATTAATTTTTTATATAAATATATTAAAAATATTTCTAGTTATTTATGTGTATTATATATGAATTCATGTTGTGTTTTTCTATAAGATAAAGTCTCCCATAAAGTTTCTGTGATCTGAGTGCTAGTCACCAACCCCTAACTCAATATTGGACACTTGGGTTGGCACACTCTAGTTACTATGTAACAACCCAGGTAAATAAAGAATAAATAATTTTCATATTTATTAATATTTACAAATTAAATATTAATTTTACTTTAAATGTTTTTCTATGTTCGATAGCGTACTTGATACGCAACAATGAGTTTCATTGAAATCTTACGTTGCACACAAGTAATATAATAATATTATTTTAAATGGTAGTTAACACATAGTCGTTGTATTGGCGTGAATGGATAGAAATAACTAAAATATGATTATATATGTTTTTTAAATGTTTTTACAATTATCCAATAAAAGATAAAGGCTTAAAATATGGAAAGAATTCAATTTTAGGCATATATACCCTAATTTTCACTAAAGGTTCGCTTATCGACTTTTGATGGAGAACCGTCATTAAATATAGTTTTGGTCACTTTTATACTTTCTATTGGACCAAATAAAACTCTTCTTTAGAATCGGGACATCAAAATTTACTTAGTGTAAATTTTTGGTATTTTTCTAATAAAGTTCATTTTTTAATGAATAGTGAAAAATGTTGTATTTTAATTCAAAACATCTTTTTAATCTAATTTATTTATATGATTAGATTATATTTTGATTTGGTTTTAGAGTTTAATTAGAATATATTTTTACCATTTAATCCAATAGTGGTCGTTGGAATTAATTTCGCTTTGAAATTGGACTTAAACTAGTGTCAATCTTTTAATACTTATTGTTTCATAAAAACACGCTATTTACTCTGACAGCGGGAATTAATTATTAAATTAATTAATTTAAATTATTTGTCTTGAATATTTTAAAATAGAAATTATTTTTGAATTCGGAATATCAAATATATCTTAGGGTGAATTTTTGGTATTTTTCTGAAAAACATCAATTTTTGATGAATAGTGAAACCACTAAGTGGTACTTAAAAACTGATTTTTCGTTTAAATGAAATTTTACCAACTTTTTGTTTTGAATTTAAAAAATTCGACATACATGGTTGTTATTAGGAAGTAAAATTTGGTTCAATGAGATTAAAATAATTTTTTGGTGAATAGTAACTTTTAAGTTTTTAATCGTGATCAGAGGTAATTAGTGTAATTTAAGGTAAGAATAATATTTTAATAATATGAAATGAACTTGACACATGTCCTACCATTATTTTATGTGTCATGTCCGACCAATAAAATCCATGGCTCAACTTGGGGACCCCATGGAGCCACTTTGGAAGGAAAATGACATTAATATCTTTTTATTTAATGTTAAAGTAAAAATGTCACAAACATGAGTTGTTTTACTAAAACAATTTTTAAATGGGGTTATATAAGTCATATTTTTGACTATAAATATTCATTAGAAATCTAAAAATATTTCTAACATCATGATATTTTTTTATAATTTTTAGACATTAAATAAATTAAATTATTTATGACACCATGACGATGCAGCGATTACCTCATTATTTAACGATTTAAATAAAATGAAAAGATAATGTAAAATCTAAGACCTAAACTTGTAAAAAAACCTATTGGATGGGTATATTTAGAACCCTTATCACCTTATACTCGAATTATATCAATGTGGGACCTTTTAAATCCGAAACGCATTTTAAAATAAAGTAACATTTCTTTACTTTCCAAGAGTGCCCCTCCTCTCCTCTTATAAAAGGCCCCCACCTCTACCACCTTACCCACACTTCCAAAACCATTGTATCGGAAACACCCTGCCCATTTTGTCTCTCCACATCCCTCTCTTACTCCTGGAAGCCTCACTTTGGGCAGAAGTCTTCCCAAGGAAGCCTTTGAGCTCCAATCAAAAAGAGTTACCCGATTTAAAGGTGGTGTTTTCTCTTGTGTTCTTTTGTTTTATTTTTCTTCTCCAACCCCCTAAACTCTTTTTATTAATTTCTTTTGTAACAACTACAGTATCTTAAATATACTAGGATGTTTTTATAAGAATAATTCGAGCTAAACTTACACACACCTACATCTAATGGTTAAAGAACATACTGTTTCTGTGGTTGGCGAATTTCTGCCTCACAAAACGATGATTGTTCAATCTTATTTTAACACCTTTAATGTTGGCCATTAAGATGTCACTATATTTATATGTGATATATAATATGTTTATTTTTTCCTTAAGCTTCTGTATTTTTCATTTATTTCATACCTTTATGGCTTCCATTATGGGTATACGTGATATCTTCATTTTAGGAAGTGCGGACCACCGCCCCCTCAAAGTGATTTGATTCGTTAATGCCATATGTGGGACGTATAAAGGATGGATTTAAAGTTATTATATATGATTTATGTTACATATAAATGATGAATATAATTCTTTAATTAAAATATACATACCTCTCATTTATTTTTAATTCCATTAATATGACATAGAAATGAAAGTAGCGTTCATGCATACGTACGGCTTACCGTCTCTATGAACGGTGCATTTAGTTTCTTACCTCTAAATGATTATGAAATAATATAAATACATGTATAAGCTGGATATATAGGATATATATTATATCTAAATCAGGAATATAATTCTTGGATATAATGAACCTTTGACCACACGATCAACATGTAATTGTAAGAAGTCCACTTTCGACTTAAGAACCAAATATCGACAAAACAAATATTATTAACTTAAATGATTACATAATGTTTATAACATGGTAATAAGTGATATAAAATTAATAATGAACTTGAAAAAGGTTCTTAATAAAGTATAAATTAACTCAAGTTTATTATTCAGGACGTTAAAGAACGATCGAGTCAAGTCGGACCCGAGGTAAGGGACTCCATCTCAATATCCTTTCATTGAGGCATATTTCGTTTTATACACAACTATCTTTTATATGGTGTATAAAACCCTTTTTATTTTACTTTTATACAAAAGGAATATTTTTCTATGAAGTGTTTTACTAAACGACAAAAAGGAATGTTTCTTTTAACGTACGCGGTGACAACGACCTTTTTCGCCGCCGCGAGTATTATTTGGTCTTTGACTTCCTCAACAAGTCGTAATGTTTTTAAAGTGAAATAAATACCATATACTCTTTTATGTATTTTGGTATTGAAAATGGTTTTTATAATGGATTTGTTATGTCAATATATTTAAGTGATATATTTTGATCAAAGTGTGGAAATGTTTCCTTTCCATTATATTTGTTTTATGTCTTATGATTTTATAATGGTACTTGGACATTTGACTGGTGGTTACGTGATGAACCATATGACGGGTGGTGCCGTGAATACCAGGACAGGTGGTTACGTTATAACCTCCAATGCATTGGGTATGGAAGTCGGCCGTATGGCTATTCCATTAAGTGATATGCGTGGAAGTCGACCATATGGTTATTCCATTTAAGTATGTTTATGTCCCAAGTTACCTTTATATGTTATGTGATCTTTATATTGGTTTTATGGGAATATTTTGGTTACAAAAGGGTAAGTAATGATCTTTTATTCAGTGAAGAGTTTTTACTACTTCATAAAGATTAAAAGTATTACTTTGATAAAGTATACATGGTTTACTTGTTGTTTTGATAAACTAACAGTTTTCATTCTTTGTGTATCCCTTACTGAGCTTTTTATGCTCACCCCAAGTTTTTTTGAAATGTTTTTCACAGGACTTAATGTGGAATATGGTCAAGGATGGCATTAAGGTAAAGTCATGCTATATAAAACATGGAACTAGACATGTTTATTTTAAGAGTTTTTATTCTATGGAAACTTAGTAGAAGTGTTTACTTTGTAATCTTTTGAGATGTAATAGTTATGTCCTAATTATCTAAAACTCTAAACCTGAAAATATCCTCAAAGTGAATTATTCATTTAATTTAATATTAAGTAAGGTTTAAGGATCGGGGCCTTATAGTTGGTATCAGAGGTCGGTTTAGACAACATTAGGAGTTAGAATTCTATTAAACGATTATCCAAAAATATTTTTTTTAAGGTAAAATTGAAATGATATAGAATTTGAAGATTACCATGTTGCTTCTCCTAATATATTTATGTGTTAAGAATGGTTTTTCATAGAGGAAACAGAATAGATTTTCTGGGAAGGCATACAGAGGGAAATGGCCTTTCAAATCAGTATCCTGAGATGGTCAGAATCAGAACTAAACAATTTGTTGCAGTGATGGATTAGTTGACTCATGTGAAAAATGTTGGTTGTTTTTATTGATGATATTTTGCTTTTTTATAAAATTAAAGTGGAGCATGAAAGTCATTTAAGGGTTATCTTGAAAACCTTAAAAGAAAAGAAACTATATGTAAAATTCAGCAAGTGTGAGTTTTGGTTACCACAAATTTCTTTCCTTGATCACATTGTTTCAAAAAATGGAATAACTGTTGATCCTGCTAAAACAAAAGTTGTTGAAGAATGGCCAAGACCCACAAATGTAACCGAGATCCATAGTTTCCTTGGTTTTTAAGGTTACTACCGAAGGTTTGTTGAAAATTTTTCACGATTATCTAGTCCAATGACTAAGCTAATTTGGAAGGGTGTTAAGTTTATCTGGACAAAAGAATGTGATGATTGTTTTCAGGAGTTGAAAATAAGATTGGTGAATGCTCAAGTTTTGGCACTTCCTTCCAAGAATGGTGATTTTATTATCTACAGTGATGCTTCATTGAAAGGACTTGGTTGTGTCCTTATGCAGAATGATCAGTTAATTGCATATGCTTCACGTCAGTTGAAAACTCATGAGGTAAATTACCCTACACATGACTTGGAATTAGATGATGTTGTTTTTGCTCTAAAAATTTGGAGGCATCACTTGTTTGGAGTAAAGTGTGAAATATATACTGATCACAAAAGTTTAAAGTATATATTCACTTAGAAAGAATTGAACATGAGACACAGGAGATGGCTGTAATTAATCAAGGATTATGATTGTACAATTCATTACCATCCAGGAAAATCAAATAAAGTGGCTGATGCTTTGAGTTGAAAAAGTAATGCTTTATTAGCAATGTTGCATTTAGAACGTGATCCTTTGGTTAAGGATTTGATGAACTTTGGTATAGAAGTTGTTGGTACAGGATGTCCTTCTGCTTTGTTTTAGGTATCAGTGAAATATTCTCTATCAGACAGAATTAAGAAAGCACAGAGGGAAGATAGTGAGTTACAAAAAAAGGTAGAGCTGGTTCAGAAGGGTAAGTTGCCTGAATTCAACATTTATAATGATTGTGTTTTGAGGTTTGGGAAGAGATTATGTGTGCCTGGTGATTCACAGTTGAAGAATGAGTTGTTATGTGAGGCTCATAGTTCCCCATTTTCA
The DNA here is from genome assembly GCA_963277665.1 of Viscum album. NCBI lineage: Eukaryota > Viridiplantae > Streptophyta > Magnoliopsida > Santalales > Viscaceae > Viscum > Viscum album. Next base: position 430,103,849 of record OY728121.1, read on the forward strand.
GTTCATCCTAACAGTACTAAGATGTACAGAGATCTGCGGGAGTATTACTGGTGGGATGGAATGAAAAGAGATATTGCTGATTTTACTGTGAAGTGTTTGACTTGTCAGCAGGTTAAAGTAGAGCGGCAGTTACCGAAAGGGATGCTTCAGACTTTACCAGTTCCAGAGTGGAAATGGGAAAACATATCCATGGAATTTTTTGTTATATTACCGAAGACATCTCAAGTTAATAATGCAATCCGGGTTACTGTGGATCGCTTGACTAAATCTGCTCATTTCCTTCCTATTCGAGATACTTTCTCTCTAGATCAACTTTCTCGATTGTATCTTAAAGAGATAGTCAGGTTGCATGGAGTTCCCCTCTCCATTGTATCTGATCGTGATCCCGGGTTTACTTCTAACTTTTGGAAAGTCCTTCAGAAGTCGTTGGGTACTGAATTAAATTTTAGTATAGCTTTTCATCTGCAATCAGATGGGCAGTTAGAACGAACAATTCAGACCTTGGAGGATATGCTATGAGATTTTTCTATGGATTATCAGGGAAGTTGGTACCAACATCTTTCTTTGGTTGATTTTTCATATAATAACAGTTTTCATTCAAGTATACATATGGCATCGTTTGAGGCATTATATGGGAAGCGGTGTCGAACTCCAGCTTTTTGGGATGAAGTAGGTGAAAGGAAGCTGATGGGACAAGAATTGGTAGAAGAGATGGCAGAAAAAGTTTAGTTGATTCAGAAACACATGAGAATAGCTCAGAGCAGACAGAAAATTTATGCGGATAACCGGAGGAAGGATCTATCTTTCAAGGTAGGTGATCATGTTTTTATCAAGGGTTCTCCATGGAAAAGTGTGATGCGATTTGGTAAGAAAGGAAAGCTGAGTCCAAGGTTCATTGGACCATATGAAATTTTAGAGAGAGTTGGATCAGTTTCATACAGAGTGGCATTACCTCCGAGTTTATCTCAAGTACACAATGTTTTTCATGTTTTGATGTTGAGAAAGTATATGCCAGATCCATCTCATGTTTTGAGCCCAGAGGTAGTTCAGTTGGAAGAGAATCTATCTTATGAAGAACAACCAGTCCAGATTCTTGACCGAAGAGAGCAGGTGTTGCGAAATAAGGTAATTCACTAGGTAAAGGTTTTGTGGAAAAATGATATAGTTTAAGAGGCAACATGGGAATCTGAAAATTCTATGAGGGATAAATACCCCCACTTATTTTGATAAGTGAATAAAATTGCGAGGACGCAATTCTGAAAAGGGGGGAAGGATGTAACAACCCAGGTAAATAAAGAATAAAGAATTTTCATATTTATTAATATTTACTAATTAAATATTAATTTTACTTTAAAGGGGTTGCTATGTTCGATAGCTTACCCGATACGCAACAATGAGTTTCATTGAAATCTTACGTTGCGCACAAGTAATATAATAATATTATTTTAAATGGTAGTTAACACATAGCCGTTGTACTGGCGAGAATGGATAGAAATAACTAAAATATGATTATATATGTTTTTTAAATGTTTTTTACAATTATCCAATAAAAGATAAAGTCTTAAAATACGGAAAGAATTCAATTTTAGGCATATATACCCTAATTTTCACTAAAGGTTCACTTATCGACTTTTGATGGAGAACCATCATTAAATGTAGTTTTGGTCACTTTTATACTTTCTATTGGACCAAATAAAACTCTTCTTTATAATCGGGACAACAAAATTTACTTAGTGTAAATTTTTGGTATTTTTCCGATAAAGTTCATTTTTTTAATGAATAGTGAAAAATGTTGTATTTTAATTCAAAACCTATTTTTAATATAATTTATTTATATTATTAGATTATCTTTTTATTTTGTTTTAGAGTTGAATTAGAATATATTTTTACCATTTAATCCAATAGTGGTCGTTGGAATTAATTTCACTTTGAAATTGGACTTAAACTAGTGTCAATCTTTTGATACTTATTGTTTCATAAAAACACACTATTTGCTTTGACAGCGGGAATTAATTATTAAATTAATTAATGTAAATTATTTTTTTTGAATTTTGTAAAATAGACATAATTTTTGAATTCGGATTATCAAATATAGTTTAGGGTGAATTTTTGGTATTTTTCTGAAAAACATCAATTTTTTATGAATAGTGAAACCACTAAGTGGTACTTAAAAACGGATTTTTCATTTAAATGAAATTTTACCACCTTTGTGTTTTGAATTTAAAAAATCCGACATACATGGTTGTAATTAGGAAGTAAAATGTGGTTCAATGAGATTAAAATAATTTTTTGGTGAATAGTAACTTTTAAGTTTTTAATCGTGATTAGAGGTAATTAGTGTAATTTAAGGTAGGAATAATGTTTTAATAATATGAAATGAACTTGAAACATGTCCTACCATTATTGGATGTGTCATGGCCGACCAATAGAATCCATGGGTCAACTTGGGGACCCCATGGAGCCACTTTGGAAGGAAAATGACATTAATATCTTTTTATTTAATGTTAAAGTAAAAATGTCACAAACATGAGTTGTTTTACTAAAACAATTTTTAAATGGGGTTATAAAAGTCATATTTTTGACTATAAATATTCATTATAAATATAAAAATATTTCTTACATCATGATATTTTTTTTATAATTTTTATACATTAAATAAATTAAATTATTTATGACACCATGATGATGCAGCGATTACCTCATTATTTAACGATTTAAATAAAATGAAAAGATAATGTAAAATCTAAGACCTACACTTGTCAAAAACCTATTGGATGGGTATATTTCGAACCCTTATCACCTTATACTCGAATTATATCAATGTGGGACCTTTTAAATCCGAAACTCATTTTAAAATAAAGTAACATTTCTTTACTTTCCAAGAGTGCCCCTCCTCTCCTCTTATAAAATGCCCCCACCTCTACCACCTTACCCACACTTCCAAAACCATTGGCTCGGCTAACCCCTGCCCATTTTGTCTCTCCACATACCTCCATTACTCCTGGAAGCCTCACTTTGGGCAGAATTCTTCCCAAGGAATCCTTTGATCTCCAATCAAAAAGGGTTACCCGATTTAAAGGTAGTGTTTTCTCTTGTGTTCTTTTGTTTTATTTTTCTTCTCCAACACCCTAAACTCTTTTTATTAATTTCTTTTGTAACAAATACAGTATCTTAAATATACTAGGATGTTGTTACAAGAATAATTCGAGCTACACTTACACACACCTACATCTAATGGTTAAATAACATATTGTTTCTGTGGTTGGCGAATTTCTGCCTCACAAAACGATGGTTGTTCAATATTCTTTTAACACCTTTAATGGTGTCCATTAAGATGTCACTATATTTATATGTGATATATAATATGTTTATGTTTTCCTTAAGCTTCTGTATTTTTCATTTATTGCATACCTTTATGGTTTCCATTATGGGTATACGCGATATCTTCATTTTAGGAAGTGCGGACTACCGCCCCCTCAAAGTGATTTGATTCGTTAATGCCATATGTGGGACGTATAAAGGATGGATTTAAAGTTATTATATATGATATATGTTACATATAAATGATGAATATAATTATGGAATTAAAATATACATACCTCTCATTTATTTTTAATTCCATTAATATGACATAGAAATAAAAGTAGCGTCCATGCGTACGTACAGCTTACCGTCTCCATGAACGGTGCATTTAATTTATTACCTCTAAATGTTTATGAAATACTATAAATACATGTATAATCTGGATATATAGGATATATATGATATCAAAATCATGAATATAATTCTTGGATATAATGAACCTTTGACCACACGATCAACATGTAATTGTAAGAAGTCCATTTTCGACTTAAGAACCAAATATCGACAAAACAAACATTATTAACTTAAATGATTACATAATGTTTATAACATGGTAATAAGTGATATAAAAGTAATAATGAACTTGAAAAAGGTTCTTAATCAAGTATAAATTAACTCAAGTTTATTATTCAGGACGTTAAAGAACGATCGAGTCAAGTCGGACCCGAGGTAAGGGACTTCGTCTCAATCTCCTTTAATTGAGGCATATTTCGTTTTATACACAACTATCTTTTATACGGTGTATAAAAACTTTTGAATTTTACTTTTATACAAAAGGAATCTTTTTCTACGAAGCATTTTACTAAACGACAAAAAGGAATGTTTCTTTTAACGTACGCGGTGACAACGACCTTTTCCGCCGCCGTGAGTATTATTTGGTCTTTGGCTTCCTCAACAAGCCGTAATGTTTTTAAAATGAAATAAATACCATATACTCTTTTATGTATTTTGGTATTGAAAATGGTTTTTATAAAGGATTTGTTAGGTCAATATATTTAAGTGATATATTGTGATCAAAGTGTGGAAATGTTTCTTTTCCATTATATTTGTTTTATGTCTTATGATTTTATAATGGTACTTGGACATTTGACGGGTGGTTACGTTATGAACCATATGACGGGTGGTTCCATGAATACCAGGATGGGTGGTTACGTTATAACCTCTAATGCATTGGGTATGAAATTCGGTCGTATGGCTATTCCATTAAGTGATATGTGTGGAAGTTGGCCATATGGTTATTCCATTTAAGTATGTTTATGTCCCAAGTTACCTTTATATGTTATGTGATCTTTATATGGGTTTTATGGGAATATTTTGGTTACAAAAGGGTAAGTAATGATATTTTATTCAGTGAAGAGTTTTTACCACTTCATAAAGGTGAAAAGTATTACTTTGATAAAGTATACATGGTTTACTTGTTGTTTTGATAAACTAACAGTTTTCATTCTTTATGTATCCCTTACTGAGCTTTTTATGCTCACCCCAAGTTTTTTTGAAATGTTTTTCACAGGACTTAATGTGGAATAGGGTCAAGGATGGAATCAAGGGAAAGTCATACTATATAAAACATGGAACTAGACATGTTTCTTTTAAGAGTTTTTATTCTATGGAAACTTAGTAGAAGTGTTTACTTTGTAATCTTTTGAGTTGTAATAGTTATGTCCTAATTATCTAAAACTCTAAACCTGAAAAGATCCTCAAAGTGAATTATTCATTTAATTCAATATTAAGTAAGGTTTAAGGCCCGGGGCCTTATATACTAGTATTCAACATGTTGCCACTATGGGCTGGGACATGTCAAAGGGGTATCATAGTGGTTGATTTCTAGGGATGATGCTTGTAGTTATTTGTCTTCTAGGCATCAATTAGTATACAACAAGAATTTTAATGTGAGTTTAGTTTGTTTGTAAGACCATGGAACTCAATAATGGTGTTATTAATGACTAATCAATTTACTAGGGCTATATTAATCTATTGATCAACTAAAAAACAAATTTCACTACTAGTTACAATGTAAAATCAAGAAAATTCTTATATTTAGATTCCTATATAACTCAAAAACCAATTTTTAGATATTATTTTTCTAAAAAACATTATGTGACAACTTTATTATGGTCACATTGTCCTAATGAGAGTCAATTTTTCATTTGTAACTTGTGAGGATGGGGTATTTTGAGATTGATGATTCTTGGATGTAATTTAAATATTTACACAATTAGTTATATCATTTTAATCATATTGTGATTACTGTAAGACCTTTGAGAATATTCAAATAATGGATATATATGAATAGGTGAACCTGGGATGGTTTTATATGAGATTCATTTCCTAACATCACTTACCTACATACATTTATACTCCAATTAAAATTATTCTTCCTTCTACATTTATTAAAATTTTATAGTTTCTAATGGAACCTATTTATTGACCTTATCAACAAGATAAATCTACTAATTATATACATGGTTTACTCACTCATTATATTTATGTGAGGTTATACTTGGTTGAAAAAGATTCATTTTATATAATTTATTCATGGTAGAAATGAGACTAGTGGTAACATACATATTATATATTGGATTCCTCATTTAATTTATTTTAAATATTATATTATATTGAGTAATATATTTATATGATTATGAAGTTATGTAATAATACATTTTAGAGGGTGAATACTGATATTATCATAATAAGAAGCTATATTATGCATCAATATGAATTCTAGTGATGATGTTCATAGGTTTTTATGTATATTGATATATTATCTTGATGTTTTCATGAGTCATGTGCACTAAAAATTATTCATTTATGAGTTGTGGTGGAAGGTTTTGCTCGTGATTTATGGATTCTTTCCCTAGAGGCATGATGAAACTGGGAATGGACTAATGGATAGACATTGTATTATATAAGGATATTCCATTTCATAATATTGTATTTATATTGAAGTGGTGTGGTGGTGACACCTTTTACTATGATTGTTTTTCTCGATTGATAATAGGGAATCCCAAATAGACAACATAAATGAATTTTAATTCCTAACAAGAGAGGTAGATTTTACATGAGTTGGATCAATCTATGTTGTCCCCTCTCTCTTACTTTTAAAGATATTGATATTAAGTGGTTATTTTTATTGAATACTATTATATGAATAGATATTATTAAAATGATATAAAATTTGGTATATCCTTATTATTTGGAACATGTTATTAAATTAATTAGGAGAATAGTTTTCCATCTAATTAATGTTAACATTTAATATTTCCTTTAATTTTCAGAGTTATAATATCTGCAATGGAATATGGTCCTTAGTGAGAAATAGCTAGTAGATATTTTTATTTTCCATAAAAACATATAAAATCTAGCTAAGTAGTGGATTCCATTTCATTGTAGGTTGTGGTTTTGTAGATTGTGTAGTTGAAAGCATTTTCTTGAGGTATTGTTATGAAATATTATGTTCATATAAACTATATGTACATTCTACATATGATTATAGAATATTATGATATCAATGAGTAGTGGTATAAATTTTTTTAGTTTGGGAAATGTAGTGAAAATTCATTATGTACTAATCCAAATATTCTATGAAGGGTAAATAATGACCCAATTGAGTTTTATTTTAAATGATATGATATTTTTTTTCTTTTGATAATTTTCTAATTATGTTATTATTATAGTTCTGATGATTTAGTTTTATATATTATAATATATGTTTTTTTAGTTTTTTAGGGGCTCTAAATTATGTAGTCGTATTGTTTTTGAAAAGTGATATATATGTGTGATTTAATTCACTACTATATATGAAAAATTATTGTTTATAGGAAATATAAATTACATCTATATAAGATCAAAAAAAATTTAGAAGTGTCTTTCTACTTTTAACTGTGGTTTCCCCTCACAAAATAGTTATTTTATTGTGGTGGGTTAAATAAATCTTATTTCTAGGAAACTTTTTTTGGAGGGTAAACTATTGATAAAACAAAAAAAATCTAAATAAATGTTATACGATGGTTCTTATAAAATTCCACTAAATAGATGTAATTGATATGATTTAGATGTTGATGCATGATTTATAGTATTTTTTGGAAACAATCATTGAACTATATGGGAGTGGGTTAAAACACTAGGGGATAAAAAAACCATCGTTATTCATTGATTTTGTTGTGGTGATTGATTAATGGGTGATATTATACTTATCAAGAAAGTATATTTCCTTTAATATTTTTGTGTATGGTAAAATAATAACTAAAACATAGGTAAATATCTTGAAACAAAAATGGTTCCCTATTATGATCATCTTTGATAAATCAATTATCTTATTTATAATTCTTTGACTTTTGATTTTGTGGTCGTTAACTTTCCCAAGGTTATTCAAAATATTGTTATCATTGTTCTCTATCATTATCCATATTTATTTAGATATTTTATTTTTCCACCATGTATATATTTTCACATCCCACAAATTTTCTCTAATTTTCAATCCTAGTTCTCTGTTATTCCATAAGACCTTTATAGTTCCCTTTACCTCTTATATGAGGAATATTTTTTAACCCCTTTTTATCATACATTTAAAAAAATGAATTATGAAATTTAAAACCCAGGATTATTAAGATCATGTTAAAATTTTTGGGGATTAATTTATTAATTAGGAAGAATGTGACACCTTATGATTTTTAAATAATACCATGTTTGATATCATATAAGATAAAAAACACCAAGCCTAAATAAACCACCGAATATTATTATGTTAATGTTATAATTATATCATTGTTATGGAATAGGAATGTTTGAATATGGTTAAACACACTATACACCAAATATAAAGGACCTACTCAATTCCAATTTATTGATTAATTATTATAAAATAAGAACTAAAAATCTAGCAAAGTTATTTTATTCTTTAAAAATATATTTTCAGAAAAAAAAAATTATTAGTTTTTTGGTGACTGAATATTATATTTAATTTTTTGAAACATTTTTAACTTTTTAATAAAAATACAATATAATTTTTGAAATTATAATATAAATATTATCATTGTTTGAATTTTTAATATTCATAAAAATATTTATTTTCTATTCCATAGTGAAAAATTCTATTATTAATGAATACTATATTTTTTATGATTTTAAAAAGAATAATTTTTTTAAAATGGTTTTAAAAAAAATATAGCTATTTTATTTTAAATAATTCATTTGAGTTAACTAGAATCATTTTTATTTTCGAATTTCGTATAGAATAACTTTTATACTTAAAAAGTATTTTTTTAGAAATCCTGTTTTTTTTTCATTTAGTGTTCTATTCATAAATAAATTTCTGAAACTTATAGATATTAAATCACGAAAAATGGATTCCATATTTTTAATCAGTATTTACATTTTGTTAAATTGGTCCCTTATATATTTGATCTTTTATAATAATAACCATAGAAAATTATTTCCATCATGATATGGGTAAATCACATAATTAAGGGTAAAAATAATATTATAAGGATAAAAAAAATGACCTATAACATGAATTTATCCTATTATATTTGTTGATATTATATATTTTCATCCATTTTATTAAAATATGGAAATATGGTTCAATGTTTAATTGATCTTGACCTTTATAAAATTTTAGTTAAAGATATAGCATTGAAATGTCACTTTATTTTTTTAACATATAAAATAATTTATGAAAGAGAGGAAACATATCATGTTGGGAAATTAATGTTTATATTAAATATAAATTTTGTTTATTATTGTAAATTATTTATAAATTATATTGAAGAAATGAGTATCTTAAACGCTCATGAAACATCGATATAGTATTAATTCAATAAAAATAAAAATAAATTAAATTATTTTAAAAACACTAATTGTAAAAAAATAATACTTCATTATTGGGTTAAAAATTATTTAGACAAATAAAAAAGTTTATGTATTTTATTAAGGGTTGTCTTGGTACTCCATTTCTATTATATGGTTTCAAATTCAAATTAAATTAATAGTTCAAAAATTTACACTGATGATATTTTATGATAAATAATATTTTATAAAATGGTTTTAAAATCCTAGAAATAATATATTAGAAGAATACATTGATATATGGATGAAAATATCAACCATTTTATATAAATGGGACTATATTACTTTTATATTAAATTTCTTGGCCCATAATATATAAAAAACATTGTAATCATTGAAATTGTCAAATGGGTTATATGGGGGTTAAAACAATATGAAAATGGTGAAAACATCACTTAAACATGTAAATTTTTTTATGAAATGATTTTGAATTAAAATTATCATATATTCTAATTATATCAATTTGGCTCTATTTGAACATGGAGTTTAATTTATTTTAAGTTAATACTTTAAAAATCCCAAGAATCCACCACTCATTACAAAAGGACACCCCTCTCATCTTTTAATCAAACTCTAAGAACCATATTTATTTCCCAAGACCAACCAAAATAACCTACTAACATTCATTACCACATTATAGAGTTCTTTTTTGAGAAATAACTTCAACCTTAGATGGATTAATGTGTAAATAAAATGTGGTTGTCTAAAGAAGAGTTATAAAATTTAATGAATGATTAAATTTAATTTCTTCTTCCACCGCCATAAATTTTATTCAAACATGTTGAAATAATAAAAAATAATATCCCTTATACATATATTTTTTTATGTGAATTTTATACCTCATTACCATCTCAATCTCTATCAAATGTTAAATGAAACCAGTACTCATGTGTATGGCGAACTACCACCTCAAGAATCGATGTAATTTGTTTTCCATCACCCCTATCATGGTTGGTTATAATGATGGATTTAATACTTATATATGATAATAATGACATATTTATCTTTATTAAAAGATAATATATCATCTAATTTTTTATCTATCCATCCATTGAAAAATTATAACATCATTCATGCATACATATTGACTACCACCACCATGATGTGATGTGGTACATTTTCCATCACTACATCACATGGATGATATATATAATATTATGTAAAAAATATATTGGTATGTATATATAATGATAATTCAATAATGATTAATTAATACTTAAATTCTTACAATCAAGTTAACTAAAAAATAGAAATGATACCCATGCGTACGTACAACATACCATCTTCTTGATTGTAAAGTATTACATTTTTTATAACCATAATTATTTTCTTATTTTAAAGGTATAAATAATTTATAAATATGAAAATAATTTCATTATTAATATTCTATAGATGATATAAAAATGAACTATTTTACCATATTTAACTTACTGATGTCATTTTGTACATATGAAACGGATATCATCAAAACTAACTAGGTGAACATAATTGATTAGGTAAATAAATATAACATGGTATGAAATAAAATAAATATAATAAAAAAAATTAAAAAATTATTAAGTAATTAAATAATTAACATAATTTTATTATTCATGATTATAATGAACATACATGGCATATTATACTAGAGGTAAGATATTTCAAATCATTTTATTTAAATTGATGAATATTTTATTATTATGCACCTAATTTATTTTAAATAGTGTATATGTGTTCCCTTTTATATGTAATATCAAGAATAATACATACAACATGGTACGCTACATTTATATCCGAATTAAATCTTCTAAGGTAATTTGAGTTGAAATTTACAAAGTTATAGTGGGTTTTAAACACAATTTCCATTTATTAGGTTATACTTATACTTCATTGAATATGATATTCCATGACTATGTGTGAAATGTTGTATGATTTCATGGCTTATTATTTACACTTTTTTCTTTGTGGATTTAAAATTTTCACACATAGTCACCTCATTGAAGAATATTCACTTAAATGATATGATATTTGTAAGGGTTTATTTCAAATTCTCATCCTTATTCCAGAATGTTTGTGTTATAATATTCCATTGAAGAAATTTCATGATCCTTCCATGTTACAAAAAAAATATTTTCTTCTCCTATGGTTATTTTTAAAAATTATAAATTTTACATCCATTTTCCAAATTAAATTAATCATGATATAGAAATATTTTTTAAGGAAAACCTACTTTCTTTTCTATTTATTTAGGAATCCATTTCATCCATGACCATATTTTCATAAAAAATTCAATAATTATTTAACTATACTACTATAAATTTTATTTTTTATTTTCAACAATTTTTTATAATTTCTATAAAATTATTCAAAGGAATAATTTTTTTTGTTTTATAAAGGTGATAATTTTTTATTTTTTTACTTAAAATGTGAACAGAGTCCTTGTTTTAATTGTACTCAGGATGAAAATTTTCCCCCCATTATAACCACATAATTATTTGAATCTTACTTTATAATAATTGATGTTTATTTTCAAAGAAACATTTTTAAGTAATTTTTTTTTTAATTTTTTAGATTTTAAGAATGAATTTCAAATTGATAAGGCTCTTTTCCTGAATAAATTTTTAATGATCATATCATGGAATTTATATCCATGAATAAAAATAACACTTTATTTCACCTAAGATCTACTAGGGATATATTTCATTGATATCATGAATATTAATTCTCTAGATGTATTATGATTAGCTTGAGTAAAAGTGTATTGAAATTATGTAAACTAGTTCTTCCTATATGTATAGTTTTTGATTATTATGAAATATTTATTATGTTCTATATTTTATTCCTATGATGAATTTATCAGACATTTTAAGTGATGGGTGGGGTCCATTATTGTCGTCATTGTATCAATAGAACTCATATGAGAAACTAGTTTGGGTATTTAGTTAGTGAATAATCCATTTATGTAAGATTTACTAAAATTAGGCCTTGGTGTTAGGGTTAATATGTACCGTATTATGAATTCCATCATTATGAGATTATTTATTATTGTCCATGCAATTTTCTTAATAGTTACCCATGTGTATGTTTCATGTTTACGTTATTAATTATATGGAATTATTTGATCTTCATTTACTATTTCAATATTATTTTGGTCATTTTATTGAATAAATTCCATGTGTTTTATGTTATTTAACAGTCCATATTTATTATTATTTATTTATTCTCTGATAACATCCCATATACATAACCCTTACTAATCATCTAATATCACCCTTATTTTTTCCATTCCTTGGGATTCCAAGAAGTGTGTTATAAATTATTTACAGGGAAATTCTTGATGAAGTAATGATTTTATAAATGAAAAAACTATGTTATGTTTATTTTTTCTAATTTAATGTAATGTTTAAGAAAGAATCTTGTTTACTAAGACTACTAAAATTATTGGTCCTTATGGATGAAATGGAATTTTTCTAATTCCAATGTAATAAAGTAACCACTGGCTCATGGCTACTAAAGATGAGGTATTTACAAAAAGATGGTATATACTTAATAAAAAAATGCTATGATGAATATATACATGATAAAAAAAATATAGAAATATTATTATATGAAAAATAATGAATGATATGTGACATAACAACAATGAAGTAAATAAAATGAGAAAAATCATTCTAAATGAGTAATGATAAAAAAATTAACCGATAAAGGATAAAATATGACCATTAAGTCCTAATAAATGTAATTTTTTTAATAAATAAAATTTTTTAGAAAATTAAAGTGGAATATGGAAGCAATAAATTAGAAATAAATTTCAAATTTTTTGTAATATTTTTTGTAAATATAATGATATAAATCATTTCTAAAAAACTTTTCATGTGATTTTAATGAGATTTTTAAAAAAAGAATTGTAAAAATATATAAAAATAGAATATTAAAAATAAATAATTCTTCTTAAGAAAATTTATATTGGGAGATAAATAACCACACATAGACACACACACAAACACACACACATATATATATATAATGAAACCCACCATTTAAAGATTTTGAGAAAATAATATCCCTTAATTTTTAAAATGTTTTAAAAATGAAAATTTCATTGAAATATGAAATTAAAATTTTATTTAAAAACCCAAAGAGACATGTAAATGTGTCTTGATAATGAAAAAAAACTATGATGTCAGGAAATTTCCATCAAGAGGTAAACATTAAAATAAAATTCTATTAAATCTTTTGTAAAGGGAGTGAAAAAAGGACCTATGTGGAAAATGATGAAAATATTCCATAAAAAATTTTGAATATAAAGTAAAAGTTGATATAATTTTACCTTAAGAAATTTTTTATGTATTCAAAATAACACTATTGATCAAAACTATAGAATATGTATATAAATAAAAAATATTTCTAACAATGAAAATAAAAATATGATCCGATTTTCTTATGGACATTGGTTCATTAGTTTTGAGTTATTTTGAGAGAAAAATGGAATGAATATATGTAAAAATGTAAATAATCATAGAAGAATAAAATAAATGCAGTTTATTAGAGAAATATCAAATAATACCCACCCAAACATATTCAAGCATAAACAATCCAAATTAAATATGAGATTGAGACATAAACCCTTACCTTTGATTACATCTTTTCCAGATACATTCTGATCTCCTATAATATATATATATATATATATATATATATTATTCATCCATATTAGATCCATATATATATATATATATATATATATTTATCATTATATATATCCATTATTAATAACTTCCTATTACTCAATTATTCATAATTATTTTTTAAAATCTATTATTTTATTTTAACCTTTCCATTTCTCATGCATCTTTTGATTCACTTGTTCTATCCATTTCACCTTGGTCATGGTTTCATCACCTCAAATATTTTAATAATTTAATATATATAATATTTATAAATTTAATTTTCTTCTATAATCATTAATTTTTTGTGATTGTGAGAAATTAAATATATTATTCATAGAGGTAGTATTATACACTTACACATGAGTAAGGTTTTAATTTTTAAATGGATGGATGAAACGATGGTAGATAATGATTTGTCATTACAGATAATTAATTGTGTTATAAATATAATATTTATTTATTAATTTAATTTATGTAATCCTCTATGTATTTCAAGGATGAAAAATGAATCACATGGTTTTGTGGAGGTGGTAGTCAACATGTACACAAACACACATACACCATTTTTATTTTTCAACATATGGGAGGGAAACAAATTAGACAATATTTTATAATTCTAGATTTATAATTATGACTTAAATATAATATATATTCATTAGTTACATATATAAAACCTTCAATGAGAGGATGTGATAAAAATTAAATTAATCATTTTATGGAGGTAGTAGACCACACATATTCATGAGAAATGTTTTCATTATCAATTAGATGGATGTGATATAGGAAATTATCACCCAATTATCATAGTAATATTAATGTATAGAAAATATATTGTTTTCATTATGTTAAGATTGTTATTGGATGTTTATATGAGGTTTTAGAAAAATGGAACTTGAAAAATCTAGGTAAGAACGAATACTTATTTCATAGATAATCTCCTTTTAAAAACACCATAAATGTTCATAGATGGGTAATTTGGGAAGACCTATAATGAACCTTCCAAGATCATCCAATAATATATGTACTCAAAATGGTTCTGAACATGTCTTTAATGGAATCATTTCTCCCCATGTGCTTGAAACTAATACATAGGCATCAGACAAACGCCATTGGGTATGATTTTTCCAACAGAAAAAATAATATCAACAACATCTGATTAATATATATTATAACTATAAAGAAACCAAAAAAGGTATAAATAGTCTAAAACATTTTCAAAATGTGAAATGATACAAAATTTATGTTGATCCGGAAAAACACCATATAAGGGAGACCAAAAATAAAACTCAATGTGACATTAGGGTAGAAATCCCACTACGTCGCAACTAACATACCACATTCTCTAGCCCACACACCCATCATTACCATGTGGTGTCTTAAATTTAATATTGGACTCCTCATATATTAATCATGTTTTAATGATCACAAATCTCACTAATGTTCACAAATTTTATTCAACCTAGTTAACTCCTATAAATTATATCCAATCATGTGTATTTATGTTTCAAGTTTTCTCATACTTTATAATGGTTAAGCTCAATCCATTTCATGCATATCATTGTTTAAGTCGGAATATAGTTATTTGCCTAAGTATAAGACACCGTAAGCAAGACATCGTGAATCCAGACATCGTAATCAAGACATCGTAAAGCCAGACACCGTAATCCAGACACCTTAAGCTAGACACCGTAAGCCAGACATGGTAAGCAAGACACCGTGAAGCAATACACCATGAACAAGACATCGTGAAGCAAGACACCGTGAACAAGACACTGTGAATCAAGACACTATAAAACAAGGCACCGTGAACAAGACACCGTAAATGAGACACCGTGACACTCAGACACCGTGATTTATAGACACCGTTTGAAGGAGACACCATTTTCATACCTTACTATGACACTGTTTCTTAAACTATTTTTTCATCTTAAAATTTAATTTCTAACGGTCATATTTGATGCCTTTAATGCACTGACATAATTAATGTTTCTTTGTAGACATAGTACGAGGTACGAGGTACGAAACACATGGAACTTTTCGGCTAAAACTCATGCATTCGATGATAAATAGTGGAGTGTGCCTAAGAGCAAGACAGCATGATACTGAACAAAAAAACAAGCCTATGAGCACGACCGTGAAGAACTCATTGCAAGATTTTCAAAGAAAGCATTATCTCATGCATTCAATCCGACTCTGCTGAAGAACATACAAAGTAATCTGGAATCTAGACAACAACTTCACATTTTCAAAACTCGTGAAGAGCACAAGCTAAATCGCAACACTCTGTTTTTAAAAACAAAAACCAGAGAAGGACTTAGATGCATTTCAGTTTAATCAAAGGAGTTCAGAGCTGCACTTCAAATCACTAGATCATTATAAACTCATATATACTCTCTCTCATTGATTCTGTTGCTTATATTTTTGAGAAGTGTGTGTACTCTTTTTATTACCTACACACACTGAATCTTATGCTAAACTGGAGGATTTCTAAATCCTCACACCAAACTCTTTATACTTTTTTTACCAACTAAAACTATGGAAGAGGTCCCTGTGTGGCCTGGTTGTTATTATTTTTCACCCACGTAAACTGTGGAAAAGGTCCCTGTGTAACCTGAACAGTCTGTGTACTATTGTTAACCCCGATCCAGGGTGTGGATCAAAGTTTATTTATATAAATTGCTTGGTTTCAGGTGATCACCAAGTGGAGTGGATTAAGTCTCGGCTTGAGAATAAATCACTTGTCTCATATCTACTTTGCTGTTTAAATTTAGTCTTCTCTGTTTTACTGCTTTATTTCATAATCCAGAAAACACTAATTTCACTTTGATAGTTAGTCTTAGAAAGAAGTTATAACTGGTTTTTCTTAGTAGGATAACTTCAAAAGTAATATTAATAATACCAATTAATATTGCTGAGAATTAATAAATCTTCTAAGAAGTTGTTTAAAAATTCAAACTCTTATAATAGTATAACCTTGATTAACTAGGATGTATATATTTTTGGGGAAACCATTGCTTGTAAAATAATATTATTGTAATAGAAATTTTTATAGTTACTCAATTCACCCCTCCCCTCTTGAGTGAAATACTCCAACCAACATTTGGTATCATAGGTTTCTTTATTAGGACTCTGTGTAATCTTACTCAACTGTGATTTTAGTTGTACTTTAAAGATCTGTAAATTTCTATTAATTCTAAATTTCAAGATCTTTTAAAGTAATTCGTTAGTATGGACAATATATTGGAAGGTTCTGCAACCAACAGACCACCATTATTTAATGGAACCAATTATGCTTAATGGAAAATTAAAATGAAAATTCATCTAGAGAGTATGAGCTTTGAAATTTGGTCATCCACTATAGATGAATACAAACTTCCTGTGACTGATAGAATTACATGGGATGAACCTAATAAACTTTCTTACAATAAAAATTGCAAATCCATGAATTCTTTGTACTATTCCTTAGGAGATGAATAATTTAATAGGATTTCTGCTTGTAAAACTGCCCATGAAATTTGGTATACCTTGTCTGTCTCACATGAAGGCACATCTAGTGTAAAGGAAATGAGACTTAATACTTATACTATAAAATATGATAATTTTAAAATGAAACATGATGAGCCTATTTCTGACATGTATCTCAGGTTCAATGAGATTGTTAACACAATGATTTCTCTAGGAAGTAAGTCACTTCCAATGAACAGATCATGAGAATCCTTATATGTCTACCTGATAGATGGAGGGGAACCTCTATCTCAATTAGAGAATCATGTGACATAATCAAGATACCTGTAAAAGAACTCATTGGAAAAATGATTATGTATGAAGAATAGCTTAAAGTCAACAAAGAAGATGAGGATGAACCAAAGATGAAATCTGTAGCATTCAAGACCACCTTCTCGAAGCACAAAGACAAAGGGAAACTGGAAGATTCTGTAGAAAGTTCCACCACTGAACAATCATCACTTGACAATGATAAGGAGATGGCTCAACTAGCCAAAAGATTCAAACAATTTTACAAAAAGGAGAACTTTTTCAGAAATCCTAACTTCAAGGGCAAGTATGATCTAAAAGGAAACTGGAAAAAGAACTGGAAAAGAAAGGACAAAACTGATGAAATTGTATTCTATGAATGTAAGCAGAAAGAACACATAAAGGCTGACTGTCCAAAGATCAAGTATAATAATAAATATGAGGATAAGGAAAATAAGTACAAAAAGGCAATGAAAGAAACCTGGAGTGCCTCTGAGGATAGTTCAAACGACTCAGATACATCACATTATGAACAGGATAACAAATATAATATGTGTTTTATGACAAACAAATCTGAGGTAACACTAAACTCTTCTGTACACAATTCATACTATTCTGAAGAGGAAAGTGACACTAAAAATATGACTCATGAAAAAATATTTTAATATTACAACATTCTCGAAGATACATGCAATTAATTAAAAGATAAATATAAATCATTGAAGAAATTTCATGCTCTCACTGTAAATGTTAAATCTGAACTTACTACTAAAAAGGAGAAAAATGCTCAACTGATCAAAGAAAAAAATGAATTAAAAATGTCTAATGAGCAATTAAAAAGTGACTTAGAAAAGTTTACTAATGGTAAAAATACCCTTACCCAAATGCTAGGAAAACAAATTTCCCCCAAATATAATACTGACATTGGTTATAAACCTGGTAAAAGAAACCTTTGTGGAACAAATTTTGTTTCAAAATCTAGGACATATGGTTTTGTTCCCAGTTCTGGACATAACTCAACTATCTCAAGTCATGATATATATTCTAATATTTAAAATTTTTGTGCACCAAATATAGTTTATTTTTCAAATACTTTACATAATGCTTATAGGAAACCTATGAGACAAATATGGGTTCCTAAAGCACTTATTACTAATGTTACTGGACCCAAACGAGTATGGGTACCAAAATCTGTCCTTGCTTGATCATGTTATAGGAAAGATTCTTAAAGAGATCCTATAAAAATATATGGTACTTGGACAGTGGATGTTCAAGGCACATGACAGGAGACTACTCATGATTTAAGAACCTGATAAAAGTAGATGGAGGACATGTCACATTTGGTGACAATTCCAAAGGGAAAATCACTGGATTAGTCCATATTGGTAACTATGATTTGATTTTAATTTCTAAATTATTGTTTATTAATGTATTAAGATATAATATGCTTAGTATCTCACAATTATGTGATGATTAATATCATGTTAAATTTGAAAATGATGCCTATAATGTCTTTAATTCTAAATATGAATTAGTATTTTCTATATCAAGGAATGAGAATGTTTATTCTATTAATTTAGATTCCTTATCTTCTCAAAAAATTTCATGCTTAAGTGTATTTCATAAAGAATCTTGGCTCTGGCATAGTAGGCTAGGACACTGTAATGTTCACTCCCTTAGAAAGCTAACTAGAAAAGGCCTAGTTAAAGACTTACCCAAACTTGAGTTTCCACATGACAAAGTATGTAATCCTTGTCAAAAGGGAAAACAACACAAAATCTCTTTAAAAACAAATAAATAAGTTTCTAATTTTCAACCTCTCGAATTGGTTCACATGGATTTGTTTAGACCATCTAGAGTTTCTAGTTTAAATGGTAAGCATTATGTTTATGTTCTGGTAGATGATTTTTCTAGATATACCTAGACCTTCTTCATGGCTCACAAAAGTTAAGCCTGCTCTTAGTTTACTAAGTATTCCAAGTCTGTATAAAATCTTAGTGGCCTTAAAATTAAATCTTTAAGAAGTGATCATGGCCGTGAGTTTGAAAATCAAGAGTTTGAATCCTTTTTCTCACAAAATGGTTATAGTAAAAATTTCTCTGCCCCTAGAATGCCTCAGCAGAATGGAATTGTAGAAAGAATAAACAGAACCCTGCAAGAAATTTCTAGAACAATTCTTAGTGAATATAACTTACCTATTTACTTTTGGGCTGAAGATGTTAATATAGCATGCTACATAATCAATAGAGTCTTGATTAGACCAATTATCAAAAATTCCCCATAGGAACTTTGGAATAATAGGAATCCTAAGGTTAATTACTTTAGAGTTTTTGGTTGAAAAGTATGTATTCTCAACACTAAGGATAATCTTGAAAAATTTGCATCCAAAAGTGATGAAGGAATCTTCCTAGGTTACTCAATATTAAGTAAAACTTATAGAGTATACAATAAGAGAACTAAATGTGTAGAAGAATCTGTTCATATCAAGTTTGATGAAATAGATCCACATGAGCTTAGAACCATCCTAGAAAATCTAAAGGGTGATGTATCAAATCTGAACATCAACTCAAAATCCACAAATTCCTCTATGAAAGAATATGTGAAAACTTCCAATTCTGGAAATTATCTAAAATCGAGTCATAATGAACCTGAATCTGTTGATGAACTTGAAATCACTTGTCCCTCTTTTTCTAGAAAGTTTAGAACCCTTAAAAACCATCCCTTAGAAGCTATTGTAGGAGACTTAGAGAAAGGAACACAAACTAGAGCTTATCTTAGAAATTAGGTTGAACATCAGGCCATCTTGTCACAACTTGAACCTAAAAACATTTATGATGTCATCAATGATGAATTTTGGGTAATGGCTATGCAAGAAGAACTTAATCAGTTTGAAAGAAACAAAGTTTGGAAACTTGTTTAAAGACCTAAGGACACATTCATCATAGGCACTAAATGGGTGTTTATAAATAAGGTAGATGAAGCTAGAAATATAGTTAAGAACAAGGCTAGATTAGTTGCACAAGGCTATAGTCAAGAAGAAGGAATTGACTATGAGGAGACCTTTTCTCCAGTATCCAGACATGAAGCCATCAAAATCCTACTTGCTTATGCTGCACATCTGAATTTCAAACTATATCAAATGGATGTTAAGAGTGCATTCTTAAATGGGTATATAGCTGAGGATGTCTTTGTTGAACAACCCCCTGGATTTAAAAATCCTCATTTTTCCAATCATATTTTCAAACTATCAAAAGCTTTATATGGTTTAAAGCAAGCTCCAAGATCTTGGTATGACAGATTGAGTACTTTTCTCATTTCCAAAGGTTTTACAAAAGGAATAGTTGATCCTACCTTCTTTATAAAACGAATTTCCAATGATTTTTTAGTTGTTCAAATCTATGTAGATGATATTATTTTTGGATCTTCAAAAAATTCATTATGTATTGATTTTTATAAAATGATGCAAAATGAATTTGAAATGACTTTAATGGGAGAACTAAAATTCTTTCTTGGATTTCAAATCTTTCAAAATAATGATGGAATTGTTTTAACTCAAAGTAAATACACTAGATATCTTATAAAACGTTTTGTATTAGATAGCACTAAAAGTAGTGACAGCCCCATGAGTACCACCTGTAAGTTGGATCTTGATGAATATGGAAAATCTGTTGATCAAACCACTTATAGAGGAATGATTGGAGGTTTACTCTACTTAACTGCTATCCATCTGGACATTATGTTTAGTGTGTGTATGTGTGCTCATTTTAAAGAAAATCTTAAAGAATCTCATTTAAATGTTGTAAAGAGAATTTTCAAATACCTCAAGAATACACCCAATCTAGGATGGTTCTATCCTAAAGGAAAATCATTTGAACTAGTTAGTTATTCTGATGCTGACTTCGGTGGCTATAATTTAGATAGAAAGATAACCTCTGGAACATGTCACCTTTTAGGCAAGTCACTAATATCATGGTGTAGTAAGAAACAAAATTATATTGCATTATCTATTGCAGAAGCTGAATACATAGCTACTGGTAGTTGTTGTGCTCAAATTTTATGGATGAAACACACATTACTAGATTATAGATATCAATTCGGACATGTACCAATAAATTGTGACAACACAAGTGCTATTAACATCTCAAAAAATCATGTTTCACATTCTAGGACAAAACATATTGATGTAAGACATCACTTTTTGAGATATCATTATCCGAAAGGTGATATCACCTTGGAATTCATTGATACCGAATATCAACTTGCTGATATATTCACTAAAACATTAAATTATAAGAGAATAGACTACACCATACATGATCTTGGCATGATAAATCTCAAATAAATATCTTACTTGTCTTACTGTTCAACATTTTTCTATATTTTACTTTATTGTTTCATGATTATGGTTTCTCGGTTACTGTCTCTCATGTTTACGATCTCACCGTTAGCACTTTGTACTTACAGTATGACATTTATTGTCTCACCATAACACGCACTGAAAAGTTCCCTTACTGTCTCACCGTGAATACCCCTCACTGTGTCAGCGTGATGACCCCTCACTGTCTCACCATAACGACTATTCACGATCTCACTGTGAAAAATTCTTTATGATTTTATTTAAACCCATATCGTGGTAATTATTATTTCACCTCTTTTACTTTCCCATGCTTTTATTTTTGTGATGATTATCATTCCTAAATGATAAAACAAAAAGTTTCACTCAGTTTTTCACTCAGACTTTATCTTGTTTTGAGTCCTTTCAACCTTGCAACCCCTTCTCTCTCTCTCTCTCTCTCTCGAACCTTCAGTGGATGCCAAGAATGAAATATCTGTCATCATCCACACCTGAGAAGCGCAGCCCAAAGAAGAAGAATATTTCCCTAATATAACACCCAAAGGGCCTCTAAATCTGAATCTGGTAAATCAAAGTGTTGTACCTGAGAAAGAAATTTTCCCTGAATGGATTCTGTCTAGAAAATCTCTGGTCTTGAAATTGTTAAAATAACAAGGCTGGTTAGAGTGGTTCTCAAGGGATAATATACCCATATATCCTCAGTTAGTAGCTCAGTTCTACCAGTACGTACAGTTTTCTTTTGATTCTGGTGAAATTTATGTTTTGAGGAGATGGATTAATGGACAAATATTATCTTTCTCTTCGATGTTATGGGTTGCATGCCTTAAGATACCTCATTAAGGTATATGTTAGGATTATCAGAGAGAACCTCCTCCCTCAACTGATTTCTTTGATCTTGAAGATACTCTGAAAACCCTAACCGGAAATGGAACAAAGAGAAGGGCCATCGCTACTGAACTAGATGGAAAAACAAGACTTATGTTTAAGTTTGTTCAAAATCTAGTTAGTCTAAGAAAAGGTGATTTTTCTGTGTTAAAGTATCAAGATATGTTTTTGATTCATCTTATGAAAAATGGACACAAGATAAACCTATGCAAGTACATCATTCACTATATTTGTGTGTTGATCAAGGTTACATCCAAGTCCACTTCTTCGTTCTACTCTTGGCTGATATCTGTCATGCTTGTTGCAAAAGGCGTGGTTGGACATAATGAAGAAGTGATTATGGACTGTGAATACTGTCTCTCTAAATCCACAATCAAGATAATGAAGATAAACTGGAATCCTTGGAAAAAAGGAATGGTTGGAAGATAATTATAAGGTTTATGAGAAGTTTAATCCTTTGGATTATCCATCAAGCCCGAAAGACATTTCTGATCCAGGTTTGTAAACAGATGAACTTGTTGAGTATTCAGAAGTAGAGGAAGAAGAGGCTGAAGTACCACATAGGGAAGCAGTTATTGTTGAGGAAGAAAGGACTATTGTTCCTCGTGTTATTCTTGAAGAATAAGCTCCTTCCCCTAGAAAAGATGTCAATCTGGAAATCCAACCTGAGGCTGAAAAATAATTAGTGGTAACATGATCTGAGAAGAAAGTCATGGAAGAGCCTACTCTAGAAGAACTCCCTTTTGTGAAAGAAGAAAATCTAGAAGAACTCCCTGTGTAACAATCTGTTCCTGAGATAATACCCTCTACTGAAGAGAGGATGGAGATGTCCTTTCAGCTGGCTAGATAAGAAATGAATAAGGAACTTAGAAATGAAACTATGGATTTAGACCAAGCTCCTGAGCCTCTTAGTCCTAAGAAGGAGACACCTATTGAGGGGGAGTAAACCCCAAATCTTGAGCCTCATGAAGTCTCACATCCAACTGAGTCAAGTCCTATGGACACTCGGTACAAATTTCCTAGTTTCTTTGATGTGAATGAGTCTCATCAGGTTATTGCAACTGAGCTTGATCTCTCTTCCCTATTTCAGTTGAAATCATTCACAATCTGTACACCGGAGAAGGAACCTGAACCTGTACCAATTTTTGCACCTTATCCTTTATCTAAATAGCTTCCCTTTTTCAGTAAGGATGATCTGAAGGATTTTGGATAAACTCTCTTATCTGGAGTTGAGAAACTTATGAACTCCCAACCTCGTCTTGTAACACATTTAAGTGAGAGAGATACCTCATTGCTTTTAGAAAAATTCATCTGGAAAATAAAACCTAAGATTCTCCATGAGATTCAAGATGTACGAGTTGAAAATAAGTTGCTCAGTAATGAAGTCACAACCCTGAGAAGCATGGTTGAAGACATGAAGAAAGAGCT
Organism: Viscum album; assembly: GCA_963277665.1. Lineage (NCBI taxonomy): Eukaryota > Viridiplantae > Streptophyta > Magnoliopsida > Santalales > Viscaceae > Viscum > Viscum album. The sequence continues at coordinate 430,128,125 of OY728121.1, forward strand.
ACATTCAAGATCAGAGCCTGCTACTGCTCCTCTAGCACCCACTGTCTCTTAAATTGCTTGAGATGTTGTGTCTTAGATTCACCCCTATCTGGAATCCTTCAATGAAAAGATTGCGGAAAGGCACAAACAGTTGTTGAAGTAAATGAGAGAGCTTGTGGTGAACCTTAATAAACTACCTGATGAGTACACTGGTTGTCTTCAAAAGGTACTAAATCTGCTCAAATCTCTGACCATAGCCATCAAAGATTCTAATACCTTTGGTCAATCCTCTACACCCTCCTTGGATATTACATTGCTCAGATATATAGGCAAAGAAGATATTTAGAAAGCTTTAAGTGGATTTAATGTGACCACTTTCTCTGAAGTTTTCAAGAAAAGTGATAGAGTTCTTGATCTTGTTCAAATTCTCTCTAAGATTGAAAATGATGCCCATCAGGAGATTTCTAAGAAAGAAGATTTCTATTTCAACCAAATTTTCTCCAAGAATAATATTACCAACCACTTCAAATACCTTGTAAAGAATCTATGAATTCCTCTTGTGAATCAAGCCTTCAAAAGCCAAGTCCAGAAGCTAACTGAGTTTACTCAATTGTTGGACAAGTTCATGGGAAACAAAGATGACTTTGAAAAATCCATGCAGTATGGTGGAGAGATTATTGTATAATTAATCAAACTCCTGAGACCCTATCTTCATGTCCAAATTACAGCAATTGTTGCTCCAGAAGCCACACCTCTCAGACCTGGGTTTCCTACCTTCACCTCTGCCTTAGCCTCAACTACCATGTCTGTTGTCCAAGCTCTCAGTCAGATCAGGCATGTGATTCTTGGTCAGAAACTGCCTAGATCTTCTACTGCTCCTACCTTGGCTCCCTCAGTCTTTGAAGGTCTCCCTTTACCCTCTATGTCTACCACATCTCTACCTTCTTCTACATCAACCACTACCCCTATGGCTTCCTCTTCTGCTGCAGATAAAGGCAAAGAGAAGGCCAATCCCTGAAGAAGACTAGTGCTTACTAATTTTTTATGGGCATGCCATTATTTTTGTATTTCTTTTTTATTTTTTACTCCAGTGTGTTTACTCTTAATGGAATGTGCACTGTTTACCCTCTCTTATTTCCACTTTTTGATAATCCCAAAAGGGGTATAAGTTTCTATTTGTTATTTTTATATGTGATTTTATGTTATTTTCTTTACAGTTGCATCCAATTTCCACTTTTACTGTACATGATTTGTGATCATCAAAAAGGGTAAGATTGTTGGACTCATCATGTATTAATCATGTTTTAATGATCACAAATCTCATTAATGTTCACAAATCTTATTCAACCTAGTTAACTCCTATAAATTATATTCAATCATGTGTATTTATGTTTCAAGTTTTCTCATTATTTATAATGGTTAAGCTCAATCCATTTCATGCATATCACTATTCAAGTCTGAATACAATTATTTTCCTAAGTATAAGACACCGTAAGCAATACACCGTGAAGCCAGACACCGTAAGCAAGACACTGTGAAGCCAGACACTGTAATCCAGACATCATAAGCCAGACACCGTAAGCTAGACACCGTAAGCAAGACACTGTGAAGCAAGACACCATGAACAAGACACTGTGAAACAAGACACCATGAACAAGAAACCATGAAGCAATACACCGTGAAACAAGGCACCATGAACAAGACACCGTAAATGAGACACTGTGACACTCAGACACCGTGATTTCTAGACACCGTGTGAAGGAGACACCGTTTTCATACCTTACTATGACATCGTTTCTTAAACTATTTTGTCGTCTTTAAATTTAATTTCTAACGGTCATATTTGATGCTTTTAATGCACTGACATAATTAATGTATCTTTGTATACATAGTACAAGGTACGAGGTATGAAGCACATGGAACTTATCGGATAAAACGCATGCATTCGATGACAAAGATTGAAGTGTTCCCAAGAGCAAGACAGCGCGATACTGAACGAAAAACAAGCCTATGAGCATGACTGTGAAGAACACATTGCAATATTTTCAAAGAAAGCATTGTCTCATGCATGCAATCCGACTCTGCTGAAGAACATACAAAGTACTCTGGAATCCAGACAACATCTTCACATTTTCAAAACTCGTGAAGAACACAAGATGAATCGCGACACTCTATTTTTCAAGAAAAAAACCAGAGAAGGACTCAAAATAATTTCAGTTTAATCAAAGGAGTTTAGAGCTGCACTTCAAATCACTAGAGAATTCTAAACTCGTATCTACTCCCTCTCAGTGATTCTGTTACTTATATTTTTGAGCAGTGTGTGTACTCTATTTATTCCATACACACACTTAATCCTATGCTAAACTGGAGGATTTCTAAATCCCCACACCAAACTCTTTATACTTCTTTTTACCCACAAAAACTGTGGAAGAGGTCCCTATGTAGCCTGATTATTATTTTTGTTCACCCACATAAACTGTGGAAGAGGTCTCTGTGTGACCTGGACAGTCTGTGTACTGTTTTTAACCCTAATCCAGAGTGTGGATCAAAGTTTATTTATATAAACATCTTGGTGTCCGGTGATCACCAAGTGGAGTGGATTAAGTCTCAGCTTGAGACTGAACCACTTGTCTCATATCCGTTGTGCTGTTTAAATTTAGTCTTCTCTGTTTTACTGCTTTATTCCATAATCCAGAAAACACTAATTTTACTTTGATAGTTAGTCTTGGAAAGAAGTTATAACTGATTTTTCTTAGTAGGATAACTTCAAAAGTAATACTAATAATAAAAATTAAGATTACTGAGAATTAATAAATCTTCTAAGAAGTTGTTTAAAAATTCAAACTCTTATAATAGTATAACATTGATTAACTGGGCTGTATCTATTTTTGGGAAAACCATTACTTGTAAAATAATATTCTTATAATAGAAATTTTTATAGTTATTCAATTCACCCCTCCACTCTTGAGTGAACTACTCCGACCAACATTTACCATTACCTGATAAACTAAGTTTTTCATACATGGGATGATATATACATGGTGTGTAAATAATAAGACCAATGATGCAAATAAAATTTTTCTATAAGCATTATTTAATTAATAAACCAACATTTCTCATTTTAAGAAATTAAATATAATGGATGTAACCTTTCCATAGTCTTATATAATTTATATCCAAGTAAATAGTTTCATATCATATAGAGAAATATATTTCTTTGTATAATTTTCAAAACATTGAATAAATAAATAACTTAATTAACACTTATAGGTTTCTCATTATAAATACATAACCCTGAAATTATTTTTGAAAGGAATATGTATTTAAATTTTTTATCAATCTATCACCTTGATAAGGCCCTTCGGTATGTCATATATTGGTCAACTAGAATCCTAAAACCTCAATGATTGGTGATATATCATTTTCACATTCAAATCCACAAGTTTGAGAAACCACAAGGCCTAGGGAGGGTTTCCCCACTATGAATTGGACCCCCATCATGTTTAAACATTGTTTTGTTAAATTTTTAGTATAAGAACATTGTTTGGAAGGAAAACAATATCATAAAACACTTCTCCAATATTTCACAAATATATAAAAAGGTTTCAATTCTCTATCAACATCAGAACTACATAAATTACATTATTGGGATTTCATCAAATGTATGATGATTATAAATCATTAAATAACGACCCTAAAACCATTATCTCATGACATTCCATTTAAATTTACAACTATTTAATTGAAATTTTCATCAAATATTTTTATTTTTCAAAACCAATTCCATATAACTATATCATGACTCAAAAACCATTTAATAAGAATCCACTAAAATATTTGAAAGCAAAATTAGCTTAAAATTGAAATGCCAACATATGAATCCATTTATGTAATGTCCCAATATTTTTTACAATAGAATTTCTCCATTGTAATAATTATTTCATATATTATAATCACATAAAATCACATATATACCATAATAAAAACATTATAAATGAATAATGAATGAAATAAAAGATTTTTTTTGAAACTAAGGAACCCATATCAATTAAATGATAACATGACCTTTGAAATTGTAACATGACCCTTAGGAATAGTAATTATTCCTATTGAATAGTAACTTCACCTTTTAAAGTATAAATAATATTTTGGAATCTTATTAATGAGAATATAATATATTTATATCATGAAATAAGTAAATAAATATTTTAAAATGATAAATTAAGTATTGATATTTTTAAAAGTCATAAATATTTATTTATAATTTTATAATTAATATAATTATTTAAAAGGAATTTTATTTTCATAAAATACACTAATAAATTAATATTTTTTTCTTATGATTATAAAATCTTTCTATGATACCATAGTTAATTTTTTGAAGTGTCATAAAATGAGTTATAAATTTAAAGTTGGTGCTTTTAAAATAAATGGTGATTTTAATTTAAAATTAAAATTATAATATTCAAAAAAATTATTTTTATAAAATAGTTTTTTTTAATTCTATGCATTTAAAAATGGTTAGCGTGAATTTTTGGTATTTTTCCAAAATATATGATTTTTTTGTGAATAATAAAATACTATAATTTACGATAAAATATAAAGGCGTAAATTATTGAGTTATAGATGAGGTATGGATTACTTAAGACCAAAATATAGAAATATCATTGATTATATTAATATTTTTAGTGATAATTCTAAAAAAATCACTCTCTTGATCCAAAATAACAGATCGACGAATAAAATAATTGGAAACACACCTCCCCCTATAAATATCACCCATCACCACCTCTTTTACTCACACTTTATGAGACTTGATACATATCAAAATTCTTCCAAAATATCTTCCAATGATCCTCCACCATGTCTATGATCCCTTGGTATCTTCAAAATACAATTCCCATTTTTTTGTGGTGGTTCCCAAGGAGGGGAAATTCAAAAGGTAAAATCATCATTCTTTTGCTTTAATTTTTTTTAATTTCATTTTATTTTTTATTTTATCCTCACATACACTATAAAAAATTACATACTAAATATAGAATAATTTATGTAATATAATGATATCATGTTAATATAAAATCCTTCATCAAACTCTATTTCCTCTCTCTCTATTTTTTTTCAAAAAATGAAATCGCTTCCAGTGATGTGTCAATTTACCGACATCATGTACGATGTGTTTTAATTTTCCATTAATTCCTTCAATGATATTCATATATCCAATTTAATGGTTTTTAATTAATATAAAATTTATTTAAAAACCCTTTTATTTTATATAACTAACTAATATACACAATAATAAATAATATTGCAAGACTTGTTTGTGTTTTTTGAAAACTTGCCAAAAAATCTAAATCACTGTCAATAAAAAAATTTATATTTGTTCATATTCATACCATTTTACCAAATTAATTATATAAAAATTTATACTTATTTATTTTCAATAATAACATGTAATATCAATTTTTTTTAATTATACCCATTCTATATAAACATCAATACTCATATTCAAGAGAACCTATCATAAAAACCAAGAAAACGAACACCCCCGAATGATGGAATTGAACTCCATAACTCTTCTAAAAGGATATGAATTAACATAAAAAAATTATAAAATATTAAATAAATTTATAATATTTTATTTATTCGATAATTTTTAATTTGATTTTATTATAAATTATATTAATGTGAATAGATCTTTTGGACTTATGGAAAAGGGATTTTCGAACCCAACTCTCTTTATTTGGGTTTCTATAATTCACTCCATTTTCAGTATGAATGTTCCATATCTTTTCATTAAATATAATTTATTTTTTAAATCCCTTTCCTTTTCTATACATACCTACTTTCCATTAAATTTTATGACAAATGTTATTATTTTCTAATAGAACTATTCTTTAAAAAAACAGATTTTACATTTTATTGGATTGTTTCTTCCTAACTCAAGAATGATGAATGTTATACCAATAATGATATTCCATATTTATTTTTGAAACTAAAAATTTTATTCATGAATTTATGTAATATTAAATGAATCTCATTCCTTTCTATGGGCTTTTTATGTCCATGATTGTTATATGTTTTTTTGTGGCATGCATGATTATGTAAATGTTTTGATGTGTCTGGTGCACTGAAAAATATATAGAGAATGTAAATGTTATGTTGTAATGGATGTGATCAGAATTATATAGTGCTCCATTAAATTCGATAATTTGATTAATCACATGAGATAAAGTGGTATATACCTGAACATTATTCTAGATTTGTTCACAATAATGTGTGGCAGTTAACCACGAAGACATTATGTTTAATTTTGATGTATTTCCACACTCTATTCCTCTATCTAATTATTCCTCTAATTATTATGATGATTATCCCTTGATTATTTTATGAATATTATGGTTATCCTAGCACTATATCATGTTGACCCATTTTCTTATTTATCCTCCTATTAGGATTTTATCTCACCCCATTCTTTTATGTATATCCTTTGGTGATTACTTGAACTAAGAAGAATACAAGGACCACTAAGAATATAGAAAAGAAAGAACTAAATAAATGGTTTTTTATTTTTTAAATGTTATGTATAGTCCTAATTTTCCCAGGACACTAAACCTTTGGATCTTGGTTTTGTATCTCTTTTATGTTATTTTTCTTTAAAATGATGTAATAATAATGTATGAAAAAATAGGTTTGATATAGTTATTATTATATCAAGGTTTATTTAATTTGGGAATTAGGATTATAGAATGTTAGTGAAAACCATTAGTATTAGAATATGTATATTTTATCACACAATAAGCTTTTCTAAACATAGGTATCCCACAAGATAATCCTTCACAGTTAATTGCAATAAGGTATAAATTATACATGAATTATTAACTTATTTCATATCTTATATATTATTAAAAATGGTGGGAAATAGGAGAAACCAAGACAACAACCCATGTGAGGGGAAATGAAGTGATTTCCCAAATGAGATCCCCAATGACATGGGAGGTGGAGTTCAAAATTTCAAGGTGATTCTTACCCAGATGTCTCAGGATATGACCAATAACTTGAACAATGTGGAACATCCTCCATCACCCAAAATGGAGTAACTGGATATCAAGTCCTTTATGTGGAAATGACCACTAGCATTTAGCATATATTCATATTCACTAGTTATGAAATAATGGGTCAACTCAATGGAGAATATATTTTCTGTTCACCACTATTCTAAGATAGACAATGCAACTCTTACCTTTTATTATCTATATAGAGAGGATGGTTAATGGTGGAAATTTCTTGAGAATGCCATGAAAAGGGATAAAATTGAAGAGGTAGTGTGGGAAGACTATAATATAACGTTTCTTAACAAGTAATTTCCTTTAACTATTTGTACCAAGATAGATATAGAATTAATAGAGTTGAAGAAAAAGGAAGTTGAATTTATTATGGCCTACAAATCAAAGTTCACAAGTCATGAAAGGTACGCTTTAGGTTTTCTCTTCAACAATGATAGGAATTTTTTTAGATTCTTTAGTTGGTTAAAATGACACCTTAAAAAGTATAAAGAAATTTATGACTTTGGGAGTTATGGATATATTTTTTGGTGTTCTCTCAACATTGGAATGGAGTTTAGAGAATAGTCCCATGGATATGTTGATAATAAATTAAAGATGGAGTTTCAATATAGAGGATATCATGAAAAATATTGGATGAAATATCAAACACTCACATGTCAAAAATGTTGGAAGAAGAATCGTGGTAATTGTCTCAAAGGTTCTGGGAAATGATATTAGTGCGGGATAGAAGTCCGCCAAGCTCATGAATGTTGAAGAGAAATAAATAAGTCAGAAGATACTATGGATGAAATTATAGAACATCCATTGGTCCAATGCTACAACTATTTGGAGAAAGGGAACTACTTAAGAAATTGAATTAGACCTAGAGTCATTATGGGTAATCACCTTCCTGAGACACCAAATCCAAAGGATAAATGGGCGGATTATTCCATCACTACTACGGATATGGAGGAAGAAAATAAATTCATACAAGGTATAATCCCAATTCACTGAATAATGAAAAAAAAATTATTTGATTCTGGTTATACACATTCCATTATATATTGAATTTTTTATAGAACTGTTTAATCAAATCCCATAATCCTTGAAGTGGAGATATTTATAAAAATACCAAGTGGTGCGATCATGTAATCCAAAGTTTTTTATTCTTATCATATGGGAATATGGGATAATATTCTCCTAAAAAATCTCATGATACTATCCTAAGTGTAATTTGGTGGTATACTGGGAATGGATTGGATCACATTATATAGGGAACACATCTACTATTGGGAAAATGAGATAACATTTCATATTCTAAACTATTCTATGATCATCTATAAATGAAAGTATGATCATTAATCTCCTTTGGAAAATCCTTTAATGGTGTGGGTGTTGAGTCATAGTAAAGAAACATACCTCTCTAAAATGTTTGAATCAAAGGATGGAAAAAACCTAGGGGGAATTTCCATTGTTATGGAATCTAGAAATGTATTTTTGGAAGAGTTACCTAGAAATCCCATAGATCATAACATAGAGTTATCAATATAACTCAAACTTAATGATACTCCTATATAAAAATTCCCCTATAGTATACCCACAATTTAAACAGAGTAGTTAATGATGAAAATGATAGAGAATGTGGAAAAAGGGTTCATACGCCCAATTGCATCAGATTGGGGTGTGCTAGTGCTATTTTTCAATAAGTAGGATGGATTAATGTGACTGTGTATCGATATCAGGAACTCAAAAATATCCCCACAAAGAACAAGTATCATCTTCAAAGGATTTTTGACTTGTTCGATCAACTATGAGGTTACTAGTAATTCTCAATGGTGGATATTAGTTTTGTATATCATCATCTAAAGGTGACGAAGGATGATTTTCAGAATACTTCCTTCCATACAAGGTTTGGGCATTATGAGTTTCTATTAATTCCATTCAGACTTAATAATTCCCCTACAATCTTCATGGATTTGATGAGTAGAGTATTTATAAACTACCTTGATTTTTTTTGGTGTTTATCAATTATATTGTCATTTAATACAACAAAAAGGAGAAACAAGAAGAATATATAAGGATTATAATAACTATGTTATGGTAGGGAAAATTATATTCCATGTTTAGAAAGTGTGATTTTTAGATGTATCAAGTCACATTCATGTGACACACCATCACAATTGATGGAATTTCTATAGACCCCCAAAAAAAATTATAGAGAAATGGCCAAAACCCACTAGTCTTATAAAAATATATAGAATTATATGGGATTAGCTGAGTAATATCAACATTTTGTGAGAAATTTATCATCAGTTTATTGTTCTCTAACTTTGTTAAGAAGAAAAGGGGTAATGTATATCTAGATGGAACAATGTGTGGAAATATTTAATGAGTGAAATAAGGGGATAATCACTAAAACTATACTCACATTACTAAAAAGTATAGTACATTTTGTGATATAATGTGATGCTTTAAAGAATATATTGAGTTTTGTAATAATGGGGAATGATAATGTGATAGCCTAAGACTAAAAAAAGTTGAAGATCCATGAAAAAAACAATCTGACGCATGATTTGGAGCTTAATATTTTGATTTTTACCATGAAAATCTAGAAGCACTAACTCTATGGTGAGAAATGTGACATATATACTTATAAAAATATCCTTAAGTATATATTCCCACATAATGAGCTCAACCTGTATCAAAGTAGATAGTTAGAGTTAATCAAGGAATATAAATTCTCTATAAACTATCAAATTGGGAAGGTGAAGAAGGAAGATGGTGCTCTTAGTAGAAAATAACCAACTACTCTATCCATGTTGGGGATTAAGAAAGACACTATCATATAGGATATGAAAGTGATAAATTTGGAAATATTGTATAATTGGAATACATCAAACATTTTCCAAATGATTTCCTAACCATCTATCTAATAGAATATTAAAGAGTACCAAAGTGATGATCAGGAGTTAAAAAATAAGGTGAATGTAGTAAAGGAAAGGAAACTACATGAGTTCCATATAGATGATGATGGTGTGATTCAGATTTGAACTATTGTTTGTGTGAATAAATCACATGGAATAAAAAATGAGATACCCAATAATGAACATGGGTCAAATTTATCTATTTGTCTTGGGGGTACAATGATGTACCATGATATTTTAGAACACATCTGGTTGGATAATATAGACAAGGAAATGTTGGAGTATTTCTCAAGGTTCTTAATATGTCATAAAGTGAATGTCAATTGATAAAAGTACAAATTTATGATGCAACCATTTACTATTCCCATGTGGAAGTGGGAGAATGTCATTATGGACTTTGTCCTGGGTCTCCTAAATATAACCAAAGAAAATACTTCATTATGGGTTGTGGTGGACTGACCCACCATGACTTCCCACTTTATTTCTACTCAGGATGACTTCTTACTTGAAAAACTTGGTAAGATATATGTGAAGGAAGTGGTGAGACTACATGATGTTCCACTCTCTATTGTCTCTAGTCATGATCCAAGGTACAAATATAAATTATGGAATAGTATTCAACATGTTTTTCATACATAATTAAATTTTGGAATGTCTTATCACCCCCAAAATGAAGACCAATCAGAAAATAATATTCTGACACTCTGGGAAACTCTATGAAGCAGCTCAATTGAATTCAAATGAGGATGGGATCATCATCTTCCATTGGATTATTTCTCATACAAAAACAGCTTCCAGTCAAGTATTCATGTGGTTCCATATGAAGATCTTTATGGGGTTTTATGTACTACTACAACCCATTGGGATGAATTTGGAAAACAAAAGCCACATAGAGCGGATCTTGTGCAAGAATTATCAAATAATGTTCAACCCAATAAACAAAATATCAAAGTTTCTCAGAGTAAAAAATTGATCTATGATAACAACAATCTAAGGGAATTGGAGTTCAATGTTAGAGATGAAGTCTTCCTTTGAATATCAATCTCTAGAAGAAAAGGAATAAAAAAATTATCTAATTAGATATTTATTTAAGACAATGTGACCCAAAAGATAGAATAAGGTCTTTAGGTGCAAAATAGGAATAAAAATAATATTCCAGAATATTGAATCCCGTCATCATGGTTTGGTAATATGGTAAGAATAACCATGGGAAACCCACAAAATGGTTACTATATCCCTCTAGATACACACATATTTTGGTGAAATAGTTTAAAAATCATGCATTAACAATGTCAAATGCCACTATCCCAAGATTCATATTTTCTAGAAAAGTTATGTGGTTGAAAAAACAACGAAATACTAATGCACCATACTTCTTGAAACCATGACAAGACACACAGTTTGGACACATAATTTCCAATGACCATGCACTAACTCTAGAGATTCCAAAACATTTCAAAACCCCCCATAAATATCTCACAATTACTTGATAAAATAAAGGAAAACATGGTCAAAGGAAAGGTCATAATTACCTAAATGTGACTCTTGGTTGTGACAATTCACCCAACCTTATCACTTTTATCACAGATATTATCAAATCTAAGAAGGGGAACTATAATATAGTTCAGGATAATTCTCCATAAATAATGATTTACACTCCAATGTCTCATGAGAATCCACCCATTATTTATAATTCAATAAAAAAATAGAATACACTAATAAGATATTTCCCTGAGAATCATCTATGTGAAATGGAAGACCAATTATCGATAAATCTAGTTATAAATCATGATCCCCCCATTTCACAATGTGATAGTGTTTCTGATAATAATTAATGATTTGGGATACACTAAATATATTTTGGACTAAATTCAAATGATATGGTAACTAAATATGATAGTCGACCAATCTAAATAACTCTACAATCTCAAAACACCCTATATATCTTGGAGAAAACATTCCTTTATTTCCCAAACATATGTGATCCATCCTTGGCCTGAATGGCCTAAAGGCCTTAATTTTTATTGATTTTTGATAACACCCTTTTCAAGGGATGAGGGGGGACCCTTACAAGGCTCTTAGGCTCAGAGATTACATGGCTCATAGGCTTAGGAGATTACATGACCTGAAGGTCTTAGGGAATTCAACCAGACTATCTACAAGGAACTACCCCTCCCCAGCATCTGCATCCTGATAGCAGCTCTCCACCTTTTCATGACCATATGGCTATAATTCCCATGTAAGAAAAGGCTGGTACTGATGGAATAGACCTACCCTCTCATTCCAAATGTGTGTTTCTAACACCGACTCCTAGAGGGGGGCCCCACCAGCCCAAGTGCGTGCCACATTCCTTAGATAAGAAATGGTTTTGAATCGCCCTGTTCATAATACGAACAGTGTTAGAGCCTAGTGGGACTCGATCCTGTGTCAGTTCCCATGGAGAATGAGGGGTACAACCAGCAGGTACCACTCGGATAACACCCCATGGGCATGTGATCCATCCTTGGGAATCTTAAAATAAGCAGTGTTCACTGAAAATGAACTCTGAAGGACAATGATGAAGATAGGCACCGGATTTATGAAAATTATGAACATTAACCACCCATATATGTATGAAAATGATCTTTACTGATGTTTCCAAAATGATTCTTAATTATATCAAGCATGTTTCACCCATATCTAATGAAAAAATGTTTATTTTCTAATGCAACCATATAAAGCTGCAAATGGTTCCATTTTGATGGCCAATTCTAAACTATAATTAAAAGTAAACTCAACCAATATGAAATGGCTATCCTAGGACCCCCCAACATCCATGATTCTAGAACAAAGCATTCCCTTCATAATTTAAATTTATCTCTCCATTTTTTACTTCTTTTTTGGGATAATAATCCATGCTTACCTTAATTTGAGATCTCATTGCCTCTATAATTATCTTATAGAATGAGAGGTGATACAAGGATCTATATCTAATATGATTTCTGAAAGAACTCTATGAAACATTATAATCTCTTTCATATACAACTTTCCCAGCTCTCAAACTCTATTATTGTCCCTAATTGTAAAAAAGTGAGATGAATTAGTGATTCGGTCAACTAAAACCCATATTGAATTCCACTTTCAGTGAGTTTATGGTAGTATAAGGAAAATATTTATGGACAATAATTATAATTCCTTATTAGAACACAATGTGGTTGAAGCCACCCATATGGTGTTTGGTGTTCAACATTATTTTTTTGAAAGGTATTGAAATGAAACATGATGTTAAATGTGTCTCATCTCTAACCCACCTGCTAAAATTGACGTTCCACATTCTAGAACAAATTTGTATACCAAGATGAAGGACCCACCTCTCTAAATCTAGTGGTCTCCAAAATTGGTGCTCTATGAATAGATTACTATATCATACAATTTCATTATAGGTAGAGTGGCCACCCTATGATAGCCTCCCCACCATATAAAGAATATACAATACAGTATAAATTACTGTCATGTTGTTAATCTTTGAAAGCCAACAAAATGGGATATGGTATTTAATTAATACAATAAAAATGATCCCCTTCCTACTTTTTATTAATATTTATTCTAGAAATTTTATTCATGAGATTCCACTCATCCTTGGATTAAATAATTTTCAAAGAGGTAAGATTCATACTAATATAATCTTATAAAACATTCACCTTTTCCAATGTACAAGAAAAACAGAAATAAAATGATTGATCATAATCAATGCATGACCTCGACCAAAGGTTCAGACCTTTTTCTATTTGGAGGTATCATCAACTCCTATGATCTAAGAATATAGTGATCTTTTCACTGATAAGGTAATTCTAACTACCCTTTCTGGTTTTCATAACCAATAAAATTTCAAAATGATTTCTTGGGAAGTTAATCTCTTTTAGTCAATGTTTATGAGAACCATTAACTACTATTTAATCTCATATCATAATAACACAACCCAAACCTACACCCGAAGCATCCGAATAGACAACGTATCTCTGAATAGACTTTGTAAAATTTTAGTTTCATTTTAAGGATATAAATTGATTCAATTCATCCAAAGAAGTTACAAAGTTAGAGTCCCACATGAACACTACCCCATTTTAGGTATGATTGATCAATGGTGATGAAATCAAAGATAAATCCTTCATAAACATCCACTAGTATCATGATAATCTCAGAAAACTCAAAATTGCATTGGGATTCCATAGATCTATCCATGATATGATAACTCTCAACTTCTTAGGGTTGGACAAGAAGACAGTTTTCGAAATCATGTTTCTCAATAACATATATTATTAGATATAGAAGTCAAATTATGATAACATGTCATAGACAGAGTGGTTAATTTAGGTTTTTTATAGTATACCTAAGGTGAAACTCATGGTATTATCTATTCTAAATGTATACTAGTATTCCACTCGAAAATATCACCATGCGCAAATAAATTTATTGATGGATCTATGATTTACATAGAGCCATAATAACTATTGGATCATTAGTCTATAAAAGACACATAAAAAATACTAAATATTCCCATACCAACTCTTATATTTTTTCTTAGGGATATCATATTTTTGTACTCTATGCTAGTGATAACCAGATTGATGATCAATATTTGAGAAATACATTTCCCCCTTCAACTTATCAAAAAAATCTTTGACATAACGAAAGGGTATATTTTTTTATCATCACCTAATTAGTCTTATAATAATAAAATTTTTAAAACTTGTCCCCTCAACCTTATTGGAGAACCAATCTTGAGCTACCCAAGGTGACACACTCAAATGAATAAAAACCTTGTATTTTAATAATCAATCTCTATCTTCAATTCCTTCAAATCTATGAGAATCATTCGTTAAGAAAGAAGAGATATAATATGGTTCTATAGTAATATTTCTATCAATAATTCTACATACACTTCATATGTTAGACCACATATTATTTCAAGAAACACTTTAGAAAATTAAACAACCTCTTGGTAGATTTCACATTCTAAAGGTTCTCCTTCAGTGTCAACTACAAAAGAAGTTATCAAATTATCAAACTCCAGCAATGATGTTCCTTCTTGGCCTAACCTCATATCCCAATCCCTATGCATAATTTAAGAAATAACATTGGGGGCTATCAAGGTCACCCTCTAATTGTAATAATTGGTCTGATACTTAGAGGAAACTAACCAATACATTTTATGGATAACCTCATAGAATATATTATTATGGGCTTAGAGATACCATTATAGATCAATGATAAATATAGATAAAATTGATCAACATAAAAATCCATATTCCTCTATATATACAAGATGGGTTCCTTGTTCCATAACATAAGGAACGGGCTATATTGGGTTATTTAAGGAATTAAATAAACGAGTCATTATAAAAGAGTTAGATGAAGCAATATCAAAGTATTGAGACATCATAGAATAAAAGATAACAAATGTACCCTTAACTGTTGATGTAAATGTATCCACATAAAATAGGGGCTCTTCTACTACATATAAATTTCTTAAACCATATATTTCCTATTTCCCACAAAATGTGTGTAGTATAAAACTTGCTTCCATAATAGAATACAGCTATACTAGAAACCATCTTGGTTCAGAAAAACTAGTTCTTCTATATGGAGCTAAGAGAGCCTAATATAAATTCTAAAAATGGAATTGAATTCCACCTGAAAGACTGTTTCAGGAAGATTTAATATTGTTTAATTTTCCTTTCCCATTCTTTCCACAGTGGTAGCATGTATGAGGTCCCCTACTACTTAGTATGAATGGCATGGAATGTGAATGATTCGAGGTGCTTCTACCACATAAATTATAAAACTCACTATACATCCTTTTATTTCTATAAGATTCACTTAAACTGACCTCCAATATGAGAGGAAACCTAGATATTACAGTCTTTCCATACTGGTCAATCATTACTATCATCACTCTATCCATAGTCTCAAAAAATGTGGAACACTTAATAATGAAGACATGAGAATGGATTTCTAGCTGTAGGCCCATTATAACCATATATGACTTATTCTATTCATCTTATATAACCACATTTTAGAAATGTGAATATTCAAAAAAAATTGGAATACTCGATTTTTATTTGATTAGCATGATGCAGGGTGGGGGATGACATAGAATTTTCCAACATCGACATATTATAGAAAATAATTTGATGGATGATGGACTTGATGTCTTCCAACTCCTTATTTTATTTTTGTTTTGAATAAAATATTATATCCCAAAATATCCTACTATGGTCCCAGTATTTGAAGATAGTGGACCTCACCCTAACTATGTACATGGTCTCTATGAAATCAAATATCTTTTTAGTATTTTCTTGAAAATACCTCACATAATTAGGGTTATTAGACCCTAGTATGGGATGAATTTTCTGGAAGTGAATCACATAGCCTTGATTGTATCCTCCTCAAGCTTCTAGTTAAACTTCTATAGCTGGAATTAGAATTGTATTAGCTCCACAGTCGAGGGAATGGAAAACAAATAGACAAACATGCCATAAACTCAAAAATATTTTGGTACCTTTGGGGATTGTACTTACAAACATTATTCATAAAAACCATATGAAAATTTTCATGAAATCTTCCAAGAGGCATGGTACTACACAAAATCAACAAAAAATAGAGAAATTATAAAATGGTAAACTCTATTTAATTATATTATACTGTAATATATAGATTATGAAAAAAAAAGTAACTTGTTTAATACTCAAACATGACTCCAATAGCCCTTAATTTGAGACCTTGTGGAATATAAAGGCTTGTTACAACAAAATATGGTCATACACTTTCCCATAACATTCTCTTTAAGTCCCAAAAACCCTATCTCCTTTATACCAAGACCAATAACCATCAAATAAAAAACCTTATTTTTAATCCAATTTTTCACTAACCAAAATGGATTTATCATCAATATAGGCATGTGGACCATATATCTACAAGTCCCTAAGGGAATATATGATCCACATAGGATGGAAGAAAGTGCATGGGCATCAACAAAAATAACTTTGGGAAACATTTTTCCCAAATAATAAAAAAACAACATACAACCATGTTATATAAAATATAACCATGGAGAAACAAAAAAATGTACTTATAGTATAAAACCATTCAAAATAGTGACAAGAGACATAACATATGATAATAAAACAAAAAACCCATCAAGATAAACTAAAAATAAAACTCCAAATGACATGAGGGCCTGCATCTCACTACACCATTACTAATATAATATGCACACTAGATTTTATACCATCAGTCATCAAGAAGCCCTTTTACATTACCTATTCCTGAAAAATTATGGTATGCATACACTCAATATTATATGTAGGGTATGAGAAGAAAAATACTCACATAGCTCTACCAAGTGTTCCATAAGATTAAATTAATACATAAAACACAATTTCTCATTATATATATAACTAGAATGGAAATAATCATGATAAATATTTATTTAATGCATTGAGAAATTAAAATTTTCATATCATTTAGAGAAAAATAATTCAACGAATAATTTCTAAATACATTAATGAATAAAAAATTTCAAAAATACATACATGTTCAACATTTCAAAGACATAATCCATAAATAGTTTTGAAAGGAATAAAAAATTTAACATTTTCAAACTATTACCATAGTAATGTCCTTTGGTATTTTAGATATTGTTCAACAATGATCCTTAGACAATAGTGATTAGTGACATATTATTTGCGTTCACATACCCCCTAGTTTGAAAACCCACAAGGCCTATGGAAGGATAAAAAAATTGGTAGTGGCTCCGAATCATGTATAATAATTTTTTCATTAATTTTGTTGAGTATGTCTGTTAATAGGTAGCCACAAACTATAAATGAATTATTTTATTATCCTTCCAAACCTAATACTATGGATTTCATGTTTTATCATCATAGTAATTATAACCATTTCATTTGGGGAATTTCATCTAACTTTATTAGTTAATTAATAAAAAACAAATGACCTATAACGATTTTCACATGCCATACTATTTTAATTCACACCCATTTTCATGGAAATTATCATCAAATTTTATCATTATTAAAAACCTATTTCATGGAATGAATAAATTCTTCAAAACCTATTTATAAAAACCACTAATACAAGAACAAGAATCACATGTTAAAAGAGTAATGTTGACTTAAGAGAGAACCTACCTTAGTAGTCAAATCCCCAATGAAAACCCACCAGATCTAATAAATCCCATATTTATTATCCCACTAATACCACCTCTTATTAAAATTTTCCATTATATTCGACCCAAAATTGTTTACCTAGTTATGAAATTCCAAATATAAAATTCCTTTCAAGAAGATAATATTATATCATGAAGTGAAAAGACTATTTTGTGAATAAATTTGACATAAATTTTATTTTTTAGATCAAAAAACATTAGAATCAATGGAATCAATATCCATAGAGGAAGGAATCCCCAAATTTGTTAATGGATAGTGTTAGGTTTTAGGCCCAATGAAACAACAAAAGGAATAGAGGATTCTGGATGAAATTTGAAATGAAAATCTAATTTTCAAAACATAGAACATGAAATACTTGTTTAGCCAAATGTTTAGAAAAAACACGCAAGGATTACTGTGTCACTTACTGGACCCACATTGTTTAATCATATGATTTGAGAGGCTATTTACCATTTATCTAAAACACCAATGTCCTATATATCTGAAACACCAATGTCCCAAGAAGCACAGTTTCATGTATAAGGATTCATAGTTAAAACAACAGTGAACTAACCATACACCCCTCCTAGAAACCTCAACAAGAATCATGGTTTAGATGAAGGGTATCCAATAAATTTTTTTCTACAGTGCACCAAACCAATTCTAAAAACAACAAATCTAAAAAAATAACTCAATTAAAGCTATGATGAAAAGGTTGTTAAAAGATAGGTCATAAGTACAAGGAAGTGAGAGAAGTGTGTGAAAGTACCATAACCTATAGATCATGTATTAGGGGTTTTGGTGTGTATTTCTTCAGATATTGGTCATGCTAAGGGATATTTGGGTGTTTGTAGAAGTGCGAAGTGGAGGATCCCTTATTTAAGTGGGTTCTCTAAAATTTAAAATAATATAAATTCATTTTCTTAGAAATGTGGAAAAAAATGGAAAATGATTCAAATAAAGGATACAATAAAGTTTAAATACACACAACCAATAATATTTAGGCATGTTTTAGTGATATTTGTATCCATGATTCATTTTTAACCCCCTCTTTAACCCTTTTAACTGAAACCATGGTGGAAAACATTTGACCACGATAACTAATAGTTTTGGTTAAAAATTAAATGGGGCTATATTAAGTAATTGGAATATGTTCATTCCAAATTTGTAATCCATTATACAAGATTTTATTTATAGAGTTTGTAAAAATTTATTTTAATATATGTAGGAAAATTCTATAAAAAATAGTTTATTAGAAAATAGATTTTTAAGAATAATAATTCAATTATATGAAAATAATATGTAAATTTTATTCGCATGACATTAATTAGTCTATAAATAAAAAAGGATAGTTATTTGACTTTAAACCATATTCAAAACAGAATATATCTTTTTAATTAATTATTCAATTAATAGGATTAAAAATAGTTCATTAATTAGAATAAAACACGGGTTTGGTTGTAAAATTTCAATCATGGTTTTAAAAATTCAATATATTATTTTTCAATGACTTATTTTATATATTACATATATATTTATTTTATCAATAATTATTTTAAAAATTAAAATCTTTCTTATACCAAACTGACTTCACAAAAGTGAAAATATTTATAAAAATGGTATTTTTCAACATTCACATAAAAATCAACATTTTAAAAAAATCCAAAAAATTTCACCCGAAACAAATTTTAATATTATGATTTAAAAATGATAACAATTTAATCAAATTGAAATTATAAAATTTTGGGAATTAGATTTTAATTTAAAATATTAAATCTTAAAAAAATATACAGAAATGACATATTTAAACATCAAGTGTTTATAATCATATTTCATATTAATTTATACTTAATAGAGTGTTAATTTATTAGTGTATATATTAACATATTTTTAAATTGATCAATTTTTTAAAATTCACAATATATGTAAATAAATTCTTAAAAAAACCTTTTAATATTGATAGATTTTAATCATATCAGAATAATGTTTTTATTTTATAATCATTAAATTTCAAAAGTTAATTAAAAATAATAATTGAATACTATATTTATATTTACTAAATTTTTATTATAATGTGTTTGACACATTTTAGTTTTATGTTTTAGGTGTCAAAATATATTCAATATAGTATTTCTTTAAATAAAAAAACATAAAAAAATCATAGGGTGTTATCAAATATGTTTGGAATCATAGAGAGTGTTCCTACTTTTATATACTTGCATATTTCCATTTTCTAGGTGAGTCCTAAGGCTAGTTACATTTCTAATATATTTTTGTTATGTGATATAATAGTTTACCTATTGGAAAGGAAGAAACATATAAATGGCTTATATAATATTCCTTTCTAATTTAGATATTAGTTATACATAGTTTTAATTATTTATGGTGTATAGATGTACATAAAATCAAATTAAATGTTTGATAATTTGTCCCAAAAATTTCATATGGATTAGAAACATATTAGTATGGAAAATGGTGATTGTGACATGGGATCAATATTTCTAAGATATTATGGTAGGATAATGGGGATCATGAATCATAGGAACTGTAATGATTCCCTCTAGGATCACATAATGCAGAGACTCCTTAGAAAAAAACAAAATGTGATGAGTTTACTTATGCTTATGTTCTTAGGGAAGTTCCAATCTAAAAACAATCACTACTTTAACTCTTCAATTTGGAAGACACATAGATATTCATAAAGGAGAATCTTAAATAATTATATATGGATGAATAGATTATATTCAACTCCTATTTTTTTGTAAAATTTGGTAAGAATTATTATTTTCAATTATTTTTCACAATGGTAATGCTTATATTGATCATTAAATTCCAATTGAATATAGGTTCTAATATCCAATTAATTATCTTCAAGATGATATATAGAACCTCTATATATATTATGATTTTATTCATCATTATGATATTCTAGTTTGGGAGTATTATAGAAATGATATTTTTAATACATGATTCATTAATCTATTAATTCCAAAATTGAAATGAATTTTAACTCTACTATTATTGATCAATATATTATGGGAATTAATACTCACATTTCATTGAGATTTAATAAATAGTGTCTTATTTATGTGGACTTCCATTCCTCTGTCAAATTTTTCATCACTAATAACTATTAGGATCTGAATTTCATGGTGGATGTAATTTCTAATATGGGAATAACATCTAACAAACTTATTGTGGACAATGGTATTCTAGAAGAACATATTTGTGTTTAAAAATTAAGACACTATAGAACTAAAATTTTCATACTTTTCTAACCTTTTAATTCCTCTCATAGAAAAGGAATCTTGGATGCATTCGTTGGAGAATAAATATTTCCAAATGATAATAGAGATGATGATTATTATTATTATTATAATTGTTGTTGTTATTATTATTATTATTACTATTATTATTCATCTCTCAAAATATAATAATTTATTTTCACCATTTATGTATACTTATCCTAAAGGATAATTAATCTAGGTTGTTCTATACTACTATATGAAAATTTATCCTCCAATACACCCAAATTATGATAGACTAATTTAAATATTGAGGATGATATTTTTGGGGGAAATGTCTGGTGTCATCTAGAATAAGAAAACATTCACACCATGATGAACCCTAGTTATATATGTTGGATTCTATTTTATCATTTATTGACAAGACTGATGAAAGGAATATTTATTTTTATTAATGGTTTGATGAAGGATTGTTTATCGTAGAAATATATCTTAGGTGGCGGTTAAATTTGAGTTAAGGGATGATCAAATTTACACTCTATTATTTAAAAAAATATTTTATTTTATTATTTCTATAATATATAAATATTTATTTTAACTATATTTTATGTAAATATATTACACCACCTAAAAATGATTTAGTTCATCGAAGGACATGATTATTTAGTTTTAAATACAAAAATATTATTTTAATTAACTTTTGTAATGATGGATAAGCCTCCCATTGAAATAATACATTCAATGACCTATATGGGGATGGAGGAATGGGAGTCCCTCATCTAGTCAACCTAATAGTGCTGAAAATAAAGAGGACATCCCATATAGGGATAACATATAAAAATAACAACACAAAAATGGAAAATTAAACCATTATAACATATCCATAAAAAACCCATGTTTGTACATATTGATCATTTCAATCATGAAATATTCTAATTCACACAATCTACTATGCTGCATAATGCTAGCTTATGTATCATTCTGATCCTTAATTAAATTATGCCACATTGAATTTCCATTTTATTTTTTTACAAAATTATATCTAGTCAATTCAAATTATTAATCACATAGATTATAATGGTGAAATTATTAATTAAATTTTAGAATAATTAAAGTGAATTGATTGAATTTTATAAATTTATAAATATAATTTTTCACTCAAATGGGTTGATAAAACATTTTGAGTAATGTTTTATTATTTTCCCTTGAGAAAAGAAAAATCATGTGATTCTTTGAGTTATCTTTATCTCCCTCGATTGTATAATTTATAAAATATGATTTTGTATATAGACATTCATTCTTACATTGTAATTAAAATTTTCAAAATTACTGTGACGCAATGCATCGTCCCATTTTTTTAAAATAAATGGAAATTTAAATTATGTCCCCAGAAGAGTTTCAGATTAAAAAAATAAATTATTAGGTAATAAAAAATTCTATAAGTTTTTCAACCACTCATTTGGACCCAAATAGGGTTTTTACACTAGGACATTAGTTAGGTGAAAATTCTTGATGTTTGAAATTTATGTTAATATATTATTATTTAATTAATTAAATTATAATTTATTCCTTCATGTTGGATTAATTATATAATTTTAAAAAATAATCATATTGAGATTCCATATCCATGGTTGAGTTTGGAATGAGGGTCTTATCTAAGGTGAGGCATAATCAAGTCACATACACCGTGGTCTGTCCCAAGATCCTTTTGTTTTTTTCCTTTTTCTATTTTATTATCTTTTTAATTTTTTACTTTTTTCCATATTTCTAGACATTGGATTTCCATACATACCCATATAGAATTTTCAATCACATAACCTAGATACTAATAAGTTGATAAGAGAGAGAGGCAAAGGGAGGAGGCATTGTTGGAGTTTCATCTAAGGCCCAAATAAGAGTGTGACGACTATTGGTGGTGGATTCAACATGAAGCATTAATGGTCTCCACCCATGGTTGAAAATATTTTAATTTCTTTATCGTAAATCAAAATATTTTAGTTATTTTTATTCTTTTAAATACATTTTTC
The DNA here is from genome assembly GCA_963277665.1 of Viscum album. Classification (NCBI taxonomy): domain Eukaryota; kingdom Viridiplantae; phylum Streptophyta; class Magnoliopsida; order Santalales; family Viscaceae; genus Viscum; species Viscum album. Next base: position 430,151,550 of record OY728121.1, read on the forward strand.
TTACTCTAGGGACCTTAATGGTCAATTTGGGGGGGGGGGGTGGGTTAAATAGATCATTTTTAGGTTGTTGGGGGGTCATTCAAAAAAAATTATTTACATGACATATAGTTTAGAGAAAACATGTCTTGTGTTCCTTATATTCATTTAAGATGAGTTCTTGGACTAAAAACCATATAATATGGGTACCCATTGTTTAGTGGTGACTCAATATATGTCTGGGGCACATTGTCATGTAGGGTACATTGCTAGGACCCATGCAAGGTACAAAACCAGTGCTCATGTACAGTTGTTGGATGGACAACAGGTGGGTGTGTTGGAGCCCACCTAATGAGAATATAAAAATATAAAAAGCAATTCATATGTGAATATGGGTATTATTTTCCCCACAAATTAAAGGAACAAAGGAGGACAAACCTGATAGATCATGCAAGCCTCTAAGAGACACACCATCAAGAGACTTATAGTTGGTCATATGAATGATCCATGAACAATTCATATCACAGAAAATCCATAAAATCCCCTTTAACATTCCTTCTAGTCTTTTGAAGGTGTCACAATCAATTAATAATCATGTGGAGGTAACTAATGAGCACCCCGGAGTCACATGACCTATCAAAACTATGAACACCAGAAAATTCATCCAAAAATAACTCGAAAATTGGAGGAAAATATTCAAAATGTGGGAGCTCCTTATGGTCATAAATATCATGAAATGTGTCTAGGTAGTTTTCAATACATATTATTCCTTGATGACATGTTCAACTAATCCCACAAAATCCCATTGGCATGAACACCACACCACACAAAGGGACTTTGACATGTCTAAGAGGACATGTGATCCCCCTCCAGATCCAAAGAAATATAAAAGGTTTTGTCCCTGATAATGATCATGTATCAGCATAAGTCCATTTTTTGGGCACAAGAAATATCACCTATGAAGAGGATGGTTTCCATGTTGACACTATAAAACTCACAAGACCCAAGGCCCAAGTAAAAAAAACAATGAGATAAAAGGGGGAAATAAAGGAGCCTCTTGAGATTTTATACATCATTGAATATATCACATCTGATTTGAAAGATACTGAAATCCCATGGCTACATGTCCAGTTCACCACATGAGAACCTGTCAAAATGTCACCATCACCACACAAAGGGATTCAGACACATTAAAGCAGTCTTGGTCTCCCCTTTATCACTATAAACAAAAGAGAAGGGTTTGTATATGAAATGCTCATTCATATCTACTAAACCCATTATTGGTCATCAAATTCATCACTAATGGGGAGAATGATTTTATTCTAATACACTCTTTCAAATTCAAATGATCCCCAAACATTTGAAAAAAAAAGAATTAAATAAAAGATAAAATTTGAGAGCCTCTTGGAGTTATAGAATTCATGTAACACACCAATGAACCCTAAAATACTTTGAAAAATACCTTATGCATGATGAACTATTATCATGAAGGCCCCTTTTAAAGATATATTTGTCTTGTGAAAGATCCCAGAAATTTCAATTTAGATCATGCAAAGGCCTTTCAACATGTGCCTTGATATCATGGAGGCCCTTGGGAAAATCAGCCTTACAATGTGAAAGTCCCTTGGCATGACCATATTATTAGGAAATACCCCATTAATTTTCTATAAGCGAACAAATGGGGAATTGATATAATGGTCTCATGGTTACTGAAAATCCTGAGACCCCACCAAAATGACTTAAAATAGGATCTCACAAAATGAATGAAATTAAATCCCTCTATTGACTACATATTATATATGTGAAATATGTGTCATGAAACGAGGAAAATAATATGGGTGGAATGGCCTATAAATCCTCCACCAAGGTATGAAAAAATGCATACTTGTATCCACATAATGGTGCACCCAAGAAGCATATTATATTTATCAATGTGTCTTATATCATGATTAGAAAGGTTTTCCATACGATAATGTCTATAGAATAACCTAGGAAATCATGAAACATGCATAGGAACTTTTCATGATCACTCATAGAACATGTGAATAACTTAGGATGGGTTATGAAAAGGACATCCCACATAGATATTGAATCATTCCATTCAAAAACAAGCTAACAATGAACAAATATAAGGCATATATGATAAATGGTTAGAACCAAAAATAAAAATATGAGAGACATACATGAAGAACATATACATTGATCCTATTCTATTTCACATGAAAAATAAGTTCATGAAACCACATCAATACATGTCACTAAGATCATGAGATGATACTTTGGTATAATATTTGGATCATGTGAAGTCCCCTGGACATGATATAGTATTTCACATAGCACCCCTCGGGCATGCCACCCGAGTCTCATGAAAACCTCTAGGACCACCATCTAGACCATGAGATATTATTCAAATGTTCCATCCAAATAATTCATAGGCACCATTATATTTCAAATGAGTGTAGCGATGTCACCTGGACATGTCAACTGGCTCTCACCACATCCTCTTGACAAGCCAACTAGATCATTCAACATCCTCCATACATTTCATCCAACTTTTTTATGACACCAGAAGAAGTTATCCAGGACATCCAGTGACCTCCAAAAATGTCACAATGACTCTCCCAAATCCATCCTTGTGTTTAAACCATCATTTAAGATGACACTAGGTAAATTCAATTGGATCATGTGATTCCCTCCATGCATTTTAGTCGAGATCATGTGATGGAATCCAGGATCATCCATTAATGTCTTTATATGTACTCCAGAAAATTCATACTTGGTCATGCAATGAACTTCTGACAAGTCAAATAGATTATATGATATCCCTCAGACAAGTCAACTGGGTCATTTTATTATATTTGTGAATGTCAAGAAGACATCCTTAAACCTATTAATTATACAATCAAGGATTTTCAGGAAAATTTTCATTACATTCTAGGAAGACAAGAAGGCCTGTTCAAATAGGTATCCTAAGAATTTATATCATTTTCTAACCATTATAAAAGGATAACCATAGTGTGTAATACCTAGTTTAATTGAACTATGATGAATCTGATTCTTTCTATAAACATGAAACATAGGATTCCTTCTTAAGGCCTAATATCTATAATAAACATCCAAAGGGTATCCCCATCACATAAGTCCCATATAATGAAATAGCATGACTATCCATTATCTATCCCATAATTCCCACACCGATCATAGCTCACTTGGGATTAGGAAGATTCAATGATCATGTCAGTCATAGAGAAATACCTCATTGTGTAATCCTCTATCAACGTCATAAACATGATATTTAAACTACCTTCATACAAGGGAAACCTCAATGTCTAATCCCTGATTTATCAAAATATGAGAACTTTGATTCCTATAATAACTAGAATATGTAATATGACATCCAATGGCCCATGAAAAAATGTTCATCCACTTCATTGTAATTCATGCCATTCCTCCAACATTTCAACCATTGCGAACTAATCATTCCTAAGGTTTGACCATTCAACCTCATCCATAAGTGGACTGAAGAGTGAATTGAACAATGATAATAATCATTCCTACTATAAACAGGATATATAGGATGCCTTCTAAAGGAATAAGATCCATATTAAACCTGCAAAGGGATTTCCTTGTGCATAATTCCCGTACCAAAATGCATTGATACTAACTACTTTCTATTCCCTATTTCTCACACCAACCATGGATCATGTGGGCTTAGGGAGTTTCAATAGTCATATCATTTTCTTCATGATTATCCACTTGTTAGGTAACTCTAGTTTGTAAGCTCATATGAGTTCATGATATGAAACACTCTATAAAAGGACATATACCTTGCGGCATTCCCTAAGAGAGTTATTGAACTATGATAAGTCTAATTCCTACCATGAACATGATGCATAAGATGTCTCTTAAAGACTCGAGCTTAAATGTGTTGGAACCAAGTCTGTTTGTTGATATTAATATTGTATGGTTTGTGTTTTTTTTCAATCTGCACTTGGATGTTCAAGGAGATTTCAAGGAAAGATATCATATAGTTCAAGCCATATCCAGTTTCTCGGTGTTTCCCAAAATTTTGGGCCTTAAAATTGGGAGTTTGATGTTGGAAAACTATGTTTTTTCACATAGTATTGAATGGAATGAAAAATGATAAAGAAAATAAGAAAAATAAGTGAACTGCATACCTTGGAACATGGACCATGTACCATGATTTGGGAATGTCTCACAGTCACGTACCTGGAAGAGGGAATCGTATGAGGAGTGGTGTGAAGAACCAAAAATGGTTTGTAGTGATGGTTCATGGTGAAGGAGTGTGGTAAGAAGAATGTTAATGGTTCGTGGTTTTTTTGTGGTTTTCAAAAGAGGAGAAGTATGTGGTGGAGGCTAACAATTCTCAGATGGAGTTTAGTATACAATGAAGATTGTCCCTCATTGATAATTTGTGTAAATTAGATTAGGAAAATTTTCAGAGTAATGTACCTATTTAAGGTGCAGTAATACCCTTTGTAGAGTAGCTAGATTGGAGATTAAAATTTTGGGATGAATTCTAGTAATGTTTGAAGTGGTTTTCATAGGATAAGACGATACGCGGAGAGAACCATCTGTGTATAGAAAAATAGTTTGTCGAAGAGAGCGTGGTTTTTGGAGTAATCTCTCATTGTACATAGTGGATCAAGGTTGTATGCGGATCAGGGTGGTACGCATTGAGGTTGAGAAGTACATAGAGTAAGAAATTATGTAGTGCATGGATGTTTGCAAAGGTGTTGGATTGTACGTCAAAACAATAGCAGTACATGGAGGAGGTGAAGTGGTACACATAACACCCAAGGAAGCTTTAAAATTGACAAAAATCAGTTTGATAAATTAATTAGAATAACCTATCAGAGTGTGGGAAATTAAATAACATTTTTGAGTGATAATGATACTTCAATAGATCATCCGTTTATAGTTGATGATGTACAATTTAATGCTAAACCATTTAAGCAACCTTCAAGTCGATAAACTGAGTGATGACTCTTCAAATGTAATGAGAAAGGGGGAGTCAATGGAAGTGATCTGAGGGACGCAATGTGTTATCCCTAAAACCATGTAAAGGTATTGTTCCTGGCATAGAGTGACTATGTTAAACACTTTTATTACATAGCTTTTGATGATTCATGGTTTTTGGTATGATCGACACACTATCGACATATGCTCCTTGGACATAGCCCTTGGTGGTGAACCAAGTAAATTTGACGTGTCATTACTTTTCATCTAATTGTTTATTTTATTTACTTCCTATTCTGATAGGTTTAATAGGTTCCTATAAAAGTGGGAACAAGATCCATTAGTTTAAAATAAAAACATTAAACCCTAATTCACCCATCCCCTCTCAGGGTGTTTCGAGGTCATTCAAAATGACCAGTGCCTAGGTGCCCGCACATATTTCCTTTCTAAATGACATTAAACTACATGGGTAAAAAAATACATGGCCTCTGATTCCTACCATAATCAAAATATATAGGATTCCTAATAGCAGATCAATCCCATCCTTGGAAAATTAAACACCTCCATACATGGAAGAAAATCAAGAATTTCCCATCCATATGGATCCAGCATATAAGAAGCCACCCATTAGGGGAAATGGATGAATATCCTTAGATACATATAAATGGAATAAATAAAATATTCCCCTTAAAGTATAAGAGATATTTAACCTATAGAAATTTTTGTGGGAGAAACCAATTTCGTATCAATAATGGAAAGAGATACAACTATCAACAATTTTGTTAGGGTATCTAGTATCTTATTATTATTTGGAATAAATTATTTTTCATATATTTAATTTATAATAGTTTCATGGATTAGGTTACAATTCCCCCAAAAAGGGTGTGATGAGTCTGACCTCCCATCATCTTGACCAATGTGCGATCATAATAGACATTCTGTTTGTAATTCCAACTGACCACCTTCCTTTGGAATGTAGGTCTTTACGGAGTTATGCGTGTGGATCCATTGGGAGTTTTATTTATGAACAAAAATAGTAAACTATTTTAAATGATTTTTCAATAAATTGGACCCCCCACAATAAATCTTTGTGCCAAACCAGACATCATATCCATTGTTTTTTTTCTGTCTAAACAAATACGGTGAACCTGATATGAATATTTGAAATTACCTAATGACTGAGTTAATATACATCCGATCATTTTGTTTTCACATCTATATAATAAAAAAAATTCAACCCAATGTGAATCTATCAAATTACCAAATGATCAGGTTATCATGCTTCAGACCATTTTATTTTCTTGTCTATGCAATAAAATGGTGAACTTAATGTGAATATCTAAATTAACCAAATAAAATTTTTATCATGTGTCATACCATTTTTCAAATTTATGAAATAAATAGTGAACCCAATGTGAATATATAAAATAAAAAAATGATGAGGTTATCATTATTCATACATTTTGCTTGAACATCTACAAAAACCAAAATGTTTAACCTGACATGAATATCTCAAATAAATGAATTATCTGTGACCATGTGTTAGGTTATTTTGTTTTCATGTTTTACAAACAATATGGAAAACCTGACATGAATTATACAAGTCATCCTTTGTAGATGAGTTTCATATAATAAAATTCAATCTTTTCTTTTACAATTCCATGAAAACTGAATGGTCGGATCAAGAATAAACGGAAAATTGTGTTACCCATGCATATCGGATCGAGTACATGTCATACATGTAATAGTGAACTGATTAGTGACCTTCTTCCTTGAAGAATTCATGATTGAAGACACTTCTCTTGAAAAAAACACCCTGATCTGACCTATCTTTATCTATAGACCATTTTTGAAAATCATCTACAACTAATTCCCCTATGGGCCTCAAAATGTCCTCACCTACCTAACATCTTTAACATAGGGCAGTGAATGAAATGGTCCAAGAATACAATCTAAATTATACGATCCCAACAAGCGAGGCTACCCATGAGGGTCTTCGATATATGAAATTGATGAGTCCACGCTATCCAAATAAAGTTGTTGTAAAATCAGTGTCCCTCATCACCACAACCAACAACATCATAAGATTATTACCGAATCATGAAAATCACAACATTTTGTGTCTGAGGAATGTGGACTAGGTAGTCAAATACCACTCCATCCTAATTCAGGGGCCACCAAGGAGGGCTCCTACAAACCTCCATCACCATCGTCATCCCACAAGTTCCCATCATTCACCCGCTGAGGGTATTGACCGACACACTACTGCATATGACACCCCTGAATGGAAAAAAATGAAGACACGTTTGTAACAGAAGGCTCTTGATAACCAAGAGTGGTCTCATATCCCAATTTCTACAGATGAGGCCTACTAGCATACTATGGTCATAGATAGTGAGAAATCTCATATTTCTACTCACTTGAAACAAGTATACGGTCATATACATAGAAAATATATGCGGGAGGCACATACCCCTGCTCCCATACACAATGTCCATTGACATAATTTGGTGGAATAAGGAGGAAAAATTCGGGCTCATATCCCTTCTTAAATCGAACATATCTTCCGGTATATATTGGAGATAGAAAATGTGAATAGTTATATTCCTATGCACGCATTACTGAAATTCCATTATATCTTATAAAAACCTAAAGAACTCAACCAATATATTCTGAAACTAGTTCATATATAGTTATAGTTTTATATTAATATCCCTACATCTAGGTTAGCTAAACACTCTGATCATCATGAAAAAGTTGTTTCTCTTGATCCAGAACACCTTATTTCTCCCATATAGGATGATTATTAGTATATTTTGATAAAGGGTCAGGCGTTGGACCGAGCTCACATTCTCATTCCACATGGGGATAACCTGGTGAGAGGAACAGATGACTCGGAATAAGGGAACATGCATATTGAAAATGTTTTGTGGCATATTTCAAAGGCCCAGGATCCAGAACATATCCTCATTTTGGCTGGGTCTCACAAAGTGGGAGCATGATGTACCTGAATACATGCTGATATTCTTGTTAAAGAAGACTTATTTCATACTATAAAGGCCCATGATCAGGCTCACATACCCATTATGGATGGGGCTCACCAAATGATAATTGAACATGCCTTCAAACAGTCTCATGTTTTTATTAGTGAGTCTGTTTATAATACTGTATTAGATCAAGGAATCTATGGGAATATACCCAATTCCACTAATGAATGACTGTACTAGCATCATTCATATGAAATATAAGAGGAGTTTTATATCCCTTCTCCAATTTTGGAGGTATTTTGTCATATTCTAGATTTCATATTCATTCAAGGATCACAATCCATTTCCAACCAGGATACACCAATTGAGAGTGGCACATGCCTCAGGACATGCTCATATACACGTCCTAATAGACCAAAAAAAATTTCCAAAGGGTCAGGATATGAATCATACCGCCCATTCTGACCAAGTATGACCAAGTAATAATGGAAAATAAATCGAGAAAAGTTTATATTCCTATCATTAATTATGAATATAATTATAATATTCCATAAGCTTCTTAACATTAGGCTCATACTCCCACGGTGCCATATAGTTATTGAAATGTTCCGACAGCCTTTATACAATAGTCTTATATCCCGATCCAATTCCAAAAGGAAGGTCAAACTATTCTATCAATGATGTAGAATGTGACACATATTCCAAATTTTCTCAATAATAGAGTCCTTAAGGTTGTTCGAGACACATTATCAACACCCAAAGAGCATGTAAACTCTTCAACCAAAGAAGAAGATGGACATTACCATGATATTCTTCCACATGGTAGTTATGAGATGGATCACATGGACTATACTCTTAAAATACACCAGGGTAAAACTCCCCATAGTGATATATCCCACATAAAAAGAAATCACCCCTTCCCAATGAACTTTGTATATAGAGGTGTTCAAAATTCAGACACTTTCATATTGAGAGGTGATAAAAACATCAAGTTCAACTGTATATAGTCCCCAATCAATTACTACAATAACAAAACTTGAGAAATAAGGATATCACAAGAATAATACTTTATGGTTTGTTTAGATGAAGTCATGTAAGACTAATTAAGAGTAAGAATACTTTGATATTTGGAGAGATTTATCTAAAATCAACCCCACCATATTTTGGGATCTTTCTACATCGGAAAATATGATGCCAGATGACCTAGAAAAGGATTTAATGCCTTTTCTTTACCAAAATATGTGGGATTTTCCTAATATACTAAAGGATAAGAACCTCCATTATCTAGGATACAAGGGTCGGCATGATACAATCAATAAAATCTATTTTAAGCTAGACCTGGATGCTATCTCCATGGTCTGGGATCAGAAATCAGAGAAGCGCATTGAAAATATGAAATGTTCTATATTCCATTTAATCACAACTTATGGGAAGATTATCTCCAAATCCACATCACACATCCATATTCAAGGATGGGGAATGTATGGGGAATGACACATAACCACCTCCTAGATTAGAAGAACCCCTCATATAAGATTTCTTTTATTGTCATAAGCTCTAGAAAACTTATAGAATTGGGTACCACTCAGGCTAGTTGGTTAATACAAAATAATTATCATGCTTCAAAAATGAAAAGAAATCTTGAATAGAGGAAGTGGATAACTAACAAGTCCTTGAACTGGGACCCTTGAAGAAATGATAATGTATTTCTGATAGAGAATTCATGTTTGGAATCAACCCAAAAAAATACTGTAGAAACAAACTCCCATCATAGTATACCATTGAACCTAGATTCTATATGATCACAACTATGCCACATCAAACCAGACACAAAAGTATCTTCCATGGAATTTTTCCATGAGAGATTCTAGCCTATTGGGTTGGGATAATATCTACCATCTCCCCCGCTAATCAGATCATCAGTTCCCAAGGGTATTCATGACATATTAGAAGCGTCACAAAACAAACACTCTCCCAATGGAATGGGGGAATTTATATCTCAATCACCATCACTATATTCATCATCCCCCAAGATGGTCCTGGAAAAATCAATAGTGATTCTAGATCAACCCTAGACTAATGGTCTAGGACAATTTTAATCTCAGTGTCTATCTTAGGAGTCATAAAATCCTTAATGATAAGCATAAATTCCTTAACAAAATGATTAATCAATACCAACTTTGTCCCAATACAGTCCTCATCATATAGGTTTGAGGAAATTTTCATCATCATCATCACCGTAGAGGGAAGCAGTAATCTATGAGTTGGTAGGTAAATATCAACAGTTTTCATCCCATTTTTTCCTCCCACCAAAAGAAATACCGATGTTATTTAGGGCTCATTTGAAATTCATGATCATAACATAACTCAAGGTCATGAGTCATAATCTGATAAGATAAGAGATTATTGTGAATGTATTCAGACCCCTCTAGGTTCAAAATACAAAAAAAAAACCCAAGATGGATAGGGGTTTAAGGAATAACCCAAATGTAGGCCATTCAGAATACTTCTATTACATTGAATGTAATGGGACAACCGACATATGACGATAAACCTTTGTGAATGTTGTCACTATAAAAAAACTGATAGTTGGGATCTAGATTCCAATGCATAGGATTGAGACATTAAAAATCTACCCCAAATGGAGGGTGATCTAGATTCCCCAAATGAGGATGCATGCACCTAGAATTAGAGATGTCTCTAAACCATATCACCTTTAAATATTGAATTAATACATCTATTTAGGAACACATAAAATGATAAAGGGAAAGGTGTTGCTACTTCCCAATCACCACAAGGAGAACCAAGGTTCATTCCACATAGGAACAATTATCAAAATATGAGAATGATTTAATAACCCTTAGACAACACAATGTGGTGATACTCAGGGAAAATATTCCCATCAGGTATCTTCATTAGAAAGAGATGAATATTCTTTATATTGTGGTTAATTTTCCTATAAGATTAGCATATGAGCGTTAGACTAGATCAGGATCCAAGAATCTTGTCATCATAAATGAGGAAGTCCAAAATGATTGTGACTTCCCACCATTTTGGTGACAACCTCTCCCCCACCAGAGTAATCATTCATTCTATTTTGGGTTTGAGAATTAGTGGGATACAAAAATAGGGCAACCTCACTAGGCCCTTAAAGACCCCATTAGATGGGAGGTGGTTCCAACAGTTATACTTCCATAACTTCTCAACACCATCGAGTCTATGGATACTTGAAAGGAAGCCATCAAGGGATGATGTGCACATGTGTATCTTGAGAAGAAGACAAATCTCGAATGGGTGGATGAAAAATTTCTTCCACCCACTTTTGGAAGTCCTTCCCTCTATACCATGTAAAAAATGAGAGACCCTGAACAACATATCACACACATCCTATCCCGGTGTGGAACAATGATGGGCCCTCATGATCAACAAGAGGAAACAGAATCAAGCTGTTTTGTCTAGAATATAGTGGGTCTAGCCTTAGTTTAGTACAACAACCTTTAGGAAGGAAAAGTTTCATGATATGAATACATTCATCATCAATTAATTTATCAGTTCAACTCAAAACTAATGAAAATATCTTTCGCTGAGACAAAGAACTGAAAAAAAAAATGTGAAAATGTGAGGGTGTTTAACATCATATCAAGATAGAAGGGTTTAAACCTATTCAATAAACATCCCTCTCTCATAGAAATAGTTTATGAAACTCTTTTATAAAAATAAAAGTGTAGAGATATAGATACTATTAATCCTAATGAAGTATCTAGGTAGCTTCCGTGAGTTTGTATTAATAGCACACTGCTTAGAATATGTTGTTCAGAGAAACCAATCTAAATATTTTCTCAAGAATTTAGTATTGGGGAAAAGGATTGAAAGTGAATAAGTTGATTATATTACCATAAAACTAGTATTAGTGCCTATTAAAAAACCTAGGTAGGTACCAAACCACCCAACACATTATGTTAAGTAGAAACAACCATAAAATGACCCTCAGCAGGAGGCATAGAGAAATATGGGTCTCCTGAGATTTGATGAATTGATTAATAGAGAATACTCCTTTAAAAATGAAAAATTCCTCAATTATTTTATTTCAGCAAAGGATATTAACCTTATCAATATACCATAGTCCATGAAGCCTAATGAGTTCAACCCCACTGACCATCTAAACAACTTCCCCTTCCAATGAAGGTTGGGTCATGACATCCAGAATGACATCATCATGAAATAAGTCCTTCAAATAATGGTGTATTCTGGAAAGGTGGAATTAGATAACTCCTCATTGTAGATGGCCTACAAAATAGTTTCCCTATCAGAAGAATACAATAATTGGTAGAATGTTCCAGCTAGGGGTGGATATATGTTCAACATCTAGATGGACCAGAAAGTAGTTGACTGAGATTATGCCACCATGATAGGACAACTCTGTAGACCTAATGAAATTTAGTGACATTTGAAGATGGAATCATATATGTATCCTAAATTTGGGCATGATTGTAATATATTGGAATAAATAGAAGAGTAAGAGTCATAATTTGCTCCAACATAGGCTCTAACTCCTACATATTTCTTCCCTATAACATCTGATGCATATGAACCACCCCACCAAACTAAACCCTCATTGGAAAAAAAATCTTGTATTTGGTTCTTTAAAAATGATACACATGGAATATACCTTCTCCAATAATGAATAGGCCTCTGACTATGATTTCCCCACACCAAACTAGGGGGAATGATGTTAGCGGTGTAGGAACCATGGATACAAGGGACAACACTAGTGTGTTCGAACCCAATATTTTGGTCACTACCCCCATAGAGGGAATATATGTAGCTGAGACTCATGGAAACAAAATCTAGAAAGAAAAAAAGATGCATGGATGTGTCCCAGAATTCTCTAATATTCATCCATGCCCAATCATCTTGTGTGACCTCCCAATGGGGGTGCGAATAACACATCATCCTAAACAACGAGGATTTCTAGCATGAACCTCACCACATGATGTATATTCTCCCACAACAAATACACAAGAACCAATATAATCTCCATCAAATAAATCAGTTATTGGTCAACATAATAAGTTGAAACCCCACCTCATGAATCACTTACCTATGACACAAAAGGATGAAATTATGTTATAGATGAGAGTTGTACAATACAATCTCTAAATCTTGGATGGGTTCCACATTTAAAATTAACTCAGGGAGGTGCTCGTTTATGCCTTATTGATCCCATAAGAGTTTGAAACAGAAATCGTTGAATTTGAGGTCTAAGAAGTGGATAGCATACCCACAAATCCTCATGTCTCCACTCATTCACATGTCTTAATTCAGAATAGGTAATATAGGGATAAATGATACACCTATATGTTTTTGGCACACTCAATAATTTCATCATCTGAATGTCCCTAATTGAAAATGGTTTCGGGATCAACCACATCCTTAATAAAACACTTTGATTTTTGGGGTATATCAAAGGGGATTTCCTCCCACAAATCTAAATATTAAAGGGTATAAAAATCATGAGAAAAATACCTCATGAGATGATCAAGATCGATACTTAGTTTAGGGGTCTCACATCTAAAGAAAAGTTTTTGTAGGTGAAGTAAGACATGGAAAACAATTTCCTACTTGGAAGGAACTGGATCCACAACCACATGGTTATTCCTTCAACATATAATCAATTCTTGAAATACCATATCGATGAAATTTTCATCATACTACATGGTGATAATTCCTCATTTGTGGCTTATGAATCCACATATTCTAATTAAGGATTCTTCAAAGGGGAGGGAAAACAACCAATTCTGGATGAATATATATAGGTTTTAGAGCCCAATGGCTTGGGAACTTCCCATGGAAATCACTTGAGTATGATCAATAATGACTATGTGTTGCTCATAAATATAGTTGAGGTAATAGAGCTGACCCTCGATTTTCAAGCCCCTTATTTTCCCAGTAATAGGGTAAAAGAAAATCATATTTGGAATCCATCTACAATGACTCTAGAAATAGTGGATGATAGTGAAATTTCACTTGGACCTTCTCAACTTTTCAGGGATAGTAATACCACTACGTTACTATCTTAGGCTGAAATTTTTCCACAAACTTAAAGGTGAAAGAAGAAGAAGGCCTTAGAAATTTACGTCCCTTATTCGAGGGATGGGTATCCACCAACATTGATGTGATTAGGTAGGTAAATATATGAAAAAAAGAATACATGTGGCCTATATTGATTCATACCACAATCCCTCTCGTGGAGAAAGATATGTAAATCACATTTATAAAGCAACACCGATATGTGTTATCTTGAAACTATAAATAAATTCTTGTACTGAGTACATATTTTTCTGTGTACCATCATGGATTAACCATTGACCGTTGGGTATTCAAGAAGGTAGATTGGATGAAACACCTCTCATGAAACCAATGTAGAGGAAAATGATGAAAAATTAATAAAATCCATATTTTTTAAGAAGTAAATACCAAAAAAAATTCAAATATCATCCACTTCATGAAAAGAATAGTAATATTAGGTTATTCAACAATTTAAAATACTTGTAACTACTTTTACCAAAGGAAAAAATCCCATTAACGATCACATAACTCATGATTGATGAAACTACTTGCTTCCAAGAAATTTCCTCTATAGATCAGTATTCAAGGTAAAATTAGATAAATATGGCCCCTAGAGATGAAGAAGCCACTACATTCAGAGAACCTTAGGGGATATTTTTCTATTAGGTCACTCCCTTTGTCTAAATGAATACTGACGCTACATATCAATGCACTATGCATTATATCATTATTCCCTTCATTGGATGAATAGTCGAATGTTTTGTTAATGACATTGTGTAAAATCTCGACAACGATGTAATCAGTAAATGAATCTTCATCAAAACTTAGACAAGCATTGAGAACATAGTTTGAAGAATAATCTGATGAAATTTTCCTTTGGGGTTTCATAAGATAAGTTATTTGGCTTTGTGGTATGCCACAGTGGTATCAAGGTTGACCCATAAATGACTACATCTACTATAGAAATTTCACCCCCAAAAATCTTAAATAACTAAGAGGCCTCTAGGGGAAACTCTCATTCATTGGATGTTTCATAGCCATCCTTGCTGAAAAATCTCTCCCCATCACCAAGATAATGAGGAATGGATTTTCTTTTCAATGGGATGTAGACATCAAAGAATGCTTCGATAGTATCATGAATAACCTTTTACACCCACCAGTACTGATGCCACTAGTTGAGGTAATCCCACTAATCTTATATGTGGACTCCATGAGATTCTCTCTCAGCACCTTCTTTACACAAAAAATATGGTATAGGTAGCGAGAATAGTTTCTACTACCTCAACCAAACAATTCTATGAATTGATACACTATACTCTGATGTTGAGAAGAACAACCTCGCCCTCATCATTGAAGTAAAGAAGTTGAGGATGTAATTACAACACCAACATGTCCAATTATTTTATCATAATGATCTTATCAAGTAAATGTTTGGTTGTCCCATGTCGAATGGTTCCTTGTCCCAATGGGAGGTCATTCTATAGTAATAAAATATACAGTCTGTATCACATAAGTTAGTGAGAGGGAAAGCCCTAGATTATTTCATCACGGAACATTCGACCCCAAAAAGTACACCAATGGACACTGAAAATCCTGATCATGAGGTTTTCTACACCAATGAAACCCCCTAGACTTGGAAGATTTATCTTTATGGAATCTCCTAAATCTCTATCAGAAAAATGATGTAAAATCAAAAGATTAATCGGGTTGTATTATGGATTGTATATAATTATCTAGACAAAGAAATTTTTCTTGACTCTTTTTCACTATCTAAATAATGCATGAATAATGAGGAATAATACCAATCCCTACTCGATTGGTTGGAACCGGACCTATAGTTGTAGATGTTCTACTTGAAGATCAATGGGGATTTAATGCATGTGATAAATTAAGTCAATGGTGAATATACCATAAAAAGGAACTGGACTTTATCACCAGTTACATTAGGGGACTAATTGATGTGTTCCATTTTAATATAACATTGAATCATGTTCCCTTATGGTAGAATGATCATGCTAATGCATTAGATAATGAAATCATTGTCCAGGACATTCCCCATTAGGAGAAATCAATCATCTACATCACATATTGATTAATGGTCTCATCGATCATCATATGTGATATGGAAGAAATCAATCAGGTCAACATTTCCCCAAAGCATGATGAATTAGTATCCAATCACGGGTGGATGTAGCCCATAATCGGTTATCTTCAAAATGGATCTCTCCTTCCAGACTGATCTATAAGGGAAAATATTCAGTACCACGCAACAAACTTGTTAAAAGAGTGCATGCTCTAGACCCACCTACGCAGTACTTTTGATTACCATTTAGTGTATATAGTTAGAAATAAATGATGTATTCTAACTATTATAATGTATAGTTTTCTTCAACAACTATTTAATGGTAATTTCCTATATTAATTTTGTTTCAAGAGGATATAAAAAATCTCAGTCTATAATGAGAACCTCGAGATACAATGAAAATAATCTTAAACTAATGTCCTATTTTCTAGAGACATTATACTTATTAGACACAATTTATGTTTGAATATCAGGTGTTGGGGCTCATAATCATGGATACATCTTCTCATGAAGTTCTCACATGGTGATCTCTAGTAGTGAGATCATGAGGACATACTCACTAATAGGAACACCACATGTTTTGACTGCCATTGTTTCTTCCTATATGCAAACATGTGTATTGGTCTACTTTCATGAGATCATTAGAAATGTGTGACATTTGATTGTGTGCTTTGATGCATGGAATAATCCATCATATTGAAATTGTGGTGAGGTAGCATGTGATGGGTACGTCGTTGGTGGTATGATATTGGATGAATGGTCAGGAAACGATTTTCCGCTTCTAGGTTAAGGAAGTGTTATATCTCAGGCCGGGTTTATCATGATGGTTCTACCTTCATAAGTCTTTTCCCAAAGTAGTTGAATGGTAAATTCATTTGGATAGATCAAAAAATAATAATGAGTGAAAATGACGATGAAACAAGTGTGCATCATGATTTATTAAGTATCGAGGTGCAAGGATATTAAATTACACTTTACATGCTCGTAGGTTGGTAATCATTGCTACGATTATCCTTACATATTTAGGGGACTTGATGGGTTTCTAGACTCTACTCTTAGTATGTGAATTTTATTCACTGCTATCGAGATAAGGTTCTAGATGGTCACACACAATAGTGTATTTAATAATCCTTTTATTCAGTCAAATAGGTATAATAGACATGGTGGGTCCCACGATGGTGTTCGAGTGTTGTCCAAGGTATCAATCACCGATAATTAAATAAATTCATTATTTTTAATTCAATGAATTATTTTGATTGAATTTATTTAATTTATTTAAAAGTTATGTAAATATGAGAAAATATTATTGTCACGACCCGACCCAACGGGGCTCGAGCCGCGACTCCCCAAGCCCGCCTCCAATGGGCCAGGGGCTGGCGACCAGTGCCGAGTAGGCTATCACACGCATGGGAGGCATTAGCCTAAGGTACCTGTACACACGCACCCACAAACACCTCCATGCAACAGTGCAGAGATAAAGAAACTGAAAAGTAAATGCATGCATACAAACTATCCCAAACCAGAGTGCAACAGCAAAAGTACAAGGGCAAAACAGGTCCCACCAAAAGAAAACTACAAATCACGTCCAACCTGCTCTGAAGAAGGGGAACGCTGCCACAAACACCCGCCGGAAAGCTCCCTCGGCACAGCTCTAGTAAACACCCCAGTCAACTCGCTCACTAAGCTCCGCCTGCTTCGGGTCCTCCTGGGACTCCGTCAAAAGGCCTGTGGTCTGCACAAGACACAAACATGTGCGGGCAAAGCCCGTGTAGGGGTGAGTATAAACATACTCAGTAGGCACCCCAAAAACCCAAAACCCAAGGGAGCAACTGAAAGGCAACAGTCTTCTCAACCCAGCCAGAGGGAACCCAGACGAGAGAGAAACTCCATCTCGTGACCATCCTCGGCTAAACACAACAAGTCAGCTCAGCTCACCTTAGGTGTATGCCCATACATACACCTTGAACAATCCAGATATACTCATCTCACGCCACATAGCCACAAGAGGTACCGACCTCATCACCAGCAACTGTCCACAACCAGGAGAGTACACCACGAACATTGTCATACTAGATGACACTCATCCAAGAGATACACTCCATCGGATCCCAAACAAACATCTCAGAAGCTCACCCGAGAGACCACGCTCGTCAGATAACATCACTGAGGAAAAATCGCTGAAACAACATAACCACCAAACTCCTAGGATAGGGGATCGCCGCTAGGGTCCACTAGGGGATACCAAGACCCACCCCGGTATACGTAGCTCACAGATAGGGGATCACTCCCAGGGTCCGCGGGGGGATACCATGACCCGATCTGGCATACGTAGTTCTCACAGATAGGGGATCACACCCAGGATCCGCTGGGGGATACCACAACCCGATCTGGCGCTCGACAGAAGCTCCACACTCAGATAGAGGATCATCGTCCATATAAAGATGGTCACGACGATACCGGAAGCCTATCTGGTATAACTCGCGATGTAGGGGATTGAACCGACGATGTCGCAACCCTATCGAAACCACGCGCTGAGTAGGGGATCGCATAACCAACGATACTGCAACCCTACCGACACCAAGCGCTTAGTAGGGGATCGTATAACCAACGATACCGCAACCCTACTATAAACCTCATGCTGAGTAGGGGATCGTATACCTGACGATGCCACAACCCTACTGAGTACGGCCCACCGCTTAGGGGATCATATTTCCGATGATTCCACAAACCTTATAGGGTTAACCTGCTAGATAGGGGATCGCCGCCCGTGAATAAGCGGTCACAGCGATACCAAGAACCCGATCTAGGGTAAAGATGTTAGATGATCCGCTCCGGGCCCACTGGAGGGATACCACAACTCTAACAGTTTAAACATCCCATCGAGAGGATCACAAACCCAAATGAAGGTTGTGATTTCATGCGAACCCTCGTAGGAACGAACCAAGGGATAACCCTCAACCACTACTGGTCCAAACGTCGCTAACCCGAGCGACCCGCCACAATGCCACACTGCGCACCTCCTAGGCGAAAACCGAGGCCACCATCGCGTTCCACGCGGAAAAACACGCAGGATAGGCAGTTTACATGCCCGAAACGGAGCATCGGTGAAAAGGTCACTATTCACCGTAGCTAGCCCGTGTGGGGCCCACACAACGATCCCGAAACTCATCGAGCGGACCATACCACGACGATCCCCTCAGAAAAACAAGCGGAAACGACTACTCGCTCGTCCAAAACGGACACCCGGTGAAAAAGGTACTATTCACCGAAGGCCAGCTCGGGTGGGGCCCATGCCTGGATTCCGAAACTCATCGAACGGATCGCACCATTGCGATTCCCTCAGAAAAACACACAGGATCGACTATTCATCCGCCAAAATCGGACTCCTGGTGCAAAAGTTGCGTTTCTCCGCAAACGCCAAAACTCGACCTCGTGGGGCCTGCACCCCGTTCTCAGTCCCAACACCCGGAAACCATCTCAAAAAGTCCGTTGTACCATCAGGGTCTCAACGCCGCTGACGGCTCGTCAATCGGACGCTCCGGGTAGAAGTTACAACGGCCCGAAGTCGTAAAATAATAAAATAATATTATTTTATACGACGTTTCTAGCTCCTGGGCAACGATCCCGAACCTTTAAACCCTCGAACCCATACCGGAGGGTTCGCCTCATCGTCAGGGTCGCGTCGCCGCAAACGGCATGCGAATCCGACTCCCTGAGTGCATGATACGGGGGTTTAAAGACCCTCGTATGCGAAAAGAGGCCGGACCGGCCCGGACCGGCCGGTCCGGCCGGCGGCGCCCGCCACGCGCCGCCGCGTTGGGCGGCCGGTGCCGCGCCGGAAGAACTTCCGCGGACCGCCGGGCGCACCCCGGTGGTCCGTTTTGCGATCCGGAGGCGTCTACACGACCCTCGGGACCCGATCTATACTACTACAGCTTCAATTTACTGAAAAACGCAGCAAAAACGAAATCAGGGGTTAAAACTCAAATCCGCCTACCTCGCGGGCGAAACGCCGACGTTCTGCCTCAGATCCGTGCTCCAGAGCTTCCGTTGCGCGCTCCTGGAACGTCCGCCGTCGAATTCCGAGCTCGTGGGCGCTTCGTTTGCTCGATTCGGCGGAGTGGCGGCGAAGAACGGCGAAGAACGCCGAGAGGAACGGTAAAGGGGGGGGGCACTAATATTTATATCAGCCGCCCGCCGACGCCAAACCCGCCTCGGACCCGACGCCCGATGCGAACAAAAGTAAGGTCACCCCTAGGGTAAACGCGTCATTCTGAACGCAACGGCGGACTCAGATTTTCCATCCGAAACTCCGTTCAGAAGTTATTTGAGCCGACACCCACACACTAACTTTGCTACTTATTTACGGAAACGCCCCTGGTGGCGTTTCTCACCGCAGGCCCGCGCCCACAAAGTTTACACCCCGCCTAGGGTAAACGGCATGTTCCGGACGCAATCGTGCCCTCATATTCCTGTTCTGAGCTACCGTTTAGGAGATATCACACCCCCGCCACGTGCATAGTATAAAAATACTTAATATTTTTATAAAATTAATTCCGGGCACACCGGGCCTCGGAATCGCACGCCGTCTTCGCGCTTAGCTCTGGAATTATTCGTAGAAATATTCCAAAGTCTGAAAGGGCCAAAAACCTGAGTCGCTACATCCTCCCCCCCTTAGAACTTTTCGTCCCCAAAAAGCCCTAAGCACAAGGAAAGCGACTGGACTCTCAACTGGGTCTCACACACCAGCGAGCTCACCAACCAACACCCACACAGGGTCTTACCAACGCCCTGAACAAAACTCGAGCAAGCAACAAAAGGAAAGAGAACCGCTAAACAGTGTCCGACAAACTACTACAGTAAGTAGAAAAGACACAAGGTGTACCTTTATCCATCTGCGGTGCCTCTGGGTCAACTGCCTCCAGGGCATGCAGTTGTCCTCGCCCTCGACCACCAGCTCCCTGAGCTTGGCGTGGACCACCTGGGGGTGGGGGTGGTGGCAATTGGTACTGCCTACCACCGCCACCTGCTGCACCAGCTCCGCCGCCACGTCCGCCGCCCTGCGGACCTCCATGCTCGAGACGCTGCCTCTGTCAAGGCGGTCCATCGACCGGCTCCCTCTCAGCAGCACGTCGGGTCGGACAATCTCTAACAAGATGTCCCCAACCATCGCAAGTGTAACACCGCCTCTCTTGCGGCTGACCAAAACTGGCCTGTGAGCCCTGAGGCTCAGATCCTCCATCCTGGGGTCGCCTCCTGATACGTCGGCCACGTCCAGACCCCTGAGTCTGACGTCGGCTACCAGATGCTGATCCGACCATCGAAGTCTCAGCTCTCGAGTGCCCAGCACTAACAGGGGGAAACTGCTCATCCAGAAAACTCTCTACCACCAACGCTCGCTCCAGCACTTCAGCATAGGTGGGCAGGCACAAGGGAACCACACCTGCTCGGATGTCCCTGTGTAAGCCCTGCTCGAAGGTCTGAGCCCTAAAGAATGGGTCTCGAACCATATCCAGGGAGTAGCGTGACAGGTCTGTAAACCTCGCTGATTACTCCGACACAGTCATGCTCTCCTTTCGAAGCTACAGAAGCTCCTGGATCCACACTGACCTCAGCGTCACCGGATAGAACTCCTCCCTGAAGAGCCACCACATGAGCGTCTCCTCGTCATGGGGCTGCGTCACCAAACTCCACCATCGCCCAGCAAAACCATACAAAAGGCTCGCCGCTAGGACCACCATCTGATCTGGAGGTGTCCTCACTAGGCGGAAAACTCGGGTGACTGCCTCAAGCCAGTCATCAGCTGAATGGGGGTCTGGATCGCCCCGGAACCTCAGAGGTCGCTGCCTCTGGAACTCGTGCAGCGCACTCAGCCTGCGCGCAACCTCATCCTGAACCGCTGACACAACCAGCTGCTTGACGGGTGGTGGCTCAACTGGCAGACCACCTGGAGTTGCAACCTCAGAACCTGCGCCCTGCTCCACAGCCACTACACGGGGCGGGTCATCAGCACAATCCTGCTGCGGAACCCTCCCTGGCTGTCGTCGTGGAGGCATCCTGAAATACATTCAAGACATACCACGGTCAAAGAGTATATCTGGAGAGCTGACTCAAGAAGGACAAGGAAAACCCAAAAACCCAGTCCTATATGATGCATGTACCATTATGTCCCCGCGACCAGTGAACGAATGTCCCGAGTCGAAAGGCAGGTTGTCAGAGTCCTGGTGTATGGATACGTCGGCCGCCGCACCAACACTGGAGTCCCTGGCCTGAAAGCCGAACTCGAAACATCCTAACACTACCGCTATGCAACCCAAACCAGGCTCACAGCTAGACCAGCTATGCTCTGAGATCCCAAAGGTGTAACCTCCTCTAATACCACTCTGTCACGACCCGACCCAACGGGGCTCGAGCCGCGACTCCCCAAGCCCGCCTTCAATAGGCCAGGGGCTGGCGACCAGCACCGAGTAGGCTATCACACGCATGGGAGGCATTAGCCTAAGGTACCTGTACACACGCACCCACAAACACCTCCATGCAACAATGCAGAGATAAAGAAACTGAAAAGTAAATGCATGCATACAAACTATCCCAAACCAGAGTGCAACAGAAAAAGTACAAGAGCAAAATAGGGCCCACCAAAAGAAAACTACAAAGCACGTCCAACCTGCTCTGAATAAGGGGAACGTTGCCACAAACACCCGCCGGAAAGCTCCCTCGGCACATCTCCGGTAAACACCCCGGTCAACTCTCTCACTAAGCTCCGCCTGCTCCGGGTCCTCCTGGGACTCCGTCAAAAGGCATGTGGTCTGCACAAGACACAAACATGTGCGGGCAAAGCCCATGCAGGGGTGAGTATAAACATACTCAGTAGGCACCCCAAAAACCCAAAACCCAATGGAGCAACTGAAAGGCAACAGTCCGCTCAACCCAGCCAGAGGGAACCCAGACGAGAGAGAAACTCCATCTCGTGACCATCCTCGGCTAAACACAACAAGTCAGCTCAGCTCAGCTCAGGTGTATGCCCATACATACACCTTGAACAATCCAGATATACTCAGCTCACACCACATAGCCACAAGAGGTACCGACCTCATCACCAGCAACATTCCACAACCAGGAGAGTACACCACGAACACTGTCATACTAGATGACACTCATCCGAGAGATACACTCCATCGGATCCCAAAAATTCATCTCATAAGCTCACCCGAGCGACCACGCTCGTCGGATAACATCACTGAGGAAACATCGCTGAAACAACATAACCACCAAACTCCTCGGATAGGGGATCGCCGCTAGGGTCCGCTAGGGGATACCAAGACCCACCCCGGTATACGTAGCTCACAGATAGGGGATCACTCCCAGGGTCCGCTGGGGGATACCATGACTCGATCTGGCATACGTAGTTCTCACAGATAGGGGATCACACCCAGGATCCGCTGGGGGATACCACAACCCGATCTGGCGCTCGACAGAAGCTCCACACTCAGATAGAGGATCATCGTCCATATAAAGATGGTCACGATGATACCGGAACCCTATCTGGTATAACTCGCGATGTAGGGCATCGAACCGACGATGCCACAACCCTACCGAAACCACGCGCTGAGTAGGGGATCGCATAACCAACGATACCGCAACCCTACCGACACCAAGCGCTTAGTAGGGGATCGTATAACCAACGATACCACAACCCTACTATAAACCTCATGCTGAGTAGGGGATCGTATACCCGACGATGCCACAACCCTACTGAGTACGGCCCACCGCGTAGGGGATCATATTTCTGATGATGCCACAAACCCTAAGGGGTTAACCTGCTAGATAGGGGATCGCCACCCGTGAATAAGCGGTCATAGCGATACCAAGAACCCGATCTAGGGTAAAGATGCTAGAGGATCTGCTTCGGGCCCACCGGAGGGATACCACAACTCTAACAGTTTAAACATCCCATTGAGAGGATCACAAACCCAAACGAAGGTTGTGATGCCATGCGAACCCTTGGAGGAACGAACCAAGGGAGAACCCTCAACCACTGCTGGTCCAAACGTCGCTAACCTGAGCGACCCGCCACAATGACACATTACGCACCTCCTAGGCCAAAACTGAGGCCACCATCGCGTTCCATGCGGAAAAACACGCAGGATAGGTAGTTTACACGCCCGAAACGGAGTACCGGTGAAAAAGGTATTATTCACCGTAGCTAGCCCGTGCGGGGCCCACACAACGATCCCGAAACTCATCGAGCGGACCGTACCACAACGATCCCCTCGGAAAAACATGTGGAAACGACTACTCACTCGTCCAAAACGGACACCCGGTGAAAAAGGTATTATTCACCGAAGACCAGCTCGGGTGGGGCCCATTCCTGGATTCTGAAACTCATCGAACGGATCGCACCATTGTGATCCCCTCGGAAAAACACACAGGATCGACTATTCATCCGCCAAAATCAGACTCCTGGTGCAAAAGCTGCGTTTCTCCGCAAACGCCAAAACCCGGCCTCGTGGGGCCCGCACCCCGTTCTCAGTCTGAACACCCGAAAACCATCTCAAAAAGTCTTTCGTACCATCAGGGTCTCAATGCCGCTGACAGCTCGTAAATCGGACGCTCCGGGTAGAAGTTACAACGGCCCGAAGTCGTAAAATAATAAAATAATATTATTTTATACAACGTTTCTAGCTCCCGGGCCACGATCCCGAACCTTTAAACCCTCGAACCCATACCGGATGGTTCGTCTCGTCGTCAGGGTCGCGTCGCCGCAAACGGCGCGTGAATCCGACTCCCGGAGTGCAAGATACGGGGGTTTAAAAACCCCCGTATGCGAAAAGAGGCCGGACCGGCCTGGACCGGCCGTCGCCGCCGGCCCGCCCTGGCCGGCGGCGCCCGCCGCGCGCCGCCGCGGGCCGCCGGAATCCGCCGGCGTCGGCGCCGCCGCGCCGGTGTCGCGCCGGCAGAACTTCCGCGGACCGCCGGGGGCACCCCGGTGGTCCGTTTTGCGATCCGGAGGCGTCTACATGACCCTCGGGACCCGATCTATACTGCTACAGCTTCAATTTACTGAAAAATGCAGCAAAAATGGGATCAGGGGTTAAAACTCAAATCCGCCTACCTCGCGGGCGAAACGCCGACGTTCTGCCTCAGATCCGCGCTCCAGAGCTTCCGTTGCGTGCTCCTGAAACGTCCGCCGTCGAATTCCGAGCTCGTGGGCACTTCGTTTGCTCGATTCAGCGGAGTGGCGGCGAAGAACGGTGAAGAACGCCGAGAGGAACGGTAAAGGGGGGGCGCTGATATTTTTATCAGCCGCCCGCCGACGCCAAACCCGCCTCGGACCCGACGCCCGATGCGAACAAAAGTAAGGTCACCCCTACGGTAAACGCGTCGTTCTGAACGCAACGGCGGACTCATATTTTCTATCCGAAACTCCATTCAGAAGTTATTT
The DNA here is from genome assembly GCA_963277665.1 of Viscum album. Taxonomy (NCBI): domain Eukaryota; kingdom Viridiplantae; phylum Streptophyta; class Magnoliopsida; order Santalales; family Viscaceae; genus Viscum; species Viscum album. Next base: position 430,177,090 of record OY728121.1, read on the forward strand.
GAGCCGACGCCCGAACACTAACTTTGTACTTATTTACGGAAACGCCCCTGGTGGCGTTTCTCACCGCAGGCCCGCGCCCACAAAGTTTACACCCCGCCTAGGGTAAACGGCATGTTCCGGACGCAACCATGCCTTCAGATTCCCATTCTGAGCTACCGTTTAGGAGATATCACACCCCCGCCACGTGCATAGTATAAAAATACTTAATATTTTTATAAAATTAATTCCGGGCACACCGGGCCTCGAAAGCGTACGCCGTCTTCGCGCCTAGCTCTGGAATTATTCGTAGAAATATTCCAAAGTCTGACAGGGCCAAAAACCTGAGTCGCTACAATTATTCAAATGAATATTATTTTAATATTCAAGGTTCGTTTAATAATAAGAGGGATTAGAGAGTTGATTAAAATGGATCGATTTTATCATGTAATATATAATAACTATATTATAATTATGTGATAAATTATTAAAAATATTTATGGTGTAGTTCAGCTCATCATAATTATTATTCAGTGGGTGTAAAATTTTAGCGGGCCAGGGAACCCTAGCTAGTGTTTTTCATTATTCACTATAAATAGAGATGTCACGACCTGTCCTCGAGACCCGTTTCATGACTACCCAAAGCCCGCCTTCCATAGGCCAGGGGCTAGCGACTAGCACCAAAGGCGTAAATCTCAATATAAGGGAAGGCATTGCCTTTATGTAAGAAAACAAATAGCACAGAGTATGCAAGCAGAAGTAAACACTAAGTAAACTGAGTACAAAAGTAACTGATGGAAAAGTAAATGGGCCAGAATACAAACCCAACTGAAATAAAGTAGAACTGAAAAGAAAGTACAACAGCAGAAAAGTAAAGCAGCAACTCTGAGTCGTCCTCTGGTAATCCCACCTGAAGGGTGGGTACAGATAGTCCCCTCTACTCCTCGGCTCCAGCCGTCCGCTCCGAGTACGTCCCGTCCAGTGATCCACCTCCAGGTATCGTCCAACTCTACGAGCTCCCACCTCAATCCGCATTGTCTATCGTCTGTATCCAACACAACGAAGTGAGGGCATAGCCCGTGCAGGGGTGAGTATACGCTACTTAGTAGGGACCCCGAGACCCCTGAAGGTCCCCCAGAATCCACGAAGGATAATCCACAAAGTAAAGATACAATCACAAAGTAACAACCAACACTACTTAGGTATATACCCATACATATACCTAAGTCACCACCTCCAGCTCGGCTCCAGCACACGAGCCCAAGATACAACCTAGTCCACACAGGAAAAACATAACCCATTCTACATAGGAATTCATAACCCAATCCACACAGGAAAGAACAACCCAATCCACACAGGAAAGCACAACAATCTTATCGATGATAAATATTTCAAGTCAAGACTCATATCACACAGGTATATTCATTGTAAGGTGATAGAGATGATCAGATGTAGCCACTGATTCATCTAAGTTGTCGGAACCACATATGATACAAGACCAGCTAAGCTATCAGACCCACAAAGGATACAAGACCAGCTACTCTGTCGGACCCACGTAGGATACAAGTACAGAGTCAAATACTGTCGGACCCATGTAGGATACAAGAACAGTAGTCACGTACTGTCGGACCCATATAGGATACAAGAACGGTAGTCATCGTCGTCGAACCCACAGAGGATTCCAGTACGGTCTTCGTCGATGCCGAACCCACAGAGGATCCCAGTACAGTCGTCATCGTCGTCGTAGTCACAGCCAGCTCTAGGGTTTCCGCACACAGCATGCTCGATTCCAGGAGGGTCCGCTCCACGAGCCAAGTGGTTCGATACATCAACTAACACGTAGTCCGGAGCTGATGTATCCCAAATTTTGGTATTTTCAAAAGGAACTCAACGTGACAGACGACGCGTCAATCGAACGCCCGGTCTAAGAGTTATTGGCTTTTTCATCCCAGGGGCCCAGTTAGTTTTTAAGTCAAAACCAACCCGACCGTACTCCAACTGTGTACATACCTCAAGAGGATTAATCCAAAAGAACTGTCTCACTAAGTTAAATCTAACAAAGTCGACGACACGTCAATCGGACGTCCAGAGATCAAGTTATAAGTGTTTCCGCTCCGAAGGCCTGGTTGGTTTCGTGTTCGAACCAACCCGGTTTTACCCAAAGTTCTCCAAAACCTTGAGGGTAATATACCTAAATGACCGTCTCGATCCAAGTATAACTACGCAACTGACAGTGCATCGATCGGAGGTCTGTTGCCCAAGTTATGAGCATTTGAACGGATCTATCTGAAAATAGGGGGTTCGGGTCCGGTCCGACCCGGCCCGATACCCCTGGGTCGGCCTGAACTAGGTCGACTCAACCCGGGTCTAGGTCCGACCCGGTTGGGCGTAGCCCGTCCCGGCCCCGCCAGTGCGGCCCGGCCCGGAACAGGGGTCCGGCCCAGCGCGGGCGGCCCGGCCCGGTGCGGGCAGTCCGGTCCGGCCTAGCCGGTTCGGCCCCGTGTGGGCGCCCGCGTGCTGAGCGAACGCAGAAGGGGGGGAGGTTGCCTCCCCCTTCGAATTGAACGGCGGACCCAAGGGGGGTACGCCCTTGCTGCACTGGTTGGGGGTTCAAACCCCCGGTTTTCCCAAATCCGACCGGCCGTAACGGCCGGCCGGTTGTGCCCCGCGGGACCTGTTGGTCCCGCCTCTTGTATTACCGGTGGTTCCGATCGCCGCCCTCTGCACCGCCGCGGCCCTTGTCCGACCGGCGCGGCGCGACGGTGCCTCTCCCCTCCGCCACGACCCGCCCCGGCCGCGGCCCTCCATGAAGCTCCGGCGCGACACAACGACGCCGCGGCCCGACTCCGACCGCAACCCCTTTCGGTCTCAATGGCGCGGCGCAACGGTGTCACGCTCCTTCGCTGCGGCCCACACCGGCCGCGGTTCCTTCATTTCCACGCGGTGCGACGGCACTGCGTCACCTTCGTTCCAAGCCACGTAGAAGTTCAACAACAACAAGGGGGAGGAGGGTCAGTCCTGTTTTTGCGGTCCGACCTCCTCTCGTTATAACGATATAAAGAGTCTATTTAACGATGAACGTCAGAAATAACCACGAACGTAAAATCAAACCTTTACCTCGGAGAAGAGTTCGTGGAAGCTTGTGTCATAGAAGCTTGCCTCGCAGAAGACGGCGTCACGGGGAAAGGCTCTGTATACGATGACGGAGTTCGTCCGAGGAAGAAATAGTGTTTCCCTTTCTTTGATGCGGGAAGAAGAACAAAGGAAGGCGTGTCAAAGAAGGGAACGTCATCACACACCGGCTGCGGAGAGAAGAATATATGGATCGTCGATCTCTCCTTGCGGAGATGGCGTTCTTCGTCGAAGCCTTGGCGTTCTTCGCGTTCTTCAAACTTAGATAATTCTCTCCCAAGAACTCCACACAACGATACAAAAATAATAAAATAAGGCTTTTGCCTTATTTTATTACTCATGCCAACATTTTTCAAAATTCAAAACTTGAATTCACCTAATTAATTAAACATGTGTTGTCAAATTAATTAGGTGTTTAATTGGCATGCATTAATGTGGAAGAGTTACAATTTTAAGGGGGGTTTCCAAAATTTAAGAGGGGGTTTATGGGAATTGAAGGGGTGGGGCTTGTGTGGGCTCCACCTCACTAATATCTTTCCAAGTGGAGTTAGGATGTAGTGGGTCCTACCCCAACTTCTACACATAGGTTATAATTACATAGAATAGAAATAAATTTGTAGTGCAAATTTTATTTCACTCTTTAGTTAACCCATTTATTTAACAACACCCCCCGAGCAAACAAAAATCTAGAAAAGGTCTTCCTAAGAAATTACTAGCACTGCGCTTTTATCAGTGCCCTCAGATTTCGATTCTGAGCACTAGTTCAAAAGTTAGGAAAACCCGCTCGTTCGTTCACTGAACGTACCCGAGCTAAACTTTGGAAATTGATTCCGGGCACACCGGGCCTCGGAATCAGGTGTTGTCAGAAACTACATACTCGTAAAATCCCAAAGAAATTAAGAAAAAAAATTCTTGAAATTTACGGGTCTTTACATTACTCCCACCTCAGGGCTTTACGTCCCCGTAAAGATACATCACAAACTAGGGGAACAAATGAGGGTACTGAGCACGCATCTGAGCCTCCCGCTCCCAAGTGCTCTTCTGGAGGTTCTCGTGATGCCACCTAATGTGTACTAGAGGAATCGACCACTCACATAGGACCCTATCCTGTCGATCCTTGATCTCCACCGGGACCTCCGCAAAAGTCACACCGTCATCAATTTCCAGCTCCCCATGGTCGATGATATGCATTGAGTCGTGCACGTATCTCCTCAGCTGTGATACGTGGAATACGTCGTGCACCCAGTGCAACTGAGGTGGTAGATCCAGGTGATAATCCACCTCGCCTATCCTGCTGAGAACCTGGAATGGTCTGATGAAGTGCGGAGATAACTTGCCGCCCCGGCCAAATCTCCATAATCCACGTCAAGGTGAGACCCGCAAGAAAACGTGGTCGCCATCCTCGAACTCTAGTGGTCTCTCCCTACTGTCAGCATAAGACTTCTGTCGGCCCTGAGTTGTCCACATACGCTCCAAGATGACCTGGACCTTCTCTGTCGTGTCCTGGACCATCTTTGGTCCCACAAGTGCTGACTCCCCAGGGTCTGTCTAGCACAGAGGTGATCTGCAAGGTTGGCCGTACAATACCTCATATGGTGTCATCCCGATGGTGGAGTGGTAGCTGTTGTTGTACACAAACTCCACCAAGTGTAGGTGATCCTCCCATCTGCGACCGAAGTCAAGGACACATGCACGGATCATGTCCTCGAGAGTTTGAATGGTCCTCTCCATCTGACCATCCATCTGAGGGTGAAAGATGGTGCTCAGACGTAGCTGTGTCCCGAATGCCTCCTGCAACCCCTTACAAAGCTGGGAAGTAAAGCGAGCATCTCGATCGGAGATGATAGATGATGGCACACCATGAAGTCGTACGATCTTCTGAACATAGAGACGTCCCAAGCTCTCCACGGAGCCCTTCTCTATGATGGGTAAGAAGTGGGCCGACTTGGTGAGTCGGTCGACAATCACCCAAATGGAGTTGTGACCTCTGGAAGTACGTGGAAGCCTAGTCATGAAATCCATAGATATCCCATACCACTTCTACTCCAAGACCTCCATGGGATGTACCAAGCCTGCTGGTACCTGGTGCTCCGCCTTCACCTACTGGAAGGTGAGGCATCGAGAAACAAACTCTGTCACAGCCTTCTTCATACCCGGCCACCAGTACTGTCATCTGAGATCCTGGTACATCTTCGCTACTCCTGGATGTACTACTAATGGGGAAGTGTGAAACTCTATCATCACCTCCTTCTGTAAAGTAGCTGGTACCATGGTACGTCCTTTGAAAAGGACGACGTGCTCTCCTCCTATAGAGAATCCATCAGGTGCTTGTCCTGAAGAAATCTGTGCACACCGCGTCTCACAGTCAACGTCCCCCCGCTGTGCCTCTCTGACCCACTGAAGAAGTGGAGGAGTGACTGTGAGTGACTGATGAAAGTCTACTTCATATCTATCCATGAAGGATATCTGCAAAGCGGCTAGCTACTCTATCACCTCTCCAAGTAGCTGAATGCCCGTCCTCCTGCTGAGAGCATCAACTACTACATTCCCCTTTCCAAGAGTATAGATTATCTCAAAGTCATAGTCCTGGAGGAACTCGATCCATCTCCGTTGTCTCAGGTTCAGGTCCTTCTGCGAGAAGATGTACCTGAGACTCTGGTGGTCAGAATAGACTGTAAAGTGTTCGCCCATCAAATAGTGTCGCCACATCTTCAAGGAGAATACTACTGATGCTAACTCCAGGTCCTGGGTAGCGTAGTTATACTCATGCTACCTCAACTGTCATGATCCATAGGCAATCATTTCCCACTACTACATCAGGACACACCTGAGTCTGGTTCCTGATGCATCACAGTAGACTACGTACCCTACTCCCTCTTTTGGTAGCCTCAAGATGGGTGCACTGGTCAATCTCTGTCTCAGCTCCTGAAATCTCTGCTGACATCTATCTGACCACACGAAGGGTCTCCCCTTCTTCGTCAAAGCTGAAACTAGTGCTGCAACTCTGGAGAAGTCTGGCACAAATCTCCGGTAGTACCCAACCAAACCAAGGAAACTTCGCACCTCTGTCATACTCCTGGGTGGCTCCTAAGCTAGCACTACCTCAATCTTCATAGGATCCACCACAACTCCCGCCTCAGAGATGACATGTCCCAAGAAGTGGACCTCACGTATCCAGAACTGACACTTCGAGAGATTACCATAAAGTTGGTGCTCTCGGAGTGTGTCCATTACAACCCGCAAGTGGTAGGCATGCTTCTCCTCAGTAGTCGAGTATATCAATATGTCGTCGATGAAGACCAAGACAAATCGATCTAGGTAAGGCTGAAATATCCTGTTCATGAGACTCATGAACACTGCTGGAGCATTGGTTATGCTGAAAGGCATAACCAAGAACTCATACTGTCCATACCGACACCTGAAGGCCGTCTTCTGCACATCCTCGTCTCGAACTCTGAGCTGATGATAGCCTGACCCGAGGTCTATCTTCGAGAACCATCGTGATCCCTTGAGCTGATCGAAGAGGTCGTCAATCCTCGGTAGAGGATACTTGTTCCTTACGGTCACCTGGTTCAGGCGACGGTAATCGACACACAGTCGCAAGCTCTCGTCCGCCTTCTTGGCAAACAAAATCGGGGAAGCCCAGGGTGAAACACTGGGTCGAATGAATCCCTTGCCCTGCAAGTCCTCCAGCTGAACTCATAGCTCTCGAAGCTCAGCGGGATCCATCCAATATGCTGGAGTAGATATCGGGGTTGTCCCGGGTTACAGGTCAATATAGAAGTCTACCTCTCTGCGAGGAGGTAGTCCTGGAACGTCGTCGGGAAAAATGTCTGCATATTGATCCACCACTACAGGAAAACTCGGACTCCACACGTCAACTACTCCTAGGATGAGGCTAGCCAACTGATGAGTGATCGGTTGTCCTCTCCTCTACGTGAGTCCATCCTGCGCTGCAAAGGCTCCCTTCTCACCGGTGAAGGTGAACCTTCTCCCATCGGTGCGAACACACCGCACCTTGCGCCTAATACAGTCGATCTGAGCATGGACTGTAAATAACCAATCCATGCCCAAGATGGTATCGTAAGGCCTCGACGCCGCTACAAGAATATCGCAGTCGAAGCTCTCGCCTCCTAGAGTAAGCTCACACTACCGGCACCAATGCATAATCGTCGAGTCTGCTCCCGTAAGAATCTCTAGCCGTAAGGATTGAGCCAACGGCTCCGTCGGAATCTTTGAGCTCCAAACAAGGGCAGCGGCAATGAAAGAATGACTCGCTCCTGTGTCTATAAGAACTGCAGCAAAGGTGGAGTAGACACAGATAGTACCTCGAATCATCTCTGGTGCGCCGTGGTCGTAGGCCTCCACTTCCTAGAGCTGGGCATGTCTATGTCCGCCAGCTCCCTATGGTCAGGGTGGACCTCTTGGTGATGGTGGTGGTAGAGCCTCAAAGCATCGCCCACCACCTACTGCTCGGCCAGCTCCTCTGCCTCATCCGCCTGCTCCCTACGGACCGCCATGGTCGAACCTCTGCCTCTGCCTAGGTGGTCCCTCAACCGTTTTCTGCTCCTCTGCATGGCGGGTCGGACAGTCCCTAGCCATGTGGCCATGCCCGCCGCATGCATAGCACTGTCTGCTCCTCGGAAGGCTGGCTCTGCGCCGTGTGACCTGCACCTCTGAGCTAGTGTCCTGAGGTCATCCGCCTGAAGGTCTAGTCCACTTGGACCCCTGTGACATCCGTTGACTGCCAACTGCAGAAGACTCGGCTATAAGCCGCCCTGCGGTAGGTCTCGCTGCTGGTGTAGGCTCAGCAAGAAAGCTCTCCACGAGAAGGGATCGCTCCGGTACTCCTGCCTGCGTCGGAATGCTGAGGGAGATCATCGATGCCCTGATCTTATGCCTCAGTCCCTGCTTGAAGGTCCGGGCCTGGAAGAATGGGTCTCGTACCATGTTTGTGGAATAGCGTGAGAGATCGGTAAATCTCGTCGAGTATTGGGCTACCATCATGCTTCCCTACCGTAGCTGTAGTAGCTCCTGAATACGCACCGCACGAAGGGTGGATGAGACGAACTCCGAGAGAAAGAGGCTCTCGAAGTATGACCAAAGGAGAAATGCCTCGTCGTGCACCTGGCGCATCAGGCTCCATCATCTACCTGCTGTCGCATGTAGGAGAATCGCTGCAAGGATCACCATGAGGTCAGCTGGTGTCCCCACTAACCTGAAAACTCGTACAACAGCCTCCAGCCAATCCTCGGCTGCCTGAGGGTCCGTCTCCCCGCGGAACCTGGGCGATATCTGATGTTGAAACTCGTGCAGTGCATTAAGGCGTCGTGCACTCACAGCGGCTGGGGCTGGTGGCATCGGTGGCTCGGCGGGTAGAGGTACCGTCGGTGCCTCCACTGTAATAGGGCCCTGCATCGAGGCCTCGTCGCTCGGTGGGATGTCGTCTCACACAAAGCTCAGAACCCTAGCTAGCTGTCATCGTGGGGCCATCCTAAAAAGAAATAGGTGCGCCACGGTCAATACAGTATACCTGGTGAGCTGACACAAATTAATCACAAAGAAAATTTTTGAAACACACATGCAATCAATGTTTTCGTGCACTGAGTTGGAAATCAGAAGTCAGGGTCCTAGTGTATCGATACATCGGTTGTCGCACCAACACTGGACTTCCTGGACTGATAACCACACTCAATACCCTTAACACTATTCTTTACAAAGAAGAATGATCAGAGTCCTGAGTTCTGCGGTAGAACCAAACTCCTCTGATATCAATTTGTCACGACTCGTCCTCGGGACCCGTGTCGTGACTACCTCAAGCCCACCTTCCATAAGCCAGGGGCTGACGACTAGCACCAAAGGCGTAAATCCCGATATAAGGGAAGACATTGCCTTTATGTAAGAAAACAAACACCACAGAGTATGCAAGCAGAAGTACACACTGAGTAAACTGAGTACAAAAGTAAGTGCTGGAAAAGTAAATGGGCCAGAATACAAACCCAACTAAAGTAAAGTACAACTGAAAAGAAAGTACAACAACAGAAAAGTAAAGCAGTAACTCCGAGCCGTCCTCTGGTAATCCCATCTGAAGGGTGGGTACAGATAGTCCCCTCTGCTCCTCGGCTCCAGCCGTCCGCTCCGAGTACGTCCCGTCCAGTGATCCACCTCCAGGTACCGTCCATCTTTACGAGCTCCCACCTCGATCAGCGATGTCCGTCGTCTGCATCCAACACAACGAAGTGCAGGCATAACCCGTGTAGGGGTGAGTATACGCTACTCAGTAGGGACCCCGAGACCCCCGAAAGTCTCCCAGAATCCACGAAGGATAATCCACAAAGGAAAGATACAATCACGAAGTAACAACCAACACTACTTAGGTATATGTCCATACATATACCTAAGTCACCACTTCCAGCTCGGCTCCAGCACACGAGCCCCAGATACAACCCAGTCCACATAGGAAAAACATAACCCATTCCACATAGGAATTCACAACCCAATCCACACAGGAAAGCACAACCCAATCCACACAGGAAAGCACAACAATCTTATCGATGATAAAGATTTCAAGTCAAGACTCAGCTCACACAGGTATACTCTTCGTAAGGTGATAGAGATGATCAGATGTAGCCACTGATTCATCTAAGTTTTCGAACCCACATAGGATACAGGACCAGCTAAGTTGTTGGACCCACAAAGGATACAAGACCAGCTACTCTGCCGGACCCACGTAGGATACAAGTATAGAGTCAAATACTACCGGACCCACGTAGGATACAAGAACAGTAGTCACGTACTGCCGAACCCACATAGGATACAAGAACAGTAGTCATCGTCGTCGAACCCACATAGGATTCCAGTATGGTCGTCGTCGCTGCCGAACCCACGGAGGATCCCAGCACAGTCGTCATCATCGTCGCAGTCGCAGTCAGCTCTAGGGTTCTCGCACACAGAATTCTCGATTCCGGGAGGGTTCGCTCCACGAGCCAAGTGGGTCGATACATCAACTGAAACGTAGTCCGGAGTTGATGTATCCCAAAGTTCTGTCTCTTAAAAAGGAACTCAACATGACAGACGACGCGTCAATCGAACGCCCGGTCTGAGAGTTATTGGCCTTTTCGTCCCAGGGGCCCGGTTGGTTTTTAAGTCAAAACCAACCCGACCGTACTCCAACTGCATCCATACCTCGAGAGGAGTAAGCCAAAAGAACCTTCTCACTAATAGAAATCCAAAAAAGTTGACGGCACGTCAATCGGACGTTCGGAGCTCAAGTTATAAGCGTTTCCGCTCCGAAGGCCCGGTTGGTTTTGTGTTCGAACCAACCCATCCATACCCAAAGTTCTCCGAAACCTTGAATGTAATATCCCTAAACGACCGTCTCGATCCAAGGATCGCTACTCAACTAACGGTGCGTTGATCGGAGGTCCGTAACCCAAGTTATAGGCGTTTGAACGGATCTGTCCGAAAACAGGGGGTTCGGCCTCGGTCTGACCCGGCCCGATACCCTTGGGTCGGCCCGGCCCGGCGCGGGCGGTTCGGCCCGGTGCGGGCGCCTGCGTGCTGAGCGGACGTGGAAGGGGAGGATGCTGCCACCCCCTTCGAACCGAACGGCGGACCCGCGGGGGGTCCGCCCTTGCTGCGCTGTCCGGGGGTTCAAACCCCCGGTTTTCCTGGATCCGGCCGGCCGTAACGGCCGGTCGGTTGTGCCGCGCGGGACCTGTTGGTCCTGCCTCCTGTAGCACCGGCGGCCGACGGTTTCGGTCGCCGCCCTCTGCACCGTCGCGGCCTTAGACTGCGGCCCTTGTCCGACCGGCGCCGCGCGACGGCGCCGCGCCCCTCCACCGCGGCCCAACTCCGGTCGCGGCCCCTTTCGGTCTCAACGGTGCGGCGCGACGGCGCCGTGGCCCGCACTGGTAGCGGTTCCTCCGTTTCCGCGCGGTGCGACGGCACCGCGTCGCCTCCGTTCCAAGCCACGTAGGAGTTCAACAACAACAAGGGGGAGGAGGGTCGGTCGTGTTTGTGCGGTCCGACCTCCTCCCGTTATAACGATAACAAGCGGCTATTTAACGATGAACGTCAGAAATAACCACAAACGTAAAATCAAACCCCTACCTCGAAGAAGAGTTCGCGGAAGCTTGTGTCGCGGAAGCTTGCATCACGGAAGACGGCGTCGCAGGGAAATGCTCCATATACGATGACGGAGTTCGTCCGAGGAAGAAAAGGAGTTTCTCTTTCTTTGATGCGGGAAGAAGAACGAAGGAAGGCGCGTCGAAGAAGGGAACGCCGTCAGACACCGACTGCGGAGAGAAGAAGAGACGGCTCGTCGATCTCTCCTTGCGGAGATGGCGTTCTTCGTTGAAGCCTTGACGTTCTTCGTGTTCCTCAAACTTAGAGAATTCTCTCCCAAGAACTCCACACAATGATACAACAATAATAAAATAAGGCTTTTGCCTTATTTTATTACTCATGCCAACATTTTTCAAAATTCAAAACTTGAATTCACCTAATTAATTAAACATGTGTTGTCAAATTAATTAGGTGTTTAATTGACATGCATTAATGTGGAAGAGTTACAATTTTAAGGGGGTTCCAAAATTTATGAGGGGGTTTAGGGGAATTGAAGGGATGGGGCTCGTGTGGGCCCCACCTCACTAATATCCTTCCAAGTGGAGTTAGGATGTAGTGGGTCCCAGCCCAACTTCTACACATAGGTTATTATTACTTAGAATAGAAATAAAATTGTAGTGCAAATTTTATTTCACTCTTCAGTTAACCCATTTATTTAACAACACCCCCCGAGCAAACGCAACTCCAGAAAAGGTCTTCCAAAGCAATTACTGGCGCTGCTGTTTCATCGGTGCCCTCAGATTTCGATTCCGAGCACTGGTTCAAAAGTTAGGAAAACTCGCTCGTTCGTTCACTGAACTTACCCGAGTTAAACTTCGGAAATTGATTCCGGGCACACCGGGCCTCGGAATCAGGTGCCGTCAGAAACTGCGTACTCAAAAAATCCCAAAGAAATTAAGAAAAAAAATTCTTGAAATTTATGGGTCTTTACAAGAGAGGGAGAGTCTCTCATCATAGACTATTTAATCAGTTATGAATGAGATCATCTCTCTCATCATACTTTCTAGAGAGAGTCTCTCCATCTCTTGTGGAGATCCATGTTCTACCTTCAAGCATCAAAAGCAGAAGATCGCAGTTATAGTTGGGATGTCGAAGAGATCGACTGATTACCACACTAGTACCCATAATTCAATGATTGGCACCCACGCAGATTTTTGAAGAAAATGTGGATGATCTAGAGGGATTCTGTTATGGATCCTTCAAGTGACGATCACCAATGATGAATCGAATCTACCGTGTCTTGTGATCTGAATAAGTATGTTATCAGTTTTTTATTTACATGCTCTTTTAATTTAAGTCAGATACTCGGACCTTATCGGGGCTCAGATTGTCGGTGATGACAGGTTCCATCATCCCGTCGATAAAAAATTTAAAATCCCTGGCTCACTGACTTCGGTTGTGGGCCTCGGTACCTTCAATTGATACCATAACATTCACATATTTTTTTAAATTAGATAATAATATTATTATTAAAATAATATTTATTTTATTATAATAATAATATAAAAACAATAATTATTTTTTGATTATAAAAATTTTATTATTATTAAAAAAAAAGCTAAGTTGCCTTTGGATTTTGAAAAACAATAGAATATTTTGAGTTTGTTTTGGGAGGAAAATTTGAAAAACTCAAAAGGAGGAATCTTCAAATTTTTTTAAAAAATATAGTGGAAAACGGGGGATGGGGAAGTACATTTAAAAAATAGATTGATTTTTTAAAATAAAGGAAATCAATGAAGGGGAGGGAATGCCAGACCCACCGCCTCACCTCCGTATCGCTGACCTCCCCTCGCAGAGGCCGCCACCAGCCATGCCGATCGGATCTTCCACCATGTCAACCTATTGTGGCCTTCCCGACTCACCTCAGGCCAAAACCCACCCAACCGAATCTCTCCAGCTGGTACCCCCTTCAGCCACTTCTTGGTCACGCCACCACCCGCCGATAGGGTCGCCGCCTTGAGCAGCCCCGTGACCTTCTTCCCATTGCACAGCAGTGTCGGGATCGATCCTTCCACCCCCCATTCTTGCTGGACCATTCCAGGTCGGCCAATCCCTTGCCCTGGGCCGACGCCCTCCATTACAGCAGCTTCCGACCGGTGGTGTGCTGGCCTTCGGCCACCTCCCGGATGGGCCTGTAGACACCCCTCGCTCCTGTCCACACCGTCCACCCCTCTCGGTGCCATCCTGCCTCCCTACGAGCTGTCCAGATCTGAACCATTGAGAGGCATGAGCCGGACATTCTGCTTCACCAAATCATGTGGATCCAATCTTAGACAACCCAACGGTACCGTAATATATCTTTATAGGACCCGAAACGCTTTGGAAATGGCTTGGGCATGTTTTCCCCACCCGGATGAAATTTGGAAGGACCTGCCACACCCATATTATCCCTGCAATGGGTTTTCCGTGTCCCACACTAATTAAATTAATATTTTCAGTTAATTTAATTTTATAATCATATGAAAATTACTGAAAATATTAATTTTGTTTAGAAAAATTAAATTTTAATACCCGGGGTTTGAAATTAATTTAATTTTGGTATAAAATTGTAATAATTAATTAAATAAATAAGAATGAAAATTATATTAATTAGCGGACTTATAATAATAAATTATTTGAATTATTCAATTCATTAAATTTAATCAATTTTACCCTCGTACTTATTAAATATAATTTAATTTTATCGCGCATTAGTTTACCCGACTAGTGGTCTTGAGCACCGCCCTTTTGTATGTCATCATTTATTAATATAATTTATTATTATAAATGCATCTGATGTTTGTAATTAATTAATTGATGTTTTGTGCAACGTCATTATTTTCAGAAAAAAATTATAAGGGCCTACGTGTACAATTCACCTGATGTACAATTACACCCATAGCTCCCCTCACATGTGCGTGAGTATTATTATATTTTAGATTTAGATGGTGTACGATGTGGATTCCACTATGATGATGCGGTGGACGTTGACCAAGATGATGCAAGATGCGAAGTAGACCCTACCAAGATGAGGTAGTACACCAAGACGTAATGTGGACCCCACAAAGACTTGGCGATACTCGAGATGACCAGTAGACATACAAGAGCTGCATCACGAGTCAATATATGACTCAGGTATGATGCCTCTAGGTCGTTTTAGATGCTCAATAACAATCAAATAGTAGTTTAACTTTATGCATTTATTTATTATTTTATGCAATTTTATAACAATGGGAAAATACCTAAAATAAAAAATAATAAAATTCACAAAGAAGCAACGTGTGTTTTTCTATTAATGCTTAGTTGTGAGCGCGACAACATAGATGAACAAGATTAATAGAAATAGATTACATTCGTTGAGAGAAAAACACAAAAAACCCCTCAAATAAATATTATGTCTTTACCACCTTCCATTATTCAAAATTTAACAAAACCGGGCGTTTGAGGTTTTAGTCATATCATGGCTAAGGGTGACTCTTACTACAAGGGGGTTCATATGAGAATGGTGGGTATACATAACTAATGTGGTACCGAGGATTATCCAAATATAACATTCTATCATATTAGAGGCAAGCGTTGAGTAAATCATTTTATGATTTTGGAATGTGGGACTTCACTCAACATACCAAGGAACCACGAGTTAATGCATTTAGCTAGCCAAAAGCGCCTACCTTAAACCCTCCAAGTAGTGGCATAGACATAGCTTGTATACTATTATGGGAGTATCAGGGATCATTTTCCACTAGAATACTCAAGATACATTGTATTATGATTCTAGTATAGAGGGTTCCTAGAATTTGATAAAAATTATGGAAGTCCTTTAATGATATGATTAATAAATAATTTCTAATTTGGTAATCAAAATAAATATACTAATCTAATAAAGTTTTTTTGTAGAAAAATTGAAAGCAATATCACAAGAAAACTACGATAAATTTTGGACAACGTAATTGTCCAAACTATCACTAAATTCCATGTATAGTATAATCAATTGCGCACATTACTACTATATAAAAAATTCAAGGTGATGGAGTCCCTAACTGTTAATCGACCTTAGGAAGAGAGGGTGTAAAATTACTTACAGGAGACTCATGAATCAAGGTTATGATGGCTATATCATAATTATATCATCAACGACTGATGTTTGTATCATATACAGCATCAGATCATGCATGATATCACATGTAGTCTCATCTCCAAGATGTTTGTGAGGGGAAAGTGAAGAAAGTTTTTAATGTGATGATTACACTTGCTCTGTGTAAACATGAATGACATACTATGATCTTTCATGAAATCTCATTCTTATACCCAATAACTCCAGTTTCGTTTAAGTGTACAAATGAATATGACAAAGTAGACGCTTCATTACCTTTTAGGCAAGCTTTTCCAAGTAATAAGACTTTTTAAACAAAGTACCATCTTTAGTTATTATGGAAAATGTATTGAAAGAAAAAGGCGAAAATGACAATGAAAAGTTAAGTCAAAGGAACCTTCATACATTCCTTTAAATAAAGTAGGTTTTTTATTTAATAAGATCTTATTTTCATCACATAACTTGAAATAAATTATGGATTTTTAAAAATGCAATGAACTGAATTGAATAAGAAAAAACTCGCTTCTTCTTCAGTGTACACCAAATAAATGAATCCGTCCTAACATAACTTTTTTTTGTATTTAATACAGTATGCTAATCAAATATGTGTATTGAAATACAGAAATCATGCATCTATAGAAACATTACAAGAAGTAAGGTGACTTCTCCACATAGTAGAGAAAGGGTGATTCCTAAGATAGTGGTGAGAAACACATAACTTCTATTTTCCAAGTGAATGATTCTATTTGAACAAGTTGTTGATTATAACCAAAAAAATTATCTCACGCGCCCTTTGGACATAATAAGGCATTATCCCAACTTCAAGAATGAATGTTGTTTGTGGTAATATACAAAAAAATACATCAGTGATACATTAATTGTAACATACCGACCTAGCTCATCTCTAAGATGGTGGCTGGACTAGTCTGTCACATGACCCCAGGCGCGCCTCCCCATCCGCTAAAGGCTACCAACTAGCAGTGAGGGTCTCGAGAGGTGAAAATGGGGAGACTATACCCACATATCAGAGTTCCACAACTTTATTACAGAGTATAAGTAAAAGAAAACAATGGAAGTCACAAATGAATAATAGACTGTGACAAAAGAAAAAATAAATACTTGACAAAGCCAAAGAAGAAAAAATAAATACTTGAAAAATTATCAGAAGACAATATTTAACAAATTAATAAAAATTTCCAATGCCAAATTATAAACCAGATGAATGCATGTCGTGGTGATGATACATACCGACTACAGTAAACAATACAACATGCTTGACAACATATAGAAATAATAAAGAAAAGACTGCACTGCCCCATGGGTGATCTCCTTGAGAATCTCGAGCTCCAACTCCGTCCTTTTCTCCTAAATCCCAGAAACGAATAACACAACATGAGAAATCAATCATCGTCCATGGTCCTGCGAATAGGAAAAGTCTACTCGGGTACCCCAGTGCAATGGTGGCCTGAGTAGGGTGTGAGATATAAATCTCAGTAGGTTGGATCCACCGGTGTCTAACCCAATCCGGACAATTAATTGAAAATTAAAAAGTGTTCCATATAAAATAATGGTGTGTGATATCAATTAAAACAAGAAACTTGTTCGGGGATCCTAAACGGACACCCTTCCCATACCACCTACTTCGGCCTAAGCCGGTAATCTGAAACGTGTACCTGTAAGAACCAGGAATAATATTTATATATAAAAAGGATAGAAAACTGAAGGAAAACAAAAAGGAAACATACCCTAATGCTAGTGCTTTAACATCAAGTTTAATATATGTATCAACAAAGAGTGTCATAGGACATTAGAAAGGTGTCACAAAACACAAGGGAAACCAAACATCATCTTTATTATCATTATGTTCAAGTTGTAGACTTGGAGTCCAAGCCTGTCCCAAAAGCTATCACTTAGGTACATCTTTCAAATTACCCTATACCACCGAGCCAGTCCAACGAAATATTTTGAAAGACCAAGTATCTCTCGGGGAATGGCTTTACCCTAATCCCTTTCCAGTATCACACAGAAGGGGTCGTGTATCACCAGAGGATTTGCATAGCCACTTTTCCAATGAGTCCATCCTCAATAATCCCTTTGGGAACTGGTATCACTCATAGGTATTTAGAAATCCCAGGGAAATCAAAACAACATCATCATTGTCTCAAGCGAATAAGTTTATAATGCAGGTCAAACCACTAGAATAGGGAAACACAATTTGGTACTTGCATGTACAATAGAATGTAAACAAAATAATATAGCCTAAACATGCCTCAATGATTGTTTATCAATGAAATTAAATAGTACAAGATAACCAACTTGTTCAAGCATGGTATTCAACTCAAACGATCCCATTACATTTCTAACTTAAAGAACAAGGCAAGAGGGAATTTAGGCGGGGAACACCCAAAAGGGGTGTCCAAGAGGCAAGGAGAACACCCCAGATGGGTTACTCCATAAAAGAAGTCCAAAAAAGATATGTTGAACAAACTAGACAATTTAATAAGCGATAACAAGGCATCACCAGTGGTTGCAGAGAGCTTCACTATGATTAGACATGACATAGGTAACGAACTAAAAAAGAGAGGGTAGACACCCTATATTGGTCATCCTAATTAAAAGTTGAGTCACACAATTAAGAGGTGTCTTGGGTCTTCTATAAATTTTCAGAGAAGCAAAATCAATTAGAAATATCCAATAATATTCATGTTCAATTAGGTCATTTAACAATTATAATTTCAAGCATAAAGAGTCACAAGACATTAAGGTAGAAAGCCTAAAAGTCTACTACTACATTTTTATTTTGAAGAAAGATCACCTCCATTGGAGGATTTGAATTATAAAACAAGTCATTAGTTTGTCAAAAAATTTATTTAGTGATATTTAACCTTTATTTTAACACTCATTCAACACTAAACAAAAGAAATAAGCCAACAACTAAAAAGAATCATAAATCATCATTGTGAGTTTTCGCAGACAGTGCACCTCCGTTGGAGGGGTTTTATTATAAGACCACAAATTTCTTATCAAGTAATAATTTATCACATTTAACAATTTTATCAGAAATCACACGCAATTCACATTAAAAATTCATTGAATCTATACTTTACTGTATTATGTAAAAACTAATAAAAATGCAGTAAGAAAACAATTAATGATATAACTTGATGCATTCTTTAAATTAAAAGGCAATGGAATGGGATCCAACCTCAAGTGGAACTAAGCCATCCACTCTGGCCCTTCATGCTTTCTAACTAAAGGATAATTCTCCCCCACTAGGTATACAAACATTCACATACATTCACAGACACAAAGCCCCTATGCACACACTTGTATGGCCATGGGCATGCAGAAAGAGATCCTTACATATACACTTATATGCACATGCCTATCTCCACCAACATACACATGAATTTATAAATATGTATGTGGGAACACCCAGCCCCATACGTGCATAATCACTGTCATGGGTGAATACAAACGTAACAGCGGAACCCACATAAGTATACTACCTTACCTATGCACACACAGGCTTATCACCATTGACATGGCGACTCAAATCCAACGTGAAGGGATCAATGCACTACACAGAAGACACTAGGAACCTCAAAACACATAAAGGACACTACATAACCAGTGTGAAACCAACCAACGACATTAAACCCTTACCTTGAGTGTTAGTGACAAACCAAATCGAGATGAAACCACGTGAAACCAACCAACACCCAAACAATTACTAGGGAGTAAACAAAACATAAGGGCCCCAACTCAAGAGGTGCGGAATAGGAAGAAACCACAAAAACTTACCTCAGAACAAAAACGACGGGCCTAAATCACTGGAACCACCTTGACTTCGACGACGATTGTCGGGATGCTCACCAATGAGACCCGAGAGGCCTTCCATACAAACCTATAAAAAAACAAACTGAAAAAGGAATCAACCCTAACCGTAGGAATTTTTCCAAATCCCACCGGGTGAAGAAGAGTTTGATGCGAAGCTGGAAATTGAGAGGATAATGGAGAGATAGACTTATCATGGAGATTCGGTGAAGAATCAGAAGAAATCTGACCAGATTGGAGCTAGGGGAGAGGAGGTCGTGTAGGGGAGGTCGTCACGCTGAAGGGGAAATTGAAAGGGAGGGGTATATCCTATTTGATAGGGGAGGAGAACCCTTTGGACTTCTCCAAAAAAACAAAAACAAAAAGAAAAGAAAAGAAACCCTAATTAAAATAAAAAATAGTAAAATTAATAATAATAATAATAATAATAATACCATCATTAAAATATGTATTTATTGTTTCTTTAATAATTCATTTAATTTCAATTAATTTATTTTCATTTAAATTTTTTAATTTTATGAATTTATCTTCTTTTAAAAAGAACACACATTTTAGGGGGGGTTCCGACTCTCGAAAAGGCATTTTGACAGTCCATTTTAAAAATGTCCTGACCAGTTAATGAAACAATTAATTTAATTCACTTTTTCATCTTGTTCAAAATGTGGAATGTTACAACCTTCCCACCTTAGAACTTATCATCCTTGAAAATCCTCCATGAACAACGTAACCTTCAAACGATCAACAACGTCATGGAGTCTCAAACAAAAGGTCATGTTGTGTCTCCAACCGCCCAATGCACCTTTAGAAATTGGTTAGGAATGCCACACATAACTCATTAAGATCTGTTCCAAATCTAATTTTCCAACAAAAAACTGAGATGATAACCATCCAAACAAGTTCAGCTTGAGACACGTTCAGCAAGAGACACAACCATGTCATCGTGTCATTAAACATCTAGTCAAAGTTACCTCACACCTTGGGCTTTAACTTTAGAAAGAGGAAAATTATCCATCAATCATAAATCCCATGTCGAGGAAGATTTTAATGAAAGGACTTGGTTGACAAAAACCACACTTCCATCCTAAGGAATCTCTATGAGAAAATTAAACTATCCATACATGAGGGTTTAAACGAGAAAAA
Organism: Viscum album; assembly: GCA_963277665.1. Classification (NCBI taxonomy): domain Eukaryota; kingdom Viridiplantae; phylum Streptophyta; class Magnoliopsida; order Santalales; family Viscaceae; genus Viscum; species Viscum album. The sequence goes on from OY728121.1 coordinate 430,197,374, forward strand.
ATCTACAGGTTCTATTCCCAAGACTTTTACATTTATTCACATTTATCTTTTGATTAAAAATTTATAAGGTTTAAAATAAACATCATTTACCCATTTTAAAACATACAGTAGATACTTGATTTAGCCAATGCCCCCAGTGGAAAGCATGTCACTAAAAGCAGCTAACACTAAGCAACAAACTATAACACTGATGCATGGCACATTAATAATAGAGATATGCTAATAATCACAAAATAATTCTACAAGGAAAGCATTCTAGTAAATGGGCAGCATGAAAACATTATATCATGAAAAATAAATACAAAACATGGCATACATTTAAGGCACTCAATCATATTGGCCAAAAAATTAAAATGCAACTACATGGCATGGAACAATGCATGGAAGATTAATTCCTATGTTCCTAATATGATGCATGAAATGATTGACCCTTACCTTGATAATCCAAGGGTAATAAACCATAAACAACATAAATTCATAAGAATCAGATTTCACACCATTCACTCAAGGTGAAATCATATCAACTCTAATGTCAAAAAGCATGAACGTCAATTCTCAGCCCTGACCACTTGGTCATTTCCAGTACGTGGGGTGATCAGTCCCAAACAAATATATTAACCAAGCACTGAAACATTCCTAGTCTCATGTATAACAAACCAAAATAGTAATACGAAGGAAAATAATCCTATGATACCACTTTGTACCATACCGACTAGGCTCACCTATAAGATAATTGTCATACCGGAGGGTCACATGACCTTAGGTGTGCCTCCCCATATTCCAGAGGCTTTTGACTAGCAGCGAGGGCATTAGGAGGTGATAGTGGGGATAATATACGCTTTTATCAGAGTTTTATAGCTGTATAATAATGTATAAGTAAAAGAAAATAGCGGAAACAACAAATGAATAATAGATAGTGGCGGAAGAAAAAAATAAATGCGTGAGAAAGTAATGGAAGACAAAATAAATACATGAAAAAGAAGTGAATGAAAATATTTATAAAATTAATAAAAGTGGCCAATAATAAATTATACAGGAGATGAATGCATGTCATGGTGATGATACATACTGAGAGCAGTAAATAATACAACATGGTTGAAAACATATATAAATAATAAAGAAAAGACAACAATGGACCATGAGAGATCTCCTTGAGCATATTGAGCTCCAGCTCGGTCCTTTTCTCCCAACTCCCTCACATGAACAACACAACATGAGCAATCAATCATTTTCCATAGTCTTGCGAACAAGAAAATTCTACTTGGGTACCCCAGTACAATGGATTCCCAAGTAGGGTGTGAGATATAAATCTCAGTAGGCTGGCACCACCGATATCTAACCTAATACAGACAATGAATTTCAAATTAAAAAGTTTTCCACATAAAAAAATGGTGTGTGATAGAAATTAAAACTAGAAACTTGATCTGGGTTCTTAAACATACACCCTTCCAATACCACCTACTTCAACCTAAGTTGATAATCTGAAATGAGAACCTGGATGAAGCAGGGTGTATATTTATATATAAAATGCTATAAAACCAAAGGAAAACAGATGAAAACACACCCGAAGAGAGTTATTTAACTTCTTGTCTAATATATGTATAAAAAAAGAGTGTCATAGGACATCAAAAAGGTTTCACAAACCACATGGGAAATAAAAAAACAACTTTATTATCATTATGTTCATGTTGTAGAGTATGAGTTTGAGCCCATCCTAGAAGTAATTGCTTCGGTACATCCTTCAAATTACCTAATACCATTGAACCCATCCAATTAAATCTTTAGAAACACCAAGTACCGCCTGGGGAATGAATTTAACATGAGCCCATCCTTGTATCACGCATAAGGGGTTGAGTATCACACAAGGCTTGGAGTATCCACTTCTCCAATGATTTTTTCCTCAATAATCCCTATGGAAACCTGTATCACTCATTGGTATTTAGAAATCCCATGTAAACCAAATAGAATCATTATTTTCTGAAGCAAATAAGTATAGAATGGAGTTCAAACCACTAGAAAAGGGCATCACAATTTGGCACTTTCATGTTCAATAGAATGTAAACAAAAGAAAATGGCCTAAACATACCTCAATGAAAGGTTATAAATGACATTAAATAGTACAAAGTAACATACTTGTTCAAGAAGGGAATTCATCTCAAACTATCCCATTACATTTATAATATAAAGAATAAAGAAAGAGTGAATTTAGGTGGGGCACACAAAAAAGGGGTGGCCAAGAGGCAAGGAGAACACCCTAGACATGTTTCTCCATAAACGAAGGCCAAAAAATCTCTATTGAACAAAAGTGAAAATTTAATAAAAGATAATAAGGCATAACCTAAATGTTACAACAAGCTTCAAAAAGATGTGACATGATAGAAGCGACAAAGTAAGGACTAGATGGTAGACACCCTATACTGGTCATCCTAATTAAAAGTTGAGTCACACACCTTGGAGGTGTCTTGGGTCTTCTATTATTTTTCAAATAAGCAATGCTATTTAGATATAACCAATAAGAGTGATGTACAAGAATGTCATTTAAGAATTATAATGTCATGCATAAAGATTCATAAGACATTAAGGAAGGAAAGCATAAAATTCTACTACTGTATTTTTATCTTGAAGACAGTTCACCTCCATTGGAGGAGTTTTATTAAAAAACATGTCATTAAAATATCAAAAAATTAATTTAGTGATATTTAACATTTATTTTAAAACTCGATCAGAAATAAACCAAAGAAATAATCTAAGTAACTAAAAAGAATCATAAATCATCACTGTGAGTTTTTACAGACAACACACCTACTTTGGATGGGTTTTATTATAAAATCATGAATTTCTTATCAAGAAATAATTTATCACATTTAACACTTTAATTTCAAATCACACTCAATTCACATTAAAAAAGAATTTAATCTATAAATTAATGCATTATATAAAAACCAATAAAAGTGTAGTAAGAAAATAATTAAAGATATAAATTGATGTAATATTTAAATTAAAAGGCAACAGAATGGGATCCTACCTCAAGTGGAAATAATCCATCCACTCCGGACCTTCATTCTTTCTACGAAAAGGTTGCTACTCCCCCACTAGGCATACACACTTTCACATTCATGAAAGAATACCTAGCCCCTACACACACACCCTCATAGCCATGTGCATGCACACGGGGATCCATACATATATGATCATATGAATATACCCATCTCCACCCACCTTCACCTGCATTTATATATATGTAAATGGGCACACCTATCCATATCTATGCATAATCACTATCGTGGGTGACTACAAACGTAACGGGGGAACCCACATATATATACTTACTTACCTATGCACACATAGGCGACTCACCCTTGACTTGGATACTTGAAACAAATTAAAAGGGATAAAAACACTACACAAAGGACACTAGGAACCTCAAAACACATATAGGATTCTACATAACAAGTTTGAAACCAACCAACGACATTAAACTCTTACCTCGAGTGTCGGTGATGAACCAAATCAAGACGAAACCACATGAAACCAACCAACAGCCTAACGATTAAATAAAAGGGAGTGAAGAACACATAAAGACCCTATTTCAAGAGGTTTGAAACAATAATCAACCACAAAAACTTGCATCAGAACAAAAATGGTGGTCCCAAATCACACGAACCGCCTTTCCTTTGGCGACAGTTGTCGGAACATGCACCAATGAGATCCGAGAGGCCTTCCACACTGACCTTGAACAAAAAAAAACCGAAAATGAATTCAACACTAACCATAGGAGTTTAGCTGAATCCCACTGGGTGACAAAGAGGCCGATAAAATTCTAGAAATTGAGAGGATAAGGCAAATGGAGAGAGACTAAGCACTGAGATTTGGGGAAGAATCAGATGAAATATGGTTGAATTTGAGTGATGGGAGAGGAGGCCATGGAGGGGAGGTCGTCACACTGAAGGGGAAACCACGGGGGAGGGGTGTATCATGTATGAGAGGGGAGGAGACCCCATTGGTATTCTCAAAAATAAAATAAAAAATAAACACTAATTAAAATAAAAAATATAAAATTAATAAAAAAATTAATAATAATAATAATAACAGTAATAATCTTATTACCATCATTAAAATATTTATTTATTATTTCATTCATTTTTTATTTAATTTCAATTAATTCATTTTCATTTCAAAATTTTAATTTAATTAATTTAACTTCTTTAAAAAAGAACACACGTTATAGGGGGTTCTGACTCTCTGAAAGACATTTTGACTCTCCATTTAAAAAATCCATCCCATCTAATGAAAAATTTAATTTCATGCCCTTTTTCATAAAGTTCAATACATGTAATGTTATATTAATAAAATGAAAATAATGATGAATATAAAAATTTAATATTTTTACCCAGTTGTGGAAATATAATTCTCTGTCAATAAAAACAATAGGCCGACATAAAAGAAATATCCAGTCTAGTTTTTAGGCTTGGCACAACAAAATAATTTTAGTATTTTTGACATTTTTAGTTTGGATAAAGATACATTTATAAATAATGGTATGTCACAAAGCTCTTGGAATTATTTCAAAAATTTAGTGTGAACTATTTCAAGGGAAATATAGTGGTAAATATACTTCATAAGATTCCATTAAGGAATGTGATAGTGAAGTATAAGCATGGTCACTAGATATGAGTTTCTTCGTATTGGCATGCTGAAGGATATCTCGACCAAGAATTCATCAATCATGATAATGTAGTGTGGAGTAATTCTTAAATGTACATTACCTTATCTATATCATGGTATTGATGTTCATAAAGGGGATTGATGATGAGTTTTACATGTTAACATTGATCTACAAACATGTATCATGGTGAAATTCCTAAACACAAATTTTATACATCAAAGTTATGATGTAAGTAGTATCAATGTTACACTCAGTAGTAACTTCCATCATATTTCAAGACATGATTCACAAATAACAGTGTAAACCCATAATCAATATGCAAACTAAAAATGATAAATCAATATCATATCACTAATTGTATGAAAGAAATCCATAATGTCATAGTACATGTGTATAGATGCAAAAAGTTTGTTTGGATATAAACAAACATGCATCAAGATAAACACATGGTTCATATAAGTAATTATCCTAACATTTTCTTAGGATATTACCTAAATCTGTAAGAAAGAAATGAGGTATTCAAGTGATAGGTTTCCTTTCTATACAAGGGTCCACTTCATTATTGGAGATAGTGGGAGATGGATTGACTTGTATTTAGTCAATGCTAGATATGCACAAGTAATAGGCATAGGAACAAGATCGATAACTGCTTGTGGACTAGGATTTTTCCAAAGACACATACCCTACAGGATGGTTAAGAACCATGGTGATGGTTTTGAATTCAACACGGTTAGTGATAAATTATTCCTTAAGAATAACAATTCCTACAAGTGGGTAGTATATAGTAATTATATAAAATTGAAAAGGCCAATTAAAATTAAATAATATATTCCATGTATCAACATTAAAAGGGGCTTATATATTTAATACTGTAGTTGGTATTCATGTGTGTTGACACATGGATGGTAAAAGCATGGTACCCATAAGGCTATATTGGAAATTCCAAGTCGATATGCTTAAATCCATTTGAATTTTACATGTCATAGATAACTTATAAGATCATTATATTTTCCATTTTATGTCAAGATCAAATTTTATAGATGGTGTCTATATGACCAAACCAGAAAGAAATGATGAAACCATTGAATGAAAATAAGGGTATCAAGTTACTGAAATTAAATTCTGGATTAATGTAAGTAAGAAAATATTAGAACATTAATTCAGAATAAATCTTTTCCATGTATCTACCAATGGTTAGTGGTAGATCCATAGTTTTCCAAGAGAAATATGTTTGAAAATATATAGAAAATAGATATTGGTGTGGCAGTTATATAAAATCATAATGAAAGTACTTCTCTTGTGATTGAATTAAAGTAGAAACCTAAGTATTAGGGAACATGATCTATTGAGGTAGATCTAATGGTTTATTGAACCTAGTCAATCTTACATAAACTAACATGGTATTGAAAAATACAAGTGGAAACAATTCATGTTATGAATTTTTGCTAATATCACATGGAGTGATCTATTCTAGTTGTCATGTTTAGAACATGGGAGGATATTAAAGTTGGTAGTTGAGTTCTATATGGTTTAGTGATGTATCAATCACGCATGCCATGATATGTAAAAAAAATTAATATTGCTAGGATATAATTTAGAGTAGGAAGATATAAATTATATCCAAGATAACTTCAAGTGAAGCAGTCACCACTATCATATTGTACTTTGGAAAGTACAAATGATAAATACCTAGTATATGGAAAAGGATACTAATTATTATGGGATATGAACTAGTCTTCTTCAGATCAACATGATCTAATATCATAGTTATGATAAGGTGTTCATCAAGACATGATAATATAATCCAGTGGTAGTCATACCTACAAATACTGAGTACGCTGCATCTTCTATGGAATCTATGAAGTAGTTATTAAATGAAATGATTTGTTCCAATTCATGGAATCACACCTAGTAAGAAAATAATTATCAAAATGTTAATTATGATATTAATACTATCCAAGATATTAGGTATTTATAATGAACAAAAGGGATATATTAGGGGATACCATCTCTTGATAATTTTTACTCAAAGAGATGAGGTCGCATATAGAAGAATAGCCATGGGATAGAAATGTTGTAGACCCAGTAGCTAAAGCTGTTACTCTACAGAAACATGATCTTCATCATGTGAGTATCTAAAATATATGGTTAGAAAGTTGGATTTAGTGAAATTGGGAGTGTTGAAATAGTGGGTTCTATAGACCCAACTATGTAGTAATTTTGATTACCATTTCCTGTATACATTTAGGTATACATTATGTATTCATACCAGTATAGTGTAGAATTTTCTACATCCACTATGTAATGGAAATTTCTTAGATTAATTGTTGTTCCAAAAGGTTATAGCATATCCAAGGATATAATGAGAACCTCATGATACAATGACATTAATATAAAACTAATGTTATATGGTCTAGATGCATCATACTAATTTGACACAGTTGATGTTTGACAATCAGGTGCTGGGGGATCATAAGAATTGATTATTCTTCTCATGATGTTCTCACTTGACGATCTCTAGTAGTGAGTTAATGAGGACATAACTGATAATAGGAACACCACATGTTTTTAGTGTCATTGGTTGTTCCTATCTACAACATGTGTATTAGTCTCCTGACTAGAGATAATAACCAATGTGTTCCATTTTATTGCATACTTTTATGAAAGAAAAAAACCATGATATTGAAATGGGGGAAAGGTAGCTTATGTTGGGTGCCTCATTAGTGGTATGACATTGGATGAATGGTCAAGAAAATATTTTCCTCTTCCAAGTTAAGGAAGTTGTATATCTCAGGTATGGTTTATCAGGATGGTGATACCATCATATGTCTTTGGCCAATGTAGTAGAAAGTTAAATCCATCTAGATAGAACAACAAAAAAGAAATAAATAAAAATATACAGACACAAGTGTGCATCCTATATCATAAGATATCAAGGTGGAAAGAGATTATAGTATGCAATACATGTTCATAGGTTAGTAGTCATTGGTATCACTATCCTTACCTCTTTAAGGGCCTTGATGGGTTTCTAGACTCTGCGATTGGTCTATGAATTTTATTAATTGCTATCAAGATAAGGTCCTAGAGGGTCACACACAATAGCATATTTAAGAATCCACCCTATTAAGTCGAATATAAATATTGGACATTGTGGGCACCACCACGAGGTACGAGTGTTGTACAAGGTATCAATCACCCACAATTAAATAAATTCATTATTATTGAAGTTATTAATAATTGAGATTGAATTTATTTAATGTATTTAACAATTAAGTAAATATGAAAAAATATTATTCGAACAAATATTATTTTAATATTCAAGGTTCGTTTAATATTAAATGGGATCGGAGAGTCGAGTTAAATGGCTCGGTTTAATCATATAATATATTTTATATATATTAAAAGTATGTGATACATTATTAGTAATATTTATTATTTAGTTTAGCTTGCCATAATTATTATTCAATGGATGTTAAATTTATGAGGTTTAGGGAACCATACCTGGTGTTTTGAATCATCCACTATAAATAGAGAGAGAGATGATCTATCATCATGGAATATTAATTTATGAATGAGAGAATATATCTCCTCCAACTTTATAGAGAGATATTCTCTCCCTCTCATGTGGAAATCCAAGTTCCGCCTTCAATCATTGAAGGTAGAGGATCACAGTGATCATTAAGACATCAAAGATATCGATAGATTGTCGCGCTAGCACCTAGAATTCTACGATCGGGCCTTCCGAAGATATTTGAAGAATGTGTGGATGATCTAGAGGGATCATTATATGGATTCGTCAAGCAACAATTGCAAAAGACGAGTTGTAGTTGACCACACCTTTAGATCTGAATAGGTAAGTTATCAAATTCTATTTACGTGATTTGTAAATATAGATGATATACTCAGACAATAATGGGGCTCGGAATGTCAATGACGAAATGTTTAGTAGTCCTGTTGATGAAAAATTTAAAATCCCAAACCCACTAGCTTCCACTTCTAGCCATGGTACCTTCAAAACTAAACCACATAGATGATCCAAATGAGAAAAAATACCTTTAAAATAGTGGATTTGACAAAATCCTCTGTAGATTCATTATAGAAAGAGAGATTACCAATGACATTGAGTAATTCTATATAGTCTAATGTGGTTCTCATCAATCTAGGACTAGGCTCTCCCACCAAATTAGGAGGCTGAGTTATTACTAACAACCATGATACATGAATATGTGTAAATCACCAAGAAATGTCATGTATTCCAAATCCATGAAAAAAAATTCATTATCCACCAGAATTACTACATACAAATAAATATTCCTGTAAATTATATGTATGTTGATTGGATTTTGTGGGGCTACATCCCCCAGCCACATATACGTCATTCAAGTACATCCTTTATTATACTGACTTCTTATCCAAATGCATTGAGGAAATAACCCTCAAGGATCTCAGGATGAAAAATATCATCAAATACATGATGTACATATCATCACTAGGTATAGGGTCCCCCACATAATATTGATGGAAAAAAAACCAACATATATTTCATGGAGTTTAAGAAATTATACCAGGAGTACAACATCAAATCCAATCACTCATCCCGCTATTATGCACTAGAAAATGGACAGATAGAATCATTTAATAATATTTTTTCAAATATACTCCAGAAGAATGGGAATAAAGATAAGAAGTCATATACAAGAAAATCTTATCTATTATTAGTGGGCCTACCATATCACCACATGTACTACTACCCATGGAACACTGTACTCATTACTATACGAGACCGAGCCAGTGCTACCAAAATATGCCCATCCACCATTTCTTGAAATATCCATTTGCGAACAATATTTGGATGATGATAAATTGTAGAAACAAATAGATGAGATGAGTAAGCTTGATGAGAATAGTTTTTGTACATTTCATAACCATGAATTCCATTAGAATAGGATAAAAAAAGCCTTCAATGAAAAGGACTTCCTCTCTCCATTCATCCAAGGAAACTATTATTGTAACTTGGAACCCCAATAATAATAGGTTAAATGCCTCAAAAGATGGAACACAAATTGGGAGGGACTTATATCATACATAAATTCTATGATTTTAGATCCCACCCATTGGACATAAAAGATGGTGAATTTATCACAACCCTCCCCCACCCATGTGAGGTTTCTCAAGAAATTCATTACAAAGCATTCATAAAATGACTCTCGTCCTGGTTTCATAATGTTAAAATATAAAATGTGTCCTAACCCTAGGAATTTAAACCATACAATGAATGTCCTCACCACAAGATTCTAAACTACCAAGATCCCCCAATGGTTCATCTTCATTCACGTCAGGTGACCCTCTTCCTGGCTGCAAGATGTTAAAAATACACTATGTCTTACATCCTTACCAAATAAAGTTAAACTATATGGAATAATTCCTTACAACATGACATTAATATTCACTGAATATGACCTCACCACATGATGTTAAACTACAAATATCCCTACAGTGATACTTTTCTTTCATTTCGGGTGATTCAAAACCTTACCACAAGACGTTAAACTAAATAGATGATTTCTTTGTCACATGACATTAAATTGAATGGGATTATATAACTACATAAAACATTATTCTCATTTCGATGATATATTTTGAGATTCCAAAATCCTATATCTTGGTCCAGCCACCATAAGATACAAAATTCCCATGTACTATTCTTAATCACCTCTATATAATGAGAAGGACCATTTCCATTCCTTATTTCTCAGAATGATCATAGTTCATATTACCTCATGAATATTAGTAAGTTATTCCCTACATGAATATGGAATATCATCTCACAACAGGGTCATCATGGTCTTGAATTCTAGACCGTAAAAGGAATACCACGATTCCTCACTGCATAGCATTAAAATGCACTATTGATGTCCTTTAATAGAAATAAAAATGCCCAAACCTATAGACCTTACCTAAGAGGAACACTATTGTTGGTTCTGGTTTCCTACCACAACTCTATTAAAGAACTATATGTGGATTTATTACTTCAATCTAATTATACATAGTGACTCCCATATTTCCATCCTTAGGGTTCAACTGCAATACACCCTTTTCACATCAGAGATCCTATGCCCTTGTCATACAACATTAAACTACATGGATCCTCAAAAACTACATGTTTCTTGATTCCTATCATCACATGATATATATTGACGCGAGATCTCCAATCATAGGGCCAAATACAACAAGCAACAGAAAGAAATTCCCACCTTCATGTACAAGTAAGACCTATCTAGAGAGTTTCACATTCCGAGAACTACATGTGGATTGATTCCTACCATCGTAAGATATAAAGTGATGCACATATCTCCAATCATGGCCCCGACTATAACATCCAATTAAAATTCACCCCAAATTCATGAAGGATTATTTGTACATGTTCATTTTTCCTATGTATGATTCATATCAGAATACATACTACTAGTGCATATAATATATCTTGCACAATATTTCATGTTGGTTACCACATCACTACTACATGATATTAAACTGCAAGGAAAAAATGCATCCTTACCACATGACATTAAATTTCATGGAAAATGGCTTGGTTGTATGACATAAAATCTACATGAAAAATTCTTCTCCGCTACATGATGTAAAAAGATACATATCCTCACAAATTATCACCCCTTATCATTGGTCCATAAGAACCTTACCCCAAATAATAGGGGCATGGGGTTCTTCCATCATATTCCAAGAAAGTCATTTCATAAATCACAATTCATGTATCAAGTACCTCACATTTACATAAACCTTCCAGGGACCATGGAAAATGATACATGACTTCAAGGGGTACTTTGTTTGACTATTCATGTATGCATATGTCCCATGAATATGAACATATGGTTGTTAGAAAAATGTACCACTCTGCAAAAAGGAATTTTTGATCCTCATGAACCTAACATCACTATGTTGGAACTCAGAACCTAAGTGTGTTCTGGGTTATCCCTAGTATGATTATCCCATTTCATTTCTCAGGACCTAAAAACCTCGATCCATGATTTAAATTAATTTTTATATCCCACTCAAAAGGATGCTGATGTGCTCTTGACGATGGGTATCCTAATTAGGGTCTTTTGTAACATCCCCATCATATTAGGTCTATGTGTGTCATGACCATAAACATGATGGACTATAATAAAATTTTTATGACCTTATACTATATAAATTTATAATTAAAATCATAGGACACTAAACTGTAATAAAAATATACAAAAAACTTGTCATGTTGAGAACCTGCACATGGAATCCTTAGAAAAAGTGATGCATTTTCTCACTAACCTATTTATCCCTAGAGTTTAGTAATTTTTTTTTCCAAAATAGATAAGTCATAAATCTAATAGTTCCAACTTTTTATCCCTAGTAAAATCCGAATCTATGATAACTAAGTCCCTAGTTAAGGAAAAATTTAGAGCAATTATTTGTTACATTTCTTCGCTAATAGATTATATCTGCTAGGTGGTGACCCAAAATTTAGGGTGCTTGAAACATTATTCAAAATTAAACTTTTCATAGGTCACAGATCATGATTTGATAACCTTCTATTACCATAAAAATTATATGGCCCATGGAAGAGGATACTAAGATTTAAGGGAACCTTTTATTGACTATGCATGCCTATCTATGGCTCTTGAATATGCAACTAGAGTCGTCAACCCAATGTGTCACTCTATAAAAATGGATTTCTGATCCCTATTAGACCTGACATCACTGTAGTAGAACTCAACACCTCTGTGTGTTCTATGAAATTCATAATATGATTATCCCATATCATACATCAAAATCAAACACTTTAAACCCCAATTTAAATTCCCTATACCAAACTATTGAAGTGGATTTGACATCCTTGATGTTAGCTAACCTTGTTTTGTACCCTTTCTATAAGAAGTGATGTGACACTCCATTCACAAACATTGTGATATCCCACACCCCATTATTTGAAACAACATGGAATAGGGATCCAATATCAAAATTAAAGACATAAACTACCTTGGGGTATCAGAAGTTCTCCTAGATTGCCTTTCATTCTTAACCTAACCACATAATATGGACATTTGAGTCATGAAAAATATTTAATGGACCTAGAAAAGAAGTGGAGATCATCATTTATTAACCATGTTTTCGATGTATAAGGGTTTTTACCTACCAACTAAAAGAATCTCATCTTTTACAGAAAGAAACCTCAATCATTTTGAGCCTCAGTAATGATATGGAGTAATCAAGCACATTATAGTGTTATGGATTATCCCCATCATATCTGAATCATCCCATATTCATTGACTCAAACTTTTGGGTTATGACTTAAAAAACCCATATTATAACTATTTAGGTGGACCTAGTATTGATATTATTTCACCTCAACCAATATCATCACCAAAAATCTTCTATGATACTTATAGAAGAATGGGGGAACCTCCGTTTGACAATGCTACCGAAAAATAGGGGCTTTGACCTACTGAGAAGAGAAATTTCCTCCTAGAATTAAAGGTGTTTTGATCCTCACTAGACTCAACAAAAACAAGACAAGACTCATCACCCCTTTTGGTAATTTGGGTAATTTAGAGAATGAATTCCCCATATTAAATAGTCATACAAAATTTCATGGAATCAAGAATCTAAACTACACACTATTAAATATTCTGAGATAAAAGACCCTAAACTAATGTAATAGATATTCTGAGCTTAAAGACCTGAAAATTAAAGCAGTAGACAATTCAAGATAAAACCCACCAAAAGTAAAGTGGTAGAAGGTCCGAGATAAATGACTATAAACTACATTGATAAAATGTTCGAGTAAAAAGACCCTAAAATACATCGATATAAGTTCCGAGCTAAAATATTTTAAAATACCTCATAAGATAAATTTTTTCAAAAAGAATGGAATGGATAAAAAGCATCTTAGGTACAACATATGGCCTCAAAAAAATCAATATTTTCTCTCTAAGAATATGGGTTTTGAAAAAAGATAGATAGCTATCCATCCAAGACATATATCCTACCCATATTTTCTGGTTGCAAGTCAGGTAATCTAAAGATTTCTGAAGAATACATATCAGTGGGGAATCTCATGTTGGTGGAATTAATGGGTATTTCATGAGAATAATTTATTATGATTTAAATATTCATATCCAAACATTCAAGTTTACTTGATATTATGAAAATTATGGGTATAATTGAAGATTAATTTGGCATCAGACTACTGAAATTTCATGAACATCATAATTAAAGGAGAATTTGACAACAATATATAAATATCAGGATCTCCCATGAAACCTTTGAAGACATTCATGTATCCCTATGGATGAAGCTCAAGAAATTGAAGAAATTTAGTTCATGGATGATTATAATTGGGTCCTAGGAAAAATATGTTTGGAAAATTAGTTCTCATAAGAAGATATCACAAACATATCTCATAATCAGTTCTTGAGGGAGGGTCTTGCGATACAGTCACACAATAGAGACATGGTGAAAGATCTATAAGAATTGAGTCTCCAATGAATGAAAATCTCTCTTATCTCTTACCTATAGGGCATGCGATGGAATTCTAAACATCAAAAAGAAGACCAAACATCACCTTATATGCCAATTTGAAAAGATCTAAAGCCTCAGGCGGGCATTTAGTTTCCTCAAATTCAATCCCAGGACTCCGCAGACATCACTCCTCAAAAGGGGGAAGGGGGACATTTTTTAAATACTTCTAAATGAGAATTGGAAAATACACAAAGGAATAAATACTTGAATATGAATATTATTTTCCCTAGAAAACAATAGATGTAGTGGTGGACAAAACTTGCAGATCATATAAGCCTATAAGAGATATGTGATAATGACACTTGTAGAATGTCATAGAGAGGATCCATGAACAAGACATAACCTACATTGGATCCATTAGAGACCATTTATAATGTCCTTATTCTCTTTAGAAGGAATCCTAGACAATCAATGATCATGCAGTTAATGACTGGTGAGAACCCCAGAGTCATGAGGCTTGTCAAATAGTGTACACTATAAAATCCATCCAAAAATACTTGTAAAATAAGAAGAAAATTTCCAAAAAGTTGTGAGCCTCTTTAAGCCTTAAATATTGTGTGACACATCCAAGACACCACATACCCCCATAAAAATGTCCTCATTATCATTAAAAATATAATTGGAATTTCACCCTTTCCAGGTATATGGTACTAGAGATATTCAAGAGGACTTGTGCTCCCCCTCAAGATCCAAAGACAAATAGAAGGGTTTGTCCAAGATAATTCCCACAAATCACCATAAGACCCCGTTTTGGTCATGTGATGAATAAAACATGGGTAGGATTATTTTCATTAACAACACTCATGAAAACATGAGAGACCCCATGAAACCACCCATGCTTTACATACATCAATAATGCATCTTTTTAGATTAATACTCATTACATTACCCGAATAGATACTCGAGGACCGTAATAGTTTAGTGACCATGGAATCTTGGAATTGAAAATTATATTCAACATATCCCATAAAGACCTTATCCATTTGTACTTATACTTACAACATTTATTTATGACCAGGATAAAGGAATCATAAGAAAAGGGTTATCACATATAATCAGTAAGGGAAAATCAAGGGTGATAACATAAGAAAAAGGGAATAAGAGCATGAAAATAACTTTTAAAAACTATATCATACATATCAAATATCATGATATCAATTTATAGAATTATCGTAGTTGTTTACAAATAATCACAGAATTTATTCCATGGGAAAATTACATAATACATTAAAATGTTGAATATGAATAATTATAGAAAATAATTTTCATATTAGTAAATAATCATTTACAAGACCATCATAATAGAAAATGGCTATACCTGAGCTTGGTTCACTCCCTATTCTAGTCATAAATTACTAAACTGAGTATAATCACATTTCATTCATGTATTACTAAACAGATTTCACATCCCATTATAGTCACGTCTATCTCAAGAGATATAAACAATTACCTAATACATTGGTGGAATATATAATTCCTTCTAATCCAATTATTAAAACCACACATATGTGTTCCAAAATAATATAATCAATTCATCATATCGGATCCCATGAAAAAAATGGGTTTCATAAACATCATTCAATCATATCACAAACCATGGAAAGAAATGAGATTCATATATATCATTCCATCATAAACATAGACCAACCATATAAATAATAAGGATAAAATCCCTAAAAAAATATTCCCATTAAAACATAAGTGACATTAAATAATTTTATTATGAATGTAAATTAGTCTTGAGATATCCCTTGAAAATAATTATTGTGAAAAATATTCTTTCTTGTTTTAAAATGTTTTATTTTCTTAAAATGAAATCCTATTTTAGAAGAAAAAATTTTATTTGAAAATAACCTTGTATGATTTAATGGTAATATTATATGAATTAAGTCATCATGAAAGTATAATAATCCATTCATATTGAATTTTTTATAAAACATTCCATTCATATTTTTTCATAAAAAATCACAATGTAACTCGTTTGGAAAATGAAAAAAATTCCCTTTAAAATTATATAGTAAAAGAAAAAATGTCTAAAAATTAAATTAAAAACCATAATATATTTATAAAATCATATTTGATAAAAATTTTAGTAAAAATGTACATGGAATATAATTTTTTCCCAATTGAGTGTTAAAGCAAAACAATCCCAAATATTGATGAGATTATGAAATATATACTCATCATTTTATAATTAGTATATTCGTATTCCCCCTGAAATAAATAAAAATATTTGGATAATAAAACATACTAAACATAGGGATAATACTCATAAAATACATTAATTAGTATTATATACACCACATATAATAAATAAGTACTGTATAAGGCATGTGCCCCATAGAAATAAAAGTATTATATAAATCCCTTACATTATGTCTCCACTTCGGTCATTCTCATGAAAAAATATTGTTTAATAAATGTAAGATTATTTATATCCATTATAGAGATGTATTCAATTATATAATACTATATATTCTTTACTTATGGCCTTTTATTACCCATTTATTAACAATTTTCTTGTTAAAGTTATGTTTCAAGTAATGACTTCTTTTTTTCTTGCATGTGTTTTGATTTTTTTATATTTTTGGCCCTCTTAAAAATTTAATTATTTAATAATATCTATAATAAAATCCATGATATAAATATCATACATATTGAAAACATAAATATTTATAATAATCCATAAAACATAAAAATGAAATACACAGTTCAAGGATACGGTAGGCTGTACATACGCATGAACGTTGTTTTAATTTTCTTGTCATATTAAAATAAAGAAAATTATATGATATATGTTCATTATAGATTAATTTTTATCTTATATATATAATATATATTAATAAAACTTTTCCATATTACCATCTATATCAAATATATAAGCAATGTGGATCACATCATATTGCAAAGATGGTAAGTCATATTTACGCATGAATGATGTTATCATTCCACAAAAGATTAGGTTGTAAAAAGTTAGATATGATATTATCATTCAAGAAGAATAATTACTTCATAAATATAAAATCTAATCATGAAACCCATCATAACTCTTAGTCATAATATATGTTGATGGAAAATGGATTGTATCGCTACATAGAGACAGTAGGCTGTTAGTACGCATGAGCGATACTGTCATTTCTTATTTGATGTGAAATGGGATGTATAGTGTTGTGTTCACAATAATAATAAAATTTCAGGACATAGATTATTCAGAAGATATTATTTTATAATATATATATAATATATTTAGAGGTGGTATAGAAGAGTAGAAAAAGCGAGTGATCGGTTAGAGAGATTACTTCTTCCAAATGGATCCATTAGATCACCTCTAAAGGTCTCTAGAGATGGAATTTTGATAATAAAATAACCTCTATAAGGTTTCTAGGTAAATTTAGAATTGAATTTGGTAGAGTTAATTGGATCAAGAAGGCTTAATGGGATGCTATGATGTGAGGGAGTAGGTACACCTTAATAATTGAGGCGATGGTCCCTTTTTGAATTTATAATAGTATTAATTTATAATAAATTCAATCTAAATAAAAATAAATAAAAAATGAAATAAATTTGAATTTAATATATTATAATGTTTTAATATCATCAAATAATATTTTTTACAAGTATTGGTTTTATTGTAACCTTATTCTTTTAATTAACACTTAGTTAACCCATTTTATTTTAATTACGGTAAAAAATTCATTAATAATATAACATTTTAATTTTTTAATTATATGGTGTAAATTCTCTATAAAAAGTAAATTTATTATATTTGAGAACATAACATAATCAATTTTTAAATATTAATGTTTTTTATGATTTTCAAATATTTGAAAAATATATTGTTTTCATAAAATATCCTTAGTTTCAATTTTGATGCAATTCATTACATTAACTTTAAGAAAATATAAATAGCAATAAAACATAGAAAAAACATTTAATAAAATCTTATTATGTCATAATAACCTATAATTTTTTTTGTAGGACTTCAATTTAACTCAAATTAAATCTCTTTTTTCATTTTATATATCATTAATTTGATTTTTTCCATTGGTTGAATAATTATCATATCATACATTTTAAGATAAATATTTATTCACTAAAAATTATTAATAAATCATTATGGTGAATATAAATCATTTATATTTACAAATTATATTTATAAGAAAATATTTATTTTGTAAACCCCTATATGAAAAATTATATAGTTATTAAAAACTTGAATGTGACAACACTGAGTACGCATTAAATAAAATATTTTAAAATTCATAAATTTTTCCATGTGGCTTAAAATAACCAAAAATTCATAAAATGGATGATTATGGTTGAGATATACTCAAAAGATAAGATTTATTCAAGAGTTTTTATTTTTTATAGCTTCTTAAATTTTTAAATAAAATCATTTTATTGATTTTGCCTCTCTTTTCACAAGCACCATATCAGTGTTACATATGAATTAAAGGTAATTATCTCAAATTAAAAAATGTAACTTAAATTAAAATCATAAAAATTAATAAATAAAGCTTAATATAATCGTTTATATTCGTTCATAACATAATTTAGTTCTCGTGTGGACATATTAGATAAATTTAAGACAAGGAGAGTGACATTTTTATATTTCATTGATTTAAATATTATATAAGTGATTTTAATGGACATGTATCCAATAAAAAACTTAAATTATATCTTTATGTGTTAAGGGTCTAATTATATTCATTAAATAAAATTTTCTTCTTGTATTAATGTCATTTTATAGTCTTTATCATTTTACTTTTAACCTAAATTACTCAATTTACCCTTTATTATGATAACAAAATTGATCATGTTTACTATTCATATTGGAAAAAAATTAATTGGATCTATTCACTAAATTTTTAATGTAGGATTCTAAATTTTGAATACATTTTTCAAAATTCATAAAATAGATTTAAATAATTTAATTTATAATAAAACTGTTAAAATTATATGAAAAATAGTTTTTTGAAATACTATCCTATTAAAAAATAAAATGATTTTATAATTAATTAATGCAAACAATAATTTTAAAAATAAATAATTTCATTATTTTAAATAAAAATTTAAGGATTAAAATTAAAAAATAATCAAAAAGGAAAATTTTCTATGTTATGGCTTTAAAATAAAATATAGCTTTCAATAAAAATCAGTATTTTCATTATTCATCAAAACATTAAACTTGTCAGAAAAATACCAAAATTTAACCCAAAGTAAATTATGATATCCAACATCCTATGAAGAAGTCTTTTTTTCAAGAAGAATATATTAAATGTTCAACAACTAGATTTTTAACAAGTGGGTCATCAAAAGGTGGCAAAAGTACCTTTTTAGAAAAATACATCTTTTATGTATAAAATTGGATTTGTTCTTATATAATAATTATAAAACATATAAGATGATTTTAAAAAAATTATATTTAATAATATATATATATTTTTATTTAATATAATCCAAAAATGGTTTTTTGTTTATTTATTTGTATAAAACAGACTTCCGCACATTTAAATAGTTTTTCCATAAATCTGTTACTTTTATTTTTAAAAAATGTATACATTAACATGTAATTAATTTCTAGAGAATTATATATACATTTGTAAAAAAAAATTTCCTAAACATTTTAATCCTGTTCGTACATGACATTATAACTTCCAGGCTATATTTGTTTCTTTAAATAATTAAAATAATAAAATGTTGTTTCATAAAAACTCAATGTTTCATGTAACACAAGCTATGTCGATGTTGCATATGACAAAACACATCAAAAAAAATTATTTAAACAAAATCAATTTCATAAAAATTTTGGTGAGTTACATTCTACAGCCCTTAAAATGAATTTCTACCTTGAAATTCATCTAGGTTATCAAATATTTAATACTTGAATGTTTTTTCATAAAACCACACATCCTAAAAATGAATAATGAAACCCCCTTTTATAAAGGTAAATTTGGAAATGTAATGGTTACACAAGGTAACTCATAACTAGGTTTCTAGGTAGGATAACCTAGGTGAAATGTAAAAACATGGATATGGGGGAGAAATCTAACTATCAACTTCTGATAGAGAGTGATTGAGGACATGATCATGAGAACATTAAAATGCACAATGCCACAAATCTATGATGATTTAAGGGACCATTTTATTGTTAAGAAAATAAGGTACTAATATAATATTTTTTGTTTCAATATTCTTTCTTAGAGTTGAATAATTTTCATTAGAAGAAATACTTACTTGATTCTATTAAATATTATAATCATAATATCATTGTTTCATTATTCCTGAATTAATTTCCACACCATCTAATATTCAATGAAATGAAGGTGAATTTTTCATTTATAAATTATTATAATATCATAAGATCCATAAATTAAATGATATGTCATTTCATATGTATTTAGTTAACATCTATATATGTTATGCAATATGCATAAATCCTCATAAACAGAGATAAAAATTTAATCTATAAATCCACATCGAAATTTCATTGTTAACATTCCAATAAATGTTTACCTTTATGATCCTTTGAAATGATTAAAATCCAAAAATATGAAAATATGGTAACTTAATTTCATATCATTAATCCCCCAAACAACTTTTTGTAGATCTTAATTACCACATTCCAAACATCTGAAGTTTATTATAATATATTCTCTTGAAATATGGTAATAACTTGAATAACCATAAAACCATATAAATGACATGAATTCTTTAAAAAATTATCTCTTTTCACATAACATAAATCTAAAAATTCTATAAACTCACAAGTGAGTGATCAAAAGGCAGCACAATTGGTTTTTTTTAAAAATACGTCTTTTATGAAAATAATTTGATTTGTTCTTATATAATAATTACATAACACATAAGATGAATTTCAAAAATTAAATTTAATATACTATATATATATAATTAACATAATCCAAAAGCGTTGTTTATTTATTTATGAATATAAAACATACTTTTGCACATTTAAATAGTTTTTCAATAAATCTATTGATTTTATTTTTTAAAAATTTCTACATTAAATAATAATTAATTTTTTAGAGAATTATATATACATGTGTAAACACTATTTCATAAATCAGTTAATCCTCTTCATACCTGCCATTCTAACATCAAGTCTATATTTTCTTATTTAAATAATTTAAATAATAAAATTTTGTTTCATAAAAACTCAATGATTTATGTAACATAAGATAAATCAGTGTTTCTTAAAACAAAATAAATCTAATAGATAAAATTATTTAAAAAAACTATTTCATAAAAATTTTGGGGGTTACTTCCTACAACCCTTAAAAAGGATTTCTCCCTTGAAATTAAGTTGGGTAATAAAAATTTTAATACTTGAAAGTTCCGTTCATAAAATCACACATAATTAAAATGAATATTAAACCCCCATTTTAAGAAGGTAAAGATGGAAATTTAATGGTTACCAAAGGTAACTCATAACTGGGTTTCCACATGGGATAACATAGGTGGTAAGTGAAAACATGGATATAGAAGAGAAATATGACAATAAACTTTTGATGGAGAGTGATTGTGAACATGATCAGGAGAATGTTGAAAATCACAATTCCACAAATCTGTGATGATATTAAGGACCACTTGATTCATTATAAAATAAGGTACTAGGATAATAAAATTTTTTTCAATATCTTTTCCTTAGAGTTGAATAATTTTTATGAGGATAAATACTTACTTGATTTCATTAAATTTTATAAGAATAATATAAACCTTTCATTGTGCCTTGATTGATTTCCAATTTATCTCACATTCCATGAAATGAATGTGAATTTTTCATTTATAAATCATTTTATGATCATAAGATCCATAAATTAAATTATAGGACATTCCATATGTCTTTAGCTAACATCACAACATATGTTATCCAATATGAATAAATCCTCACATAGAGAGATAATAATTTAATCTCTAAAACCACATCCAAATTTAAATTTAAACATTATAATAAATGGTTACCCATATGATCCTTGTTAATTATTAAAATAAAAAAAATATGAAAATAAGGTAACTAAATTTTATATAATTAATCCCCCAAACAACTTGATGTAGATCTTAATTGTCACATACCAAACATCTGAAGTCCATTATCATGTATTCTCTTGAAATATAGTTAAAACTTTAATAACCATAAAACCATAGAAATAACATGAATTCTTTAAAAAATTAACCCTTTCCTCATTCCATAAATCTGAAAATTATATACACTCACAAGTGAGTCACCAAAAGGTGAAAAAACCACCTTTTTAGAAAAATGAATCTTGTATGCATAAAATTGGAGTTGTTCTTATATAATAATTGTAAAACACATAATATTAATTTAAAAAAATTATATTTAATATATTATTTATATATAATTAATATAATCCAAAAAGGATTGTTTGTTTATTTATTAGTATAAAACACATGTATGCTCATTTAAATAGTTTTTCAATAAATATGTTTCTTTTATTTTAAAAAATGTTTTACATTAATTTAAAATTAATTTGTTAGATAATTATATATACATGTGTAAAAAATATTTCATAAATCAATTATTGATGTTCATACCTACCATTCTAACTTCCATGCTATATTTCTCTTGTTTAAAAAATTAAAATAAAAAATGTTTTTTCATAGAAACTCAATGTTTCGTGTAACACAATCTAGGCCATTGTTGCGTATAAAAAAAAGGCATCAATGAAATAAAATTATTTTGAAAAATATATATTTCATAAAAATTTAGGGTTTTTACATTCTGCATCCCATAAAATGAATTTCTACCTTGAAATTAGTATGGGTAATTAAAATTTTAATACTTGAAAGTTCCTTTCATAAAATCACACATCCTAAAAATGAATACCAAAACCGCCTTTTAAAAAGTTAAAGTTGGAAATGTAATGGTTACCCAAGGTAACTCATAAAAGGTTTTTAGATAGGATAACATAGGTGGAAAGTGAAAACATGGATATGGGGGAGAAATCTAACTATCAACTAGAGATGGAGAGTGATTGAGAATATTATCATGAGAACATTGATAATCCCAATGAAAAAAATCTACAATGATCTAATGGACCATTTTATTCATAAGAAAATAAGGTATTGGGAAAATATTTTTATTTTCAATATTTTTTCCTTAGAGTTGAACAATTTTCATGAGAATAAATACTTACATGATTTTATTAAATTTTATATGAATTATATCATTCTTTCATTGTGCCTTGATTGATTTCCACTTCATCTCAAATTCCATGAAATGAAGGTGAATTTTTCATTTATAAATCATTATAAGATCATAAGATCCATAAATTAAATGATAGGTCATTCTATATGTCTTTAGTTAACATCACAATATATGTTATCCAATACGCATAAATCCCCATATAGAGAGATAATAATTTAATCTCTAAAACCACATAAAAATTTCAATGTAAACATTCCAATAAATGGTTACCTTTATGATTCAGGGAAATTATTAAAATCCAAAACTATGAATATAAGGTAACTAAATTTCATATCATTAGTCCCCCAACAAAATTTTTGAAGCTCTTAATTGTCACATTCCAAAAATCTGATGTCTATTCTCATATATTCTCTTAAAATATAGTAATAACTTGAATAACCATAAACCATATAAATGGCATTAATTCTTTCAAAAATTAACTATTTCCACATAATATAAATCCAAAAAATTCTATAAACTCACAGGTGAATCATCAAAACATGAAACAACTTCTTTCCTAAAAAATACGTCTTTTATAAAAATAATTGGATTTGTTCTTATATCATAATTATAAAACACATAACATTAATTTAAAAAATTAAATTGAATATATTATATAATTATATATTTAATTAATATAATACAAAAAGGGTTTTTTTTTGAGTATAAAACATAATTATGAACATTTAAATAGTTTTTCAATAAATCTGTTGATTTTATTTTTAAAAAAAATCAACAATAATTATTAATTAATTTGTTATAGATTTATATATACATGTGTAAAAACTATATCATAAATCAGTTAATCTAGTTCATACCCTCCATTCTAAATTCCAGGATATATTTTTATTTTTTAAATAAATAAAATAATAAAATGTTGTTTCATAGAAATTAAATGATCAATTTAACACAAGATAAGTCGATGTTTCTTAAAAAAAGACATACACGAAATTAAATTATTTAAAAAAACTATTTCATAAAATTTTTTGAGTGTTACATTCTACAAACCTTAAAATGAATTTCTCCCTTGAAATTTAGTTGGGTAATTTAAATTTTAATACTTGAATGTTCCTTTCATAAAATCACACATCATAAAAATAAATACTAAAACCCCCTTTTAAGAAGGTAAAGATGGAAATGTAATGGTTACCCAAGGTAAATCATAACTAAGTTTCCACATAGGATAACGTAGGTGGAATGTGAAAACATGGATATAGAATAGAAATATGACTATCAACTTCTGAGGGAGAGTGATTGAGAACATGATCCGGAGAACGTTGACAATCACAATGCCACAAATCTGTGATGATATAAGGCCCTAGCCTTAAACATTACATAATATTGAATTATGTTAATAATTCAAATTGAGGATCTTTTCAGCTCTAGATCATTATATAATTAGGTCATAACATATACATAACAACTTGAATATTACATGTAGACACTTTTACTCACTATCCATTTTTTTTCATAAAAACACTATTAAAAAAAGAAACATGTCTAGTTCTATGTTTTAGACAACATGATTTTTAATTGATCCCATCCTTGACCCTATTCAACTTTAATTCCTATGACAAAACATTTTAAAACATGGGATAATCATATACAACTTAGTAAGGAATACATAAAGAAGAAAAATGTTAGTTTTTTAAAACAACATGTAAACCATGAATGCTTTATCATAAATTAATACTTTTCACCTTAAAGAATTGGTAAAAAAATTCACTGAATATAATCTCATTTCTTACCGTATTTATAACCAAAATATTACCATAAAGCCTATAGAAAACAACTTACAGCATATAAAGCTAACTTGGGACATAAACATACTTAAATGGAATAACCATACGGTCGACTTCCAAACATATCACTAAATGGAATATCCACATGGCTGTCTTCCATACCCAATGAATTGGAGGTTATAACTTAACCACCCATCCTTGGTTTATCACAGAATCACCCTTCATTTGGTTTATCATGTAACCATCTGTCATTGGTTTATCACGTAACCACCCATCAAATGTTGAAGTACTATTATATAATCATAAATCATAAAACATTAAAAATATCAAAATTTCACTAATAAAATTTCATTTGAAATCGCAAGAAATAATTTCATGATATTGAAATACAAAATTCATTTCAAAAACCAAAAACAACCAAAAAGGGAATAAGAGATTTCTTTTCCTTTTAAAAACATTAAGGCTTATAGAGGAATCCAAATAACGATTACAGTGGCAGAGATGTCATTGTCACTACATACATTAAAAACATTTCTTTTTTTTCATTTTGTAAAATGATTAATAGAAAAAATATTCCCTTTGAATGAAAGTAAAAGTCAAAATGGGTTTATTATACACTGTATAGAAGAAGGAGGTGTATATTATCAGAATATGCCTCAACAAATAGAGATTGAGACGAAGTCCCTTACAATGATCATTTTGTAAATAAAATAGATCGATTATATGTATTCACTATAAGTACACATAAAGAAATTATAAATACAAGATAATATATTTAAAGTTATATCTCACATAAACATAAAACTACATAATAAAAAAGTAGAAGTTTAACCCAAATAATGGAAATTGGGTTAAGAAGTTCCCTTACCTTGTGTCCAACTTGACTCGTTCATTCTTTAATTTCCTAAATAATAAAAATAAGTTAATTTATACTTGATTAAAAATAAATTCCATGTTTATTATTCCTTTTATATCACTTATTACCATGTTATAAAAATTACATAATTATTTAAGTTAATATCAGTCGTTTTGTTGATATTGGGTACTTGAGTCGAAAATGATATTGTTATAATTACAATTTGTCTATGTGGTCAAAATTTCATTATCTACAGAGTATTATTCACATATATATGACATATATCCAGTATATATGTATTTATAATATTCCATAACATTTGGAGATACTAAATGAAATGCACCGTTCATGGAGATGGTAAATCATACGTACACATGAACACTACTTTCATTTCTATTTCATATTTAATGGAATGAAAACGTAATGATACATAGTTATATTATAATTAGAGAATAATATAATATTTTATATTTTTTATATAATTTAATTAAATCCATCCTTTATATGTTCCTTGTATGGAATTAACGAATCATATCACTATGAGGGGGCGGTAGTCCGCACTTCCTCAAATGAAATTATCATGTTTACACATCATGAAAATAAAAAAGGTATATTTTAAATAAAAATTTCAGAAGCATAAATACAATATAAACATAATATATACCATATAAATACAGTTCCATCATAATGGCCACCATGAGAGTAATTAGGAGATAATTGAACAATCCTCGTTTCATGAGGCTGTAGTTCGCCATCCATAGAAACAGTATGATCTAAATCCATTAGATGGATGTGTTTATAAGTTTAGTTAAAATATTTATCATAAAAAAATACTAGTATATTGAGGATAATTGTGTTGTTATGTAATCAAATAATAAGAATAGAATAGGGAGTGAAGAATTAGAATATTGGAAACAAACTTTATAGAAGACACAACCTTGTAAAAATGGTAACTATGATTAATTTGAGCGAAAAGGATTTCTTGAATTTCATTATTCATAAGTTAATGAATCTAGGATGAAAAAAGGATGTTGGGAGCTTATTGGAGCATATTTTTTATGATACAAGGGGCTTGAGAGGTGCGAGTAAGGTTTTAAATGTGGTGGCCTTTTATAAAAGGGAGGAGGGGTACTTTAGGAATGTCTGGAGGGATTATTTTATTAAAAACCGAATTTCGGTTTTCATAAGGTCAAAAACTAATTTAATTAAAAGATAAGATGAGTATTGTTCGAAATAATATCAACCAATATGTTCTAGAAAAGTTTTGGATTCAAATTTAACCTTATCATAGAGCTTTAATGCTTAGTTAACTAATTTAACTATTACCATGTCTTCTTGTATATTCATACTATATTGTTAAAATAGTTACCATAAAATTACAATAGAAACTTTAGTGGTTACTTAATGACATTTAAAACATTATATATGTTATTGGGAATAATATTAGATCTTTAGGACTGTTATATAATTTAATAAAATATTATTTTTTTATAAACTCATTTATGTAATTGTTTATACTATTCATAGCACGACTTTTTAAAAATCCATAACAACTTGAATATTTCGACAAAAAATAATAAATTAAAATATAACAAGTCATAATAATCCTTAAAATTAGTGGATGACATAAAAAGTTTAAAAATAAATTTATTTTAATATTTATAATATCATTTATTTAAATTTTTCATTAATAAGGTAATCACTACATCATCATTGTGTCATAAATATATCTATTTATTTGATGTCTAAAAATTATAAATAAAATACCATGATGTAGGAAATGTTATTAGATTTATAATGAATATTTAGAGTCAAAATTAGAACTTATATAACCCCATATAATAATTATTTTACTAAAAGATACATGTTTAGGTTATATTTTCCTTAACGTGAAATTAAAAGTAATTAAATGTCATTTTCACACACAAGTGGATCCATGGGGTCCTAAAATCGACCCAAGGATGCCCATGGTTGGAAATATCTCATAAAATAGGGTAAATATATGTGTTAAGATAATTTATTATAATAATAATATTATTCTTTTACCCTTATTTACCAGATCTACATTTTAACTATGGTAAATAAAATAGTTTCTGAATTTACTATTCATAATTTTTAAAAATAAAAGTAAATTATTTAAAAAATTTGGACCTCTTGATTCCAAATATGGGATCCATTTTTCCAAATTCAAAACACATAAGTTTCAGAAATCAATTTGAAATTAATTCACATTGCCAAAACCAAAAAGTGTGTTCTTATGAAGTAAAAACAACCAAAAGATTGACATATGTTTATGTCCAATTTCAATGTGATGCTACTTAAAATGACCAAAATTGGATTAAATGATAAAATTATATTCAAATTACACTTTAAAACCAATTAAAATTACAATCTAACTATATAAATAATTTATATTAAAAGGCAGTTTTGAATTAAAATGCAGTATTTTTCACTATTCATTAAAAAAAATGAACTTTAGAAGAAAAATACCAAAATTTCATCCAATGTAATTTTTGATGTTCTGATTCTGAAGAAGATGTTTATTTTTTCAAATAAAACATATAATAGTGTCAAAAACTATATTTAAAAATGTTTCCCCATCAAAAGGTGGTAAAAGTATATTTTTAGAAAAATACTTCTTTTATCTGAAAAAAATGAATTTATTATTTTATCATATCTACTAAACATATAAGATTAATTTAAAAAATTATTTTGAATATATATCATATATTTTTCATTAAAAAATCAATAAAAATTTATAATAAAACACAATTATTATCTTTTAAATAAAATCACATCCATTATATTCAATTAGTTTTTCTTTCTACGACTAATAAATTTAGTAACCAATGAATCATCATTTAAACATGTGTAAACCATATTTCAAAATTCAGTTGGTAATATTCATTCCTGCCATTCCAATGACTAGTAATTAACTACCATTTAAAATAATAAAAATATTATTGTATTATTTTTCAGTATAATTCAATGTTGTGTGAAATATAAGATTTCAAAGAAGCCCATTGTTGTGTGTAGAGTACTCTATCCAAAAAAACATCCCCATTAACTTAAAAATAATATCTTATTCATTATTATTAATAGAAATCATAATGTATTATTCTATAAATTCCGGGGTCATTACATCCACCCCCCTTTTGGAAATTTTGTCCTTGCAATTTTAATGTTAGGCTCAGAAACTTCATTGAAAGTCTCACATCGAAAAAAGAATCAATAAAACTATAACTTTAAATGAAATAAAGAGAATTATAATGGTCCCACTAGATAACACATACTGGGATTACATGAAATCATGGATATGGAAGAGAAAAATAACTATCAAGTTATGATGGAGGGTGATAGAAAACATGATCAGGATAAATTTTACCACCACAAAACCACAAACTTGTGATAGGTTAAACTGTATTTGATTCCCCAGTAGGAATAGTTAACAGATAACATTTTTCTAAAGTTCCCTTTTCATAAATTTGGTGAATTTTTTTATGATATTAACTAAGAACAAAAGAAAATATACATACTTTTCAATTATAGTTTCATCCTTTAATATGTTTCTACCAAAAACTCATCTTTTCTACAAAAAATTAGTATTCATGATGACTTGGTCACACCTAAAGTGATAGAATCAACTTATAGAGAATAACATGATCCAAAAAAGTTGAACAATATATTTCCCTATTTTTAGACATTAACCAAAACAAAAATGGTTAGTACAAGATCAAATAATCACCCAAAAGGATAATATTTTATAAAATGAAATACTACTGTTAATCTCCAAAATTGAACAAGAAATACCCAAAGGTCAACAAATACCATTCAATACACAATTTTCCTTAAAATTATTCAAAATAATCCAAACTAATTTTGAAACAAAAAATTCAAAAAGATTTTATCACATAATCTTCCACAAAAATCATAACATTTACCTCCAAATAACATCAGATTCTCTTAAAGTCTCATACTGAAAAGTAATTAACCTAATCAAATAATCTCCCTGATAGGTTAATCATTTCCATAAATAACCCAAATATCTATATGTTAACAATAAAGAAATAGATTCTTCAAAAATAAAATTCCACCATTACTCCTCAATTAAAATCCCAAAGTATTTTATTTTCCATAGGCATAGAATGTTCCTAAAAGAACAAACGTCTTCCAAAATAACCTTTATCACTTAATCACCAATTTTTTTATTCTATGGATATCCATTTGATAAAACATAAGATCCAAAATCAACTTATTCTTGATCAATAAAATTATTTAACTAAAAAAAATAAGTCATACTAACCAGGGACTTCACGTAGGCTAGTGGTAGGCGATGCTTGTAACGACCCAAACTTTTTGAATAGTATATTAACTTACTCTTATCGATTTAATAGAGATGTTAATGGTTAGTACGGGAAGAGGAGTCGATGGCTTCATCTAGTAGACTCGAACCTTATGAAGCCCACTTATCAGAGCTTGGGAAGGAGGTGGCATCATTGGGCTTCGCTTTGGACCAATCCCAAGCCGAACTCTAGCGTTTCAAGCTTGAATGGAAATGTTTGCGGGAGAAGTTCAAGTTAGTGGAGATTACTACTAGGGAAATGTTATTTGAGCCTCCCTTGGATTCTCTCACCTTAGCACACCATACACTCAGGTCATATGCTGGTGTTATAAGGGGCTATGTGACGAGACTGTAGCTACTTTGTGTAATCCTTTGGGATGAATAAAATTGAGATTTCTTCCTTTAGTGAAGTTTGTGAAATTTCAAATGTCTGGATAATTTGAGGATGAATATTTGAAAAAAGGGAAATTTTAAAATATTTTTTTAAACCTTAAATAATTAATGACGTGTTATGATTTTCAAAAAATGGTCTTCTGCAAATGTGTTCAGCAAGAAATTTAGAGTCTAATAAGATCAACTTAATTTTTGGTGAATAGTGTTTTATGAATAGTGATTTTATGTTTAGGATTAGTAATCTAACCAAATGAATTAGTAATCTCACTTAAAGAAAGTATTAATATAATATAGGCACTGTTATTAAGTAATGTGATTCAATAAAATAGGTAAATAACTATTTCATTAATTAATAGTCAAGTATTAGTTTTTTTGGGTGAATAGTGTTTTTATTTAAAAATTAAATTAAAAATATTTAGAAAAATATTTTTATAAAATGGAGTTCATTTTTGAATTCAGAGCATCGATATTATGTTAAGGTGAATTTTGGGGATTTTTCTGAAAAAAAGAATTTTCAGTGAATAGTAAAAATACAGTTGTAGGGTCTCGGTATGTTTAATGACATCATGACTGCATCATGATGATTTCATGTGATATTTTAAGGTATGTCTGACTAAAGGTGGTGAATTATTTGTTTCAGGTGTCCCAAGTGGCCAATACCATGGGAAAGCCCATGGTTTTTCCAATACCATCGATGACGTGTCCCTTGGCCATTAATGCCTTGTCCCCTCACTTTCCCTATAAATACCAAGCCATTCTCTCATCCTTTCAACTCCAAAATCTTTATAAATGAAGTTATGGTGTCCTTACCTCCAAAAGATTCCTCCCAAGGTTCCCTCAAGCCTCTCAAGGTCCCAACCTTCGAGTTCTAAGAGTTACATTTTAAGGTAAGGGATCTAACCTCTCTCTTTCTTTTCAAATACTCTCTTTTAAGTCATTTATTTTATGCCCCATGTTCTTATGTTGGAGGATGTTATTTTATATTCCTCTTACTACCCTTTTCATGTTCATATGATGAGATATCCTCTCTTACTCTCATCATTTTGTTTTATGAATGTTTAAGTGGCGCCGTTAGGCTGCCGAAATTTTTGTAACGGATTCTTTCACCCTTCTCATTTTCAAGTTCTATTTTCTTGTCAAGTATTTCCAGTTCCTTTTTATTATTTTGGGGTATTATCTCTATATATATCATAATAATATTATATTTTCATATGATTAGAGACCCTATTTGATCTCATCAATTCTTTTTTTTGAAGTTTTAAATGACGCCGTTAGGCTGCCGAATTTTCATAAGAGAAATCTTATTTTTGTCTTCCTTCAATGTTTTTCATTTCATATGGTATGTCTTTAAAATTTCGTTACCTTATTATTATATCCATTATATTCTATCCCTCTACTGTTTTATGTATCATTTATGAGTGGGTGACCCATTTCCCCTCTCTTTTCAATATTTTCTAAAACCCTATAACATAGCCATTATGCTGTAGAATTTTCATCTCAAAATGCCTCTCCCTTTTTCTCAAATTCTTTTATTTTATTAAGTGAATACTCAAAGCTCTTTATTATAAAGGGGTATTAAAATATATTTCAAAATTTTCTATTTTAAATTCTGTTATTTACATACATGAAACCCGCTTTCCTTTTTCTGTGGGTTTAAAGTGACATAAAGATCATGTCTTTAAAGCAGTTTTTAAAAACATTATGATTATGAAAGGAAACCCATTTCTTTTATGCTATATGGGTTATTTATGAAATTTTTGATGATGATATATGTGTATCACATGATAATAAAGGCAAATTTAAGTGTGCACCCTGATAGATCTCCAATGCATTGGGTAAAGACTTAATCTCTAGAGATGACCATTTTTAACGACGCCTTGGTGAATAACCTTGGTAATTTTTAAGGACACCTTGTGGATAGACCTTGGTGAAACATAAATTATTGTCAATGTTAAATGTTGTAGCCACATCTTCAAGTTATGAAGCACGTTAGTTTTATTATGATATTCCTCATGATCTCTTTCTCATGCCTTAAAGTTATTTATCATGACTTTATTGATGTATCTCATGCTCACATGTAAAATTGTTTCTATTGTTTCCTTTACTGGGCCTTCTACTCACCCTTGCTTTTGATGTATGTCCCCAGGTTATGAGATGCAGTAATGAAACTAGGGTGAACATAAGGAGAAGCCTTTCAAGTGTTAAAGAAGAATGTTTTATGTTATTTTCATGTATTATGTTCCTTCTTTCCAAGACATTAAACCTTAAAGATCCTCAGATTTGTATAATGTAATGAAATTTATGTTATAAAAAGGCGGGATGCCATAGTTAGTATCAAAGGATGGTTTAGTTATTTGTGGAAATTAGGATATAAAAAATTTAGGAATAACCCTATAGAAAAGTTTAAATATAGGAAAACTTCCTGGTATTTTGGTAAGTATTGAGTAAGTGGTTTATCAAACAAATACATCCCTGTCTGGATACGAGCAGGTAGAGGCGGCTCTGGCACAGATGTACATAGGGGTAAAACCTGAAAACAACGCTTTGAGCAAGACTCGAACGTGAACTGGTGCACGATAACGGGCCTTGCTACACTCTTGGTTACGACACTCCCGGGGGATATGTTTGGTTAATCACAAACATTTTATGAATCATTATGAAGGAATTATAGAGAAATGTAATTTTCTAAGAATGAATTCTTAGTTAAAAGATTCATAAATTAAATAATTTTCTCACTAAGGTTTTATTCTTTTAGAAAATGGCGGGAAATAGGAGGAACCGTGTAGATGGTGACCGCAATGCACCATGTGATGACGACCCTCTGATGGAATCCGGAATGGAAATATTCATGCGAATGATGAACCAACTGACTAAAGTTATGAGTAATAACTTGAATCAAGCTGAGAGGCCGATCTCACCACGAAGGGAACAACACTCTGTTGAGTCCTTCATACATCAACGACCACCAACATTATGTGGATCTACTGACCCATTGGTTGCAGAACAATGGATAAGCTCCATTGAAAAGATCTTTTCTGTACTCTTTTGTTCGGAACAAGAAAAAGTCACCCTTGTTGTTTACCGCCTAGAGGGAGAAGCTTTTCAGTGGTGGTCACTGGTCAAAAACACGAATCCTAGAGGAGATATGGAAGATATGGAGTGGGAAGAGTTCCAGGGAATATTCTTTAAAAAGTATTTCCCTCATTCCATGAGAATGAGAATGGAGAAAGAGTTTCTCGAGCTGAAGAAGAAGGAGAACGAATCTGTCGGAAGCTATGAGATGAACTTCACCCGACATTCACGATATACCTCTATCTTTGTAATGAATCCAAGTGGGAAGGTTGATATATTTTTTGGTGGACTGTGACCTCATCTGCGGAAGAATCTAGCCAACTGAGACTACAATAGCTACGAGGAGATCGTGCGGAGTGCAATGAAAGTCGAGCTAGAGTTTGGTGAGACGCAGTGGTCTCATAAATCAAATGACAAGAAGAGATCATTGGAGCCCAGTTTAGGGAATAATTTTGATCAGGAAAGAGGTGGAAAGAAAATTCAACTTACCACATGCAATAAATTTGGGACGAATCATTCATGGCACTGCTTGATCGGAGGTGGAATGTGCTACAAGTGTGGAAGAGGAGGCCATATTTCTTGGTATTGTCGTAGTGAGGTGAAGCCTCAAATACCCAACACTAATTTCATAGGAAAGATGGTTCCGGCCCTACCCGAAGTCCAATGCTTCAAGTGTGGACAGCTTGGGCACTTTTCTAATCACTGTCCAAATCCAAGGGCAGTGGAGGGGAATCACCATCAACCTCAGCAAATTCAAGGGGAGCAAGGTCATGATTTTTCTATCACAACAACTGAAGTTGAATATCCGAATGATGTGGTAGTATGTACTCTTGTTGTCCTCTCAAAACTATCAAGTACTTTGTTTGATTCTGCTTCGATGCATTCCTTTATTTTCTCCAAGTTTGCAAAGAATATAGAATCAATACCCGAAATTCTAGAGGTAGAGTTTTCAGTCAAGACTCCAAGTGCTATTATCCATGAATCAATAGTGTTTAGAGACTCTAGTGTTTACTTTAGTGAGCACAATCTTATCTCAAATCTAGTATTCATTCCCATGATGGAATTCAACGTTATACTGGGGATGGACTGGCTCTCAAAATATAATGCTAAGATAAAATGCAGAATTAAGGAAATCTCAGTAGTCTTGAATGAACGACCTAAAATTATCTTCCAAGGAGAGATATCCCGAACTGATCCCTATCTAGAAGCACCTCCTATAGATTTCTTTATGGAGTTAATCGGAGATGATGAAGAAGGAAAAATGAGTATACAAATAGAAGATGTTCCTATTGTTTAGGAATACATTGATGTATTTCCTGAGGAGTTACTTGGACCTCCCCCAGAAAGAGAGGTAGAGTTATCCATTGAACTCATACCTGGATCTCAACCGATATCAAAGACCCTGTATAGAATGAAAAATGTGGAGCTAGAAGAGTTAAAGAAACAATTCCAAGACTTGTTGGAGAAGGGTTTTATCCGACTGAGTGTGTCTCCTTGGGGAGCACCAGTTCTCTTTGTGAAGAAGAAGGATGGATCAATGCGGCTATGCATTGATTATAGAGAACTGAACGTGATCACAGTGAAGAACAAATACCCTCTTCCAAGAATTTATTATTTATTTGACCAAATTCATGGGGCTCAATTCTTCTCCAAAATTGTCCTTCGATCTGGTTATCATCAACTGAGGGTGAAGAAGGAATATATTCCAAATACTGACTTCCGATCAAGATATGGGCATTATGAGTTTACTGTTATTCCCTTCGTCTTGACTAATTCTCCTACTATTTTCATAGATTTGATGAATAGAGTCTTTTAGGACTACATTGATAACTTTGTGTTAGTTTTTATTGATGATATTTTGATATATTCAAAAAGTCGTGAGGAGCATGAAGATAATCTGAGAGTTATTTTGAAAACTCTACTGAAGGAGAGGCTCTTTGGAAAGTTCATCAAGTGTGAGTTTTGGTTACAAAAAGTGGCTTTCTTGGGGCACATCGTAACCAGTGAAGGAATCTCAGTTGACCCTACAAAGATAATGGTTGTGGAGGAGTGCCTCAACCCACAACAGTAACTGAGATTCATAGTTTCCTTGGTTTAGCAGGATATTATCGAAGGTTTGTGAAAAACTTTTCACAGATTTCTAATCCACTAACCAAGTTGACTCGAAAAGGGGTTAAGTTCATTTGGAAAAAGTAATGCGAGGAAAGTTTCAAAGAGCTGAAGAAGAGATTGGTAACTGTACCTGTGTTATCACTACCCCCTATCGGAGAAGGATTCGTTATTTTAGCGATTCATCCCTGAAAGGGCTTGGGTGCATCCTCATGCAAAATGACAAGGTAATTTCTTATGCATCTCGACAGTTAAAGGTTCATGAGCAGAATTATCCTACACATGACCTAGAGCTAGAGGCAATTGTTTTTGCTCTAAAGATATGTAGGCACTATCTTTATGGGGAGAAATGTGATATATAAACCGACCACCAAAGTTTAAAGTATATTTTCACAAAGAAATAATTGAACATAAGACAAAGTAGATGGTTGGAGCTTATTAAAGACTATGATTGTTCAATTCATTATCACCCTGGAAGAGAAAACAAAGTCATGGATGCATTAAGCAGGAAAGACCCTGTTTTTCTGGCAA
The DNA here is from genome assembly GCA_963277665.1 of Viscum album. NCBI lineage: Eukaryota > Viridiplantae > Streptophyta > Magnoliopsida > Santalales > Viscaceae > Viscum > Viscum album. The sequence continues at coordinate 430,233,887 of OY728121.1, forward strand.
CAATGAGGATCCTAGGAGATCACTTGATTAAAGATCTAGTAAAACTGGACATGGGAATTGTAAGGGAAGGGACATCATCAACCCTATCCCAAATGATTTCTCAACCTTCATTACTAGAAAAGATCAAGAAGGCTCAAAAAGAAGATCTTTTGTTGCTGGAGAAGTTTGAGGCTATGAAGGATGGGAAGTTTCCTGATTTCAATATTGATCAAGAAGGTGTATTGAAATTTCGTACAAGACTATGTGTTCCATATATTCCGGAGATAAAGAAAGAACTGATGGATGAAGCTCATAGCTCAACTTTCTCTATACATCCAGGAAGCACTAAAATGTATAGAGACCTTCGTGATCATTATTGGTGGGATAACATGAATAGGGAGACTGCTGATTACACTACAAGATGCCTGATGTGTCAACAAGTAAAGGTATAACAACAACTTCTTAAGGGGGTGTTACAACCGCTACCCATACCAGCATGGAAGTGGGATAATATCACTATGGACTTTGTCACGGGTCTCCCGAAAACATCTAAAGGGAACAATGCGATATGGGTTATAGTGGACCGTCTCACCAAGACCGCCCATTTTATCTCTATTCGGGAAGATTTCTCTCTGTATCAACTTGCCAAGATATACATAAAGGAAGTTGTAAGGCTGTATGGGGTACCACTATCCATCGTGTCTAATCGTGATCCAAGATTCACATCAAAATTCTAGAGAAGTCTTCAACATGCTCTGAATACTGAATTGAATTTTAGTACGGCCCATAATCCTCAAACTGATGGCCAATCTGAAAGGACTATTCAGACACTCGAGGAAATTCTGATAACATGCTCAATGGAATTTAAAGGTGGATGGGATGAACACCTCCCATTAGTTGAGTTCTCTTATAACAACATCTTCCATTCGAGTATTCAGATGGCACCCTATGAAGCTCTGTATGGAAAGCAATGTAGAACTCATACTTGTTGGGATGAAGCTGGTGAGAGAAAGATTCTTGGGCCATATCTTATGCAAGAGATGACATAAAAGGTTCATGCCATCCAACAAAACATAAAGGCTGCTCAGAGTAGGCAGAAGAGCTATGCTGACAACCATCGAAGGGACTTGGAGTTTGGGATTGGCGACAAAGTCTTCTTTCGAATTTCTCCATGGAATAGAGTCATGCAGTTTGGGAAGAAAGGGAAGCTCATCCCTAGGTACATTGGCCCCAATTAAATCCTTGGTCACATAGGAGTAGTGGACTATCGTCTAGCACTTCCACCGAACCTAGCTCAAGTTCACGATGTCTTCAATGTATCTTTCTTGAGGAAGTACATACCCGACCCTTCGCATGTACTGAACCTAGAGGTGGTACAACTGGAACATGACCTCTCTTATGAGGAGCAGCCAGTGGAGATCTTAGACCGTAGAGACAAGGTTCTACGCAATAAGACTACCCACCTTGTGAAAGTGTTGTGGAGGAATCATAAGTATGAAAAAGTGACTTGGGAGCCTGAGGAAACAATGAAGCAAAATTACCCTCACCTTTTCGACTAGGGCTTTGGTTTAAAATTTCGAGGATGAAATTTCTTAAGGGGGGAAGAATGTAACGACCCAAATTTTTGAATAGTATATTAACTTACTATTATCGATTTAATAGAGATGTTAATGGTTAAAACAGGAAGAGGAGTCGATGGCTTCATCCAGTAGACTCGAACCTTATGAATCCCACTTATCAGATATTGGGAAGGAGGTGGCATCTTTGGGCTTCGCTTTGGACCAAGCCCAAGCCAAACTCCAGCATGTCAAGCTTGAACGAAAACGCTTACGGGAGAAGTTCAAGTTAGTGGAGATTACTACTAGGGAAATGTTATCTGAGCCTCCCTCAGATTCTCTCACCATAACACACCTTACACTCAGGTCATATGCTGGTGTTATAAGGGGCTATGTGACGAGACTATAGCTACTTTGTGTAATCCTTTGGGATGAATAAAATTGAGGTTTCTTCCTTTAGTGAAGTTTGTGAAATTTCAAATGTATGGATAATTTGAGGATGTATATTTGAAAAAAGGGACATTTTAAAATATTTTTGTAAACCTTAAATAATTAATGATGTGTTATGATTTTCAAAAAATGGTCTTCTGTAAATGTTTTCAGCACGAAATTTAGAGTCTAATAAGATCAACTTAATTTTTGGTGAATAGTATTTTATGAATAGTGATTTTACGTTTAGGATTAGTAATCTGACCAAATGGATTAGTAATCTCACTTAAAGAAAGTATTAATATAATATAGGAACTTTTATTAAGTAGTGTGATTCAATAAAATAGGAAAATAACTGTTTCATTAATTAATAGTCAAGTATTAGTTTTTTCGGGTGAATAGTGTTTTTATTTAAAAATTAAATTAAAAATATTTCGAAAATTATTTCAATAAAATGGAGTTCATTTTTTAATTCAGAGCATCGATATTATGTTAAGGTGAATTTTGGAGATTTTTCTGAAAAAAAAATAATTTTCAGTGAATAGTAAAAATACAGTTTTAGGGTTTCGGTATGTTTAATGACATCATGACTGCATCATGATGATTTCATGAGATATTTTAAGGGATGGAAGTCTAAAGGGGATGAATTATTATTTTTAGGTGTCCCAAGTGTCCAATACCATGGGCAAATACCGTGGGCAAGCCCATGGGTTTGCCAATACCACCGATGAGGTGTCCCTTGGCCATTAATGCCTTGTCGCCTCACTTTTCCTATAAATACCAAGCCATTATCTCATCCTTTCAACTCCAAAATCATTCTAAACGAATTTATGGTCTCCTTACCTCCCAAGGAGTCCTCCCAAGGTTCCCTCAAGCCTCTCAAGGTCCCAAAATTCAAGTTCTAAGAGTTACGTTTTAAGGTAAGGGATCCAACCTCTCTCTTTCTTTTCGAATACTCTCCTTTAAGTCATTTATTTTATGCTCCATGTTCTGATGTTGTAGGATGTTCTCTTATATTACTCTTACTGAAATTTTCATGTTCATATGATGAGAGATGCCCTCTTACTCTCATCATTTTGTTTTATGAATGTTTAAGTGGCGCAGTTAGGCTGCCGAAATTTTTGTAACGAATTCTTTCACCCTTCTCATTTTCAAGTTCTATTTTCTTGTCAAGTCTTTCCAGTTTCTTTTTATTATGTTGGGGTATGATCTATATATCTATCATACTGATCTTCTATGTTCATATTATGAGAGACCCTATTTGATCTCATCAATTCGTTTTTTTTGATGTTTTAAATAACGCCGTTAGGCTGCCAAATTTTCATAAGAGAAATCTTATTTTTGTCTTTCTTCAATGTTTTTCATTTCATATGGTATGTCTTTCAAATTTCATTACCATATTATTATATAAATTATATTCTATCCCTATACTGTTTTATATATCATTTATGAGTGGGTGACCCATGTCCCCTCTCTTTTCAATATTTTCTAAAACCCTATAACATAGCCATTATGCTGCAGAATTTTCGTCTCAAAATGCCTCTCCCTTTTTCTGAAATTCTTTTATTTTATTAAGTGAATACTCAAAGATCTATATTATAAATGGATATTCACATATATATCAAAATGTTATATTTTAAATTCTGGGATTTACATACATGAAACACACTTTCCTTTTTCTGTGGGTTTAAAATGACATAAAGATCATGTCTTTAACGCAGTTTTTAAAAACTTTATGATTATTAAACAAACACATTTATTTTATGCTATATGGGTTATTTATGAAATGTTTGATGATGATATATGTGGCTCACATGATGATAAATGAAAATTTAAGGGTGTGCCCTGATAGCACTCCAATGCATTGGGTAAAGACTTAATCTCTAGAGATGACCATTTTTAACGACGCCTTGGTGAATAACCTTGGTAATTTTTAATGACACCTTGGGGATGGACCTTAGTGAAACGGAAATGATTGTCAATGTTAAATTTTGTAGCCACATCTTCAAGTTATGAAACACGTTATTTTTATTATGATATGCCTCATGATATCTTTCTCATGCCTTAAAGTTATTTATCATGACCTTATTGATGTATCTCAAGTTCACATGTAAAATTGTTTCTATTGTTTCCCTTACTGGGCCTTCTGATCACCCTTGCTTTTGATGTATGTCCCCAGGTTATGAGATACAGTAATGAACCTAGGTTGAACATAAGGAGAAGCCTTTCAAGTGTTAAAGAATAATTTTTTATGTTATTTTCATGTATTATGTTCTTGGTTTCCAAGACACTAAACCTTAAATATCCTCAGATTTGTATAATGTAATGAAAGTTTATGTTATAAAAAGGCGGGATGCCATAATGCTCCCTTTTCACCCTTCGGTTGTGGGTTAGATTCCCAAGGCCTTGCTAGACGTGATGGGTTTTCACCAATCCCGTGAGTTTTCTTTTTCTAAAACCATATCATTCTTATAATATTAAAAAAAATAAGACAATTTCCTAAAAAATAACCACAACCTATTTTATCCTTAAAGGTTATCTAATAACTTTCATTTTGCATCCCAAAATGTAATAACCATTTATCATCTCAAAAACAAAAGATCATATTAACCCCTAAGGTTATCCATTATGTCCACAATAGAAAATATAATTATTTCTTGTATAACATATTAACATATCAAACTTTAGGGTTACACATACTAGAAAATTTCTTCCAAAGTAATACCTTCATCAAAAGAGACTTAATACTTTTAAGCATTTCATCATCCTAAAATCCACCGTATCTCTTGAATCCCTTATATGTAGACTTCTTACTCATTCAACATTCTGTGTGATCCATTAACCATTATTTTCCAACTTATTCCATAATAATTCATTCTTACAAACAAATTCATGAATCATATCATAATATTCAATAATGTCAAAACACCAACTAAGAAATAATCCATTCCTTTCATTGGTCATTGTCAGTTTCATCATATTCAATTGGAATGGAATTAGGTATTAGTAAACATGTATTTGTACGGTCCTAATGATCCCATTCCCAAACCTTCTTTGTATGACATCTATTTGTTTAATGACCATGCACAACACATTTAAAACATTCAATTGATTATTTGGAAATAAATTATATCCATTTCCTAGAGACAATTGAACACTTCATTTTTCCATGGTTGGTTCTTGCTATATGACCTTTATTACCACATCTATAGCATCTTCCTATTCCTTTGAATCATTTTCCAAGGTGATTTTACACATCCTTAACACATTGGTTTTTGAATATACATACCTTCATGATTATTACCTGAACATCCATAGGGATTTGTTTCTCACATGTACGATGCCTTATAAAAATAACTATGGATCAGGTGGTTGATCATATCTTTAGATAGTTGGTTGAGAATAACCATAAGAGTTCTAATTGCAGCTCCCATTTCATTAGGTTTCTTATTCCAAAAACTATCACAATTTCATTCACATCCATTGCTACTTTGGTTCATGCTCGATCCATCCATTTACAAAAACGAAAAAGGTCATTGTGTATAAGGACTCGGCCTTAAACAGTACATAATATTGAATTAAATGAATAATTCACATTAAGGATCTTTTTAGGTTTATAGTTTTAGAGAATTAGGCCATAACTATTACATAACAACTTTAATATTACATGTAGAAACTACTACCCAGTATCCCTTTTTTTCATAAAATTAAAACTCTTAAAAAGAAACATGTCTAGTTCCATATTTTAGACAACATTAATTTATCTTAATCCCATCCTTGACACTATTCATCATTAAGTCCTGTTGAAAACATTTCAAAAACTTGGTATGAGCATAAAAATCTCATTAAGGGTTATAAAATAAGGAAGGAAAACATTATCCCATCAATAAATACAAATCAATGAAACTATAATTTTCAATCATAACATACCATACAAAATGATAAGATTTATGAATAACACACACAAATCATAAATCATAAAGGATACTTATGGAATCCATATCAAACTTACATTGTAGCTATCATAACTACATAGGGAGTTACACTTGGAATACCCATCATAGTATATTTTATAAATCTCTTAGGATAAACATCACATTTACCTCTGTCACATTACCCAATGCATTGGAGAGCTATCCCGGGCTCACCCACCCTAGGTTTATCACGGAACCAACCGTATATGTAAACAATTTCCAATAACCATAACATAATCATAACACATAACACAAGTATAAAGGAAAGATAACATTTCCACATTCCAATATATCAAATCATGATATTGAAATAAATAATGCTTTATCTAATCATTTTCAAAACCTTTTAAAAAGAGATTTTTGAATCAAAGTGTCCCATACCACTTTGAATATTTTAAATGAATTATAATTTGAAAACATTAATTACCATATAAATAAATCCTAAAACCCATTTTGAAAACATGGACATTAATGAGAAATATTTAGAAAAATAAATCTTTAAAACATTTAAAACAATATTTTAGTTAAAGAGTTTTTTAACAAAAATAGAGATGCTTGAATACAAATAATTGAGTGATAACATTTAATAAGAACTTTATAATATCATGAGAATAAATGGATTCATGATATAATATGTCAAATTACAGTATATACAACATATAAGAGTGAATTGGTGCATAACAACAATGATGTCTTAGTGGAAATGTAAATTGAGATGAAATAACTTATAAAAATGGTATCCTTAGGTTAAGGATAAATCAATGAAATAATTATGTGGGAAAAATATAAATAAACTCAATATAATTGGATATTTAGTTTAAATAAATCATAGAACATTCACATATATTCTTTTAAAAATAGAACCAATGAATTGGATGTTTAACTCAATGAATGGAAATTGAGTTAAAATTACTCTTAGCAAGTTCATTCGATGACATGAGAATTTATCAATGTAGTGATTATGTGTATCAAAAGTATATACACACAAATGGGAATTAAAATTTCATCATAAATAAATTAATAGTGATTCCACACATAATAATAGAAGGACATAATTAAGAATTAGAAGATTAACCCAAGGAATAAAAATTGGGTTAAAAGGTCCCCTTACCGATTAGGTAACTTACGAAACAAACGCCACATGAAAGAAGGATCATAAAATGAAGATGTAAATACTCATAAATTAAAGTATCTTACACAAAGAGTATAATCATGTGCAGTAAATACACCACACAAAAGGAAATAGTGGAAAATATACCATGAATCTCGCGAGAATAAAAAGTGAGATGAAACCCTTTACCACGTTGTAATCAACTGAGTTATATGAACAAAAGTTAATATACACCAATTGAATCACAGAATAACATTAATATAATGAGAATCAAGATAATATATATAAAATGTTAGTACACAATAGACCACATGCAATGAATAAGTGTTGAACAATGGAAATCCGATGGAATTAAAAGTGAGATAAGATAATCCCTTACCTCATGTCCTACTTGACTCATTTGTTCCTTGTTATTCCTGAATAATAAATTAAAGTTAATTTATACTTTATTAAGAACATTTTTCAAGTTTATTTTTTCTTTTATATCACTTACTACCATGTTATAAACATTATGTAATCTTTTAAGTTAATAACATTCGTTTTGTTGATAATTAGTACTTAAGTCAAAAATGGAATTCTTACAATTACAAGTTGTTCACATAGTCCAAAGTTCATTATATCCAGAATGATATTCATGATTTAGATATCATATATATCATATATATCCAGTATATACATATTTATAACAGTACATATCATTTGGAGGTAAGAAATGAAATGCACCGTTCATGGAGACGGTAAGTCGTAAGTACGCATGAACGCTACTTTCATTTCCATTTATTATTTTAATGGAATTAAAACATAATGATACATAGGTATATTATAAAACCAGTATAATATCATATATAATATCATTAAATCCATCCTTTATACATCCCACATATGGTATTAACGGGTCATATCACTTTGAGGGGGCAGTAGTCCGCACTTCCTCAAATGAAATTATTGCACTTACCCATATTGGAAACCATAAAGTCATGATAAAATGAAAATTACAGAAGCATAAAGAAAATATAAACATAATATATATCATATATAAATACAGTTCCATCATAATTGCCACCATGAGAGGCGGTTAGAGATATTTGAACAATCATCGTTTTGTGAGGCGTTAGTTTTCCATCCACAAAAACATTATGTTTTTCATCCATTAGATGGAGGTGTGTGTAAGTGTAGTTTGAATACTTCTCATAAAAACATCCTAGTATATTTAGGATACTGGTGTTGTTAAAAAAGAAAGTAATAAAAATATTTCAGGGGTTGGAGAAATAAAATAAAAGAAAATAATTTAAGAGAAACCGTTACCTTTAATTTGGGTAACTCCCTTTGGTTTGAACCAAAGGACATCTTGAAGTGCCTTCTGCCTAACGTAAGGCTTATAGGAGGAGGCTAGGGATGTAGGGATCTTAATTGGGCAGAGTTTGGATGAGCCAAAAGGCTTTATAGGTGCGAGGGATTGGATAAAAGTGGTTTCCTTTTATAAGGGGGAGGAGGGGCTCTTTAGGAAAGTTTGAAAATATTATTTTATTATATTATGATATTCGGTTTCTAAAGGTCCAAAAATAATTAAAGTCGAAGATAAGATGACTCATATTCGAAATAAAATCATCCAATTATAATTGGACATGTTTTGGATAATATTTTAATCATTATAATCTTATTTATTTAAATCATTTATTAATGAGGTAAACACTGCATCATTATTGTGTCATAAGTAATTTAATTTATTTGTTGTATAAAAATTATAAAAAAATACCATGATGTAGGAAATATTTTTATCTTTCCAATTAATATTTATATTCTAAAAGATAATTTATATATCCCCTTCTAAAAATTAATTTACTAAACAATATTTTCTTTTGTCATTTTTGCCTTTACTTTAAGTTAATTAATCTAAAGTGTCATTATCATTCATAAGTGGCTCCATGGGGTCCCAAAATCGACCCAAATATGCCCATGGTCGGCCATTAATCATAAAATAAGGTTAGGACAAGTGTTAAGGTAATTTTGAATTATTATAATATTATTTTTCCCTTGAATTACCCTATTTACCTTTAACCACGGTAAAAACAAGTAAAAAATTACTATTGACCAAAAATTATTTTCATCTTATTGAAGAAAATTTTAATTATTAATAACAAACATGTATTTTTGATTTTGGAAATTCAATTCACAAAAGAGCTAAAATATCTTTTAAATGAGAAAGACAGTTTTTTTAACTACTATTAAGTGGTTTCACTATTCATCCAAAATTGATGTTTTTCAGAAAAATACCAAATATTCAGCCTAAGCATTATTTGATATTATGAATTCAAATATGATGTACATTTTACAAAATTCAAGACAAAGTAGTTGGATTAATTAATTTAAAATTAATTCCCGTTGTCAAAATAAATAGCGTATTTTTAAGAAACAATAACTAACAAAAGATTGACAGTTGATTATGTCCAATTTCAAAGCGAAATTGCTTAAAAAGACCAAAAATAGATTAAATGTTAAAAATATAATATATTTACATTTTAAAAACAATTAAAAGGATAATATAAACATATAAACAAATTATATTAAAAGGCAATTTTGAATTAAAATACAATATTTTTCACTATTCATTAAAAATGAACTTTATGAGAAAAATACCAAACAATTTACCCAAAGTAAATTTTGATGTACCAATTCTAAAGAAGAATTTTATTTTTTCTAATTAAACATATAAAAGTGACAGAAACTAGATTTAAAAAGGGTTTTCAATCAAAAGACGGTAAATCGACGTTTTACTGAATATCAGAGTATTCATGCTTAAAATTAGATTCATTCACATTTTAAGCCTCTAAATTTTATTGGATAAATGTAAATACATTTAACAAACATGTATAATCATATTTTAGTTACTTTTGTTCATTACCACCAGTACAACAGCTAGGAGTTAACTACCATTTAAAATAATATTATTAAATTATTAGTGTGCAACGTAAGATTTCAAAGAAACCTATTGTTGTGTATCAGGTACGCTATCAAACATAGAAACCACTTTAGAGTAAAATTAATATTTAATTCACAAATATTAATAAATATGAAAATTTCATATTCTTTATTTTCCTGGGATGTTACATCCTTCCCCCCTTTTGGGAATTACATCCTAATAATTTTAAATTTGGGCTCGGAAACATCATTGAGTATCCCACATCAGAAAAAGAGTCAATAAAACTATAACTTTAAAATAAAGGAAGATAAGTAAAAAGTTCATCCAAGAAAACACAAACTAGGATCCCATGTAGGAAAACATGGATATGGAAGAGAAGACAAATGGTCATGTTCTGATGGAGAGTGATAGAAAACATGATTAGGAGAAAGTTAACCACCAGAAAATCACAAACATGTGATGGGTTCAACGGTCCATGATTCCCCAGTAAGAAAAGTTAATAGAAAAAGTTTTTGGTTTAAGTTACTTTTCATAAAGTTAAGGAATTTATTTATCAGCTTAACTAAAAACATAAGGAAATATACTTACTTGTCATGTAGACTTTCATCCTTTACTAAATTCCTACACCAAAATCATCTTTTCTCCAAAAGATGAGTATTCAAACTGACTTGGTCACATTAAAAGTGCTAAAATCAACTTCTAAAGTATTACATAATCCAAAAAATATGGACTATATATTTCCCCTATCTTTAGACATCAACCAAAACCAAAACGTTTAGTATAAGATCAGATAATACCCAAAAAGGATAAACTTTAACAAAAAGAAAAACTACTCTAAATCTCCAATTTTTTTTTAAAAATACCCAAAGTTCAACAAAGACCATTCAATAAACATATATCTATAAAATTCTTCAAAGTAATAAAAAATAATATTGACACCTACATCTCAGAAGGATTTAATCACATAGTCTTCCAAGATAAATCTTAACATTTATCTCCAAATAATATCAGTTACTCTTAAATTATCATATTAAAAATTAATTAACCTAATCACATATTCTCTATGATTGGGTAATAATTTACATAGATAACCCAAAATAAACTTATTATTGATTCATAAAATCATCTAACTAAAAAAAATTAGTCATACTGACCAGGAACTTCATGTAGTTCAGTGGTAGGCGATAAATCCCAATCACACTTTGGTTGTGGGTTCCATTCCCGCAGCTTTGTCCGACGCGATGGGTTGTCACAAGGTCTGTGTATCGTCCTTTTTAAAAAACTATATAATCTTATAAGATTCCCAAAAATAGGTAAATTCATCAAAAATAACCATAACATATTTTAACCACAAAGTTTATCTAATAACTTTAATTTTGCATCCCAAAATGTATTAACCTGTAATTGCCTCAAATTCAAGGATCATATAAATGAAAATGGTTCTTTATAACTATATCCAAAAAAGAAAAGATAATTATTCCTTGAATAAAATTTTCATATATCAAAATTTAGTGTTAAATATAATATAAAAAGTCTTCTAGTGTAATCCCATCATCAAAAGAGCCTTAATACTTTTAATCATTTCACCATCCTAAAATCTACCATAACACTTGAATCCCATATATGTTGTCTTCTTACTCATTCAAAATTCTTCATGATCCATTAACCATTCATTTCCATCTTATTCTGAAATAATCCTTTCATACAAAAAAAATCATGAATCATATCCTAATATTCAATAATATCAAAACATATGTTAAGAAACAATACATACCTTTCACTTGTCATTATTAGTTTCTTCATCCTCAATTGGAATAGAATTAGGTATTAGTAAACAAATATTTATATGACCCTGGTGATCCCAATCTCGAAACTTCTTCGTAGGACATGTTTTTGTATAATTACCATGCACACCACATTTAAAACATTCAATTGATCCCTCAGAAAGAACTTCTTTCCCTTTCCTAGAGTCAACTGGATGCTTCCTTTTTCCATGGCAGGTTATTTATTTTTGACCTTCATTTCCACATATATAACATCTTCCTGTCCCTTTGAATCATTTTCCTAGGTGTTTCTTTCCACATCCTTGACACATAGGTTTTTGAACATACTTACCTTTATGATTATTACTTGAACTTCCATAGGGATTTGTTTCTCGCATAAATGTTTCCTTATAAGAATCACTAAGGTTCAGGTGGTCAATCATGACTCTAGATAGTCAGTTGAGGATAACCACAAGAGTTCTCATTACAGATCTCATTTCATTCAATTTCTCACTCATAAAACCGTCACAGTTTTCTTCACATCCATTGTTACTTTTATGCCTGTTAGATCAAGCCATTTTCTAAAAAAAAGGTCAGTGTGAGTATATCAGTAAAATCATAATATAATATCTTACGAGGATGGTAAATAATAAGATAGACTTATTGATGTTATCTTAAACTCATTCACATTATCAAAAAACTATGACTCTTTCCAATATTATAACCATTATGGTTATGTCACTTAGGATTAAATAACACCCTAACTTCTAATGTTATCTAAACCGACCTTTGATACCAACTATAAGGACCCGACCTTAAACATTACATAATATTGTATTAAATGAATAATTCACATTGAGGATCTTTTTAGGTTTATAGTTTTAGATAATTAGGCCATAACTATTACATAAAAACTTGAATATTACATGTAGACACTACTACTCAGTATCTATTTTTTTCATAAAATAAAAACTCTTAAAAAGAAACATGTCTAGTTCCATATTTTAGACAACATTACTTTTACTTGATCCCATCCTTGAACCTATTCTTCTTTAAGTCCTATGGAATACATTTCAAAAACCTTGGATGAGCATAAAAATCTCAGTAAGGGCTATAAAATAAGGAAGGAAAACATTATCCCATCAATAAATACAAATAAATGAAACTATACTTTTCAATTATAACATACCTTACGAAATCATAAGATTTATAAATAGAACACACAAATCATAAATCATAAATGTTACTTATGGCATCCATTTCAAACTTACATTGTAGATATCACAGATACATAGGGATCTTCACTTGGAATACCCATCACAGTATATTCCCTAAATCTCTTATGAGAAACAACACGTTTACCTCCGTCACGTTACCCAATTCATTGGAGAGCTATCTCGGGTTCACCCACCCTAGGTTTATCACAGAACCATCTGTATACGTAAACAATGTCCAATAACCATAACATAATAATAACATATAACTCAAGTATAAAGGAAAGATAACATTTCCACATTCTAATATATCAAATCAAGATATTGAAATAAACAATGCTTTATCTAATCATTTTCAAAACCTTTTAAAAAGAGATTTTTGAATCAAAGTGTCCCATACCACTTTTAAGATTTTAAATGAATTATCATTTGAAAACATTAATGTTTATATAAATAAATCATAAAACCCATTTTGAAAACAAGGACATTAATGAGAAATATTTAGAAGAATAAATCTTTAAAACATTTAAAACGATATTTTAGTTAAAGAGTTTTTTTAACAAAAAGAGAGATGCTTGAATAAAAATAATTGAGGAATAACATTTAATAAGAACTTTATAATATCATGAGAATAAAGGGATTCATGATATAATATTTTAAAGGACAGTATATACACTATATAAGAGTGAATTGGTGCATAACAACAATGAAGTCTTAGTAGAAATGTAAATTGAGATGAAATCCCTTATAAAGATGGTATACTTAGGTCAAGGATAAATAAATGACATAATTATGTGTGAAAAATATAAATACACTAAATATGATTGGATATTAAGTGTAAATAAATCTGAGAACATTCACAGATATTCTTTAAAAAACAACACCAATGAATTCGTTGTTTAACTCAATGAATGGAAATTGAGTTAAAATTACTCTTAGCAAGTTCATTTGATGACTTGAGAATTTATCAATGGAATGATTATGTGTATCAAAATTATATCGAAACAAAGGGGAGTGAAAATTTCATCATAAATAAATTAATAGTGATTCCACACATAATCATAGTAGGACATAATTAAGAATTAGAAGATTAACCCAAGGAATAGAAATTGGGTTAAAAGGTTCCCTTACCGATTTGGTAACTTACGAAACAAATTCCTCATGAAAGAAGGATCATAAAATGAATATGTAAATACTCATAAATGAAAGTATATTACACAAAGGGTACAATCATGGGTAGTACATACAACACACAAAAGTAAATAGTGGAAAATATAGCATGAATCTCATGAGAATAAAAAGTGAGATGAAACCCTTTACCACGTTGTAATCAACTGAGTCGTATGACTAAAAGTTAATATCCACAAAATGAATCATAGAATAACATTAATGTAATGGGAATAATTATAATATATATCAAATTCTAGTACACAATACACTACATGCAATGAAGAAGTGGCGAACAATGGAAATCTCATGGAATTAAAAGTGAGATAAGCAAATCCCTTACCTCGTGTCCGACTTGACTCGTTTGTTCCTTGTTATTCCTGAATAATAAAATAAAGTTAATTTATACTTTCTTAAGAACATTTTTCAAGTATATTATTCCTTTTATATCACTTATTACCATGTTATAAACATTAAGTAATCTTTTAAGTTAATAACGTTCATTTTGTTGATAATTGGTACTTGAGTCAAAAATGGACTTCTTACAATTACAAGTTGTTCACATAGTCAAAATTTAATTATATCAAGAGTTATATTCATTATTTAGATATCATATACATCATATATATCCATTATATATATATTTATAACAGTACATATCATTTGGAGGTAAGAAATGAAATGCACCGTTCATGGAGATGGTAAGCCGTACGTACGCATGAACGCTACTTTCATTTCTATTTATTTTTTTAATGGAATTAAAACATAATGATACATAGGTATATTATAATTCCAGTATAATATCATATATAATATCATTAACTCCATCCTTTATGTGTCCCACATATGGTATTAACGAGTCATATCACTTTGAGGGGGTGGTAGTCCACACTTCCTCAAATGAAATTATCGCGCTTACCCATAATGGAAATCATAAAGGCATGCTATAAATGGAAATTACAGAAGCATAAAGAAAATATAAAAATAATATATATCATATATAAATACTGTTCCATAATAATGGCCACCATGAGAGGTGGTTGGAGATATTTGAACAATCATCGTTTCGTGAGGTGTTAGTTTTCCATCCACAGAAACATTATGTTCTTCATCCATTGGATGGAGGTGTGTGTAAGTGTAGTTAGAATACTTATCATAAAAATATACTAGTATATTTAGGATACTGGTTTTGTAACAAAATAAAGTAATAAAAAGAGTTTAGCGGTTGGAGAAGTAAAATAAAAGAAAACAATTTAAGAGAAAGCGTTACCTTTAATTTGGGTAACTCCTTTTGGTTTGACCCAAAGGACTTCTTGAAGTGCTTTGTGCCTAAGGTAAGGCTTCTAAGAGGAGGAGAGGAATGTAGGGAGATTAATTTGGCAGAGGTTGGATGATACAAAAGGATTTATAGGTGTGAGGAATTGGTTAGAAGTGGTGTCCTTTTATAAGGGGGAGGAGGGGCTCTTTAGAAAAGTGTGAAAATATTATTTTATTATATAATGATATTTGGTTTCTAAAGGTCCAAAAATCATTAAAGTAGAAGATAAGATGACTCATATTCGAAATAAAATGATCCAATCATAATTGGACAGGTTTTGGATAATATTATAATCATTATAATCTTATTTATTTAAATCATTTATTAATGAGGTAAACACTACATCATTATTGTGTCATAAGTAATTTAATTTATTTGATGTCTAAATATTATAATAAAAATACAAAGATGTATGAAATAATTTTAGATTTCCAATGAATTTTTATAGTCAAAAAGATAATTTATATAACCCCTTATAAAAATTAACTTACTAAATGATATTTTCTTTTGTAATTTTTGCCTTTACTTTAAGTTAATTAATATAAAGTGTCATTATCATTCATATGTGGCTCCATGGGGTCCCAAAATCGACCCAAAGATGCCCATGGTCGGACATTACTCATAAAATAAGGTTATAATAAGTGTTAAAGTAATTTTGAATTATTATAATATCGTTTTTACCCTAAATTACCCTATTTACCTTTAATCGTGGTTAGAAAAGTAAAAAATTACTATTCACCAAAAATTATTTTCATCTTATTGAACCAAATTTTACTTATTAATAACAACCATGTTTGTAGGATTTTTAAATTCAATTCACAGAAGAGGTAAAATTTCATTTAAATGAAAAATTTAGTTTTTTTAACTATTACTAAGTGGTTTCACTATTCATAAAAAATTGAAGTTTTTCAGAAAAATAACAAAAATTAAACCTAAGAATTATTTGACATTACAAATTCAAATATTATGTACACTTTACCAAATTCAATAAATAGTAGTTGTATTAATTAATTTAAAATTAATTCCTGTTGTCAAAACAAATAGCGTGTTTTTAAGAAACAATAACTATCAAAAGATTGACAGTTAATTATGTCCAATTTCAAAGTGAAATTGCTTCAAAAGACCAAAAATAGATTAAATGGTAAAAATATAGTCTATTTAAACTTTAAAAACAATTAAAAGGATAATCTAACCATAGAAATAAATTAGATTAAAATACAATTTTGAATTAAAATACAGTATTTTTCACTATTCATTAAAAAAATGAACTTTATCGGAAAAATACCAATAATTTACCCAAAGTAAATTTTGATATCCCGATTCTAAAGAATAATTTTATTTTGTCAAATAGAACATATAAAAGTGAAAAAAATAGATTTAAAAAGGGTTCATCATCAAAAGGCGGTAAATCGACCTTTTACTGAATATTAGAGTATTCATGCTTAAAATTAGATTCATTCACATTTTAAGCCTGTAACTTATTTTGGATAAATGTAAATACATTTAACAAACATGTATAATCATATTTTAGTTAGTTTTGTTCATTCTCGCCAATACAACTGCTTGGAGTTTACTACCATTTAAAATAATAATATTAAATTATTAGTGTGCAACGTAAGATTTCAAAGAAACCTGTTGTTGTGTATCGGGTACGCTATCGAACATAGCAACCAATTTAAAGTAAAATTATTATTTAATTCAAAAATATTAATAAATATGAAAATTTCATATTCTATATTTTCCTGGGATGTTACATTGTGAGTATATCAGTAAAATCATCATATAATATCTTAGGAGGAGGGTAAATACTAAGATATACTTATCCATGTTATCTTAAATTCATTCAATTTATCTAAAATAACTATGACTCTTTATAATATTCTAACCATTATGGTTATGTCACTTATTCTTAAATAACACCCTAACCTCTAAATCTATCTAAACCGACCTCTAAAACCAACTGTAAGGCCCCAACCTTATACATTACATAATCTTGAATTAAGTTAATAATTCACATTGAGATTATTTTCTGGTTTATATATTTAGAGAATTAGGTCATAACATATACATACCAACTTGAATATTATAAGTAGACACTTCTACTCACTATCCATTTTTTTTTTCATGAAACAAAAACTCTTAAAAAAGAAACATGTCTAGTTCCATGTTTTAGACAACATGAATTTTTCCTTGATCCAATCCTTGAACCTATTTATCTATTATTCCTATGAAAAACATTTCAAAATATGGGAGGAGAATAAAAATCTTAGTAAGGTATACATAAAGAAGGAAAATTTTGGTTTTTGAATACAACATGTAATCCTTGAATAATTTATCATAATATAATACTTTTCACCTTAAAGAAGTAGAAAAAACACTTCACTGAATATTATCTCATTAAAAAACCTTTTTTAACCAAAATGTTACCATAAATCCCATAGAAAATAATTTATAACATATAAAGTTAACTTGGGACACAAAAATACTTAAATGGAATAACCATATGGTTGAATTCCACACATATCACTACATGGAATAGTAATATAACTGGCTTCTACACCTAATGCATTTAAGGGTATTACGTAACCACCAGCCCTTGGTTTATCATGGAATAACCCATCATTTGATTTGTCAGGTAACCACCCGTCATTGGTTTACAACGTAACCACCTGTCAAATATAAAAGTACCATTATATAATCATAGAACATAAAATATTACAAATATCAAAATTTCAATAAAAACATTTCATTTTCAATCACAAGAAATCATTTCCAGATATTGAAATAAAAAATTTATTTCAAAAACCAAAAACACCCAAAAATGGAATATGGTATTTCTTTTCCTTTTAAAAATATTAAGGCTTATCAACGAAGACAAATAACGATTACGATGGTGAAGAGGTCATTGTCACCACATACATTAAAAACATTCCATTTGTTGTTTATTAAAATGATTAATGGAAAAAACATTCCCTTTGAATGAAAGTAAAAGTCAAAGGGGATTATTATACACCGTATAAAAGAAATAGGTGCATATTATCAGAATATGCATTAATTAAATGAGATTAAGATAAAGTCCCTTACAAAGATTATTTTGTAAATAAAATAGATCAATTATCTGTATTCAATATATGTACACATAAACAAAGTATAAATACATGATATGATATCAAAAGTTTTATATTACATAATCATAGCACGACATAATAAAAAAGTAGAAGTTTAACCCAAAGAATGGAAATTGGGATAAGAAGTTCCCTTACCTCGTGTCTGACATGACTTGTTCATTATATAATTTCAGGAATAAAAAACATAAGTTAATTTATAATTGATTAATAAAACTTTTCAAGTGTATTATTCCTTTTATATCACTTATTTCCAAATTATAAAAATTACATAATTATTTATGTTAATATCAGTTGTTTTGTCGATATTGGGTATTTGTGTCGAAAATGATCTTATTATAATTAAATTTTTTCAATTTGGTCAAAATTAAATTATCTTGAGAATATTATTCATATATGTATATATAATATATTTCCATTATATATTTATTTTTAATATTCCATAACATTTGGAGGTAAGAAATGAAATGCACTGTTCATGGAGACGGTAGGCCGTACGTACGCATGAACGCTACTTTCATTTCTATTTCATATTTAATTGAATGAAAACTTAATGATACATAGGTAAATTATAATTAAAGTATAATTTCATATTTTATATATGTTACATATGTTCATTATCCCCATCCTTTATACGTTTCATGTTTGGAATTAACGATTCATATCACTTTGAGAGGGTGGTAGTCTGCGCTTCCTCAAATAAAATTATCGTGTTTACACAGAAAAACAATCATAAAAGGTATGTTGTAAATAAAAATTTCAGGAGAATAAATGAAATAAAAAAATATATATCATATAAATATATTTCTATCATAATGGATACTATGATATGTGATAGGAGATAATTGAACAATCATTATTCCGTGAGGTAGTAGGCCGCCGTCCACAGAAATAGTATGTTCTAAATCCATTAGATGGAGGTGTGTGTAAGTGTAGTTCAAATAATTATCCTAAAAACATAATATTATATTTATTATACTGGTGTTTTCATTTAATAAAATAATAAAAATAGAATATGGAGTGAAGAAGTAGAATATTGGAAAGGAACTTTAGAGAAGATGCTACCTCTAAAAACGGGTAACTCTATTTGATTTGAGCCAAAATAATTTCTTGAATTGAATTATGAAAAAGGTAAGGAATATATGAGGAAGAGAGGGATGTTGGGATCTTATTTGAGTAGAGTTTCTATAAGACAACGGGCTTGAGATGTTTGAGTAAGGGGTTAGAGGTTGTGGCCTTTTATAAGAGAGAGGAGGGGTACTTTAGGAATGCCTTGAATATATTTTTTATTATAAATTGAATTTAGTTTATAAAAAGGTCCAGAAATAATTTAATTAGAATATAAGATAATTATTTTTCGAAACCCCTTAAACCAATTAGTTTTAGAGAAGTTTTGGTTTCAAATATAACCTTATCATTTATCTTTAACCCTTAGTTAACTAATTTAACTATTACCGTGTCTTCTTGTATATTCATACTATATGGTTATTATAGTTACCATAAAAATACAATAGAACCTAAAGTGGTTAATTAATTAAATTTAAAACATTATATAAGTCATTTGGTAGAATCATAGATTTTTATGACTATTATGACATTAAATAAAAAAGTATTTGTTTTAAAAACACATTTATGTCAATTTTTATACTATTCATATCATGACTTTTTAAAAATCCATAAAAATTTGATTATTTAGAAAAAAATTCATAAATTAAAATATAAAAAGTCATAATCATACCTACAATTTGTGGATGGAAAAAAAGTTTCAAAATAAATTTATTTTATTATTTATAATCTCATTTATTTAAATCATTCATTAATAAGGTAATCACCACATCATCATTATGTCATAAATATAATTATTTATTTGATGTATAAAAAATTATAAATAAAATACCATGAAATAGGAAATATTTATATATTTCTAATGACTGTTTATAGTCAAAATGATAACATATATAACCCCATATAAATATTTTTCTACTAAAAGATACATGTTTAGGGTATATTTTCCTTAACATTAAATTAAAAGTAATTAAATGTCATTTTCACACAAAAGTGGCTCCATGAGGTCATACAATAGACCCAAGGATGAACATGGTCGGAAATAGCTCATAAAATAGGTTTAAGACATGTGTTAAGTTAATTGAATATTATTTTAATATTATTTTTTTACCCTTAATTATCATATTTTACCCTTTTACCATGGTAAATAAAATATTTACTGAAGTTACTATTCATAATGTATAAAAATAAAAGTTACCCATTTAAACAATTTTAAACTCCTGATTAAAAATATGGATTCCATTTTTCCAAATTCAAAACACAAAATTTTTAAAAATTAATTTAAAATTAAATTTCGTTGTCAAAACAAAAAAGAGTGTTTTTTAGAAGTAAAAACTACCAATAGATTGACAAGAATTTATGTCTAATTTCAAAGTGAAGTTACTTATAATGAATAAAATTGGATTAAATTATAAAAATATATTCTAATTACACTTTAAAACCAATAAAAATTACAATATAACTATATAAATAAATTAAATTAAAAGGATGTATTAAATTAAAATGCAGTATTTTTTACTATTCATTAAAAAATGAAATTTAGTAGAAAAATACCAAAATTTAATCCAAATTAAATTTTGATGTTATTATTGTAAAAAAGATTTTTATTTTTTCAAATAAAACATATAAAGGTCTAAAAAATTATATTTAAAAAGTGTTCTCTATCAAAAGGTGGTAAACCTATATTTTTAGAAAAATACACAATTTATCCGAAAAAAATTAATTTATTCTTATATCATATATAGAAAACATATAAGTTGAATTTAAAACATTAAATTGAATATATATCATATATTTTTAGTTAAATAAAAATCCATAATGAGTGATATTAAAACACAATAATTGTCTTTTATATAGGTTTTCATAAAATCACAACCATTATATTCAATTGGTTTTTATTTACATTTCTAATAAATTTGGTAACCCATGAATCTTCATTTAAACATGTGTAAACCATATTTCAAAATTTAGTTTATACTATTATTTCCTTCCATGCCAAAATCTAGGTGTCAACTACCATTTAAAATAATAATAATATTATTGTATTTTTTCAGTATAAGTCAATGTTGTGTGTAATGTAAGATTTCAGAGAAGCCTATTGTTGTGTGTCAATTACGCAATCAAAAAAATAGTCCCATTTAACTTAAAATTAATATATTATTCATAATTATTAATATAAATCATAAAGTATTATTCTATAAATACTTGGGTCACTACATATGATCTTAGGGAACATTTGATTCATTAAAAAAGAAGGTACTGGGATAATACTTTTTATTTCAAAATATTTTCCTTAGAGTTGAATAATTTTCATGAGTAAAAAAATACATACTTGATTTAATTAAATTTTATAATCATAATATCATCCTTTCATTATGCCTTGATTTATTTCCACTTCATCTCATATTCCATGAAATGATGGTGATTTTGTCCTTTATAAATCATTTTATGATAATAAGATCCATAAATTAAATGATAGGTCATTCCACATGTCTTTAGTTATCATCACAACATATGTTTTAAAATATGAATATATCCTCATATGGAGATATAATAATTTAATCTCTAAAACCACATAAATATTCCAATGTAAAAATTTTAATAAATGGTTACCTATGTGATCCTTGTAAATGATTAAAATCAAAAAATATGAAAATAGGGTAACTAAATTTCATATCCTTAATCCCCCCAAAAAACTTGATGTAGCTCTTAATTGTCACATACCAAACATCTGAAGTCTATTATCATGTATTCTCTTGAAATATGGTATTAAATTTATTAACCATAAAACCATATAAATAACATGCATGATTTCAAAAATTAACCCTTTCCTCATACCATAAATAAAAAAATTCTATAAACTCACAAGTGAGTCTTCAAAAGGTTAAAAAACTACCTTTCTAGAAAAATGCATATTTTATGCATAAAATTGGATTTTTTCTTATATCATAATTAGAAAACACATAATATGAATTTAAGAAAATATATTGAATATATTGTATATATATTTAATTAATATAATCCAAAAAAGTTTTTTGCATATTTCTTAGTATAAAACACACATATGCACATTTAAATTGTTTTTCAATATATCATTTGATTATATTTTAAAAAAATTATACATTAATTTAAAATTAATTTTGTAGAAATTTATATATACATGTGTAAAAAATATTTCATAAATCAATTAATCATGTTCATACCCTCCATTCTAACTTCAAGGTTATATTTTTCATGTTTAAATAATTAAAATAAAAAAAAAATTCATTGAAACACAATGGTTCGTGTAACAAAAGCTAAGTATTTGTTGCATATAACAAAATACATCAATTAAATAAAATTATTTAAAAAATATATATTTCATAATAATTTTGGGGTGTTACATTATATATACCTTAAAAATGAATTTCTCCCTTGAAATTCATCTAGGTAATCAAAAGTTTAATACTTAAAAGTTCATTTCATAAAATCGCTCATCATGAAAATGAATACTAAAACCCCATTTTTAAAAAGGTAAATTTGAAAATTTAATGGTTACTCAAGGTATATCCTAACAAGGATTCCACATATGATTACATAGGTGGAAAGTGAAATCATGGATATAGAACAAAAATATAACTATCAACTTCTGATGGAGAGTGATTAATAAGATGATCAAGATAATGTTGAAAATCACAATGTCACAAATATATGATGATCTAAGGGACCATTTGATTCATTATAAATTAAGGTATTAGGATAATATTTTTTGTTTCAGTATCATTTCCAGGGAGTTGAATAATTTTAATGAGAATAATCACTTACTTGATATCATTAAATTTTATAATCATAATATCATCCCTTCATTGTGCTTTGATTGATTTACACTTCATTTAATATTCCATGAAATTAAAGTGAATTTTTCATTTATAAATCATTATACGATCATAAGATCCATAAATTAAATGATATGTCATTCCATATGTCTTTAGTTTACTCACAAAATATGTTATCCAATATGAATAAATCCTCATATATAGAGATAAGAATTTAATCTCTAAAACCACATACATATTTAAATGTAAACATTAAAATAAATGGTCACCATTATGATCCTTTAAAATGATTAAAATACAATAATTTGAAAATAAGTTAACTAAATTTCATATCATTAATCCCCAGACAAATATTATATAGCTCCTAATTATCTCATACCAATCATATAAATTATATTATCATGAATTATACTGAAACATGGAAATGACTTGTATAACCCTAAAACCATATAAATAACATTAATTGATTAAAAAATTAACTCTTTCTTCATACCATAAATCCTAAGAATCAATAAAATCAATCCCTTATACCATTTTATCATAATAAAAAATCTCTTTATTTCATTATCCCAACTTTATGCACATATTAAGGGTTAGTTTTCCCTTTATCTTATGTTCTACAAAAAATAACACTGGACCTTTTCATTCACAATTTATAGTACCATCCATCATATTATTTAATATCTATATATAAAAAATTGTACACCAATATCTATATGTTTCATTATTTCCTAATACCATAAACATAGTCATGAATTTCATTAGATAAACAATCAAATATTCCACCACTCTCTTTCCATACTCTACATCACCAATAGTAATTGAATTTAATTTCAATTTGCCTTTGGATTTAATAATTTTTTTATGATGATCATTATCAATAGACCTTAGATTTGGGAACTGAATAGCATAATGTTAATTTTCCATACACTCGATGAATTTAAGTTTGCGGGGGGGGGGGAATCTATATAGTATTTTTATCACTAGCTATCTTGTTTCCATCCCATCGATAATCAATTTATAAATGATCTTCTTTAACACACTTAAAAAATTTACTGGTCCCCTTTATACAGTTTTCACCATGTTTATTTCCACACTTTGATCATAAATGAAGGCTCATCTTCTTTTCTCTGTGGGTTATAGTTTTTCCATTAATATCTATCTTCCTTTTCTTGTGAAAAATTTGAGATTGATTTTTAATTCCAACCACCATTTACACATTGATAGAACAAATCACAATATATTCATATCTACTGAAGTAATTTTTTTCTAAATACCTTTGAAGACTTGGTTTTAAGCAGTTAAAGAATCTATCAACCTTACTTTTAGGTTGGATGATAATACCAGCCTGTCTTGTAAAATTATCCTTGTAGGAACCAACAGATTCATCATACATTTGTTTAAGCTCAAGGAACTCCTTTTCCATCTTCATATGAAGAATATGAGTATTTTAGTTACTAAAAAGTAATTTTTTGAACTCATTATATTCCGTGGAGCCAATTTCATCTCATTTCCTCATATTCTAGGTGAGATTCCAACATTTATTTTTAGCACCATCCAAATGATAGACAAACAAAATAACTTTTTCATATTCAGAACACTGAAGGAAGGAAAATATATTTTTAGTGTTACCAATCCATTGTTTACCAACAAGTGGATTAGATGATCAACCAGAATAATGAAAGTGTTTCCTCATAATAGACTTAATTGAATGTTGTTCCCTTCTCTACCCATTTGAGAGTACATAATGATTTATAGGTTGTGTAATTATATAGATAATATTTTTCATTACATCACCCATAATATTCGATTTTTTAGGAGGAAAATGGTTTCATTTCCCATTACATTCTTCATTAACACAGTTCCTTCATATTCCATCCATTGAGTAAAATTGGAAAGCATAGTGTGATAAACATTAATCATAGTGATAAAACTGCATAATCATGGTAAATTAAATATAATATTTTAATCTATGACACCTTAGGTTTAATCCTTTTCTATTCACGATGGTTAAGAAAAATCTAAGATTTTAACATATACTAAGACTTCTCCTTAGAGACATCCCTATAGATATCCTTAGAAACATATCTTAGTGTATCATAAAAGTCCTATCACCCTAGTTTCTAATGGTTGAGTAAACCATTCCTATAATAAAAACTATAAAGTCACAAGATTAAAATGCATGAATATTACATCTTATTAGATGAATATTCATTACATTACACAAACACATGTATGAGGACTATAATTGTTTAGTGCATTTGAAAATTTATAACACATTCTTCTAATTTGGTGAAAGATCATCAACATCTTCCATAAATATCTTCACCTATATTAATGATACATTAAAACATTATTTATCACCTAGAGAAGGGAAACATAAGAAAATGTTGAGATTAGGTACACAGTAATGGTAAATCAAGGGATATAACATGAGAACAGGTGAACAAGAACATGAAAATACCATTTTAAAATAATATCATTCACATCAAAGATCATGATATTGTTTCATAGAATAAATCATAGAAGTTCATTAAGAATCAAAGAACATATTCCATGAGAGAATTACATAATAATTCAAACTGGGGGATACACATCAAAATAAGAAATATTTTCAATTTTAGTTAAGGATTATTTAAAAGACCATTATATTGGAAAAATTCCCTTACCAAACTGCGTTCATTCCCCGTTCCATCAATGAATTACTGAATCATTTTTACTCCCATTCCAGTCCGGTATTTTTAAAGTGATTTCACATAATATTCTATTATTTTCCATCACATGAGATATAAACCATTATCCAATTTTGTAGATAATGATTTAGGTCCCACCCATCACATAAAGAAAACCACACATATGTGTTCTATAATAACATAATTTATTCATCATATCAAAACCCATTAAGAGAAATGAGATTCATAAACATCATCAAATCATAATATAACTCACAGAATCAAATGGGTTTGATAATTATTATTCCTTTATAAACATAAAACAACACTATAAATAATATTTATAGTATCCTTGGAAAAAATATCCCCATTATAACATAAGTAACATCAAATAATGTTATTGAAAATGGAAAATAATCTTGAGATATCACTTCAAAATAATTATTGAGGAAAACATTCTTTCTGATTTGAAAAAGGTTTATTTCCAAAAAATGCTGGGAAATTTTAAAAGAAAAATTTTTATTTGAAAATAAACTTGTATGATTATATGGTAATATTCATGGAATTATGGAATCATTAAAGTGTAAAAATCTGTTCATGCCGTATAATTTAATAAAACATTCATTTCGTACTGTTTTCCAAAAAAAGTCAATGAGTACATTATTTAGAAAGAGAAAAACAATTCAATTAAAACCCTATAGAAAAAGTAAAAAATTTTAAAATTAATTTAAACATCAAAAATGAGATTATTTGAAAAAATTATAAAACATTAAAGTTGAAGATAAATATTCCCCAATATTGAGTAAAAACGAAACAATACCAAATATTTATGACAATGCGAAACTAATACTCATCAGTTTATAAATTGTAGAATAATATTCCCAAAGAAAGAAATAAAATTATATAGATATGATAATACCATAGTCTTTTGTATTAGACTTGTAACATAAATTCATCGGTAGTATATATACTATGTCGAAGAAACAATTATTTTATAAGGCACCTGTCCCAAAAAAATAAAAGTGAGATATAAGTACCTTACCTTATTAATTTACTTTCGTCATACTCAAGAAAAAATACTTCATAATACATATATGTTTATTTATAAATATAAAAAATAACTGTATTCAATTATATTATACCATATATTATTTACTTATATTCTTTTAATACCCTTTTATTTACAATTTTCATCTTAAAGTTGTGTTTCAGGTATTAACAGCTTTATTTCTCACATGTTTTTTCATTTGTTATATTTTATCAACTGTAAATTATATAATGAATTCATAATATCCAGAATAATAAAAATTAAATAAATATCATATATATTTTGTACATAATATTTATAATAATATATAAAATATTAAAAGAAATACACCGTTTGTGGAGATGATAGGCCGTACGTACGCGTGAATGTCATTTCATTTTTTTCATATAAAAAGAAGGAAAATAATATAGTATATTATCATTAATGAATAAATTTTATGTTATATATATCAAATATATTCATAAAATTCAACCTTATTACCATCTATGTGAAATGAAGATGAAAAGGAAATCACATCACATTGTGGAGATGAAAATTCATGGGTACTTATCATTTCTCAAAATATTAGGTGGTAAAAACCTAGATATGATATTATCATTATTAAAGTACAATTATGTCATAAATATCATATATAAATAATAAAACCATTATAATTCCCACTCATAGAATATGGTGTTTTAAAATAAATTTTATCGCTATGTGGAGACATTAAGCCGAAGGTGTGCACGAGCGATACCTATGTTTTTAATTCGGTGGGAATGGGGAAATATAGTGGTTTGTTCCTAATAATAAAAAAATTTAAGGATTATATTTATTTTTAATTTATTATTTTATGATATATATCATATATTTGGAGGAGTTATAGAAGTGTAGAAAAAGAGAGTGATCAGTTAGAGTGATTACATCTTCTTCAAAATAGCCCCTTTAGATATCCTATAAAGGACTCTTGAGATGGTCTTTTGAGAATACCAAAACCAATATAAAGTGTTTATGAATGTTTTGAATTGAATTTTTCAGAGTTTGGTCAATATAAAAGGCTCAATGTGATGCAAATAAGTTAGGTAGGAGGTTCCCTTTTATAATTGAGATGATGGGCACTTTTGAAATTTTAAAAAAATATTATTTTATAATAAGTTCAATATGAATCCAAATAACTCCAAAATGATTATTATTTGAATTTAATAAAATACTATTTATTAATATAATAAACCAATATATTTTTGACTTTTTTTGGTATTATTGTAAACCTTATCATTTAATTAACACTTATTCAATCATTTTACGTTTAATTATAGTAACAAATTCATTAATATTTCAACAATGTAATTTTTAACTTATATGATGTAAATTTATCATAAATCATCAATTAAAGATATTTTATAAGTTATCATAATCAAATTTTAATTTTTAAATATTTTTGTGATTATTAAATAATTTAATAAAATATTATTTTCGTAAAATATCAATAGTGTCAATTCTGGAACTATTCATTACATTGACATTAAGAAAATATAAACTAAAATATAGATTAAAAAAAATTTAATACACTCATAATATGTCACAATAACCTATATAATTATTGGAGAATCTAAATTTATTCAAATTATACTTATTTTAATTTTTTTAATATCATTTATTTGAATTCTCAATTGGTTGAATAATTATTGTATCATAATTTTTACGTTATTTATCTATTCACTAAAAATTATAAACAAATTATTATAATGGATATAAGTAATTTCTATCTATAAATAATATTTATAATCGAATATAGCTTCTAGAAAAACAAATATTAAAAATGTTAATATTTTTTAAAAACAAGAATGTGACAACTTTGACAATACATTATGTAAAATATTATAAATGTCATAATATTTTCCATGTTGCTCCAAATGGTCCTCAGTTAAACTATTGGTTGATTTTTTTCTAGATTCACTCAACCATTTTTTTGAGTTTTAACTGTTCTTATGATTTTAATTAAAATAATTTTACTGATTTTCTATTTTCTACACAAGCAATGCATTAGTGATTTGTAAACAATAAAGTTAATTATTTCACATATAAAAATTATAAATAAATTCGTATCATAAAAATAAATAAATCAAGGACAACATGATCATTTATATTTATTCATATCCTAATTTTTTCCCCATGTGGACTCATAAGGGATTTTTATGGAAATGAAACGCCCATGTTGTGTCTTTCTTTGATTTAAATATTATATAAGACATCTTCCTAGAAAAGAGTCTAACAAACAATTTAATTTATATTCTTATGTGTTAATGGTCTGATTATATTCATCCAATAAATTTTTTTTATGTGTTAATGTCATTTTATTGACTATAATTTTTTTAACCTCAATTTCCTAATTTACCCTTTGTCATGGTTACAAAATTTATCATGGTCACTATTCATATTGTCCAAAAATAAAAGTGACATATCCAATAAATATGTAGATTATGAATCCATAATTCTAGTACAATTTTCAAAATTCAAAAAAATAAAGTAAAATAATTTAATTTAAAATAAAAACAACAAAATTCCATGAAAAATAGTTTTTTCAAAAAACATCCTTATTAAATCATAATTTTTTATAGAAAATAGTGTTTAAAATCCTATTAAAAATTCATAATTGAATTATATTAAATATAAATTGACTAATTAAATTTTAAAACTTATCTTAAAAATAATTCTTCTTTCTCATGGATTTAAAAGAGAATACAGTTTTCAATAAAAATCAGTATTTTCAGTATTCATCAAAAAGTGAAACTTCATAGAAAAATACCAAAATATTTCACAAAATAATTTATGATATACCTCTTCTAAGGAAGAAGTTTATATTGTCAAATATAGTATATAAAAGAGTCAAATACTATATTTTTAAAAAGTATTCCATCGAAAGGTGACCACACTGCCTTTTTAGAAAAATACGTGTTTTTTTTCAAAAAATTGGATTTGTTCTTATATCATATTTAGAAAACACATATGATGAATTTTAAAAATTATATTGAATATATTATTTACATAATTCATTAATGGAATCCAAAAGGGTTATTTTTTTATTTATTGGTATAAAACACACTTCTGCACATTTAAATAGTTTTTCATAAACACATTTCCTTTTATTAAATTTATGTTTCACATTAATATATAAATAATTGGTCCAAGAATTATTTAGACAAGTGTAAAAAAATATTTCCTAATTAATTTAATGTGGATAATACCCACCATTATAACTTCTAGGTTATAAATATCATTTTTAAATAAATAAAATTAAAAAATGACATTTCATATAAAATCAATGTTGTATGTAACACAAGCTATGTTGGGGTTGTGATTAACGAAATACATCAAATAAATTATTTAAAAAAAATCAATTTCATAAAATTATTTTGGTTTTACACCACATATCCTTGTAAAATAAACAATGAAATAAAAAGTGGAAATGGAGGGAACCTATTGCAGTTATAAACATCTTGTGATGTTTCCAATATGGTTTGAGAGACATTACAATGCTATAGAGAGAAGTTTACTTTTCCATTCAAGAGCCTGATAGCTTGTAACCCTCACTACCCAAAGGGCTTAATACTTTCTCATGCAGTCCTAATCTTTTCTCCCTTTGGCTCCGTAAGGAAAAAAGGTCTATTCTATGAAATGCTCAGGCATCACTATAAAATGCTTTATTGGTCATACAACACATCATCGATTGGGTGAGTGATAGTCTTAAAAATCAATTGTGAAAATTTTCAAGATCCCCAAACTATTTAATAAAAAAAGAAAGTTATAAAAGGAAAATGTGGGATTGTTTTTTTGTCTTAAACATTAAGCGACACACCTATGTACTCTACATGACCTCGCAAAATACCTTCATCATGAAGGCATGATATCGCGATGGCCCCCTGGAAAGCCATATTTTTCTCAATGAAGATCATAGACATGAACCCTTAGATCACATAATGGGATTTATATAGGGAACCTAATCTCACAATGTCCCTTTTACATATCGACAATACAATATGAATGTTCATCGCCATGCCCATATGATTAGTAAAGACCCTATTACTTTGCTATAGTCAAATAAATGGGGGTGTCGACGAGATGGTATCACAGTTTCTAAAAAATATGTGAAACCACCATAATGACCTACAATAGGATCTCACTAAATTAATGAAATAAAATACCAATACTGACTACCACAAGGATTTTCACAATATGCATGACACAAAGAAATGAATAATAAGGGTGGCATAGCTTATAAACCCCCACCCAACATGAAAAATTACATCCCTTGATCCTCACACTAGAGCCCCTATATAGTAGAGTGGATTTTCAGAGTGAACGATCTCTTGATTAGAAAGGTTTTTCTATAGGTAATGTATGTAAAACAACCTAGGTGATCATGCGATATGAATGTGAACTTCATGTGATCACACATATATCATGTGATGGACTTCTGAAGTATAATTAAAAGTACATAAAACATAGCTGATAAATCACACGAGACTAAAAAAAATTATAACTGACAAAATATAATGAATATGTGATATAAGGATGGAAAAAAAACTAAAATTATAGGACACTTACACCAAGAACATATACGCTGATCCTCATATATTTCACATGATCCACCCATGTCATGAGAAAACACTTGTACATGTCACTCACATCACACAGAGGTACTTTAGTACATTATTTGGATAATGATAAGTCCCATAGACATGTAATATTATGTTACATGGAACTCTTAGTCATGCCACAAGAGTCTCATGAAACCCTTTGTGTTTTCCATCAATACATTGTGTATCTTTCAGGCGTGTCACCCAAATCATACGAAAGAACTAGTACATGTCAGATAAGTCTAATGATTGAACTGTGGCATGTCTTCTATATCTCTTGACATCCACTTCAAATTATAGTATGATATTGAGACATCCTATAGTCATGTTATACAACTTTCATGATATCACACATACATTCCATTTAGGACACGTAGCACCCTCCAAACATGTCACAATAACACTCACAACTCCCTCCAAGCATGTCATCCATCATTTATAATGAGACTAGGGTAAGTCATCTAGATCATGTGATGAAATCCAAGAATTTATGCCGAGATCTTATGATGGCCTCTAGGATCAACTATCCAAGTCTTGTGATTTCCTCTAGACAATTCATCCTTTATCATGCAACAACCTTCGGACATGCCACCCAGGTTGTTTGATGTTCATATGATAAGTGAGCATGGTCATTTTAGTGTATTTGAATGTGTGATTATGACATACTCTAACATGTCAAGGATACAATCAAGAAATTTCAGGCAGACAATCAAAGAATTCAAGATAGTTAAACATGATAGGCCGAGGAGGCATCCAAGGACTTGATATCCTTATTCAGATTTTATACAAGATAAACATTAGTTCAAAAGCCTTGATTTAATTGATTGATAAAGAAAATTGTTACTACTATTAACATAACATGTTGGAAACCATCCTAATGTCATATATTCTTAATAAACATACAAATTAAATCCCCAAGAAAAAAATACCACATCCATAAGTAGTGTAACTGGTCATTTGACATCCATTGTTTCCCATACTAATCAAAGCTCATGTGGTCTTAGGAAAGTGAAATAATCATATCATTCACTTAGGGAATCCTAAGTGTGTAATAACCAATCAAAATAATAATATGATATGAATTTTACCTTCATTGATGGGAAACCTCAACATGTAATCCATGATTTACTGAACTATGAGAAATCTGATTCCTGTAATATCCAGGATATATAGGACACATTTCTAGGGCCCAATCTCAAATGGTAATCAACTTCAGTTTAAGTCCTTCTATAGATCTGAAATTTCAACCATAAGGGACCAATCACCCCTATTGGTATATCATTATACCTTATCTATAAATGGATTGAGAAGTGAATTGAACTATAATGAAAAGGATTTATTCTATAACTAGGATATGTAGGTCACCTTACTAAGGCCAGAGATCTATATTAAACATCCAAAGGCCTTTCTCAGTGCATAAGTTCCATATCCATATGTAGTTAAACTTACTACTTTCTATCCCATATTTCTCACACTAATCATGGATCACATGGTCTTAAGTAGTTTCAATAGCCATATCATTCTCATCATGAATATCCAACCTTCAGGAAAACCATAGTGTGTAAGCATTGATGAGTGGTGTGATATGACTCCCTCCATATAAGGACATCTAACATGGGACATCTCATAGGGAAATGATATAAGTATGAGAACTCTAATTCCTTCCATAACCAGGAAATGTAAAATGTCTCCTTGAGAATAGAGCTCAAATACCTAGTGCCTGCATAACAACAAAAATGTTCTATCTGAATGATGTTAAACTAAACAAGTTCAATGAACTATGTGGGATTTGATTCCTACTATAATGAAATATGTAGGTCATATAATAGAGTCTTAATCCCTTCCTCAATATATTAAATTCCTACCTTCATGGAAAATAATTCCAAAGTGTTGGGCCAAATATTTCTAGCATATAAGTAGCTACCCATAAGGGGAAATGGAAGAAGAATCTCCATTAAATATAAATGGATTTACCTAAAATCCCCCTTTTTGTATAATTGATATTTAACCTACGGTAATTTTTGGGTGAAATTGATTCCCTATCCATAATGGTAATAGATTTAACCTATGATCATTTTGTTAGGTAAATCGGTACCATATTGGTTATAGGAAGAGATTCATTAACATATCATAAATCTATAATAGATATTAAGATTATAAAATAATTCACCCTAAAAGCGTGTGATGAGCCTGACCTCACTTCCTCTCAACCCATTTGAGTTCCTAAGCACCATTGGGTATAAAACCCCAACTAAATGCCTACCTTTGAAAAGTAGGTCTGTACATTGTTATGGATGTAGGATCCAATGTGGGTTTCCATTTTGAACAAAAATATTGGTCTGATATCAATTCTTGTGTATGAAATTGATGAACCCACAATAAACCTTTAGTAAAAAATGAACTTGCTTTACATTGTGTCTGTTCCATCTAAAAAGGTGGTACATGGCCAGGTATATTTTTAGGAACATGTGTGGGGAACACACTATGTATGCGATGAACACACAATGTTTTCAAGAATTGTACATACCAAGTGGGATGAGATATACTAGAGGGAACCCATGTGGTTTTACTAGATGTACATGTTTTCTTCATTTTCTCGCATGGGGGGTTTAACCTTTTTTCATCATAGTTTCAAAATTGGATTTGTGAATTGTCCATTATGATCATTTTTACACATAGTTCATGATGGGGGATTATTTTTATTGGTTTTTTGAAATATAGATGGTGTTTAGGACTAATATAGTTTAACATGAGGATCTATTTAATTATTTTATTTAGAATCCCATAGCGGGTTATATTGTGAGCTAGAAGGTCCAGGTGAGGGGTGGGTGCTCAATAGATGGTTAGGATTGAGTGTTTCATAGTGATCTATTTTATGTTCTTTTCGAGGAGTTCTATAAGATTAGTTCATATAGTATCTCTATATTGATCTTGGTTTTTCTTAGCATGTTTGGACTTTTTTCTATAGGTTAATATAGTTGATGTTTATCGCATGAGTTTGAGGACCAGAGATATTGGATCTTATGGGATGGGTTGATGTCATGGGATATAAATTATTGCTGGGATATAAAACCATGAGATTTTGTGAATATTTTTACAGAAAATATATTCTTTTTGTCATTTTTATAACATATAACTCTAATGATATCTTGTGTTACATGAAACATTGTGTGTATCTTATGTTACATGCAACAATGTTTAAAATAAATATGATATAATTTTTAAATATTATTATTTAACATGATAGTAATAAAAAACCCATTAGAATGGTGGGTATGGATAGGATTTAAAAAAACAAGAAGATAAATGGTTTACACATGTATATAAAATTAATTACTTGGTGAACTTATAAATATAAATGAAAACAAAAACCATGTTAAAATAATGGGAATATTTTGTTGAATAAATATTATTATGTACAAAAACAAGTTTTGCCTCAATAAATTAAATAAATCACTTTTGGTGATTGATTATGATGAAAATATTAAATAATATATTTAGTAAAATTATGAACATTAATATTATGTATTTTTATATAAGAGATAAGAATATATCCAATTTTAAACGTAAAAACTCTATTTTTCCAAAATTCAGTTTTGTCACCTTTTGAGCATTTGTATTACACATTAATCTTTAAATAGTTGAAAATAAATTTGAAAAATTGAAATTAAAATTTGAAATTATCACGTAAAAATTATAATAGGGTGATTTTTGGGGATTTTTCTAGAAAGATAATTTTTTTATGAATAGTAAAAAATACTAGTTAATATTGAAAACATTATTTTTAGTTAAAGAATTTATAAATTCATGTTTGTTTTAAAATATATTTTAAATTATCATATGTTAAAATACATATCTTTTAGTTCAATTTATATCATTTTAATAACTTTCATTTTGAATTTGGATATAAAAACTTTTTAAACTTTTGAACATTTTCTCTTTGGAGAACCGATTTCACATCACTTCCGCATGATTAATTTTAAATTAAAATTTCCACTTTTTGGTATTGAATATTGAAAAATGGATTCCATATTTTCAATCAGAATAATTTTAATTATATAATAAATGAAATATAATTTCTGACCACAATTATTAATAAAAATAGTACAAATTATTTACCATAGTTAAGGTAAAAATGGGTTTATTGGATGTTAAATGAAAAATAAAAGGGTTAAAAATTACCCAAAACATGTCAAACACTAATTTTTTAGGAAATATCTAGAAATTATATCTTATAGGACCTGTAATGGACCATTTTAGAGCCTTCTGTCTTCTAAAAAACATGGTAACACCTTTTTCTTTTGAAATATTTCTAGTGTTCCACTCACCTCACCTATAAAAGGTCACCGACTGTCCTCTCCTCTTCACACATCAAAAAATTTTTTTTATGGAGAATATATTCCCAAAATAAATTACGTAAATCCATAATCTAATCATAAAATCATAATTTTTGTTATAAATACATCCCCTGAAGTATTTCGGTTTAAACCAAAATGATGTTGTCCGAAGAAGAGGTGATGTCCCTAACTGATCATTTTAATTTATTTCCTCCCAAAATTCCTTTATTTATTATTAAAATATACTGATATAATAACAATATTTTCTGGAATATAGTAAAATTTTATTATTTTAATATCATTTCTGACATCAATCTCATCTCCTATCAAATGGTAAAAAAACCATTAATCATGTGTATGGCAGACTATCACCTCCCGAACAAATGATGTTGGTTTTACATCATCGTTTCTCATAGATTGTTATAATAATTTATTTAATGTATATAAATTAAATTAATAACATTATTAGACTTATTTAATTATTATTTATAATATACATATTTTTACTTTCAATTCCATGAGGGATATAATAAAGTTTCTCTTTTGTATGGTGGACTACCGCCACATGAAGCGATGCAATTCATTATTCACTAATGATTTACAAGGAAGGTAATAAGAATAAATTTAATAATTATATATGATATTTATGAATATAACATTATTTTATTAATT
Organism: Viscum album; assembly: GCA_963277665.1. Lineage (NCBI taxonomy): Eukaryota > Viridiplantae > Streptophyta > Magnoliopsida > Santalales > Viscaceae > Viscum > Viscum album. The sequence continues at coordinate 430,270,668 of OY728121.1, forward strand.
TTTTATCAAAACTATATTCTTACCTTATGACCTATTTGAAAACAAAAATCATCACTTATGTGTCAGGCACAGTAGTGCCTCGTGAACCAATGCGATAAATTTTTCATTTTGGTTTTATGTGGATGGTAAAAAGGATAGATTAACTGAAAATATATGATACATATATATGATATATATGACTTGAAATTATTATTTAAGGTTGGAATATCGTTTACCATTCTTATGTCTTGTATATTTTGGAAATGGAAATAATGTTCATTCGTATGTACAACCTACCGTCTCCATGAATGGTGTAATTCATTTATATATAAAAATCTAATGGATTATTATAAATACATATAAAATTAATATATTATATTTATATCATGTTTATAATTGTTTAAATGGTACAAATAGGATAAAATTAAAATAATTGAATACATCAAACCAAAACATAAGGGAAAAATGAAGTAGTTATTACCCCAAATGTAACTTTAACAAGGAACTATTAACAAATAAGTAATAAAATGATATAAGTATATTGTATATGGTATGATATAAATGAATAATTTTAATTAATATATTTATAATAATTTCATATATATTATACTAAAGGTTCAAAATGTGTATGATTAAAGTCAGACTTATGGTAAGGGATTTCAATTTTAGTATTCTTAATTTTGTGAGACACATGTCATATTCACCACCTAGATCTTTTATATAGTGTATATAAAACCCACGAATTTATTTTATGAATCTTCAAATAAAAATTATATTGATTTAAATATACATTTTAGGATCTATATTTAATGTGGTTTACTATTCAAATATTAAAAAATAAGTAAGGGATTATTGTCTAAATTTGAATTCTTTTAGACATATGTTATGTGATGGAAGAATATATTTTTTGAGTTATAGATACAATACATTTGTCATGTAATATAATCAATCTATTTATTCTAATTATATTATAAGTTTAATTTAATGGTATTCATTCATGGGAATTATGAATCAATGATACCTATGTAGTAATGTTTTTATGTTACAATCCCATTATTTATTAGGATTGTTCATGATTATGATACTAATGATGAAATATTATGATATCTCTCTCCAATAAATCATGTAATTTATTCTTATATCACTATTTCATGAGAATACACGTTTTTCCTTCATATAACTTTCTTCATATACGAAATATTTCAAAAAATTAATTTTAACAAAAATTATCATTATTTCTCTGTTCGGTCAAAAACTTGTTTTTCTTTAAAAAAAATAAACCATATATACTAATGTTTGATCACTCTTCATTGACGTATCATTCATAAATACCAAAACATTAACCCTAACAATCCATTTTTCATTCGCTCCCTCTATAACCTACCCCTCTTGGGAATTCATATGGCTATGACTAGGGTTCCCAACAGATTTCCTCATCACCCTCCCTGACACCCCTCTTTAGCCACTCCTCCACCTTCATCCCCACATCCACCTTCAAACACCTCCCAGATATATCCTCCCTCCCAAATATCAATATCCTCATTAATGCCTCCAAACCCTGTTCACATTCTCCATCATCTAGAATGTTCCTCTTCAAATCTCTCACTCATTATGCACCACCGATTTCAATTTTTTTCCAATATAGGGTTCATCCTTCAGCTCCATCCTCCACTACCCACTTGATGTCTAACTAATACTAGCACGACTCCTCCACATATAGCTTCTTGACATCTGAATCCTCCTCCTCAAGGTCACCTCTACCTTGGGATCCTTTTCCTTGTGAGGGATTAAAATTTGATGGCTGGCGTCAAGCTCCGATTGTCTACTCCAAATTATTCCCTTCAATATACATCAATTTCAAATGATTTAATGTAATTCCTTTGACATAGATTTGAATCATGATTTACGTCACCTGAATTTAGGTAACTATGATTTTACACTATTCTAACTACATATTCTGGTAATAATTATTATATGAAGGTTTTATATTGATTCATAGTGAAATATTTCCATTTAACCATGAATTTTAGGTTAGCCTAATTTATTTAGCTTTTTTGTGTGGGTTCATATTTCTCAAGATCATCAAAAATTTGCGAGGCATACTGATAGTGAATGAGGTGAATCTTCCATCATAAATTTTAATTCTCAATTATGATTTGATGCCCTATGTCATATTTTTTGATACTATAACTCCTCAATTCATGATTTTTTTTGATTTATTCCTTCTCATAGACCACTTTATGAGGTAAAAATTTTAACCGTCTACACACATTTATTTTTTACTATTTCTTCTAAGGTGCTTAATTTTTTTTATTTTAACAAATTTCTTGTATTAATTTTCTTAAAAAATCAATATTCATTTTATTATTTGTATTTATTTCAATTTTTTTGGGTTTTAGATGAATATATTTGGATTAGTTATATATTGTTTTATTATATTATGTTTTGTTTTTCTCTATTCGAGTAGTGTCAGATGAAGTTTATTTATGCCATTAATAATGTCTCTACTTCTGTAATTCTTTTTTCATTTTATGGTTGTGGAAATGAAGGTATTTAATGATGGTCCAAGAAAACAATATGTATGATGAGTCTTTAGTGGGGTTTGTAAACAATACAATTCTAGTTTGATTAATTTATAAATTTCATTTTATTTTCCATTATAAAATGTTCAATTATAAAAAGTTTTTAAACATCATTTTCCCCTTATGTTTCATTATTCACACATGTGATGGTTCATATTTATTGACCTACATCTCCTAAAAAGATGATTCCTAGATGTAGTGGTTAATGAATTTAACAAATGTTTATATGGAAATTGAAAACCATGTTAATTGATGTAGTCTATATATTATCCTCATGGATTCTCTAGATACATTACGATGATAAATACAAATGCAGGTGTTGGTTTTTGAAGTTATGAAAACGAAAAATATCAGGATGAACACTATATCTGGCACTTTTCAATTTTTAGACTATGGATCACGATGAAAATTTACCTTTACTTCTCTTAGTTACAACTATACAACATATTTAATTATACAATGAATGCATGAATTATTATTAGAATTTAATGTTCTATATAATAATCTGAATTCATATTTTTTCGAATTATTCTATGATTTTGAGGTATGAATTTGTGATATTATATTTTATGTGATGGAATTTGTGAAGTGTTTTGGATAGTTGTAATAAATTGATGAAAATAATAGAGGATTTGGGGAAAAAATTTAGCCATTTAAAAATTATGTCTATTTTATTTTGTAAGAATATCACCCCTTTCACATAAGCACACACCTGGATATTTACATACAATGACATGAGATTAAAATTTTAAATTCACTTTACACTATCAAATTTACTGTTACAAGGTATTATTGACTTTTTTATATCTTATATTATATTTATATTCTTATATATTTTATTATTACAACAGTTTGAATGTATTTGAAACCATTATTCTGTTGTCTCTCTAAGGCTCAAAACACTGCTGGAAAATCACATGGTGTAGGTGTTTATGGTTTTCTAGAATGTTGAGTTTGGTTTTTTGTAGACTCATAATTTTTAACACGTTCTTATTTTTTTGTATTTTTTTCATATTTTTTTCAATCAGTTTAATTTTTTCCCATACAGGTTCATATTTTTTTTCTTAAAAGTAACTATTTTAAAATATTTGATGTAATTTTTTTATAATTCATTCCATTTTAATATAAAGGTTCTTATTTTTCCAATTTGTTCATATTTTTTATCCACATTTTGTTAACTTTAAAAAATTTGATCATACAGGTTGATGTTTTCTTAAAATAAGTATAGATTCATTCATATTTTTTCAAACCACTTCATATTTATTAACAAACTAAAAAATTTCACTTAAATATTAAGGATTATATTTCATTATTTTATATTGAAAATAAGGCTTATATTTGTTCATTAATATATATGAAATCATATATTGAATATCCAAGCTTAAATATTTATGCTTAAATTTGAATATATAAGATTATTGAAAATGTATCCTTATTGAATATGAAGGCTTATATTTTTTATTTATTATATTGAATATGTAGGATTATATTTGAATATAGAAACTTATATTACACTTAAATATGATGGTTTATTTTTTTTCATTATTATATTTCACTTAAATATGGTGGATTCTAATATATTTAACTAAAATTTATCTAAAACCGAATTCCCTATCACTAGTTTCATTACATCTTAAGAGTAGTTTTTTTGGATCAGAATGACCAATATTTATTTTTCTTTAGAAATATTTAATGTTTTGATCAAAATTAGAATCCATAGGACCTACATTTAATGTGAAACCCATAACAATTCTACCACTATGTTAAGATCGATAACAGATCTACACACATTAATGTGAATTGACCATTATTTGGGGTATAATGTGGCCTTTTAACAAGTCAATAATTCATTTTAGTCACCCTAGTTTTCCTATAATATTAGTTATCATTAATTTATTCATACTACCTTGGAAATATAATCGCCTCAAATATTTATGAAATGAATATAATAATATCACACCTATGTTTTATAGTATTGTAGTCAATTTCTTCGCATACAAACAACTAATTTATCATATATGTTAATATGTGGTATATTTTTTCCCTTAAATATTTTTATGTATAATATTGGTTTACATTATAATTCATCAAATATAGTGATAATATTGATCTATGTTTTAAATATTGGAGGGGAATGAAAATATATTTTTTTGTACTAAAAATTTTCCCTTGTATTTTATGTCAACTATCCTTTTTGGTTTTCGGCTTGATATTTCTATCTATACTATGCCTAAAATTTTACTACATGAATACTTTTTCCCCATTTAGGAGTTTTTCTAGTAATGGTTTTCAATTTGAAATAAGTTTTATTTAATTTCAATAAATGTTTGAAAGTTTCCTATATTTTTTTTATCCCCTAGTTTCATACTATATCTATTTAAATTCATTCACATTTACTTATTCTAGGGTCAAATGGTTTTTTTTAGAACATAACAAAACATAACAGGAAATTAAATTGGTCCTAGGTACTTATGACCCCCTATGTAACACATTAAAGCGTACTAAATACTTGATGACATTAGATACCATATATTGTATTATTTACATCATTTAAGAGTGGTTACTTTCCATATATCCATGGATCATTCATTTTAGAAATGTAATGATTCATTGAACTCATTAAAAGTTGTGTAGTTTTTTTAATCAGAATTTACATAATCATTTTTAAAATTCATTAAATATTTGTATGGATTTAACAAAAATAATCATGAATGTACACATTTATCAAATTGTATATATTACTACCTCTATATGAATTTTAAGTTTCCATATTGGTATGCAATTTTCATTTAAAAATGTAAATATTCATACTATTCATTTATAATTTGTATATAGTTAATTAAAATTCTTATAAGTACATATTTGTACACATCATTAAATAGTTATATAGTTTTAATTAATTTTATTCTTTCATATTTTTTAAGATATATTGTTAAATTTACTATAATTATAAAACACCGACTTATGGGCAACACACCCTTACGTTAGAAAATATATTTTTATCTTTTATTTGATTAAAACATGAATGAGTTGGGTTTTCATTGAAAAATAGGTATTTTTATGGGAATGAATGGGTTCAAATGAAATTGTTACTCGTAGGGAATTTCACTGCATTCTATCAATTTTATGTTCCATTATATTGTAACAAAGGGAAGTAACATTATTATCACCAACACATTCATGAAATTTGCGCTGTTCATGTTGTTTGTGCCGGGTGGATTTGTCCCACCACGAGGTATAAAAACAAATCTATTTTTTGGATGAAACTTATAGGATTGGAACTCCCAAAAAAATTTATATGCATACAGTTGAAATAAAGGGTTAGTGGATATGGGGGTACTAGAGCTCGCCTATGATGTATGCTCAAAATGATATCTTAGTAAATGAATTCACGGGGAATAATTAGAAGAAGTTATTTTTCCTCATAAATAATTATTTCTCACGTGTTTTCCTTGAAAATAAATACATTCCTATTATAATTTTTTAATATATAGAGGTTCTTCTGGGTGACTAGAAAGTATTGGAAGTTATAACCATAATATTATGGTTTCTTCGGTGATTCATACTGGTTTTGGATGGGTTTATGCTTGCATTCAAAATTTCAAACATTTTGTCTTTCACATTCTTCAATCGTGTCCCTGTAATTTCGAATTTCGGAAATTGGATTTCATGAGATCTTGATATGTGTCACTATTTATGAACTGTCCCAATATTTAAAAAGCCTTAGAATGTCATTCTTTATAAAATCATGGAATAGGGCATACTTTTTGGAGGTATTCAACTTTATAAAAATTAAAAAAAAACTCAGATGTCCTACATAAATTTTAATTCTCACATTTCATTAGTATTTATTCTAATATTTATACAATATATTTCTAATTTTTATAATTTTTATGTACATGTATTGTTGAATGTGTTATAAAATCTTGAAGTATAAGATTCAGTAGAAAGGTACTGTGTGATTATCCTTTATATTTTCTATTATTTTATCTATCAGCATGTTTAATACTCTTATATTAAAATATTATCTTCCACTAATTTATGATTTTAATATATTCAATATAATCAATATTAATGGAGGGTTTAAATCTTTCATACTAGGTGACTGGGTGGAGTAACACTAGATTTTAGAGAAATACACCATCAAAGAAGACTAGAGCTAGGGAATATTTTGGAGTAATTGGTAATTTTATTTTGTTTTAGTTGATAGTTTCTTTTACTTGTACTAAATATGAAATTTAATTCATTTTTTAGATAACTAGATCATATTCAATCATTGAGTATGATTTATTTAATTCTAAGAATGTATATTTTTTTATATAATTGGAACATGTATTTTTTAAGCAGTGGGTCATGAATTTTTATTGAGCACCGTGTGAATCAATGGGAGAGAAAAAGTGTTTTCTAAAAGTGATTTCAAATATTTTTAACATTTAACATGTTATTTGTTATATTTTTTTAACCAATTTATATTTTTTTAAAAATTAATGGAATATTCCTGTCGGTTTAAAAACAATCCATGTTTGGATTTTTCTAAAAATGTGAATGTAATATTTGTATTAAAGTGTATTATAGTAATGGAATTTACCACCATCATGATCAATCATTTTTTCAAAAATATTTTATAATTTTAAATGGTTCTTTTCAAAGAAAGGAATTTTGAAAAGAAATTTTTTAAAGTGTTATTCAATTGGAAATGATATTTTTCTTAATATTGTTTTTAAAATGAAAATTAAATATTATTTTTGATAAAAATGAATTTTAAAATGTTTTTGTGTTAATTTTATTAAAGTGGAGTAGATATTTTACTCAAAAACAAGTTTATATTATATTTAAATCAACTGTTATTGGTTTTATAGATTATTTTTAAAGAAAATAAATTTGAAAATGATTTATGGATTTTTAATTTTAAAAATTTATTTTCAATGAAAAGTTATTTTCCTAAATAAATTATCCAAGTGTCTCTAAAAATAAAATTTCCATCTAATATGATGTCCTTTTATGTTACTTTTTCTTTATTGGGGATATGATTGAATTATACCATTCTTATTTTTTCTCTGAAATTTTTATTTTTATAATGACATGATGTTTATGAAACCCATTTATCTTCCACACTTTATAAAATTATAAAATAAATACAGAACCTGCTTCTTTTTCCTTGGGTTATTTTTTTTAAATAATGATGAAAATGGATTCATTTATATAGTTTATATTATTTTTGAATGTTTATGAAAACCATTTCATTTTAGGGGGTTTGAAATTAAAAATGTGTTATGATGTTATGGCCCACTTATTTACGATTTTTATTATGTGGTAGGTGGGACCTATATCTCCCTATAATTAATTGTTTAAATATTTATATATCATGAGATAAGAGTTGGAAAAAAAATTGATTGGATTGATAAACTATAGTAAATAGTTGTATCCTAATCCACTGTGGTAAATAGATGCATTCTAATCTACTATTGGAAACATGTGTGTCTATGATGAGTCATGATCCACTATGTTGATTTTATTGGTAATTATCCTTTAAATATGTATTTTTTTAAATATTTAGTATCATTAAACACTTTAATTAAATTATTTTATTGTTATTTATTGATTTATATTGATTTATCATTATTATGGGACACATTTTCCTAATTGATTATGTTTTATACCATGACTCATGTTTCTGATCTATGAAAGTTTGGTTATGAACTTCTTAATTGATGATAATGATCACATAAATTTATTCTTATCTAATTATTTCATATGATCATATATTTATATCTATTATGTTTACCCTTATTGAGAATCTAATATGACCCTTTATTATATTTCCTTCCCCAAGTTATGAATAATGATTTAGGTATGGTATCCCTAAGAGGATTAATATGTTAGATGATTTTTGGGGAGATATTTAAGATCTTTAATTAAATAAGAATATTATGTTTTTAGTCTCCCAATACAATAAACTATTACAGCCCTCAAGCATGTATTCATGAAATGTGTTGAATATTAACATTAAAATAAGGGATATTGATGTATGAAAATCATGGGTCTTTATAGTTGGTATCAAAGGTTATATTTTGTTAGCATTTTGAATATAGGATGATAAAAATTTAGTAATATCCATTAGGATAATACTGTATATAAATTAATAGCCTATGTTATTGTAAATAATTATGTATAGTTTTCCTAGAAATAAATCCCAATCTATATTCTACAAGGGGATTAGGTTCTGGTGCGGAGGTAACATTGGGGAAAAAATCTGAAAAAGTAATGTTAGGATTTACTCGATCATTACATGGTACTTGTAAATGGGACTTAATGTGCACTATGTTTTACACTCCCAATGGACATCCTTTGGTTAATGAAGTTTTATTTATAAGACCTCATGAAGGATTTAAATAGATGATGGTCAGGGATGACCTAGATTAAACTTAATTTTTCATAGATCTAAAAGAAGGTTTCTTTATTTAGACATCCAATAAATTATTTTTCAGACTATGTGGCTTTCAACTATGATTAGTGTTTCTCACACTACAATTTTTCAGTATTATGGAACAAATATAACTTGAAGAAACTGAGCTAACATTGAATGTGAAATAAAATATTTTGATGAGCATATAAATGTGAATTATGACTGGGGTGAAGGATATTATGGTTATGCATTATATGTAATCATGGAACATGATTAACAATGAGAACATTAACCATCTCTCTGACTCACTAATGAAGAGGAAAATATATTTTTCTGAGTTTTAGTGTATTGAAGACCATAGAGGAAAGTAGATTGAGTTTCATTAATATCAAGAAGGTGGTAAGAATTAACCAAAAGAATTTAATAGAGGGACTAGAAAATGTCCTGGGTGTTTAAAATAATGGCACAAAGAAAGTAATTTCAATGGAAAAAATGAAATTTTTTGTTAATGAAATGGATTAGAATAATGGTATCTCTAAGGTATCATCGACTATTGATTGATTTAAATGTGGGATGTATGGGAATTAAAAATAATGATGTCATATTAGGAAATATACTGATGAAAATTATCAAGGTTGTATGAGTAATGGTTATATTTCTAATGATGATGAGAATTCAAATGACATATAATTGTAAATAAGTGTTAAGGAATAAGATAAAGAAGAATAATTAATAGATTATGAATAATGTTAAATTATTGATTTGTTGTTGTATAGGGATTAAAAGTATTATATTTTTTTCAATGGTAGTATGGTTATCTTAATCATGTAACATCAATGGATTATTCCATAGTAGTTATACAATAATGATTTGAAATAATACATTAAATGGTATTAGTGGCCTTTAAAATTGATTTAATATAAAATTTGATATTTTTATTAAGGGAAGATAACCTGTAATATGTTCATGGTGTTAAATTTTTTTATGTGAATAAAGAGATGATTTATATAGGATTTCCTCAATATTAAAAAAAGAGATGATTAATATGGATCAAGTTAGTTGTATATTTTTTATTACCTTAGTAATGAATAATGATATGATGGAAAATAATCATATGTTATCTTTGATGGAGTCTATTTTTTTTATTTATGGAATATATTCAATAATATATGATATAATTTAAGGAATAAGTAATAATATATTTTTTCAATAAATTTTCACTGTAATTAATTTCATTACCATGTTTTGGAAGAATAAATGATGATGGTATTCAAATTTTTGGAATGTGAAAATTGAGATCTAATTCATGTTGATTGTGTATAAACCCTGACCCCAGTAGCTGAGATTTTATGGTTAATTTATTACATTGGAATAATATATAATAAATCACAACCTAAAGTCCTAATAGTTAATATGTTTTTGTAAACCAGATACATACATGGTACATATATTAAATTTGAAAAAATAAATTAAAGAATAATTTTTTGAGGATAACATTATTCCTTATATCATATCCTTGCATTAAAATTTTAGTAAATGTCATGGATTCATTGGGAATGAAACAAAATATTGGAGAGATAAAATTATTAGTAAGAGTTAACTACAAAAAACCTACATTTTATCAATAGGAATAATCAACATGGAAATGTATATAACTAAACACACATGCCATTTAAAAAATATGACCACCCTGATATGATAATACACAATCAATATGGAAAATTAAATTACCAAACACATTCAATTTAATAAAAAAAATAATGAAATTCACCCAAATTTAATATCATTGTGAAAATATCCTAGTTAACAATAATAAATAAAATGATGTAAATAATTAATTATTGAGATTCATGTTTCCTAGGAACATGATACCTTTATCATTAATACATTTCATAAGATGGTTTAAAGTGACGGTAAAAAATCTATTTAATGCTAGCTTATTGATTCACCTCATGGGACTACTGTTGCATTGAGGGGATATCATTAAATAGGCCCCACCCATTTCATGCATGTCCCAAGAATTCCCCATTTATCAAATAATTGATTTAATTAATTAATCAATATCCATTATAAACTATTATCTATATTGAATGAACAATATTTATTTATCAATAATTCTCTAGTATATCAAACTCTTTCAAAATATAAGATAATATGTTCAAATGGTATATAGATTAGAAAATAATCATATCCCTCATACATGAATACTTATAATTGAGAAAAATGAAATTTTCAATGAATGATGATCATAAATAAATTAAATGGGAAATATATACACTATAGAAAATAAATTAGGCAAAGAATATTAAAAATTTTCATAGTAATGTGAAATTGTGACGAATTAATTTACCACATGTAATCAGTTGAAACTTATTACCCATGATTGAATTACATTTAAAAAAAATCATATATCATCAGTATAATGATATAACATTTCAAAGGGGTTTCATATGCACCTTTTAAAAGAATATAGGTGCATAATATACAATTATTTCACAAAGATCCTATCAATGAAGTGAGATTTAATAAAATTAATAGATTTTGTGTATCGAATGTAAATAAACATATAAAAGTGGAAATTCAACATAATATAATAAAAATCAATTTTACACATAATCTTAGTATCATATAATCATTGATATAGAAGTTTAATATGATTAATAGAAATTATGTTAAGAAATATCTTAACTCACATGTCCCTTTAATTTTGCGTACATTAAACACTTTTATAATAGTTAAAATAATGCTACTAATTTATTACAAAATTACATTAATATTTAGTATACCTTATATTATTATTTTATAATGTCTTAGGACCTATTAAATAATATCATTTCATTATTTTCATTGCTTTGGGTGTTAGTTTCCTTGTTTTCTCATGACTATTTTTTCATGAATGTCCCAATAATTTTTCATAGTATAAATATCCATGGTCTCCAAAATGATATAAATTTTATAAATATCATATTTAATAATTAAGTACAATTTTATAACTGTTATTGAATTGTGAACATGAAAAATGCATTACATCATGTTGTGGAGTCAATAGGTCATACGTTGGCACAAGAGATGGTATCGTTCATTTAATTGTGAATGGGTTGGGAAATTGAGGATATTTTAATTTTAAATAATAAATATCATTTCAAAATTATAATATATTTCCATTATTCCAATCATTAGGACCATCTATCTAAATTGATGATGATAAAAAAAAATTACATCATTGCATGGAGATGGTAAATTGTAAATATGAACACATAATGAATTCATTTTTCATTGGATGAAAAAATATGGTTTTATAACAGTAATAATAATATTTCAATATATATACTATGATGAATTTATTATTTTAGGATGGAAACAATACAAGAACATGATTTATAAGAATAAAAAACAATAAATTGGTGGTAAAAACCATTACCTATTATTCAAGAGACTTCCGTTAAATATATTATAAAGGGATACAGAGTTGGTATTTTAGATGGACCAGATCCTCTAGAACATGGATAAGTATATTTGTTAGTGAAATGGGTATATTTTGGTCGATATAAATTTATCTATGTTAATTAAATAAGTGAATGAATAGGTTCCCTTTTATAATTGAGATGCGGGGTACTTGTGGAAACTATAAAAATATTAAATTAATATAACATAATTTTCAATTACAATTGGATGAAAAGTTAATTCATTAAAGTATAATTTTAGGATGAGTCTAAATACTCTCATGAGATAATTTTAATAAATTTTTAGGCCACATTCATAACCATATCATTTTGTTTCAACACGTTTTTATCTATTTTAGCTATTACCATGACAACATGGATTTAACACATTAAGGGACAATATTATTACAATAAAAAAATTATACATTAATGGATCAAGGTTGATATTTGGAACCATATAAAAATAACTTGGATAAATTTAATTTTTTTAATGAATCTTATATCATATAATAAAATATTAGTTATTTTAAAATACAATTAATGTCAATTTATACCCAATTCATTAAATTAACATATAAAAATATCAATAAAACAAGATAAAATAGAACAATATATTCTAATATATCCTTAACACGTCAAATTCATATATAAAATTCCTGTATAACCTTGATTGTCTCAAATTATATTATAATTAATACTTTTAATATCATTTGTTTGATTTTTTCCTTTAATTGAATAATTACTACATCATCGTTGTGTGATTATATATGTTAATTATATGATCAATAAAAATAAAAAATAAACTACAGTGATGTAGATAAATATTTTTTATTTCTGAAAAATATTTATAAAAAATGATATATTCAAGATAACACAAAATAAAAATGTTATAGTTATTAAAAACATGAATGTGTCATCTATGACATTTAATTAAATGAAATACTATAGAAATCATAATCTCATTAAAATGTACTTAAATGGTCATACAACCAACAAATAAATTCTTATGGATGAACATTACTCATCCAAAAAATTCTATTCAACTATTATAGTCAATTTAAAGTCCTTTTCATTTTATTTTTAACCTAAATTACATAACTTACCCTTTACCGTAGTAACAAAAATTAAAAGAGTTATAATTCATATTAGTCAAAAATAAAATGGTTCTATATAATTTATCATTACCTTCTGAATCCAAATATTTCATCCATTTTACAAAATTAATAAAACATAAGTTTTAGATTTTAATTTTAAATTAATACTATAAAATTCAATAAAAATGGTTTTCATGAAAAATGTTTCTATTAAGGAAAAAATGAACTTATACATATATAAGGTATAAGGATGATTAAAATTTAATTAATTAGATTATATATAACAAAAAAATATTATGTCACATTGATATTATATTCATGTTAAAATGGGACTTTTACTATAAAGAAATTGATTATTTTATAAAAAACTGTATTTTATAGTATTCACTGGGAAAAAAATTATTTCCATAATAATTCCCAAAAAATACACCCTATGCCAATTTTAATTTTCTTATTTTAAAAATGAAGTTTGATTTATTAAATAAATTTTATAAAATTTTTAAAAATAAAATATATTTACGTTCTCATATAAACAATGAAAATATATTTTTGAAGAAAAAATATATTTGAGAATAAAACGAATTCACTAAAATTTATGTGTTTATTAAATAATAGTAAATAAATTTTTATTGAATATAAAATTCATATATATTCCATTATATGGTTAATACCAAACCTGATTATTTATTAGTTAGTTTATATGGTTCATTTCATAATAATATTTAATTATGTATCACAATTTGTTTAAGTTAAATGGTGCATGCACTGAAAGCTATAAATTAACTTTTTTATATTATAAAATCTCAAGATGTTATAGTTTGTGGGATTAATGATAAGTTAATTTTGGAAATTAGTGACCAAACTTATATAGTTTTGGATTTTAATCCTTTTTAATTGTCAAACTATTAACCATTTATGAAATGTTTTATATTGGACTTTGGATGGGGTTTTAGAGATTAATGGATTACTTCACCATATAAAGATTTATCCATATAGGATAACCAATTATAACAATTTGTTATGATGATAACTTGAGAAAGAATGACTAACTTATCATTCTATTAAGGATATTATGATCCATTAGTTCCTCAGGCATAAAAAAATCATCTTTATTTCTTATAGTAAGAGATGAAGTGGAAATTGATTGAAGCATAACTAATGAATGAAACTACGGATATGATATAATGGAAAGCCAATCGTAAGGTATATCAGTTCAATTGAAATTATCAATGATAAATAGATGGTATCCAACATAATAATTCTTCTATTTAACCTCTCTCAAGACCATGATTAGTTCCATATCTCTCTCTTAAGGAATTAGTAAATATATTAATCACATTTACTAAAATATGAGGTCAAATCCTTTGGGAATAATATTTTTATAGGGAATAAATAGTGGATCTTATAGATCACATAGATAATGATCTAAAAAACAAGAATAATCAACTATTTAAATATTTTTTAAAAACCCACCATCATGAGGAAGCTATGTGGAAACTTGAAGATGTAATGGGGTATATGTATCCTTAGTTGTTGGTAACCAAGTGATGAATATCGAGAACAAAATTCATTAAAGGTGAGTAGAGTGTAACATTCCAATTATTTTGTGAAATATATATTTTTCAAATAAATCTTATCTTTTGTATATTTTTTATACAACAACATTTTTGACTTGTGTTATATGCAACACTGAGTGTATCATGTATTAAACGCAACACCAATTTTAAATGAATCATGACATACTATTGAAATATTATTATTTAAAATGATAGTTCTCACACAACTGTTGGAATGGATGGTATGAATAGAATTATATAATTATTAAAATATATGATCTACATATGTTTTTATAATTAAATGATTAGTGAAAAATTAATTATAAATGAAAAATTAGAACCATTTGAAAATAAGGGAAATATATTTATAAAAAACTTTTTTAAGCGCACAAACATGTTTTATCTCAATAACTGAAATAAATATCTTATGGTGAATTATTTTAATGAATTTTATATATAATATAATCAAAAAAATTTAAATTTTTATCTTATGTTTTTTTTATAAATAAAATATAAGAATCAATCCAATTTTATGATAAAAATATTATTTTTATAAAAAGTAGTTTTCTCACCCTTTTTCACAATTATTTTGAAATAAAATTTTTTTCTAATTTTTTAAAAAATATTTTAAAAATAATATTATTTTTTGAAATTATCATTTCAAAATTATCTTAGGGATAATTTTTTGGATTTTATGAAATGATATATTTTTTGATTAAAAAGGAAAAATACTAGTTTTTATAGAAATCATCATTTTAGTTGAAGAACTTATAAGATTCATATTTTTAATTTTTTTTGAAATTAAATTTAGTTCAATTAAATATAGAATACTATAATTTTTGTCATTTTAATTATTATCATATCCAAATTTGGTAGAAAATATTTTTAATATTTTGAAAATTTTCTCTATGGAAAAATGATTTCTCGTGACGTCTCTAGGTTTAATTTTCAATTAAATTCTTGATCCTTTATGAGTTGAATTTGGAAAAATGGATTCAATATTTTTAATATGAATAGTTTATATTATAAAATAATGTATAACTAATTTTTTTTATCAAAATTAATAGTAATAATAAGGAAAATTATTTACTGTGGTTAAGTTAAAAATTGGTTTACTACCTGGGTAAACTAAAATGATAGGGGTTAAAAATGACAAAAAACGTTTAAAAATGACATTTTACTTCCATATATAGACCTTATATCTTCTAGGATCTATAATTACCCATATTTTAGACTTCATGATTATGGAAAAAATGGGAATACCTTTTTGATTTCAAAAATTACAAGTGGGCCACTCACCTCACTTATAGAAGCCCATCCCATTTACTCTCCTATTAACACATCTAAAAGAACTATTTTTCTAATAAATAACCTAATAAATTTTTCAATTACATAAACCCATACTAGAATAATTATTTTTTTCATAAATAAAACCTATTATTTCTTTTGGTGCAAACTAACAGATGTCATCCGAATAAGTTGTAACATCCCTAACCAAGCATTTTATTTTATTTCCTCCACCAACTCCTTTAAATTTTATTAATATATTATGATATAATAAAAAATGTATCTAAAAAATGTTAATATTTTATTATTTAAATTTCATGAACTAAATTAATCATATCTCCCATTAAATTGGAAATGAAACTCTCGATCATGTGTAAAGAGTATTACCACGTCACGAACCGACATAGGTCAATTTCCCCCAATATTCTCACATATTGTTATGATGCTGTATTTAAAGAATATATATATATATATATATGAAAAATTTAGAATAATTATATATATTTATTTAATCATTATATCTCATATATATTTTTTACTTCCCATTCCATGAGGGATACGATAATGTCGCTCGTGTGTATGGAGGACTACCACATTGCAAAGCATTTTTATTCATTTTTCACATAGACTTTACATGGAATGTAATAAGGATAATGTTAATGAGTATATATAATATTTATTAAATAAAAATAATTCAAAAATTTTAATATCAAATATATATTATTACTTTCCAACCTGTTAGAAAATAATAACACCGCTCGTGTGTACGGTGGACTACGATCTCATGACCTGATGTGATGTGTTTTTCATTTCCATTTTACTTGGATGATAATAAGAATAGATTAAATAAATATATATGAAATATATAAGATATATTTGTGATTATTATGAAATTATAATTATTCTATTGTTTTGATAGTTTATTTTACTTTCTTATGATTCATCCGTCGAGGAATTGGAAACAACGTTGTTGCATACGTATAACCAACTGTCTCCATGAATGACGTAATTCATTTTTATCGCTTGCTATAATGGATTTGTATAAATAAATAAATAATGAATACATATTATATTTATATCATGGTAAAAAAACTTTTAATTATATAACTATGAATTATGTAAAATGGCTAGAAACACCAGACAAAACATATGTAAAAAATGATGAAATTATTACATAAAACATAACTTAAACAAGGAATTGTTAATAAAATTCCATTAAATTGATATAAGAATATTATATATAGTATGATATATATTAATATTTTTATTTAATATATATATGAAAACATATATCTTTTATTCAATAGGGTTGACCATGTATGAAGGAATTCAATACCTAAGGTATGAAATTTCTATCTCACTTTTTTACTTATGTGAGACACATGACATATTCAACACCTTTTTTATGTGTTATATATATATATATAAAGAATTAATTTTATTATTATTATGTATAAATTACTTTTATTTAAATATAAATTTTATGAAATCCCGTTCATGGGGTTTATGGTTCAAAAGTTCCAAAACCGGTAAGGGATTTTTCTCTCAATATTCATTCTATGAGACATATGTTTTTTTTCACACATCTTATTTTATGAGGTGTATATAAAACCAAATGTAAATGTAATATCATGAATTTATTTATTATAATGATATTTTTAGTTTCATTTAATATTATTCTTTCATGGGGATTATGATTCAATGTTACCAACGTGGTAAGGTTTTTATGTTATAATCCAATATTTTATCAGTATTGTTCTTTATTATATTTCCAATGATGAAATATTTATATATATATATATATCATGAAAATAATTTATTTTAATCACCACTAGTTATTTAAAAATAATACATGTTTTCATTCATTTTTCTCTCTTTATTTACACAAGATTCCAAAATGATGGTTTTATATAAAATTGGCTTTATTTCTCCCTTCGGTTGAAAGCCCATTTTCTTATAAATTCATGATTTATAAATTTTTTAAAAAATGTTTTTAACCTTTTAAAAATGATTTATTATATAAATATTTAAACATTTAAACTATATAAAAATATATTTCAAAGGAATATTCATATCATTTTCAAAAAAAGTCCCCTTTGGATTTTACAGAAAATTTGAAAGGAATATTTGTTTTAAAGTGTGCAACATGAATGGAATTTACCAAATTCATGACAAATAAATTTTTTTTAAAAAAATTTATATGTTTCAAGGGTTTTTTTGAAATAAAATTATATTGTAATTTTTTAATGTTTTAGAATGTTTTTTTTCAATTATAAAGGATATTTTCCTCAAGAATGGTTTGAAATGATATTAAAAGATTATTTTCAAACAAATAGATTTTGGATATGTTCTATATTTTATTTATTTTTGAATATTGGAAGGTAATTTTCATCATGAAATGTTTTATATTATTCTAAAATATTTATTTATATGTTTCAATTATTAATTAAAATTAATTGGTTTTCCAAATATTTTTATAGATTTTTAGTTTTAAGAAGAGATTTTGAAAGAAAAGTAATTTTCCTCATGAAATGTTTCATGTTTATTCTCAAAATAATTCCACATATAATATTACATAATTTTATATTACTTTTATGTACTGGTGATATTATCTAAGTATACTATTATTATTCATTCTCTAAAAGTTTTATGATTATAAATAAAATATGTTAATGAAAGCCCTTTTTATTCAATGAGGTATATAATGAAAAAATGGTTATTAAATTCTATTATTTTTTTCAATTGGTAATGTTTTCATTAAAAAATGAAATAACTATAAAACATGATTCTGTTCGACCAGTTTTGTTATGAAGACATGTTTATTAAATTCATTTCATTTCATGGGTTCATATATGATGAATATGTTATGATATTTGTGAATACATATGTATGATTTTCATTATGGGATAAGTGATTAGGTAATTCATTATATCTCATGATATAACAGTGGGAACAAATGTTGATAGGCTTGATCCACTATGGGGAACTGGCGAGTCTTGATCCACTGTGGGACATAAGTTTTTATTGATCCACTATAATAAATATGTTCATTTTGATCCTCTATGGGAAATAATTGATGATTTCAGATCCACTATGTTGATGGTATTGTAAGTTAACCTTGACATATCAAATATTTTTCAATATTTATGATGGTTCCACACTTTTGAGATGTGATATTATGATTAGTGATTTATTTTTGATGATTTATCATTCTTATGGGATATGTTTTTATAAATTAAAATGATATATTAAATAAATCATATTTATGATATATGAATTGTTGGGTATGAACTTCTTATGTTCAGATCATGATCAACTAACCTTATTCTTCTCTATTTTATTCCTATGATCATATATTTATATCTCTTATATTTACCCTTATTGGGAATATTTTTCTCCCTTTATAAAGATTCCTTCCCTAGGTTATTAAGAAAGGATTAGGCAGGGTATGCCAAAGAGGAGTACTATATGAGAAGTCATTTGTGGGAGATATTGAATATGTTTCATGAAATAAGAAGATTGTGTTTCTATCCTTTAATGAAATTGAAATTTTATAGTCCTTATAAATGTATTTATGAAATTTATTTGTTATTCATCTACAAATATGGGATATTTATTAATTAAAATCCTAGGTTGTTATATGGGATCTTTTGATATTTTATTGAGATTATTCTGTGGGGTTATTGAGGATTCCCTTTTCGACTAGTTACAGATCAAGTGGTTAGTGGTTCTTGTATTCATCTATTGAGAATTAACATGTGGTATGGTTTGTCTTGTGATGAGTATCACTTATAGGGTCATGATTTTTTTGGTTTTTATGAGGACCATTGATATTACCTTATAGTTAATGTTTTCATTTGAATGAACTTTGGGAGTATTTTTTATTAATGATTAGTTGTAGTCCATTTTGGTTGTTTTGGGATTTTGAATAAATTTAATTTCCCTTTCTTTGGATGAGCTAGAGGACCCCATCATAGAGTATCATGCTCTTATAATGCCCCTTGAGATAGTTTTGGACTTTTGAACGGGCGTGGCTTGAGAGGATGGGTGTAGTTGGAGAGTCCCTAGTTTGACATCACATTTTGTTATGATCTTAGGTATTGTGATAACCCTATGTTTTTTTATCTTTATAGTTGGATGGTGAGAATAATTAGTGTTATTTTTATACATGAGTTGATCCATGGGAATTTTAAACTCCATATTCCTCATTCAATGAGATTTGATCATCACTGCTACTTCAGATGATTGGATGGTAGGTATGAGAGTTGAATCATCTTATATTTGGTTAGTCGTTGTCCATGATGTTTTAGGACGTTTACTCCAAGGACTTTCATTTGGGGAGAATAATGTTGGGATATCTTTTATTGGGAATTATCCTTGATTTCTTATCCTGTTATCTCATTTTTGGATAGTTGTCTTTAGACATTATATGTGAGATAATGGTTTATTTGGAAGAATTTAACCCTCTTTATGGGTGTTACTCCCATTCTAGTTGTTATTTTTCTAGGATTATTATGTGATCCTGATATAATGGATTATCTAATCTCCAAATTATATATATAGATCCCTAAATATAATTTCATCCATTAGGTCCTTATGGATGAAGCCCAAAAGATAATCCACATGCCCAGTCCATATTTGAGAAGGATTTTTTTAGCATGACATTCACTATATGACCATATTTTAAGGCTTATAGGATGGAGATATTTCACCAACTAAGATCAATTTTTAGAGTCCTAGAGCTTCGTAAATGTGATTTGTTTTTTTGGATTCCTTTGGTTATACCCTGGGTTAGGACATTTGTTCAATTGTGTTTTGACATCTTTGGGTTCCTATATAGATTTAGTGGACTCACTTAATATCATTTCACTATGATCTTTTAAATCCTCTTGCATGGACCATAGAACATGTAGATTTACCTTATTTGATAGGTTATAACCCATGTTTGAAAATTTTCCTTGATGTTGACCCAATTTTTTATGTAGTTTTTTATTCTTTCCATTGTGAGTCTTCAGCTGCGCTAAAAATATCATGCATGTACACAGTTATTATGACAAAATATTACAGGTCCACTATTAGGGTTTTCCATATTATATTTATTTCACACCCCCTGTATGTGAACTTTAGTGTGAATGTACGCCTCATTCCTTCTCTTATGTTGGAGAACTTGTTGTGGAGTGGAAGGGGTTAAGACATGATATTGATGTAGTGGAGCCACTTGTATAGAGTATGAGGATCAGTCTGGAGGAGATCGATCAAGATATATACTAGGTATATGGTTTGGATCATTGTTTTCTACAGAGGACAATTTTGTTTATATTTTTTATATGTGTATATTCAAGTGGATGATAAAATATTTTATGTTTTTTATTTTGTGGAGTTTTATTACTGTATGCCACATTTTATTTATTATATAAAGTAATTTTTAGTTTATTTATAATACATACCTTGATGTGTTTACTTGAGAAGTTTTTGGTTATTTCTATAGTTTTTTCACTCTGACTAGATCATATAGTCTCCCCACTATATTAGTTAGACAATCACCCCTAGTTGGCATCCCCTAAAATTTGGGGAGAAATTCTTTATTCCTCGTGGAGAGTTCGAATGGGTAACATGTTAGGATGATCTATAATTTTTCATTAAAAATGGTATCAATACTCTATGGATTTATGATTTGGGTAGTTGGTAGACAAGAGGCCCAGGAATTTTTCTGAACATGTGATGCATATCAGACAGGTGTGTCATGAATGAATTTTTTATAAGAATTCCATGTTTCCAAGGCATGAAATTGTAATTGTTTGGTTCTATTTTTATATTTTTGTGAATTCACCATGTGTGATACATTGGGGACAATAGATTTATGGTTTACTATAGTTCTTGGAAAATAGTCCATATTTTAAAGGACAATGTTAATATATCATTATAGGAATGTAAAAAAAACATGAAATATGCATATCTATTTTTGTTAGAACTAAAAATTGATGTTAATTTGTTTAAAGTGTGTCCAACTACTTAAATAGTATATCAATTATAAATTCTATGTTGAATTATACTCACCTAATAATGTTATATATATATATATATATTCTTTTGATAATATGAATGGTGGATATTATGGCAAGAGGTTTACTAATGATGGATATGTAGCCACTTCATCGAGGGATGCATGGAATCATGAGTGGGTAAGTGAGGGATATGAGTTCCCTATTTGTGGATCGACAAGGGAAAGGATTATAGAGAGTTGTTTTTCTCGGGATCATGTTCCCTTAAGATGGTGGATACATTAATGTAATTTTGTTGTGTTTATAGGGAGGGAGAAATTATTTCTACGTGTTATCCACCATGCCTTTTAGTTTTTCCCCTATTCATGCAATCAATGATACCATGAGTTGGGATGGCTATTCTTGTATTGTGGGGATATTGAGGCCTTCCATTTCAATGTGTTTTCTTGGAATATGGTTTCTTGATGTTGGAGAAGTGGAGTGTTTGGAGTTATCTCTATCCTATGGATTTCTTTAGAGGGTAGTCATGGTTGGTTTCTTAGCACTGCTCATTTTTGGTTGTACCATGGGAAGTGTAACAGGAGCATGCTTAGACCCTCGTGGATTTTGAATCTATTAAAAAGGGGAGGGTCTTCAAATGGTTTATTATGTAATGTGGGATATGAATCTTTTTTTGAGAGGAGTGTCATGGGTGATCATGTTTTTTGGAACTGAACTATGTGAGGGGAAAGGTATTTGATGAATTTGAAAATTTTCATTTGGGATTGGAAACTGTAATTATGAGTCCTATTTCCCTTTTGAGAGTTTTTATGTAATAACATGTGATTTGGCACTCACCGTAGGTTTATATAGGTCTTGAGACTCATTTAAGTGGTTTTTTAGTACATAGGATTCTATTTTGGGTGGGTTGGGGGTGAGTGTTGGGTGTTTCTTATTTTCATGCTTGTGCTTAGGTGTGAGAAGTTTGTCCATGTATAACCATTATGGTCTATGATGGACATAGAATGGGAGTTTTTGATTATTATTTGGGTAGAAAGGTGATGATTAGGATGCTCATGTGGTGGGGAGCAATAAACTGGTCATGGTTAAATCTCAAATGTTGGGGGAGAGTTGTGGATGTTGTATGAACGAATGTTGGATGACCATGATAGCATAAAAATTATAGTTAATGGATTGGAACATAGATTCTAGATGACCTATGAATATTATTGGGGGTGAGAATCATTTTTGGAGGGAAGTATGTAATGCGTTGCATCGTCATGGGTTTTTGGAATCTCAGTAAATTTGAGTATTTTCTCCGAGATTTGTTTTAGAAGTAATAGGTAAATTTTAATGTAAAAATTTCACATATAATTCATTTGACCATTTTTTGGTCACATAATATAGTTTTTACACCAGGAAAAGAGATTTGTGGAATTCTGAGAAGTTTAAATTTTCAATGAATATTTAATATTTAATTAATTAAATATTAATTCATTCATGTCTATTTGTTTGGTGATATCCATGAAACAAAGTTTTAGATTGAGATTCAATCTCGGTGGATGAGTCTGGATAGGATAGTTTACCTAGGTGGGACATAAACCAATTTATGGAATTGAGGCTAGTCTTGGGACCCTTTTAATCTTTCTTCTTTTTATATTGTTCTTTTCTTTCCCCATTTCCCACATTTGGCCTCGCATGAATGCCACTATGGTATTCTTCATCGCATGACCGAGAGAGAGAGAGAAAGATATATATATATATATATATGGATATAATAGCGATAGGTAGGTAGGGGAGGCATTTAAAAGGGTTTAAACGAGGCCAGGTTCAGACTAAGGTAGCTATAGATGGTGGATTCAACATGATGTGCTGACAGTTTCCATATGGAGGTAGGCATGTTTTCATGTTTTTGAAAAAAAATCACAATAGTATTTTTTATTTGTTAAAATCATTTTTGGGTTATTATGGACCCCTTGATGGTTGATCAATGGATTTAGAGGTGAAATTGGGTATTTTGGGAAATTTTGGTGGGGTTCCCTTTGGGGAAACTAGGGAACATGAAATGTCGTTCAAAGAACACATGTAATGGGGTCTTACTATTTGGGGAAGATGAGTATTTGGGACAACATCCCATATACCCGGGGTATATTAAATATATTGGTGAATAGGGGTGTACCCGTATAACATTGTCATATAGGGTACATGGCCATGACCTTGGAAATGTATAAACCTTGTTTAATTTTACTTTGTTTAGATATACCTTGTGTAGGGGTATATGGCCATGTACATGGCTAGGCACCCTATGTTGGGTACACAACATGTACAGGGGTACACGATTTCTAGTTCTGATTTGTACACACTAAGTGGGGTTAAGGTACACACACATGTACCAATGCTATGTAACAATTCATGTATATGGTCGACACACTATATACTTTAGAAAATTACATGCCAAGTGTACATGGTCACATGGACAAGGTGACTTTTTGGGGAACACACCATGTTTCTGAAGTACATGTTGTGAAAATTTTCTCCCTATGAGTGCTTTTCCTATTTTTTCCCAGGAGAAATAATTGAACATGGGAGTATTCCGTTATGATTATTTTTTATATTGATTTTTATTATGTAATCAATTCAGTTTTTAGAGTCCTTTTGTATGGTTTTTTGGACTATTATTTTCATTCTGGTTTGGATTCATAATCCTCTGAACGGTTGGTTTCTGAGCTATAATCCCTGGTGAGGGTTGAGAGATCTGTGGTTGGACATGATCCAGTGTTCCATAGTATTCTGTTTGAAGTTATTTTTTATGGATTCTACTAGATTAGATTATGTGGTGTATTTGGGGAGTTTAGGATTTTCCACACATTTAAGGAATGGTTGTTCAAAGTTAGAGTGGATGAGGTTTTCATCATATATTTTAGTATCATAGTTGTTGGAGACATTGGTCTATATTGACACACTAGTATGTAGGTTACATATAGGTTATATTGATATGTTTTTATATGAGTTTTAGGGACTCTAGGGTATTCCATAGTGGGATGGTTACTGATAAAGTGGAAAGTGGTTACCATAGTCAGCTATTAAGAATTCCCATGTTGTATGGTTTGGATTATGATAATGTTCCCTTATGGTGTCCTGATTTTTTATTGGTAAAGATGACCATTGAGACACCTTTATTGGAATTATTTTCAATTGTAATTCATTTGGGTACATTATTGATCGAGGATTAGTTGGTGGCCATTGGGATCCATTTCGGATGTTCACACACTAAGAATTTCCCATACTCTATATGAGCTAGAGGCTATCCATGTAGGATGTACTATTCTTGCTATGTCATTTGGTAATGTTGTATATATATGGATGGGAATGGACTAAGAGTACGTGTGTAGTTAGGTCGGATGTATATGGATGTTTCATTGAGATGTGACCTTGAGGACTATGGAATCCTTGATTTTTATGGCCTTGGGGTGGGTTGGTGGGAGATCATGGTAGTTGTTTCCTAGATGTGGGTAATCAGGGGACCATGAAAGGCCCTATTCCACTTATCTAAGAGTTTACTAGTGCTTTTATATTAGTTATTTTTATGGTGGGTTTAATATTTTGATCATCCCATGTTCGGTTGTCGATTGGCCATGAATTTTGAGTAAATGTTTTCTCATGATTTTAGTTTGAATGTGATATGCTTAATATGTATTGGAAAGGGATTTAGACTAGAATCATGATATAGTTGTCTCATCTTTTATATGAATAAGGTTTGAGGTGAATAAAGAGCTAATGGGTGATTTGGATGAGTGCACCCCTCTAGTTTAGTGTTAAAACTTGGGTAGAGGTTAGCTGTCGTGGATGTTAATGCACATTGGGTACTATGGATTCTCCATGATCCTAGTTTTATAAATGGATCAATATATATTAGTGCATTCATTAAGTCCTTGGGGATGAATCCTATATGATAGCGATTTTTTTGGGAATATATTGGAGCCTGATTTAGTCTATAGAGCCATTGGTATATAAAATATTCTAAAATGAGTGGAGTGATGATTTGTCCCTACACTGGATCATAATGTTAGGGTCCTAGAGAAAGTTAGATATGAATTTTTATGTGAATGCATATGGATATTCCATAGGGTCTAAAATTTATAAATATTCATTTAGACGCCTTGGAGATCCTATATAGATCTATTGGATGCACCTAATGTTGTGTGGACGAGTGAAGTGTATGTTGTAAATCCTTTGATGAGGCTAGAGTTTGGGTAGATTTACAGTGGATTTCAATCAAGAACACATATTTATCTATTTTCATTGTATTTTTTATTCCATTGTTTTTATAGATTTTAATTTATTCCATCTATTTTTAGTGTTCAGATAGGCTGCGCATATGATGTATGCATTCACTTGTTATGATAATAGATTATAGTTTCATGATTGGGGGTAACCTACTGAGATACATTTTCTACCTCTATATTTGGACCTCAGTGTGCCTTCATACCTGATGTATGCTTAACCTTTGTAGCAGTGGTTGTATAATATATGGGATTGAGACTCAATTTTTCAAGATTGAGTAGAGACACTAATTTTAAGACTCTAGATTGGTATAGTGAAACTCAAGCATAAAAGAGACCGAGTATGTGCTTCATCACAATGTTAACAATGTATCATGGTGTATTTATTTTAATTTTTTATTCGATATATGTGGTCTTCCATGTTAGTGAATATATGCTTAATGTTTTCATGGTTGTGAGTTTATATTACTACATACCAAATTTCATTTGCTATGTCATGTTGTTATATTAGTTCATTTATCGATCTTACTGTGATTTTTTCCTTGTTGATGTTATGGTTATTTCTATTTCAATTTCACTTTGATAAGAGGGTATAGTTTCCCCAATATATCTTTTATACCCTCAATTCTTTTCAGAAACCTCTGGAATATATGAATGTGTGATTGGGGCGTTGTGGGGATCCATATATGGTGACATGTTAAGTCTACTTTGGTTGGTTCATTGTAATTATGATTTAGAAGGACTACCTAGTAGAACCCCCATGATATAGATTGACTATAATTACTCACACATGTTGATGAATCTAAATAATAATTTTTTTGATGATGTTCTTAAGGATCATGAGTGAGTATAAACTATCATTAAATTAAATAATCTATGGGATGATCATTATAAGTGTTTATGATTGGAAATATTGTTTTTTGTAATTGTTAAAGGACATGTCATGAGACTACTATACATATTTTTATCTACATCATGTAGAAGTGTTTATATTAAATCTCAAATAAGGCCATTCATTGTTATTTATGACATAATGGTAGGCAAATGACATGTGAATTAATCATGTAGTCTTATTTATTTATTTTAGAAACATAATTAGTTTTTTTATATTACCCAATTAAATGTAATATTCTAGACAATTATGTGAAAAGAATATTTCCCTATTAATCCTGTTGATGAATTATGTCATGATTTTTATGGATTTTTCTATTAGGGGAAATGAAATTCATCATCTAATGCACATCTATAATAGGAGACACATAATGATTATATTTTATTTATTCACACATAATAATTATTTTATGAATGAACTAAAATATGTTTCTTGATGATTTTATGTGTTATCAATTATAAAACATTATTGAACTAATATATATATTTCTTCTAAGAGAAACCATAAAAATTGGACGTTATTATAGTGACTATACACACTGTCTTGATAGATATGGATTTATAACATACCTCTAAGTGATGTATGAACCCACATTAATAGATTTTTGATAAATGGGAATAAGGAGTTATATAATCCCACATCCATCATGAAACTCAGAATTATGTTTTCCCTTTTAAAAAACACCCCTTAGGGCTCCAACAAGAACAACAGTTAGTCTGACTGTACCACCATAAGGATACCATAAATAGGAAATGGGATTGAGACTAGCACCAAGAGGAAAAAACACACACAATAGAGTCCTTATCTTAATAATTCTTAAAAACATGTTTCCAAAATAAAATCAATAATAATTAAATATTTTATTTAATATACATATTTTGATTAATATTCATGGTTAAAATTCCAAAAATATAGAAAATATATGAAAATTTTAAACAATAAATGTTAAAGAAAATAAAATAACCCAAAATCTTAAGTAAAGGCATGTATAAAAAATTTAAATAGGAAAATTTTCATTACACAAGATATCGACATTAACACTAATAAAGAATATCATTATTGGGAAATACTATGACCTATATCCACCAACTCCAAATCATCCATGATCACACATTAACTATATATTGAATACATTGAACATAATATGCAAGTTGTAATTCCTATGTGTGGGTGAGTATAAACATACCCAATATAAAAGCCTTAAAACCTAATATAATGGATTTAATGAAAACTAATATCAAAACAAATGAACATGGAAAATATATAAATATTTTTTCTTTGGTAGGGAACATAGGGATATAAGAAGGTCTTAAACACCACAACCAAGATCTATAAAAATAATAATCATTTCAAATATGAGAAACCAAGAAAAAAATTAACAAAAAAAATCTGATCAACCCATATTGTTGAAAACCCATGTCACATCTCTGAATCAATATAGGCAAGACCACACCTTTATAAGGTTTTTCTGTCAATAAATAATGTTCAAAACCCAATATATTACACCTACCATATTCTGAAAATCAAATTGATCATTGGCGTATTGCATCTATAGATAGAGGAACCACACCTTACATGTGGTGAAGATTGGAACCCTATATATCATATAGAGGATGCTTGTGTTGTATTGGGAGTAGTGATCAATGTAGTAATTGAACCCACGAAAATAATGGAGGAAAAATTACTGATTCCATAAGAGAGTTAAAAACATAAAATAATAGGTTGGGGATGATGCCCTAACATCATTATGTTGTCAAGGGAGTAAAAAAACCTATAGATACTATAATCATCTCATATGTACCAAATCATATTTTGTATAAATATCTAGTGAATAGACATCCCAAAACCACACATAAAGTTACTTTTATGATTAAAGGAACTAAATAATTATGACATATGTGGTAAAATGCATATAATACCCTAACCACTATTTAGATTTTGAAATTTTTCCCTTAAAGTGAAAATATTCACACAAGGTCTCATATTGGAATGTGTGGATGCTCCCAGATAACATACTATAGTGTTGTGAAGAGTTGGGGTGGGGAAAATGAAAATATATTAGGTGGATTATAGAATATAGGATATGGTGAAATGTTTGTAATAATACACACTTCACCTTGAGTAGTTCATGACATGGTGGACATGACATATTGATCATAGACTTATCAGCCAATTGGTTGATCCACATTAAGGGGGAGGTTGTATTTTGGGTCATCCAATGAAACCATTAGTCTTAAAAGGAAGAGATAAATGATAGGTTGGTCCATATACCCATATTCATAGTTAGTAAATCATTATAGACTTACTTGATCCACTAACCAACCAAGAATAAGGTCATGAAAATGTCGGCATACCTGTGGGGCTCAACACTCTAGTCTACTCTACTCCACAACCACATGGAGATCCAATAACATTTATCCCTATATAATCTAATAGCTTTAGTGATCCCATAACTACCAACTTCACTTAAACTATAGTTTTCAACTACCCGTATCCACTACTCACCATCTCTTATGATATGACCATGCCACTTCACACAATTCTATTGAAAAATATATATAGATCCCTTCACCACATCAGGGAACCCTCACTATATCCATTAATCTACCTATATAAGACCTTGTGAACTAACCCCTATCTAGTTTCCATCATCACCCACAAATCCACTTCACATATTAAAACTTTCACGAAGCCCCATCCATATAAAACTATTCTGTTCTAACAATACGATCCCACTATCTTCACCCCACCACTGGTCACTAGAAGGGATAATAGGAATTTTAAATCCCTTATCATCCAAATGGAGGAGAGCGAGAGGTTCATCAGGAGAGGGAGAGGGTAGATACTATGTCATGATGGACTAGATACCATTTATCCACCTCCACTAGCCTCAGTCGATAGTACCATGTTCTATTGGAAGGGGGGTGACAATAGGATGATTGGGAATTTTTGTTGTTATTTGACTGTCTTCCTGATCATATTTAGTAATTCCAACCTCTGATGACCTGGTAATAAAAAACCCAATATTCAAAAATAATTATCGAATAAATAAATTTTGAAAATATTAGCATAATTATGTATAAGAAACAATAGGTTTAATCTAGAGTATAATGTATTAAATGAAAATAATATCCAACTTAGATAGAGTAGTTCTATTCTCTATAGATGTTCCTATACTCTAATGAATCCATTATAAAATAAATGATTAAACCAATTCCACAATATCTTCATTGGAATATATTTAAAGATACTAATCCAAAATATACAGAATCAGTGGGTATTTAAAAACACATGTTTATCTCAACAAAATTAATTTTTGATGTCCCAAAATGGGCATAGTCAACGGATTATTTCCAAAACATAAAATACTCTACTCTAGTATAAAACATACCACTAAATGAAATAATATGGTGATTAATTTTATATTAAGTTACCCATTTATATGATATAGAGATTCAACTCATTTTTAAATCCATTCACACTAAAAATATTATATTTTAATAAATTAAACACTTATAGAGCCCCCACAATAAAAAAAGGAAACAAATCATCCCAGAAAACACATCATGAAAAATTAATAAAATATTTGAAGGGGTCAAATGAAATATTTCATTGAACAAGATCCTCTTAATATTAAATTATTTTCAAATATAAAATTATAACTCAATCAATGAGGTTTTGTTATTGAGCTCACTTATAATTCTCATGCACTAATGAGTTTTCTTGAAGATTCCCATATGGTCACATAACACACAATGTAGGTATAAAAACCTAAGGTGTGTCATCCTTGAAATAAAAATCTACCCAAATGAAAATATGTGACATATCATGAATATATAACCTTAACTATGAAACACGAATGTTGTTGTATAGTCGGCCCAACTATGGGGGAAATTCAAGGCGATAAGCAACATTACTATTTTTTTCAAGATACGAAAAGGGAAAATATACATCAAGGAGATATTTTTCCTCATAATAAATATAATAAAACTATAGGATATTACCTTAACATCTATAATTACTAATAATAGAATAAAAATACATACCATTTAGTACCTAAATATTCTTCTCTGTTTGGATGTTTGAGTAGGGTTAAAACCCCCTAGTTAACTAGAGATGGGTCTCAAAATATTCTTGAAATTCCTTCCATAACCAAGAGAAAAATCAAACAAATTAGTAAAAAAATATAATTGAAGTATCATTTTGAGTCCACACACTCATGTCCATGTATAGACATCCTAATCAATTAACTACACATTTATCTCAAATAAGAAGGGCGTTTGCTAACTAGGGTTTTTAGATGATGGTCACCCAAATAACATAATAACCTTTCATTGAGTTCATATCATTAATTCCATTGACATAAAATTTTACTTATTTTGAGGAAACAAAAATTGGTCGACCAATTCATCTAGACCCTTATGCTCTTTAATCAACCATTGGCGAGTGAGGCACCAATATATGAACTCTATAAAAAAAATATTGATGTAAAGTAAATAATAGTAATGTATGAGATCATGTTACACCATTTTAACACATGAATACTCAAAAAAATTTAGATCCATGAATATTCCTTAACATCTCCTCATACATCCTAACTAGAACCACTATATACCTCTAATGACCATGATATTCTACCCTACACTAAACAATTCCTCTTGTGGATCACCTGTTATTATTTGGTCATGAATATTTTTTTTATTTCTAGGGTTATC
The DNA here is from genome assembly GCA_963277665.1 of Viscum album. Lineage (NCBI taxonomy): Eukaryota > Viridiplantae > Streptophyta > Magnoliopsida > Santalales > Viscaceae > Viscum > Viscum album. The sequence goes on from OY728121.1 coordinate 430,302,886, forward strand.
AACCCACACGTTGTGATGATGTGTGGGGATAGCACCATCGATCAAATTTATGCCACATCACCTTGTTCATCTATAAAAAATACAGCCTCCTTTATCATAACCCACTACTAAGATTCCTCCTTCATCAGCTAACAATGATATAACCAATTATGGGTTTCAACCAATATACTAATCTTCCCAATAATATTTATGATTTGATGTTTTAATATTACTAGAACAATATCCATCACCACTATCTACTATTATGCTATTAATAATAGACAATTTATCTAAGAATCTTATGATTAATATTGAACATAAATAACTCACTTTGAAGGTAGTTACTATATTAATTTAATGAAAATATAGCCTCTATGAAATATTAGATAAGGGATAAATAGTTTTACTCATGATTTCATAGTTTCCATAACCCAAAATAAGTCAACTTCACCCATTTCATCAGTTCATGACAATTCTGGGCACTAGGGGTGTTTTAGAATACATTGTACTCAACATGTTTATTTTTAATTCGATGAATAAGATCAATAGACTACTACTATTTAAGATCCAAAAAATCCCTCTAATAATGGTTTGATCATACAATAACATTCTTCTTTTGGGTAGGTGTAGTCATTAGAGATGTTATCCAAAGGAAGTACACTTTGAATTTATGTAATATCATGATAACTAATGAATTTTTCACATTTAAAATACATTATTTAAATGTTACTAATGGATAATTTTTTTATCATCATATGATTGTCTACTACTACTCTATCCTAGATAAGATGTACCATGAAACTTAATTATTAATTCTATGTTAATCCTAAAAATATTCACATAATTTTCCTTTGATATAGAATAAAAGAGGATATGACTGATAATGACCACCCAAAACAATCATTGAATAGAAAAAAAATATAGTCCCTGATTTCCATGAATATCATTATTTTATTCTTCATGTCAAATTACATCACTAGGAGATTGAAATTTACACAGAGAAACTTGAAATAATTTTTTGAAATGGGATCCCAATGCTAGTTATATATGGAGAATATGTTGACCTTTAATAACCACTTCACCCACTTTAACATTATAAAGAGGTTGTTTCCCATTAGGGGATATCATTTCATATTCACTATCACATTGTTTTGGAATTTATATTAAATAAAAATCATCAACCACTTCTACACATTCATTGAAAATAGAATCAGTGATAGATATGGGGCATGGTATGCTATATTAGTCATTTATATAATGGTTCCTTTAAATGAAGATTTATCTAAATGAGAATTGTAATGACTATCCAAAAAGATTTATATTATATTATCATAATATCAGGATATAATTCATTAATTTAGTAGACCTCTCAATGTGAGATAAATATCTAGACATACTCTGGGATGAATTTCATATAGCCAAAACCACCATCACAAGTTTATCTATAGAAGTCTCTAATATAGAATCAAAATTCACTAATGAGTTGTTAATTAGCTACAAATTCATTTTGAATTATCAAATTTTATCTATTGAAGTTCCCGACCTCTGATAAAATAAAACCATTATACATTAACTTGATTAAATTGAAGACATTAATGAGAGTGGTTAATATATGAGAGAACCAAATATATTTAGTCCACAATAAGGATCACATAATTGGGATTCATCTTATCTAAAATGGGGTTACATGGAAACCTCTATCCACTATAAACTAGATGACATAATCATTAGATATGGGTGAGAATGATATTTAACCTTGTAGGAGTGGATAGAAACATATGTCAACATAAATGTTCTTTGGCATTTTGTAACTATCCATCTAGTTATAATGAAAAAAATAATATCTCATGTCAGAGGTGAAATGATAGTTTTTTGTTGAAGGATATACCTATACCATTCCATGAATCTTGTGTGGTGGTACCTCATAAAACCCATCCATAATGTTTATTTGTTCATGGACATGGTCACTAGTTCTTTTTAACCTAGTGGAGAACCCTTGGAGGATGTGGTGGAGATATTTTCATAATTTAAAAATTACTCATAATTTTTATTTCTTCAATAGCCATTATTATTTCCTTTATTATACAAAAAGAATCCAAATCTGTTCTAAAATTAATATTTCATTTTCCATAAATGTTTAACATGAATTGATTCCATTAAAACTCATGTGTCAGGTAATTTTACAAAAACCACCACAATTGAAAATAATCCAAATGATTTTTCTTATTATTTATGAATTTAAATAGAAAATATGTTTCTACATAATGAAAACGAAATAGAAAAAACCAAAAATATATCCTGGTCAATACATCATTGATTTATAAACAACTTTATTATAGTTTAGTGATCTTAAATGTGGTTAGTTATACATTGGTTAGTGAGAGAGTGATTTATTTTGGTTTCTCATTTCATATGTGTTCTATAAAATAATGGTTTATAAAAATTATAAGTATTGGTGAGGGTAATGTAATTTTGGTAAAAAAAAAAATTATACGATCTTAGGGATTGGTTATATAAAACATCAAATCTATAATGAATCCATTTAATTAATTATGAACATAAGATGGTGGATAATGATAAAGAGAAATGTGATTTCAATTTATAGTCATTGTCAGTAGGGTTTACACTACAACAAAACTTACATCTAGCGTTGGTTCTAGGAACCGCCGCTAAACCTTTTTAAAAAAGGGTTTCACGGCGGTTTATAATAAACCGCCACAAAACACTGTTTTTTTAACAGTAGCGGCCCCCTCCCCCACTTCTCACCCCATGACCCCTCATCCCCCGTGACCCCAACCCCCGACCCCGGCGACCCCGCTTCCCCCGAGACCCCTCTTCCCCCATGACCCCAGTGACCCCAGTGACTCCGGTGACCCCGCTTCCCCCGGCGACCCCGCTTCCCCCAGACCACTGCAACCCCGGCGACCTATACAAACCCTAAGGTTTGAAATTACTTTTTTTTAATCTTTTTTAAAATCAATTTCATTGCCAACCCAGGTTGGGTTCTTGATGAATCGAGTCATGATAGAGGTATTAGAGTTAATTATGAATGATATTTTGGTTTTTTTATTAAAACTAGAGTAGTGGTGCATAATTATGTAATTATAATTTTTAAATGAAATTGGTTATCACACTTTATTTATAGTTATTAAAATTATGATTTTTGTTTGTTATCATTCATTTATTTATGATTTAATTGTGTTTAGTATTGATCCATTGTACCACCATCAGACATTCAATGTTAGTTAGGATCCATTGGCGTATAGGGATGTGCACATTAGGGCTGGTGGAACCTGGGCTTAGTTAATTATTAGTGAATATGACCCATGGCATGAAAAGTATTATCCTACATTTATTTTCTTTTTTCATTATATTATGTGACAATAGATAGGAAATTTCTAATATGTTTTTACTTGGTAAACAAATCATTTCTAGGTCTATCCAACCCATACAAAAGACAAAACCCATGTTTCTAGTGATGTGACTGTATTTATGATATACATTACTGATGTTCATTCTTATTTTACCGTAGCATAAAGATATATTTAAATTAATTAATGATTTATGTGATTTACCTCTTTTCATTGTATTACATTGGATGATTTAACTATTTTCCCATTACGAAAATAGACAAGGATATTCATGCCTCAATTTAGGCATAGAGGATTCGCATTTCATAGGAATGATTAATTGTATACCATAAATAATTGGTTATGTGTAATGTTTATCTGTATGCCATGTTTGTGTAATTTGTTAGTATGATTATTTGTAAAACATTCTATCTTTATTTCCAAAATTGAATAATTGGGCTTCCTACATACACAAAAGACTTCCAATATTATAATAATAATAATTAATCTATGATTTAAAGGCTCATTATAATCATGATTGATGACTAGTTATTCGTGTGCCTTTGTAAACATAAAATGTTGTTTCCCCTTATATCTTGATGACTAAACCTTAATTAAACATTCATGACATGTCTCACCCATTGAATAATATTTCAATGAGGTGAAATATTAGTGGTTTTGAATCTATGTGTGTGGAATACAATTTCAGAAGTGTATGGGAATTTATAATTCTTCTTTAGTGATCCATAAAATAAAAACACAATATAAGGAGTTGTTACATTTTGATATTGAATGTAACAAAACTTTTTCCAAGTTTGGAATTTATCTCTATGTAGATTCAATTCCCAAGACTTAGATGATAATTTAAGATTATTTTTTTACACATCATCATAATAAACTCATGTATTCTAAAACATTTCCTTATATAAGTGTAGGTTTGTTAAATCACACTACCTACTTTCCTATCGATCTATATTCATCAATTTTACTAAAAGGATATTTATTTTCTTACTCATTATAGGATAACAATTTTAAGTGATGCCTTAATGATAAATAAATGTTATATTGAAAAACTGTTTCAATATTATATTGGAATGTTGTGACTTTTTGGGGATCACATGGAGATGTTTTTGAGTTGTGAATATGGTTGTGACTTTTTTTGGGAAATTTTATTGTGAAATAGTTCATCTAGGTTTATTTTGTATTTAAAATTTAAAATTTATTTTATTTCTTTATATGTTATCCAAACTAGATGATTTTTCATTAATATGTATAGTCTTGGACGAAAGTAATCACTTTCATTGAATTTGTATCTTTGTATTTTTCATTATTTTTTGAAATAGATAACCTATTTATTTATAAGACGTACTTGACTATAATGAATTATGACACTTAGGTATGGAGTTCCTATAAGGCCCCAGCCTTAAACCTTACTTAATCTTGAGTTATTACAAGATTACACATTGAGGATCTTTTCAGGTTTAGAGTTTTAGAGAATTAGATCATGAAACTTGCATTATATTCCACATTTAAAAAAAGTGGTTACATAAAAGACAGTATTCATTATTCCCATCAACGGAAACATATTGAAAATAAAACATGGATTCTTTCTTGACACATCCTGGACACTATCATCACATCATGTACCTTTCCCTTGACCTGTGAAAAACATTTCAAAAACTTGGGATGAGCATAAAAAGCTCAGTAAGGGTCATAAAAATATGGAAAGGAAACATGAGTTCATATATACGTAAGAATGAAATCATATTTTACCCATAAAACATAGGCACTTTAACATACCTCATCAAACCATGAATAAATCATAGAAATCATAAGACATAAAGGTAACATGAGGCATTCATAACATTCTTACGTAGGGAGTAACCCTCTTGGTTACGTTTGGAATACCCATCACAGTATATTCCCTAAATCTCTTCGGAGAAACCTTAACGTTTCACTCCTTCGCATTACCCAATGCATTGGAGAGCTATATCGGGCTCACCCGCCCTTAGTTTATCACGGAACCACCCGTCTTCATAATAATTCCCAAGAACCATAACATAATCGTATCACATAAAACATGCATAAAGGAAACATAACATTTCCACATTTCAATCACAAGATATCAATACAACACAAAAAACATTGTAAAAACCATTTCCAATACCAAAATAAATGAAAAGTAAAACATGGTATTTATTTTTCTTTTAAAAAGAAGGCATGGCTTGTAGAGGAAGCCGAAACTCAAATAACGGTCACGACGACGGAGAAGTCGTTGTCGCCGCATACGTAGGACAAAAACATTCCCTTTTGTCATTTAGTAAACGCTTCATATAAAAAAGATTCCTTTGAAATAAACATAAAAGTCAATGTGGTTTATACACCTTATAAAAGAAAGTTGTGTATAAAATAAAATATGCCTCAACGAAAGGAGATTGAGACGAAGTCCCATACCACCTTGAAGCTTTTAAAATTTTAATCCATTAATATCCATATAAATAAATCCTTAAAAACATTTTGAAAACATGGATATTAATAAGAACAAATAATTAAAACATTTAAAGCGATATTTTGGTTAAAGGGGTTTTACCGAAATTAGAGACACTTGAATACAATAATTGGGGAATAACATTTAGTCAGAACTTTATAATATCATGAGAATAAATGGATTCATGATATAATACTCCAAAGGACAGTATATACACCATGTAAGAGTGAATTGGTGCATAACAACAATGAACCCTCAATAGAAATGTCAAATGTGATGAAATCCCTTATAAAGAAGGTATCCTTAAATTAAGGACAAATCAATCTCAAAAATATGTGTGACAAATATAAATACACCCAATATAAGTGGATATTAAGTGTAAAACAATAAAATGTCATTCACACATATTCAATGGATGACATATTCAATGACTACATGTTGAACCCAAAGAAATCGAAATTGGGTTAAAAGTTCCCTTGACAGCCCAACAACATCACATCAAAATGAGTTGATGAGAGATAAAAAGTGTATCTCATCACTTGGACATAAAATTTACATCAATAAGGATATATGAGAACATATCCCAACATAACAATATGTAAATTAAAAGACCAAACAAAATAAGTCTTTTAAAAAAGAGTAGGGTGAAAGGTTACCTTACCGACTTGGGTATCTTTCAAAACATACACCCCATGAAAGAAGGAAAATAGATCATTGATGTAAATACTCATAAATGAAATTATATTACACAAAGAGTATAATAATGTGCATTACATACACTACTCAATGTAATTTGTGGCAAATGTAGCATAAATCTCACGGGAATAAAAGTGAGATGAAAAATCCCTTACGAAAACTCGGCAGCCTAACGGCGCCACATAAAACTTCTGAATATGGATTGATGAGATAAAATAGGGTATCTCATCACATTAAAATAAAATTTACAGCAAGAGGAATATAAAAGAACATCCCCCAACATTACAAAGAGGAGCCTAAAATAAGTGACATAAAGGAGAGTACTTAAAAAGAAAGAGAGACGTTAGATCTCTTACGAAAGTTCGGCAGCCTAACGGCGCAACTCAAAACTTCCAAAATGGATTGATGAGAAAGAATAGGGTCTCTCATCACATGAAAATAAAAATTACAGTAGGAGTAATATAAAATAACATCCCAATCATAAGAAATATGATCTTAAAAGAAATGACATAAAAGAGTGTACTTAAAAAGAAAGAGAGTTGTAGGATCCCTTACCTCGGGTCCGACTTGACTCGATCGTTCTTTAATCTCCTGAATAATAAACTTGAGTTAATTTATACTTCATTAAGAACCCTTTTCAAGTTCATTATTCCTTTTATATCACTTATTACCTTGTCATAAACATTATGTAATCATTTAAGTTAATAATATTTGTTTTGCCGATATTTGGTTCTTAAGTCGAAAGTGGACTTCTTACAATTACATGTTGTTCATGTGGCCAAATGTTTATTATATCCAGAATTGTATTCATGATGTAGATATAATATATGTCATATATATCCATTACATTCATGCATTTATAACATTACATAATCATTTAGAGGTAAGAAATGAAATGCACCGTTCATGGAGACAGTAAGCCGTACGTACGCATGAACGCTACTTTCATTTCTATTTCATATTTTATAGAATGGAATAATAATGATATAAAGGTATATTATAATTCCATTATAATATCATATATAATATCATATTTCCATCCTTTATACGTCCCACATATGGTATTTAACGAATCAAATCACTTTGAGGGGGCGGTAGTCCGCACTTCCTTAAATGAAGATATCGCGTTTACCCATAATGGAAACCATAAAGGTATTCCCAAAATGAAAAAAAACAGAAGCTTAAGGAAAACATAAAAATATTATATATCATATATAAAAATAGTGACATCATAATAGCCACCTTTGAAGGTGTTAAATGAGTATTGAACAATCATCGTTTCGGGAGGCAGAATTTCGCCATCCACGGAAACCGTATGTTCTTTAACCATTTGATGTAGTTGTGTGAGAGTGTAGCTCGAATAAATCTTATAACAACATCATAGTATATTGAATATACTGGTGTTATTACAAAAGAAGTAAATAAAAAGAGTTTAGGGGGTTGGAGAAGAAAAATAAAACAAATGAACATGAGAGAATGAATTACCCTTAAAAGTGTAACTCTTTTTGATTTGAGCCTAAAGGCTTTCTTTGGAAGGATTCTGACCAAAGGGAATCCTCTAGGATGTGGAGAGGGATGTGGAGAGAGTAAATGGGTAGGGTTTGGCCGAGCCAAAGGCTTGAGGAGTGTGTGAAATGAGGTAGAGGTGGGGGCCTTTTATAAGAGGAGGGGAGGGGCACTTTTGGAAAGTAAGAAATATTACTTTATTTGAAAAAGTTTTTCGGTTTTAAAAGGTCCCACATTGATATAATTCGTGGATAAGGTGATAAGGGTTCTAAATCCACCCATCCAATAAGTTTTGGACATGTGTAGTTCATATATTTTACATTATCTTTCCATTTTATTTAAATCGTCAAATAATGATGTCATCACTGCATCATTATTATGTCATAAATAATTTAATTTATTTAATGTATAAAAATTATAAAAAAAATACTATGATGTAGGAAATCTTTTTAGCTTTCCAATTAATATTTATAATCAAGAAGATGACTTGTATAACCCCACTTAAAAATTATTTAAGTAAAACATATCATGTTTGTGTCATTTTTACTTTTACATTAAATAAAAAGTTATTTATGTCATTTCCCAACCAAAGTGGATCCATGGGGTCCCCAAGTTGACCCATGGCTTGTCTTGGTCGGCCATTACACATCCAATGAGGTTAGGACATGTGTCAAGTTCATTTCATTTTATTAAATCATTATTTTTACCTTAAACTACACTAATTACCACTAATCGCGATTAAAAACTTAATAAGTTACTATTCACCAAAAAATTATTTTTATCCCAATGAACCACATTTTACTTCTTAATGACAACCATGTATGACGGATTTTTGAAATTCAAAACACATAAGTGGTAAAATTTCATTTAAACGAAAAATCAGCTTTTATAAGTACCACTTAGTGGTTTCACTATTCATCAAAAATTGATGTTTTTCAGAAAAATCCCAAAAATTCACCCTAAGCTATATTTGATATTCCGAATTCAAAAATGAAGTCCGTTTTACAAAATTCAAAACATATTAGTCACATTAATTAATTTAATAATTAATTCCCGCTGTCAGAGCAAATAGCGTGTTTTTATAAAACAATAAGTATCAAAAGATTGACACTAGTTTAAGTCTGATTTCAAAGTGAAATTAATTCCAATGACCACTATTGGATTTAATGGTAAAAATATTTTCTAATTTCACTTTAAAACCAATTCAAAATATTATATAATTATATAAATATATTAGATTAAAAAGAGGTTTTGAATTAAAATACAACATTTTACACTATTCATTAAAAAATGAACTTTATCGGAAAAATACCAAAAAATTACACAAAGTAAAATTTGATGTCCCGATTCTTAATAAGAGTTTTATTTGGTCCAAAAGAATGTTTAAGAGTGAAAAAAACTATATTTAATGACAGTTCTCCATTAAAAGGCGATAAGTGAACCTTTAGTGAAAACTAGGGCATATATGCCTAAAATTGAATTCTTTCCGTATTTTAAGCCTTTAGATTTTATTGGATAAATGTAAAAACATTTAAAAAACATATATAATCATATTTTAGTTATTTCTATCCATTCCCACCAATACAACGGCTACATGTTAACTACCATTTGAAATAATATTATTTTATTATTAGAGTGCAACGTAAGATTCCCAAGAAACTCGTTGTTGCGTGTTGGGTATGCCATCGAGCATAGCGTCCCCTTTAAATTCATATTAATATTTTATTCACAAATATGGATAAATATGAAAATGTCATATTCATTATTTACCTGGGGTGTTACATCCTTCCCCCCTTTTGGGAATTGCGTTCTCGCAATTTTAAAATTGTGCTTGGAAACATCCTTGAAAGTCCCACATCGGAACAATCACTTTAAAATAAAGAAAGATAAGCACAGAGGTCACCCGAGTTAACCCATACTAGGATTCCAAGTATTCAAATATGGACATGGAGGACAAAAACAAAGGGTCATGTTCTGATGGAGAGTGATAGAAAACATGTTTAGGAGAAAGTTAACAATAAGAAAATCACAAACTTGTGATGGGTTAAACGGTGTTGGGTTCCCCAGTAGGAAAAGTTAATAGAAAACTTTTTTGTTTTAAGTTACTTTTTATTGAGGAATTTATTCATAAGGAAGCATAATCACTTATCATGTTGACTTTCAACTTTTACTAGATTCCTTAGTCAAACCCATATTTTTTTCCAAAAGACGAGTATTTAGGGAGACTTGTTCGCATTAAGAGTACTATAATCGACTTCTAGAGAATCACCTAATCCACAAAAGAGAACTATATACTTCCCATATCTTTAGACCTTAACCATAACCAAAACCAAAAAGGTTAGTACAAGGTCAGATAATCCAGAAAAGGATAACCCTTTATAAAAATAAAATCTATTCTTAATCTCCAAAATTTGTCAAACAAAACCCAAAGTTCAACAAGGATCATCCGATAAACAATTTGTCCATAAAATTCTTCAAAGTAAACCAGTATAAGATTGAAACCCAAATATTTGAAGGATTTAGTCACATAGTCTTCCAAGTTAAATCGTAACATTTATCTCCAAACAACATCAGTTGCTCCTAAAGTCTCGTATTGAAAAGTAATTAACCTAATCACATATCCTCCATGATAGGTTAATAATTTTCATAAATAACCCAAAATCAACTTACTCTTAATTTATAAAATCATATAACTAAAAAGAATCAGTCAAACTAACCAGGGACTTCACGTAGTCCAGTGGTAGGCGATAAATACCAGTCGCACTTTGGTTGTGGGTTCGATTCCCGCAGCTTTGTCCGACGCGACGGGTAGTCACACGGTTTGCGTGTTGTCCTTTTTCCAAAACTATATAATTCTCAAATCATTCCCCAAAAAGAGATAAAATCATCAAAAATAACCATAACATAATTTAACCTCAATTTTATCTCATGCCTTTCACTTCCATCATAACATATAGTAACCCATAATTACCTCAAAAGTAAGGATCATATAAACCCTAATGGTTACCTTAATAATTATTACCTGAATTTCCACATCGAGTTGGACATCTCGTACATGATGCATTAGAGAACTCACCAAGGTTGAAGTGGTTGATCATGACTCCTTGATAGTTGGTTTAGAACAACCATGATATTCCTCATTGAATCCTCCATTTTATCTAGTATCTTAATCAGAGAACCACCACAGTTTCCTTCAAACCTGTTGTCACTTTGGTGCCTGCTAGATCGAGCCCTTTACTAAAACCAAAAAGGTCAGTGTGAGTATATCAACACAACCATCATGTACTAATGATTATGATAAACACTAAGATATACTTACTCATTCAATTTATCTAAAACTAGGACTCTTTCTGAAATCCTAACCATTATGGTAATGTCACTTGTGCTTAGAGAATACCGTAACCTCTAAAGTTATCTAAACCGACCTCTGATACCAACTATAAGGCCCCAGCCTTAAACCTTACTTAATCTTGAGTTATTAAAAGATTACACATTGAGGATCTTTTCAGGTTTAGAGTTTTAGAGAATTAGATCATGAAACTTTCATTATATTCCACATTTAAACAAAGTGGTTACATAAAAGACAGTATTCATTATTCCCATCAACGGAAACATATTGAAAATAAAACATGGATTCTTTCTTGACACATCCTGGACACTATCATCACATCATGTACCTTTCCCTTGACCTGTGAAAAACATTTCAAAAACTTGGGATGAGCATAAAAAGCTCAGTAAGGGTTATAAAAATATGGAAAGGAAACATGAGTTCATATATACGTAAGAATGAAATCATATTTTACCCATAAAACATAGGCACTTTAACATACCTCATCAAACCATGAATAAATCATAGAAATCATAATACATAAAGGTAACTTGAGGCATTCATAACATTCTTACGTAGGGAGTAACCCTCTTGGTTACGTTTGGAATACCCATCACAGTATATTCCCTAAATCTCTTCGGAGAAACCTTAACGTTTCACTCCTTCGCGTTACCCAATGCATTGGAGAGCTATATCGGGCTCACCTGCCCTTAGTTTATCACGGAACCACCCGTCTTCATAATAATGCCCAAGAACCATAACATAATCGTATCACATAAAACATGCATAAAGGAAACATAACATTTCCACATTTCAATCACAAGATATCAATAAAACACAAAAAACATTGTGAAAACCATTTCCAATACCAAAATAAAAGAAAAGTAAAACATGGTATTTATTTTTATTTTAAAAAGAAGGTATGGCTTGTAGAGGAAGCCGAAACTCAAATAACGGTCACGATGGCGGAGAAGTCGTTGTCGCCGCATACGTACGACAAAAACATTCCCTTTTGTCGTTTAGTAAACGCTTCGTATAAAAAAGATTCCTTTGAAATAAACATAATAGTCAATGTGGTTTATACACCTTATAAAAGAAAGTTGTGTATAAAATAAAATATGCCTCAACGAAAGGAGATTGAGACGAAGTCCCATACCACCTTGAAGCTTTTAAAATTTTAATCCATTAATATCCATTTAAATAAATCCTTAAAACCATTTTGAAAACATGGATATTAATAAGAACAAATAATTAAAACATTTAAAGCGATATTTTGGTTAAAGGGGTTTTACCGAAATTAGAGACACTTGAATACAATAATTGAGGAATAACATTTAGTCAGAACTTTATAATATCATGAGAATAAATGGATTCATGATAGAATACTCCAAAGGACAGTATATACACCATGTAAGAGTGAATTGGTGCATAACAACAATGAACCCTCAATAGAAATGTCAAATGTGATGAAATCCCTTATAAAGAAGGTATCCTTAAATTAAGGACAAATCAATCTCAAAAATATGTGTGAAAAATATAAATACACCCAATATAAGTGGATATTAAGTGTAAAACAATAAAAGGTCATTCACACATATTCAATGGATGACATATTCAATGACTACATGTTGAACCCAAAGAAATCGAAATTGGGTTAAAAGTTCCCTTGACAGCCCAACGACATCACATCAAAATGAGTTGATGAGAGATAAAAAGTGTATCTCATCACTTGGACATAAAATTTAAATCAATAAGGATATATGAGAACATATCCCAACATAACAATATGTAAATTAAAAGACCAAACAAAAGAAGTCTTTTCAAAAAGAGTAGGGTGAAAGGTTCCCTTACCGACTTGGGTATCTTTCAAAACATACACCCCATGAAAGAAGGACAATAGATCATTGATGTAAATACTCATAAACGAAAGTATATTACACAAATAGTAGAATAATGTGCAGTACATACACCACTCAATGTAATTTGTGGCAAATGTAGCATAAATTTCACGGGAATAAAAGTGAGATGAAAAATCCCTTACGAAAACTCGGCAGCCTAACGACGCCACATAAAACTTCCGAATATGGATTGATGAGATCAAATAGGGTATCTCATCACATTACAATAAAATTTACAGCAAGAGGAATATTAAATAACATCCCCCAACATTACAAAGAGGAGCCTAAAATAAGTGACATAAAGGTGAGTACTTAAAAAGAATGAGAGACGTTAGATCTCTTACGAAAGTTCGGCAGCCTAACGGCGCCACTCAAAACATTAAAAATGGATTGATGAGAGAGAATAGGGTCTCTCATCACATGAAAATAAAAATTACAGTAGGAGTAATATAAAAGAACATCCCAATCATAAGAAATATGAGCTTAAAAGAAATGACATAAAAGAGTGTACTTAAAAAGAAAGAGAGTTGTAGGATCCCTTACCTCGGGTCAGACTTGACTCCATCGTTCTTTAATCTCCTGAATAATAAACTTGAGTTAATTTCTACTTCATTAAGAACCCTTTTCAAGTTCATTATTCCTTTTATATCACTTATTACCATGTCATAAACATTATGTAATCATTTAAGTTAATAATATTTGTTTTGCCGATATTTGGTTCTTAAGTCGAAAGTGGAATTCTTACAATTACATGTTGTTCATGTGGCCAAATGTTTATTATATCCAGAATTTTATTCATGATGTAGATATAATATATGTCATATATATCCAGTACATGCATGCATTTATAACATTACATAATCATTTAGAGGTAAGAAATGAAATGCACCGTTCATGGAGACGGTAAGCCGTACGTACGCATGAACGCTACTTTCATTTCTATTTCGTATTTTGTAGAATGGAATAATAATGATATAAAGGTATATTATAATTCCAGTATAATATCATATATAATGTCATATTTCCATCCTTTATACGTCCCACATATGGTATTTAACGAATCAAATCACTTTGAGGGGGCGATAGTCCGCACTTCCTTAAATGAAGATATCGCGTTTACCCATAATGGAAACCATAAAGGTATTCTCAAAATGAAAAAAAACAGAAGCTTAAGGAAAACATAAACATATTATATATCATATATAAAAATAGTGACATCATAATAGCCACCTTTGAAGGTGTTAAATGAGTATTGAACAATCATCTTTTCGGGAGGCAGAATTTCGCCATCCACGGAAACCGTATGTTCTTTAACCATTTGATGTAGTTGTGTGAGAGTGTAGCTCGAATAAATATTATAAAAACATCCTAGTATATTGAATATACTGGTGTTGTTACAAAATAAGTAAATAAAAAGAGTTTAGGGGGTTGGAGAAGCAAAATAAAACAAATGAACATGAGAGAATGAATTACCCTTAAAAGTGTAACTCTTTTTGATTTGAGCCTAAAGGATTTCTTTGAAAGGATTCTGCCCAAAGGGAATCCTCTAGGATGTGGAGAGGGATGTGGAGAGAGTAAATGGGCAGGGGTTGGCCGAGCCAAAGGCTTGAGGAGTGTGTGAAATGAGGTAGAGGTGGGGGCCTTTTATAAGAGGAGGGGATGGGCACTTTTGGAAAGTAAGAAATATTACTTTATTTGAAAAAGTTTTTCGGTTTTAAAAGGTCCCACATTGATATAATTCGTGGATAAGGTGATAAGGGTTCGAAATACACCCATACAATAAGTTTTGGACATGTGTAGTTCATATATTTTACATTATCTTTCCATTTTATTTAAATCGTCAAATAATGATGTCATCACTGCATCATTATTATGTCATAAATAATTTAATTTATTTAATGTCTAAAAATTATAAAAAAAATACTATGATGTAGGAAATCTTTTTATCTTTCCAATTACTATTTATAATAAAAAAGATGACTTGTATAACCCCACTTAAAAATTATTTAAGTAAAACATATCATGTTTGTGTCATTTTTACTTTTACATTAAATAAAAAGTTATTTATGTCATTTCCCAACCAAAGTGGATCCATGGGGTCCCCAAGTTGACCCATGGCTTGTATTGGTCGGCCATTACACATCCAATGAGGTTAGGACATGTGTCAAGTTCATTTCATTTTATTAAAGCATTATTTTTACCTTAAACTACACTAATTACCACTAATCGCGATTAAAAACTTAATAAGTTACTATTCACCAAAAAATTATTTTTATCCCATTGAACCACATTTTACTTCTTAATGACAACCATGTATGTCGGATTTTTGAAATTCAAAACACATAAGTGGTAAAATTTCATTTAAACGAAAAATCAGCTTTTATAAGTACCACTTAGTGGTTTCACTATTCATCAAAAATTGAAGTTTTTCAGAAAAATCCCAAAAATTCACCCTAAGATATATTTGATATTCCGAATTCAAAAATTAAGTCCGTTTTACAAAATTCAAAACATATTAGTCAAATTAATTAATTTAATAATTAATTCCCGCTGTCAGAGCAAATAGCGTGTTTTTATAAAACAATAAGTATCAAAAGATTGACACTAGTTTAAGTCTGATTTCAAAGTGAAATTAATTCCAACGACCAATATTGGATTTAATGGTAAAAATATTTTCTAATTTCACTTTAAAACCAATTCAAAATATTATCTAATCATATAAATATATTAGATTAAAAATAGGTTTTGAATTAAAATACAACATTTTACACTATTCATTAAAAAATGAACTTTATCGGAAAAATACCAAAAAATTACACAAAGTAAAATTTGATGTCCCGATTCTTAATAAGAGTTTTATTTGGTCCAAAAGAATGTTTAAGAGTGAACAAAACTATATTTAATGACAGTTCTCCATTAAAAGGCGATAAGTGAACCTTTAGTGAAAACTAGGGCATATACGCCTAAAATTGAATTCTTTCCGTATTTTAAGCCTTTAGCTTTTATTGGATAAATGTAAAAACATTTAAAAAACATATATAATCATATTTTAGTTATTTCTATCCATTCCCGCCAATACAACGGCTACATGTTAACTACCATTTGAAATAATATTATTTTATTATTAGAGTGCAACGTAAGATTCCCAAGAAACTCGTTGTTGCGTGTTGGGTACGCCATCGAGCATAGCGTCCCCTTTAAAGTCATATTAATATTTTATTCACAAATATGGATAAATATGAAAATGTCATATTCATTATTTACCTGGGGTGTTACAGTTCCTTATACTTTTGATACTTTTGATTATCTTATTATGTTGTCCTTGATGATAGTACCAAAACCCCACATTTCATCTCCAAATTCCCATCATGATTCTACTATGAAACTCCAAACACTATGCCAAGACACATCAAATATTCTTTAAATACCCTAGTCTGATCCCCAAACCACATCAGCCGCATCTTGAATGCCATTTCTGATGTGGTCTCCACCTTAACACATCAATTTTTATGCAACAACACTAGAAAGTCCTTCTCTAGATGAATTATACCAAAGACGCTCAATCCCACCCACCAATGCACTATCATATCCCGACCACGATGCCTTAAAACTCAATGAATAACAAAAATGTTCAATGCCCACACCAAAGTCTGAATCTGACTCTTAGTTCAACTCCATGGTCAGATCCTATATTTTCCCATTTAACCATAATTCTCCACTCATGAGCATTAACACATATATGACCCAAATCACCCTCAAGTCACACCACCACTCTTTTCTATGTGAATACACCGAAGAGAGGTCTAGGAATTCAATCCACACATGGTTCGTAGAACCTCAAAACCGAATCGCCCAAGTTATTTCATCATACATTTCCATGAACACCACCACTTATCATGCCTCAAGACTACCATCCCTCACGTGGTTCTTGTCACTCCAAATTAACAATGTGTTGAGTTTTGTAAGAATCATAAGGGTTTCCCTAAACATTATTTATAATATATTTATTCGATATTAGAGTTTCATATTAAGACTCTATAGAGAAATTAGGTTGGGGTTATTCCAAATTAACAATGTGTTTTGGTTTTCATGGTAAAGTAGCTACCACGTTGTTAGCACACAGTTTCTCTTTACCAAAGAAACTTCCCCTATCCCAAACACTAAGGGTTCATATCTAACTCAGGGGCTCATATTTATTATATTATGTTTTTGTAATCTTATACTATCATATATATGAATCTCTTTCTCTATTTATTAGTAACTATGTGTATTTTTTTTATTGTGTAGGCACATTGTGATATACATGGATAAAAGTTGGATCACATTACCGAGGAACACACCTTAGTATGTTAAGGGTTTGAATGAGTTTTTAGATTTTGCAATTTCTAATCGATCTGTTGAAGGGAGAATAAAATGCTTATGTCCTAAATGTAAATTTAGAACATAGTTGAAGAGAGATGAGGTTTATAAACATTTAATACTGAAGAAATTCCCTGATCAATATTTCTATTGGATTTGGCATGGAGAATCAAACGTTACATAAAGATTGAGCACTGATGTTAATCCATAGAATGAGGTCCCAAGTTCATAGACAATGTAAAATGAAATTCAAAACCTAAAAAATGATGAATTCGGCACTGCAAGACACCACTATCAGCATTAAAACATATCAGAACAACCAGAAGAGGGTATGACAAATTGAAACGTGACAAGTGATGTTTTTGAGACTGTAACACAGGCAGATCAAGATTGTCACATATCATTGGATCCTCCTCTAGATTATGTGGAGCCAAATGTAAGAGAAAACTTCACTGAGGAAAATGCGTTTCATGATTTAGTTGACGATGGAAATGAAGAGTTGTATTGTGGGTGTTTGAAATATTCAAAAATTTAATTTCTGCTGAAGTTGTATCACATCAAATGTCTATGTGGAATTACAAATAAGTCAATGTCCATGATATTGGAATTGATTCATGATGCATTTCCTGAAGAAAAAATCCCAGAATATTTTTATGATATGAAAAAAGTTGTTAACAATCTTGGTCTGAATTATACAAAAATACATGCGTGTACCAATGATTGAATGCTTTATTGGGGAGAGGATTCATGTAGACAAAATTTTCGGAAATGTTCTTCTTCTAGATGGCAGGCAAAGGGTGATGCTGGAAGTTTGAATGAACATAATTTCATGGAGAAGAAGAAAAGGAGCACACCTACAAAGGTTTTGCGTTACTTTCCTTTGAAGCCTAGATTGTAAAGATTATTCATGTCATTGAAAACCGCCGAACATATGACGTGGAATTCTGTAGATAATAACAATGATGGGTTAATGATACATCCACAAGATTCTCAATCATGGAAGACATTTGATTCATTACATCTCGATTTATCAACTAATCCTATGAATGTTCGATTGGGATTGGCTTCCGATAGATTCAACCCATTTGGGACTTTGAGTACCAATTATAGCATTTGGCTAGTTTTTTTGATCCCTTATAATTTTCCTCCATGGATGTGTATGCAACAAAAATATTTTATCCTTTCGATGATTATTCCTAGAAAAAAAATGCCTGGAAATGATATTGATGTATACTTGCAGCCTTTGATTGTTGAATTGCAGGAGTTATGGAGCAATGGTGTTGAGGCATTTGATGCTTCTTCGAAAACAATGTTCAAAATGCATTCTACTTTAATGTGGACCATTATTGACTACCCTGGGCTTAGGAATTTATCTGGTTGTAACACTTACATGGGTTTGGCTTGTACCATTTGTAACTTTGATTTTGAGCCCAAATGGATACCTCACAGTAGAAAATAGTGCTTCTTGTGTCATCGAAGATTTATTGATGCATCTCATAGATTTCGACTGAACAGATCAAAATTTAATGGTTCCATTGATCGTAGACCACCTCCAAAGTTGTTAAATGGTTTTAAAATATTGAAACAGCTTGAAAATGTTGAAATAGAATTTGGTAAGGTTCATCATTTGAATGATAGTGGAAAACGGGTCCGAAGTGCATCGTCAAACGAAACCGGAACGCAACAATGGAAGAAAAAAAGTATATTATTCAAACTTCCATATTGGGAATTTAATTTGTTGCGGCATAATCTTGATGTGATGCTTATTGAGAAGAATGTCTGTGAAAATTTGACTTTCACACTGCTTAATGAGCATGGAATGTCGAAGGATCATCTCAATGCTCGAAAAGACTTACAAGCAATGAACATAAAACGCGATCTCTGGCCAGATGATAATGAAAAGTATCCTCCGACAATTTTTGCAATGAAAAATAGGGATAAAGATATATTCCTTCGAATGTTAAGGTATCTGATGGGTATTCAAGTAACATCTCGAGGTTTGTTGACTTGAATAATAGTAGGTTACATGGATTGAAAAGTCACGATTCACATATTTTTTTACAATAGTTACTACCATTGGCATTGTGTACATTATTAACTGAAAAAATTACTGCTGTTGTACTGCAGTTCTGAACATTTTTCAAACAACTATGTGAGAAATTTCTACATCCATTTCAGCTTGACAACCTCTAGAAGAGGTTTATATTGACCCTTTGTGCAATGGGGATGATCTTTCCTCCGTCCTTTTTTACTGTAATGATGCATTTAACTGTGCATTTGGTTGAGGAAGCTAAATTAGGAGGCCCCGTTCATTATCGATGAATGTATCCAATTGAGAGGTACTTTATTTGTATGTTTTCCAGTTAAGTAATCAATTTTTGGTACTTAATTAAATGCATAATTATGTTTATTTTATTTCACAGATATCTTGGACATTTGAAATCATACGTGAGAAATAAAGCTCAACCAGAAGGCTCAATTATTGAAGGCTATTTGGATGAGGAGTGTCTTAACTTTTTTTCTCGATAAATAGATGATATCAAGACAAGATTTAATCGAGTTGGACATGTTGAAGACACATCGACTCAATCTCAAATACATCAGAAATCCAAAATATTTCCTTCTATTGGCCGATCAGTTGGGAGGACCTCAAATGTGACACTGACTGAATTGGAATTATTACATGCACATAGATATGTGCTGCTGAATAGTGACATTGCAGATCCATTTATTGAAGAGTTGAGGATACAAACAAGGAGACGAATGAGAGGAAGAACATGAAATGAGAAATATATAATGAAATCTGTTAATAAAGAGCTTGTAGAATGGTTTGCACGACGTGTAAGTTCATAAATATTGAAATAAATACGAATATTAGTTTGACACATATATTTTGTGAATCTAATAAGGTATATTTATTTTTTTAGATCATGAATACTGATACTCGAGTAGAGGTGTCAGAAGATTTGAAGTGTCTTGCTAGAGGTCCTCTAAAAGAAGTTAGAAAGTTCGACGCTTATAATGTGAATGATTTTAGATTTCATACAGTCGATCAAGAAGTGGGTTTGAAAACATAGAATAGTGGTATATTTACATTTGCTGAAGTGGAATACTATGGAAAGCTGTGTGATATTATTAAATTAAACTACCACAGAAATTTTTTGGTTGTTTTATTCAAATGTAAATGGGTCGATATTATCATAGGTGTTAAAAGAGATTCCTTGCAATTTACTTCTGTGAACTTCTCTCGCTTGATGGATGTTGGTGATCGTGAACTGCATGATCCATATATCTTAGCATCGCAATTAAAAATGGTATATTATGTGAATAATGTTTCCGATTAAGGGTGGAGTGTAGTTTCTCATGTAATACCAAGATATTTGTATGATATGGGTGATGAAGTGGAAAATTTGACCTCTGAAATTGAATTTAATCATAAACAGGAATCAGAATTAGTTGTTGATCATGATATTGAAAATATTAGTCTATCAAGGATGAATGAAGTGGATGAAGCAATGGAGCAGGAAACCGACATGATTGAAGGGGAGAATGATTTTATGTACAATTATTTATTTATTCAGCAACCACTTGTTTCATTTCTGCATTCATTCATTATCATTGTTATATATATTTTGTTTGTTAGTACTGGGCATCTATCATCATTTTAAATTTTTTTTTCTGCATAATTTTTTTGAAATATATATTCCAAACTTAATTTTATTTGATTAAATGACAGGAATGCCAAGGAAGAAGTGGTATATTGTTTCATCTAGTTCCGCGACAAATGGCGATCCATCTGTCTCCTTCCCCACGAAATCTGAGACGCCAGGTGCCGACACCCCTGCACCATCTCCCCCTGCACTATCTCTCACACCATCCGTGGATGTCCCAGTAGATGGTGAGTCATCGACTCCCCTTTCAGGAGGCTCAGTAGTGGGGCTGCGACGTGCCCCTTCCAGTTATTCCCGGACACACTAGAGTGTCACTATCATAGGTATAAATTTTAATTAAATAAATTTATTTAATTTTGTTTATAATAATTGTTTTCTCATTGAAGGTGAAAAAAATAAAACCATGGAGAAAAATATAAAAAGTACAGATGTTTGGAATCTAAATGAATAGAATATTGTTGTGCCATTTGATTCTTATGGGGTCCCTACGGATGATGCCGCGGTGTTATTTGGCCAGATTCTAGGCCAGCTGGCTGCAGAGCCCATTTACATTCCCATTTCATATGACGATTGGAGACATATGCCTTCAAGCTGGAAAAATGAAGTGTTTGATTCTCAAATAAAGGTAAATTTATTACATTATGGTTTAATTTAATGTCATGTTACTAATATGTTCAAAATGAATTTCTGTATACATATGTTCTTCTACTTTACCATTGCTGATGTGATGGCACGGAAGTGGATGTTGAAAAATCTAGGTAAGAAGTGGAAGGATTTCAAATGGAGATTATGGTGTGATGTCAACAATACTTCATTGACCACGCAGCAAATTTATGAGAAGCTACCCAGTGGGGTACCAAAAGAGCAGTGGAAACTGTTTGTTGACAGACATCGTGATCAGAAGCGGATGGTATTGAAATATATATTATTATATTATCCTAATTTTACATTTATACATTTATATGAAAATTACATGACATTCAATACATCAGTATTAAATTGCCTTTTATTTATTTCATGATCTCTCAAGACAAAATGAATCAAACCGGGCTAAGAAAGTCACCCCGCACAATGCGGGCTCAAAAAGTTTTTCTTGAAGCCGAACGACATTGGTAATCTTTTAATTAGTTTAAATATTTATAAGACAATATTATCTGTTTAATATATTGAATTTTTGATGTATCTTTTATTAATGCAGTCACAGAGTTTAGGGCATGAAGCATCCATGATTGAACTGTGGTTGGATGTTCACAAGAAATCAGATGGAAGTTTTGTTAACGGGCCTGCTAAAGAAGTTGGGGTATGAAGTCAATTTTTCATCATAATAACTTATTATCAGTTTTTACTATGTTAATATATATTTATATTTGATTTATAGGTAAAAATTAAAGAGTTATCGGATTCCAATCCTGCGTAGTCCTACTTAGTCTCCCAGGATGACCCGGTTGCTAAGGTCCTTGGGAAGGAGCATGCTGGGAGAGTGCATGGGATGGGTTTGGGACCCGTTCAATATGAGATTTTTAGCAGGCCATCTGGGATAGCAGATGCATCTACTCCTGACATTATTCATCCCATACCTGGAGATGATAAGAAAGAGATTGTTTCTTTATGAAGCACAGTTCACCAGCAGGGGGAGCAGATATCTGCATTGTAGAAAGAGTTAATTGAAATACATCAGCAGATGAGCTGATATGCCCCCGGTGGTAGTGCATCGACTAGTGGTATGCAGGCAAATCAAAAAAAATCAAAATCATTTAGTTTTCTAACTTTCATGGGTTTAATGTTTTAATATAAATATGAAATCGTATTTAATTTTGAATATAATGTTCTTACAGGTGACAACACAAAGTTAATATGAAGCTGGAGAGGGTGATGATGCATCATCGGACCCTGAGTAGTTGTATTGTTGATTTTTAATATGAAAACAGTTGGTTTGTATATGTAACATTTTTGGCACTTAGTTTCCACCAAACATTTTCATGTCCTAAAATTTCCTTGATTTCCCATTTTCCTTTTATGAATTTTATTGATTTCTGATGTTTCTTTTTATGTCTTGATTTCTCAAGTGTGGTATACATAATTTAGGAATAAATTGTTTGACTAGCCTACTAAGAACTTTTCCAAGGGTCCTATATTATTATTTTTATGTGTTTGGTTATGACTACTTTATTTATCATGGTTATGAGGAATGAGAACATGGGGGAACACTCTTTAAAGAAGAACAAACTAAATAAAGATAGTAAACTAGTTAAGAGAAAATTAGAAGAAAAAAGTGAGTCACTTGTACTTTATGGATTTTCATGATATTACTATGCGTTGAATCTTATTGTTTGACAATTGATGATATGGATTACTTCTTGTTTTTATCATTTAAGAAACTCCTGACCATTATAATAAGATAATTTTTTTTAAAGATGGTAGTAAAAATAATGACTAATGGTGAATTAATGGGGATTATTCCAATGTGGGACTCAGAAATACACAAAAATTAAACTGGGCGTTTGGATTAACTAAGAGAGATGGTCATTTAGCAGTGCAGGTTCTCTCGCTTCTCTCTTTGACATGAGTTATTTCAGTGATGATTTTGTTTTCATTTTTTTGTAGTAAAAATTAAATATGAATGTTATTGTCTTATTATATCATTCAATTCCTTTCATCAATGGTTAAAAACCAATTAGGTTTAAAGGGTATACCTTTTGAAAAATCCTCTTTGCAGGGATTGCAAGAGGATTGATGCTCTCTTTTGATGCTTATATACTATGTTTCTCTATGTTTATATAATTTTTTTTAGTTCATTAATGATTAGAGATTTTAATGTGTTTTGTGTCATGAAGAAATTCGGATTTTAATTTTAACAAATGAAAATATCGTTCAACGTATTATCATTTTGTGTTTTCTCTCATATATTGATCAGACCTTTCCACTTTCATTGAATCAATATATGATGATGTATACAAGGGAGGGACATGATCAGATACTGCTCAATATAGTTTCAGGTATGATATTTGTATTCCATCTATTCTCACATATACATATCAATATAGTTTTGATACTTCCATTTCTTATTTTATAATTCAACTAGGACTTATACATATCAATATAGTTATGATACTTCTATTTCTTATTTTATAATTCAATTGGGACTTTGAGGTACGCGTAGACCCCATAGAATGTCTTTAACTACTAGAGAATCATATTGGGGGTGATCAAATTCTCAAATGCATTCTCTTGCAGTGTGATTTTTCTATAGGGAATTAGAGGTTCTATATGTGTTTCTATAGGGAATTAGAGGTTCTATATAAGTTTTCATATGTTGATTATAGTGGTAGAATTGAATGTTTTTCATAAAGTTATATGTTTTATAATAGTCAATTAGTTGAGTGAATGTGATATGGGCTTCATCATATCAGATTTTACCACTCAATATTATAGTTGGTTTAGGTTTTATAGAAAATAAAAATCCTCCTATCATATTGTGTTATTTTATAGGAAGGAAAACTATTAAGAAATTGATTATGGGTTAGGGAAGATTTCAACCAAAAGGTTTATTATCAGTTGGGAGAAATTCCTTCCATGGGATGTGATTTTTAATTAATTATTGTGGGATTCAAACCAATAGAATCATTACAGATTGTGTGAGAATATCATTGAAATATTGTTTATAGTTTTGGGAGATCCCAACAGAGATATTCATGATTGATTATGTGATATTCCATGTGATGAATTTATTTTTTTAGAAGATATTTAAACCATGTTATTGTTCCCTATGAATAGAGTTGTTGAATAAAGTTGGAATTGAATGTTGTTCATGAAGTTATATGTTTTAGATGTTTCATAGTAGAGGATCTACTAATTTTCTAGAAGTAAATTGACTATCCACAAATTGTTGAATAATAGGAAGTCTTTCTTGATGTGGTTTTTTGAAAGTGGATAAGACAGTTGTATGCTCCATAATATAAGATATTTTTTGAATGATGTTTATGAGGATATTATGAAGATGAAAATGGATGTTACAATTTTTAAGGCATGTCATATTTTTAAAACATGGTTATATTCCTAATAAATTGGATGATGAAATATTCTTAAGATATTGATACAGAGACTAGTGTGTTTCCAGGTGTGTGCTGCTTGGTAGTGGTCTGGATGGGAGTGGTTGGGGATTCCATGTGTTGTAAAAAGTGGGAAATCTATATAATAATTGTTTGGATGTTATTACCCTTATTTGTGTTCACTGCTTGGAATATATGGAATTATTTTAGGGTTTAGTGGTAAGGTAGGGTATTTAGTATTTTAGGGATTTCTGTCATCACTACGTGGATGCTATTATCCTTATTTGTGTCACTACTTTTGGAATTGCATTGTTTTCATGGCTTTGTTTTCATGTATTATAATTTTTATCTCTGTTATATCTGGTTTGATTTGGTTTTCAGGGCAGTGGGGCAGTAGAATCAAATTTTTTTTTCAGGGCAGCTTTTAGCGGTGGTTTTAACCGCCGTGAAATGTAAGTTGGCGGCGGGTTGGCGGTGGTTTAAACCGCCGCTAAATGTTAAAAACCACTGCTAAACTTAAAGTTTATTTTACATTTAACAGCGGTTATAACTGCCGCAAAATAGTCACATCGTGGCTGTCTCATCCCGCGGCGGTTTTCCTGGCTTTAGCGTTGGTTTTACGGCCACTGGATTTTAGTTTATTCATGGCGGTTATAACCACCGCTAAAACCACCACAAAATCAGACAGCTACGACACTTTCCTTAAACCACCTGTTAACGAAAATAACTACCGTGAAAAGATTGGTGACGCCGTATTAGGCGGCGGTTTCCAGAAACCGCCGCCACACCATTTAGAGGCGGTTTTAACCGCCACTAAACGAAAAAATAACCGCCGCTAAATGATGATTCTATTGTAGTGTAAACATTTTATATCCATTTTAGGTTCCATTGGTATTGCAAAATTCTCTATCAATATAATAAGATGATAAATTTAAGATAAATTTTATATCGTAAATTGATGTATATACATGGGAGATAACACAAAAACTCACGATTTCATTGAAAAATATATCCTTTGACCTAGAATGTTGGGAAATGTATAGAATTAATTTTTATTTAATTTTTTTTAAAATGGAAATAAATTTTTTTAAGGGATAAAATTTTGGCATATAAAAAATGATAAGTTTTAAAATATTAAATTAGTTTTCAAAATATATATTTTAATCATTGTAATGTCTGACATATAGTGTCCAACTATAGTCTTAAATCATATATAGGGAAGACATTTCATATATATTATTGATGATATTTTTAGGAATGTCTATATAATCATATTTAAAAAAAATTATGAGATGTTTTAATTTTTCTAAAAAATAAAAGTCTCTTATAGAAATATAAAATGGAAGAGAAGTTTAATTACTATAATTACAAAATATGTATGATCATTTATAGAGTTAATTTATAGAATTTTTAAATATGATAGATATATAATTATATATTACTCCTAGAGAATACTCCAAAATGTAGGACTAATATATAAAATTATTAGATTTATACATCATAGTTTGTGATGTATGTTATCTAATTCCACGTAAATATAATCAATTTAGTAACATTATATTCAAATAGTTTTCACCTTATTTATTTTAATCATTCAAATATTATTTTTTACAAACTATTAGAACCTCATTTATTAAATAAAAAAATAATAGAAAAAAACATAACAAAATTTTTGTTGATTTATAAAAAATATTGTTTATTTATATTTTAAATATGACTTATTTTTTAAATAATTTTTTTAGTAATTTTTTTCATAAGTCTAGGTAATTTTAGTGGAATTTTATGGGTGAAATTACAGAGGTAAAATATTCTTTACAAACTTATTTTTCATTACAATATTTTTTATAGATATTTTCAATAATTTTAGAAATATATTTTGTTCCATTGTGCATAAATTATATGTTTGATGCAATTTTAGGCTAAATAGTTGATCTAGATCTTCATATTATTATTGATAATTAACACCTTAAAAGAAAGTCATTAAAAATAATTTTCATAATAAAGAAATTATGGTTTGATAAATACTATAAAACATATACCTCTGTTTATGGATAAAGATGTATTCATGAATAAATTTTCAAGGATAATAGTTATGGTTCTTGAGCTCTTCCATAATTCAGTGCTATAGTTTTGTGGAGTAAATGATATTATTTCATAATATAATTCTTTATATTAAAATATATCGATATTAGGAATATCTCATATATAAAACCTAGGAATTTAGTAGGATTATTTAGTGATTTAGATATGATTATTTGTTGTATCACATAATCAAAGGCTATTATGCTACAAATGTTGGTGGTATGCTATGATCAAGAATATAAAATTGAAATATATATGTTATTATACTTTTCAAATAATTTTTTTGTTAGTGGGAATTATAATTCTATAAAGAAGGTTGAATCTAAGAGAAAATTTGGTTTTAACCTATGGGATATAATAATTGACGACATTGAAAAAGATATTAGAGTTTACTAAAAGCATGAATTGAATAATGTGGATTAGGTGCACAACACATTACAAGGGATTTTTAGATTATTAATTTCCTAAGAAGAATTATTTTATGAAAGAGATAGATTATGATTAAAAATAAAATTTAATTAATGTTAATGGGATACACCATTTCTAAATGTTGTTTTGAATATTATTTTAGTAATGACATCAAAGATTTAGATCGGAATTTCCCTTTTTATAATTTTTTACTATTTAGTTATATAATATAAATAACATACCCCACATGATTAAAACAACATCATTTTTTTAACATTAAATTTAATGATAATAATGGCTATAAAAAATAGAGGTTATCGAATGGAAGAAATATATTAAAAGATAATAATATTAATAAAAAAAATTGCAATTTATTGATCCACTAGAATAATCTCACCCATAAAAAATAATATACAATTGAAGTATTATAATAATAATGAAATATGCATTTTAGAAATGAATATAAATATATAAAATTGAGAGAAAATGTATGTAAATGATTTATTAATGAAATATTACAAAATTATAGAATGTAGGGACACTATTTGATAATTATAAATATCACTATTGGAAAAGAAATATAACCATTGATATATTAATTTGATCATTAGTATAGTAACCTGATCGTTGGAATAGTAACATGACATTTAGGATTAGTAACCTGACTATAAGAATATTGACCGCACCCATTTAAAAGTAAAATAATATATATACGTATCTTTTAAAAGAAAATATAATGTATTTATATCATGATACAAGAATATAAATTTATAAAAAATAATAAAAAAGTGTTCATAATTTTGTAAAACATGTATGTATAATATTGATTTTAATAATAAATATAATGTTTTGAAAGAAATTTTATTTTCATAAAATCGATTTATAAATTTATATTATGCTCTATTAACATGATAAGATTATTTCATAATAGCATAAGAAATTTTTAAAAGAGTCCGAAAAATGATCATAATATTAAAATTAGTATATTTAAAATAAATTATGGTTTTATTTAAAAAATAAAAGTCTCATATTTAGAAAATTTATTTCATAATATTGATTTCCTTTTCTAAATATACACATTTAAATATAGTTTTGGAATATTTTTAGTATTATTTTCAAAATTGTTGAACAATATATGAATAATGGAATATTGTTAAAAATAGTGTTTAACATTATGAGCTAAATACAAGAACATTTAAGTTATGGATGATGTAAGAAACATCATGTTAGATCTCACATTCCTCACATTATTTATATATTAATAAAAATTAATACATTTGATAGTCTTGATGAAATATAATAAACTAATGAATTTAATATTAAAGACAACCCTCTTTCCCCTTATAAGTACCACCCCTCACCTCCCCTTATCTTCAAAACTTCTTATGCATTGATGTTTGCAAATTTTTGTCCAATAACCTTATAAATCCTATACCCCCATATAATTTTAATTCTATTCTTATCCAAAGTCCACCTAATGGTTCCTTATGGATTATTTGAAGTATAGGACATTTAATAGCTAATATTCTCAATTTGCATCTTCAAAATTCATTTCATCTTCTTCCTTCTCATTGACTCCCTCATTAGTCAGGGAATGATGAATATAGTATCATAAATATATTTTAATGGAATTTTCGTATTTTAATATCCAATTTCCAATCTCCCTTATTTAGATTATATAACAAAAATATTTCTTAAAATATGGTTGGTTCATCGCCACCACGAACAATGCACATTTCTTTTCTTAGCTACCTTTAATGATGGTATAAATATATTATTATGGTTAAATGAAATGATTATATGTTAAATATTATTTTTTATTTTTTATAATTTTTTAATGATCATTTAATTAAATAAAATTATATTTTTGTAATGGTCATTAAATACGCCAAAATGAACTCACTGAATAATGTTATCATTTTTACTAAATGAATCATCCCCACGTTAGAAACCAAAAAAGACATTTTGGACCATTTAAATTAATGTAAGTATATTAATACCATTTAATTTACCCTCTCGAGTTGTAACCCATTTGAAAAGAACTTCAATATTTATCCACAAGCGATTCAAAATTGAAACCATGAAACAAGCTCCCTTAAAACAACGAAATTAAACATTATGTATCAATGAAATGGTTATAGATGAACATAAAAAAGTTTATAATAAATCAAATACATATTAAAAAGTTTTTTGGTTAAGTAATTAATGAATGTAATTTGATTATCTTGGATTTAAAGTCAATGTTCATAATGATTCTGGAACATAAGGTAACACATCTCTTAGAAGAATCCTTTTTCATTAGGATATGGCATTTCTCACTCTACCTAACTTTTTATCTCTATTTGATGTTATAAAATGATTTTAATTTTTTTATATATTTATATTACATATATACCTAGATTAATATACCTTACGTTGAAGGGGGTTACACTTTTCTTATCTTCATTTATGAAATATCAAATGTTTTTTATTATGATTGATTTGCTTCTTGTGGCAGACTTAAGCATGCAATTGTTATAATGGGTGCACAAAGATATAAATATCATGATTTGGCTATTGTTTTTTCTCTCATTAGACAATATTTATGAGATTAGGGTGTTAGCCTAATCCATTATGGGACACTATCCATGTTCCATTATTATTGTTATTTATGACAGGTAGTAATCCATGTAAAAAATATTTAGTCAATTGAAGAGTAATTGTGATGGGTCCCATCATAAATAAAATTTTTATTGGTAACATAGTTATTAATTGTGGTTAATACTTGTGATGGGACCTATCAAAACTAAGACTATTTGTGAAAAGAAATCCATCACAATTAGTCACATCACTAATAATCATACCTATAAATACTCACACTCATTTTTTTTCATTTCTTCTCCTTGGAACTGTCGTCTCTTTCTTATGCTATCCTATTCTTCTCCTTAAAATCTTAATACATTTAAATTTTACCAGGAAACATGTTTTTAGCTTTGTATCTGATAAAATATTCAGTTTTTGGTTTTTATTTAATGTTTTTATTTATAAATTATTTGAATTTTATTTACATTAGTTATAAGTACTCATAATTAGTAGTAATTAGTTTTAATTAAAATTACTTAGTCTTATTTTTTAGTATTTAGTTTTAAGCAGTAGTTGTTAATTTTAATTATATGTATTTAGTTTTAATTGGTAATAAATATTCTTAACTGGAAGTAATTAGTTTAAATTAGTAGTAATTAGTTTTAATAATTATTATGTTGTTTTAATTATCTGTAATTAAAAATTATTAAAAGAAATAATCTATAATTATTATAAATTAGTGATAATTAGTATAAACCACTGGTAATTAGTAAAAATTAGTGGCGATAATCGAAAATTCATAAAAATTAATGAAAATGAGTAGGAATTAATAGAACATAGTAATAATTTATAAATCATAGTAATGAAAAATAATATTTTAAAGTAGTTTTTATTTATTAACAGTAACTAGTAATTAATATTTTTTATTAATTAATACTATATTTTAATAATTTATAGTAAATATTAATAATTTTAAAACACTTAGTAAAAATTAGCGGTAATGAGTAAAAATTAGCGATAATCTGTAAAATCTGTGATAATTATTAGAAATGAGGTGTAATTGTTAGAAATCAAAATTAATTGTTAGAAATCAGTGGTAATTAATAAAAATGACCAATAATTATTTGAACTTGATGGTAATTATTTCGAATTATCATTTATTACAAAAAATTAACTATATTTAGTAAAAATTGGCGATATTTACTAAAAATTGGTGGTAAATTGTAATAATTAGATGCAATTAGTAATAATTAATAGTAATTAGTAAAAAAATAATCGTATCTAGTAATAATAAGCAGTAATTAGTAAAA
This sequence comes from Viscum album, assembly GCA_963277665.1. Classification (NCBI taxonomy): domain Eukaryota; kingdom Viridiplantae; phylum Streptophyta; class Magnoliopsida; order Santalales; family Viscaceae; genus Viscum; species Viscum album. The sequence continues at coordinate 430,334,572 of OY728121.1, forward strand.
ATTTGTAATAATTAGATGTAATTACTGAAAATTAGTGGTCATTAGTAATAATTTGTGATAATTACTAAAAATTAGATGTAATTAGTTGTACTTAGTAACAATTTATAGTAATTAGTGGTACTTTGTGAGAATTATCTATAATTAGTGGCACTTAGTAAAAATTAATGGCGTATAGTTAAAATTAGTGGTAATTTATAAAAATTAGTGGTACTTAGTTACAATTAGTGGAAATTTCAAAAAATTAGCTGTAATTACTAAAAATTAGTAGTAATTACAAAAAGTTTTCTATAATTGGAGGTAGTAAGTAAAAACAATGGCCATTATTAGTACATAGTATCACTTAACTAAAATTAGTGGTGGATAGTACAAATTAGCTATAATTAGCAGTACTAAGTTAAAATAAGTGGCACTTATTAAAAGATATTGATAATTACTAATAATTAGATTTAATTAGTAATAATTAGAGGTAATTAGAAAAACATTATAGAAATTAGTAGTAATTACTAAAAATTATTGATAATTATTAATAATTAGTGGTAATTGAAATAAACTAGCATTAGTTTCCCAAAAAATAGTAATAATTAGTGGTATATAGTAAAAATATGCGATAATTAGAGTTACTATGTATATATCAGTATTAATTAGTAGAAATATAGTTACTAAAAATTATCATAAATTGGTAATTACAAGTAATTAGTAAAAATTAGCAGTATTTAGTGGCACTTAGTTAAAATAGATATAACATATTAAAAGTGTGGGGAAATTAGTAAAAATTAATGGTAATTACTAATAATTAGTGGTAATTAGTAATAATTAGTGATAATTAGTAATAATTAGCAGCAATTAGTAATAATTAGTGGTAATTAGTAATTTTTAGCGTTCTTTAGTACAAAATAGAATTATTTATTAAAAATTAATAAGAATTCATAATTTTTTTGATAATTATTAAATATTTATAGTAATTAATTATAATTAGTAAAAAATAGTTGTACTTAGAAAAAACTAGAGATAATTAGTGGTACAGAGTAAAAAATTAGTGATAATTAGCAGTACCTAGAAAAAATAGCTGTAAATAATTAAAATTAACTGCACTCAGTAAAAATTCGTGCCAATTAGTAAAACAAATAGTAGATAGTTTGAAATAATTTTTAGTAATTATTAAACATTACTTCCAATTATTAATTATTAGTAGTAATTAGAAAAAAAACTGTTATTACTGAAAAGTAGTGGTAATTTTATAAAATTAGTCGAAATTAGTAGAAAATATTGGTAATTAGAAATAATATATGGTAATTAATTATAATTTACCTTAAATAGAACAAAATTATGATAATTATTAGTTGTTACTAAAAAATAATAGTGATCAAAAAATATTTTTAGTAATTAGTAAAAATTACATTTAATTATGGATAATTAATTGTAATTAATAAAAAACAACACTAACTTGTAAAAATCCCTGATAAATAGATAAAACTGATAATAATTACTATTTAATTATAATTTTTTATTTTATACTCTTTTTTTCATCACCTTTTACTTATATAAAATTAATAGTAATTTTTTTAATTTATATTTTTTAGATAAATATAGAATAAGGAAGTCAATAACAATATTTATTACATGATTGAGATTGGATAAATAATTATAGGAATCCAAATGTTTCTAGTATAAAAAAATTATATATTTACTGTGTTGAATATTTTTTTATCAATTTTATCATCAAAACCCAAATTTTTTTTCAGAAGGGAAAAGTAAGTGTCCATGAAAAAAATATGATCTGATGAGGATTGAAAAATTTGACTACATTGGAGGACCATCTATTAAATTGTTTGATTAAAAAAAGATTATGTTTTTTGGTATCAAAATGGTGAACATAGTTCAAGAGATGATATTAATAATTTTGTCGAGATCCATTACGATTTAAAACGATAGTACATGATGTTGATCGTTTTTCTTTTCAAAAAACTGAAACATAAATTAAATTGATTTCATTATTGAGTTAGAACTGTCATGATTTTATGAGTTTTTTAAGTTTGTTGAGGATTTATTATGTCTTGGTTTTAAGATAAGAAAATTTGAAGTGGTTTCAAAATTTATAACTATTAAATCAGATAATGTGATGTCAAATAACTGTTTGGATCATGGATTCTCTTTTGTTAAATCACTATTACCTGAAGGAAATGTGTTTCCTCATAATTTATATAAGATTAAGAGGCTGGTTCATAACTTGGATATTGGATATCCGAAGATTCAATCATTATAAAATGCTTAAATATTATATTATGGTGAAAATGACATGTCAGTTACTTTTCCTATAAGTGGATGGTCAATATACAATGATGCTAAACTAGTGACGTAAGGATTTATTCCTATTAAACAGTTGAGGTATATCCTAGTTACACCCATATTTCCGTGTTTACTTTTTCCTTATAAGATAGATTCATTGATGTTAGGGGAAAAATATTTCAACTAATTAAAGAATAAATCATCTATGTGATTGTGATTCATGGAAATATTATGAATAGGAACATTCTTTTGATTTATAAGCCCATATCATGTTATTGTGTATTTATACTGATAATTTTTGCCCATTTGGTTTTTACGGTAGTTAATATTATTGTGGCCCTGTATTTGTAACTATGTTTAACTTACGTACTTGGATGTTGATGAATGATCCATATATTGTTTTGAACGTATTAATTCCAAGACATTTAAATAAGAATATTGATCTTAATTTGAAGTTGTTGATTATGAGTTAAATTTATTTTGGGGTAATGGTGTCCATACATGTGATTTTTTTGGGAAACAAAATATCCTAATAAAAGCTACATTAATGTGGAAAAATACTGACTTCCCATCATATGAAATTTATCTGTTCAAATTACACATGTTCCAATTTCATGTATTTCATATATGAGTGATCGAAAATCATTAATGCTCATTAATGGGAGAAAACCGTTCTTTATGTCATCACATATTTATTCTTATTGATCATCCTTTCCAAAAGAATGTAAATCATTTTAGACATGTTAAAATTGAATGACATGGAGATTCATAAATGACCAAAGATATTTATATAAAATATATTGTCTCTTCATTACCTCCTATTACATTTAGAAGGGTTATAAACCAACAAAATAGATATTGATTACGGTAAGATCAAAATTGGCTTAAATGACATATTTTTATGGATATTTTATATTGGTAGGATTTTTCAGTCCATCACATGTCAGATTTTATACATATTTGGAGGTATTATTTTGATTATATATCATATATAGTTTTGGACACACCTGGTTAGACCAAAGGTAAGGTAAAGGCATGATTTGATTTTTTCTAAATTTACAGGTGAACAGAAATTGACTTGATTGAAATTGACAGATCACAGAATTTAATGAATCTAAAAGTAGCTTATACACTTATAAATAAAACTGTTTAATATTTTTTCAATGTATTAAGGATTTTAGATTATTAGATAGTTATGTTTCCTATAAGGCCCCAGCCTTAAACCTTACTTAATCTTGATTTATTACAAGATTACACATTGAGGATCTTTTCAGGTTTAGAGTTTTAGAGAATTAGATCATAAAACTTGCATTACATTCCACATTTAAACAAAGTGGTTACATAAAGAAAGTATTCATTTTTTCCCATCAATGGAACATATTTAAAATAAAACATGGATTCTTTCTTGACACTTCCTTGACACTATCATCATATCATGTACCTTTCCCTTGACCTGTGAAAAACATTTCAAAAAAGACATGGGATGAGCATAAAAAGCTCAGTATGGGTTATATAAAAAAAACTGGAAAGGAAACATGAGTTCATATATACATAAGAATGAAATCATACATTACCCATAAAACATTACTCATCAAATCATGAATAAATCATAGAAATAATAAGACATAAAGGTAACTTGAGGAATTCATAACATTCTTACGTAGGGAGTAAACCTCTTGGTTACGTTTGGAATACCCATCACAGTATATTCCCTAAATCTCTTCAGAGAAACCTTAACGTTTCACTCCTTCGCGTTACCCAATGCATTGGAGAGCTATATCGGGCTCACCCACCCTTAGTTTATCACGGAACCACCCGTCTTCATAATAATGCCCAAGAACCTAAACATAATCGTATCACATAAAACATGCATAAAGGAAACATAACATTTCCACCTTTCAATCACAAGATATCAATACAACACATTGATATAAAACATTATGAAAACCAATTTCAATTCCAAAATAAAAGAAAAGTAAAACATGGTATTTATTTTTCTTTTAAAAAGAAGGTATGACTTGTAGAGGAAGCTGAAACTTAAATAATGGTCACGGCGGCGGAGAAGTCGTTGTTGCCGCATACGTACGAAAAAACATTCCCTTTTCTTGTTTAGTAAAACGCTTCGTATAAAAATATTCCTTTTGGATAAACAAAAAAGTAAAAGGGGTTTATACACCCTATAAAATAAAGTTGTGTATAAAATAAAATATGCCTCAATGAAAGGAGATTGAGACGAAGTCCCATACCTCGGGTCCGATATGACTCAATCGTTATTTAATGTCCTGAATAATAAACTTGAGTTAATTTATACTTTCTTAAGAACCTTTTTTTAAGTTCATTATTCCTTTTATATCACTTATTTCCATGTCATGAACACTATGTAATTATTTAAGTTAATAACGATCGTTTTAACGATCATTGGTTCTTGAGTAAAAAATAAACCCTTTATAATTACAAGTTGTTCATGTATCCATTATATCCAGAATTATAATCATTATGTATATATCATATATATCCAGTATATACATGCATTTATAATATTACATATTTAGAGGTAAGAAATGAAATGCACCGTTCATGGGGACGGTAAGCTGTACGTACGCATGAACGCTACTTTCATTTCTATTTCGTATTTTATAGAATGGAATCATATTGATATAAACTTATATTATAATTACAGTATAATATCATATATAATATCATAGTTCCATCCTTTATACGTCCCACATATGCTATTTAACGAATCAAATCACTTTTAGGGGGCGGTAGTCCGCACTTCCTTAAATGAAGATATCGCGTTTACCCATAATGGAAACCATAAAGGTATGCCCAAAATGAAAAATACAGAAGCTTAAGGAAAACATAAAAATATTATATATCATATATAAATATAGTGACATCTTAATGGCCACCTTTGAAGGTGTTAAAACAATGTTGAACAATCATCGTTTCGGGAGGCATAAATTCACCAACCACGGAAATAGTATGTTCTTTAACCATTAGATGTAGATGTGTGTAATTATAGCTCAAATACTTCTTATAAAAAGATCCTAGTATATTTAAGATACTGTAGTTGTTACAAAAGAAATGAATAAAAAGAGTTTATGGGGTTAGAGAAGCAAAATAAAACAAAAGGACTCAAGTGAATACATTACCTTAAAATCAGGTAACTCCCTTTGGTTTGAGCTCAAAGGCTTCCTTGGGAAGACTTCTGCCAAAAGTGAGGCTTCAAGGAGTAAGAGAGGGAAGTGGAGAGACAAAATGGGCAGGGGTTGGCCGATCCAAAGGCTTTGGAAGTGTGGGTAAGGAGGTAGAGGTGGGGGCCTTTTATAAGAGGAGAGGAGGGGCACTCTTGGAAAGTAAAGAAATATTACTTTATTTTAAAATGAGTTTCGGATTTAAAAGGTCCCACATTGATATAATTTGAGGATAAGGTGATAAGGGTTCGAAATAAACCCATCCAATAGGGTTTGGACATGTGTAGGTCATAGATATTACATTATCACTTCATTTTATTTAAATCCTTTATTAATGAGGTAATCGCTGCATCATCATGATGTCATAAATAATTTAATTTATTTAAAGTATAAAAAATTATAAAAAATACTATAATTTAGGAAATCTATTTATCTTTCCAATTAATATTTATAGTAAAAAATATGACTTGTATAACCCCATTTAAAAATTGTTTTCGTAAAATAACTCATGTTTGTGTCATTTTTAATTTTACATTAAATAAAAAGTTATTTATGTCATTTCCCAAACAAAGTGGCTCCATGGGGTCCCCAAGTTGACCCATGAATTTTATTGGTCGGCCATGACACATACAATGATGGTAGGACATGTGTAAACCTCATCTCATACTATTAAAATATTATTTTTACCTTAAACTACACTAATTACCACTAATCGCGATTAAAAACATAAAAGTTACTATTCACCAAAAAATTATTTTAATCTCATTGAACCAAATTTTACTTCTTAATGAAAAACATGTATGTCATATTTTTGAAATTCAAAACACAGAAGTGGTAAAATTTCATTTAAACAAAAAATCAGTTTTTATAAGTACCACTTAGTGGTTTCACTATTCATCAAAAATTGAAGTTTTTCAGAAAAATACCAAAAATTCACTCTAAGATATATTTGATATTCCGAATTCAAAAATGAAGCATATTTTACAAAATTCAAAACATATAAGTCACATTAATTAATTTAATAATTAATTCCTGCTGTCATGACAAATAGCGTGTTTTTATGAAACAATAAGTATCAAAAGATTGACACCAGTTTAAGTCCAATTTCAAAGTGAAATTGATTCCAATGACCACCATTGGATTAAATGGTAAAAATATATTCTAATTTCACTTCAAAACCAATTAAAAAGATAATCTAATCATATAAATAAATTATATTAAAAAGTAGTTTTGATGTAAAATGCAGTATTTTTCACTATTCATTAAAAAAATGAACATTGTCCAAAAAATACCAAAAATTCACACAAAGTAAATTTTGATGTACCAATAATAAAGAATAAGTTTATTTTGAAAAACATAGTTTATAAAATTGTCAAAAGATAGATTCAAAAATGGTTTTCCATCAAAAGGCAGTAAAATAATCTTTTAAAAATATTAGTGTATTCCAAGATTAAGATTGGATTTATTCTCATTTTAAGCCTCTAAAACACTATCTAATTCATTAATAGACATAGATAAAAATACCTATTATTCATTACTCACTTGGGATGTTACATTTCCAATATAGCATGATGTGTCATAACCATTCATATTACAATTATAAAAATTCCTTATTGTTAAGTTATATTAGGAATAATTCTATTAATCAGATTTAGAGTTTTGATGAATTCATCAATTTGGGTTATGCTAACAAAAATATCATATTTTTTATGATACATCTATGGAGAAACAACCGAATATGATACCAATAGTAGACTATAAGAATATTCTATTTTAATTTTATATAAACTAGAATTATTTTTCCGCCAAATGTCTTTGATTCAATAGAACATTTAATATTTCATTTTCCACATGATGAAAAATTTTGATTGATGATATAGTTATTACAGATGTATCTATATGAGATATTTATGTATAAACTTAAGAAAAAGGTATATAAAAAAGAATCTATTGAAGGTTAAATAATATAATATTATTTACATGAGGAAATTTATATTGTCTATCCCTTTATTTCCAACCTGAATATCCTTTAAAACATAATAGATTGAGTTAAAAGGGGGGAATTTTGACAATGAACTGAACATTAAATTAACAATTTTTTATTATCATGAAAATGGATTTGGTGGAGTTCCAGAATTATTGATTTCATATGATGAACATCACATGGATCACACATTTTTTCTGCTACACTATAATGAAATGAAATGATTTGTATAGTTAGTGCTATTACCACATATACTGTAATGTTTTTTTGATAATAAATTAATATTATTTTATTTGTAGATTATATATTTATCATATCAAGAAACTATTTCCAAAAATTATAGTAGCTTCTATTGATGAATGTCTGAAACCTAATTTTCTTTACATATTTCAATGATTCGTAATGTAAATTGTTTATGGTTCAATATATGAAATCAATTTATTATTTTTTCTAATGTTAATTTATTTAAAATATTACTAGAATCACAAAATGACGATAAAATTAATAATAGATTGTTTGTATTGAGTAACCCACTGTCCAAAATTGTTAATTCATATAATTAATATGTTGTGAATGGTTTTATATTTCACACACATGCATATGGTGAATAAAAAAATAGTTAATTGTGGTGTTTTCTTGAAAATATCTCATCATAGAGAATGTGAAGTTGAATTTTATGACATAATAGATAGAATAATTGACCTATTTTACATGTAATAAAATTATCTCATGATATTTAAATGTTATTGGATTGATACAGATAGAGGATTGTGGGTTCATCCGTTCCATGGTATCATTTATTTTAAATATAAAATAATTCATGAAAAATAGACCATCTTTATTGACTCATCAATAAAACCAAATATATAATGTCAATTGTTATACTGGTTTAAGAGACTAAATTTACTGGATGACTATTATAATAATTAATTCCTTTAAAAGTATTTTACATAATGCGAATATGGTTCTATTGAAGTTCATGTAATTGAGAATTTTCAAGAGAGTTCTCCAAATAAATATTTCAATGAAGAGACATGAATATCAATGAGGGAACCCCACAGTAACGATTCAATGGTGAGGATGATTTTGATCATGAATCAAATGAATTTGAATTAACAAGTGATGATGAATTTGAAACTCATTTGGAAATTACTAATACTAATGAGAATGATGAAGATATTGACACAGTCATATACAAGATGATTATAGAGATGATGAATGACATAATTAGTTGTAGTCAAAACAAATATTTATATAATAATAATTTTCAATTATATGTTGAAACCATTTTTTTGTGTTTCTGATGGATGGTATGAATTATGATGATATCTTTAATCGGATCGAGGAGGATGTACTACCTCATGGTGAGCCTGATGCTTTGTGATCTGACACATGATGTCCACGTCATGACTTTTGTCCACAAATCATAGGTATGTTATTCATTATATTTTAGTTAGTTTTCATTAGTTTTAATAAATTTATTTATGTATTAATTTTTTAATTATTTGTTATTTTTTTCATTGCTTTTTCGCATAGAGATATTGAATAGGGGAGTGCTATTTTGTAGAATTATTTTCCTAGATAATGGGTGATGTGGGATTTGATTCCCAATAAAATTTAGGATAACATGTTTTATAATTGAATGGTATGTAAATAAATAAGAATTATTTTAAAATCTATACATTTATTGCCTTTACATTTCTAATTTTTTGTTGGGTTTATAGTATCATGTCATTGATAGCATACAAACATCTATCTGGGTGGCTAGGGAGATCCTTACACATGATCATTGTCATCATTCTTTAAAAAATATGAGGAGGAAATCACTGAAGAAAGATGTATTCATGAATTTTGATCAGTCTCATTTTTCCCACCAACCAGATTACTTCTCATCTTATGTTTGGGATGGAATATGTTTATACTGTATGGATCTAGTTTTCATAGGAGTCCATCATTGGTTTGGTAGAACTTGGAGAGGTTTGAGGTGATGCATTGAGATTATAGTTATACATTTAGTACTCATCAATGACATATGGTAAGTACTTTTTTTATAAATTATATAAACAAAAATGTTTGATGTTTAATTTATACTCATATAAGTAGTTGAAAACCCCAATATTATGGAGTTTCAAATTTATATGAGGATGAAGAATAATCCTATCACCAGAGAGATTACTGGTGGATTCTAAAATCAGATTTTGGTTAGTATAATTTTATTCTGAGTTTTAAAATTAACTTAGTTTTATAACTATTTTAATATCAAATTTAAATTGAAGGATTCAGATAAGGCCTTGACTTATTAAATGTAGGATGAAATTTAGGTTGAGACTGGGAGTCAAGACATAGATTCAATAGGATTTTATGATTAAACATAGATGCATGTGAATCGGTATACTTTTGATAAGGGCTGAGTAGTTCTTATATGTTTTTGATTGTTGCTTGAGATTTTTTATGGTAAAATAGAATGATCAATGTACATATCTATGAGAGATCATATTGAGTTTTCATCATCATCCAAATAGTATGAGGAGTATTTGTATGTTTAGAGTGGGGTTATAGAGGTAATGTGTAGGGATAAGGAAGTGCTTCATCGACAGTACCAACAACAACAAGAGAAGATGTAGTAACAACACCCATAGTCACACGATCAGATGCTGGAGTACCTATGATGACTGGATGATGCTGTAGGTATGGAGTTCCCTCCCCTAACTCTTTTTAATGAACCTCATACTCCACCTACAACTCCTTTTTTTGTAACATTTATTATGATAAATTTAAGATTTAAAAATTTTGTGTTATATTTTTATTATTTGTGATGTTTAAAATTTTATTTATTACACTTTATAAATTATTTTGATATTTTTGTATTTTTGTTTTATTTTTTTATTTTTTTATTATTAAAACTTATTTGTGATGAATAATATATATTTTGAAAATATTTTTTGTGGTGTGTTACTTGACCCATCAAAAATAGATGAGTAAATAATTTGGTAGAAAATATTTGTGATGAACCACATTACCATAAAAAAGATATATTTTTTGTAATATGCCACCCATAAAATTCCTTTTTCAATGAGATTTTCTACGATGAAACATCATCACAAATATATATTTGTGATGGGGTCCCAACACAAATACTATGTGGAAAGTAAAAAAATTTCCTGTTGTTAATTCCATGATCTTATTATTCCTTGATATTTATGTTATGATTTTATATGATCATTTACAAGCCTTCCCTTTTATGTAATAATATGATTCTATTGTACTCACATATACTTTATAAGTATCATGTTTATTCCTTTAATATAATTTATATCTTACTAAATTATTTTATGTATTCCCTATGATATCCTATACTATTTTTGGATCACAAAGGGATTTAAGAGGTCATTATGGGGACAAAATAACAATGATGGGTTTATTCTTCTTCTTAATTTATTATTAATATAGTCTTCCAAAGACCCAATAACTCATGATCTTTGGGTGTTTTATTAGTTATTTAAATTATAAATAAAGTAATAATTTGTGTAAAATGATTGGTTCACTACAGTTTCAATATTCATAATGAGTGGTGTTACTTCTGAAATTCATTGTGACTCTATCTTGAGGATGTGAAAAGACTAACATAAAGAGGGAATAACCATTTGGAATGATTATGATTTCATCGTGAAAATATTACATCATGATTATTCTGTTGTGATTTCCCTATTATCATTTCATGTAATCATTGTATTCTTCATGGACATAGACTGGATTAATTAAAATACTTGTTTCACTACATTTTATTTTTAAATTGTTATGTTATGGATTCTTTGATTAAATTATTTGGTTCAGGTTATCCATTCCAAAATGGAAACATGATCCCCTTGATATGAAAATATTGACACCATAATTCAACCCATATTAGTGTTATTATTACATATGGATCGAACATGTGGCATTATAGAGAAAATGTAATTCCTTTTTAATTTGTCTCATGTTGACTTTGATATGGATAATAGAATTAACATAAAATGAGTTCCCCAATTCTAGGTATAAATTTATCTTATGATAAATATTAGTTACATATCATATCTATAATATATTAGATTTGAAATTTTATACATTGAAATTCCATAAATATTATAGGTGAACATATGGAGGTTTATTTAATTGAAATATTCATGATTATTTTAAATGAAAATGAAAATGAAAAAAGGAGTTATCTTGGGAACTCTCAAATCTTATATACATGATTTTTGTGATCCATATGTCTACGAAATCTAATTGGTATCTTTTATGTTTAATTTATATAGGTGAAAATAAGGCTATAGAGGTGAAGTTACAAATTCTGTATAATAAATTGAATGATTTAATGTATTAGAAAAATGAATACATTGATGTTTTATTAAAAAATATCACTAAGTTTTTTTGAATTATTAAAGGACATGGAGATTTAATAAAGTATATTTATATTAAAATAAAAATTATATAGATATGGACACATTTTTATAATATAAAGGTATCAATACTATAATAAATAAACATAGTAATGATTTCAGTTACATAAAAACTCACTCTATAGGTTATGAGGCATCTGTAAATGTAAAGGAATGAAATGTAATTTATCTATGTATAGGATTTTAAGGAAATAAAAAATATTCTCATCCATCAAGTGGAGGATGGAAGATAAGATGTGATTGATTATGGTTAATGTGATTAATATAAAATCGATAATGAAAATCCCCCAAATATGATATTTATAATTTGGATATCAGTTTGGGATGAATCTTTAATGAATGGGTTGTGTTTTTAATGTATAATATAATAATAATATATATTATAAATTTTTTGAAATGGACTTCAAATCATATTTAAATGGAACTATGATGGAATAATTGATAAGGAATCATATATAAATGAGGAGGAAATCCAATTGGATGGAAATATTGATTTTAAATTTGATCATGAATGTGAACCTGAGTATCTAGACATTAAATAAATTCAAATAAAATTATTTTTATATTGATAGAGTGTTTAGAAAATTTTAATAAAAAATCATCTAAAAAAACTAGGTAATGGAAAATTTTGAATATTCAAACCAATATAGCATAAAAATATTAAGGTTTTTTTGATTTTATATTGAAAATTAAGGAACATGATAAGGTAATCATTCAATTTTTTTATTATATTAAATATATAAGAAAAAATATTTAAATTCACGAGGAAGAAAATGTTTTGTTTAATAGAAATTGGAATATTGATTTCAAATGTAAAGGATCTATGAAAAATATTTTATTTTGAAAAATAATTTGTTAAAATGGATGAAATTGGCCTGAGGAGTCCTGAAAAATGTTTTAATTATAAAATATGTAATAATATGGGAATAATTATAAATTTATTTGATGGTGAATCATCTCAAAAAAAATTACAAATATATAATAGAAATGAAAATGTTTGTGACAAATCTTATTCATCATGGGGTTTTTGTAAAATAATTTTTTTTTCAGAGTTGAATTTTTTTGAAGTGATAGTGATGAAATATCCTCCACAAAGGGAGTTTTAATTTTCTTGTAACATATATCACACTATGAATTATTGTGATAATTAAAATAGAAATTTAATTTGTGACTCATGAAAAATCTCACAATTGGGAATGAGAGAATATGGTACACCCTAAATAATATATATATATATATATATATATATTATTTTCACTATACTAATTTAAGGTATAATAATTTTTATAAAAATATTATAAGATCTTGAAACTACTCATATTGAGAATCATGAATAATTTAATGCAATTCAATTAACACTATCCCATTAGTTGCGACTTCTTCAGTATTTGATCATGATTAGGAATACCTTACATGACATGTAATGGAATGATGAAGAGGGATAAGTTAATATAATATTAAATAAGTCTTATATTGACAATGAATAATGACCCATATATTTTTAATAGTGGGTGTTAATACTATCTTCCTAGGAATATGAGTTTCTTAATGAACATATAGGGATACATGAATTGAATTATTCATTTTTTTAATAATGGTCAATTGATGATTAAGGTCATCATTAAAACATGAATTATTCTATATGAGTTGATAAAAACTAATGAAAAATGATTGGATGGGTTTTGTTACAATAACATGATCACAAGTAATGTTTGAAACTATGTATATGAAGTGAAATTTAGTTTGAAGGTATATATAATCAAATTAATGGTTTGAAATTCGTTTATTCATATATAGAGGGAAAATGATAATATTTTTCATGTTGTTAGGAAAGAGAACACTTTTTTCAAAAAGGAGGATCTGTAAATCATTGTTGGGAATTTAAAATATTCTCACATTCATAAATAAATTATAGAAAAAATTTTAAATCATATTGTTTGGATTTATATTCGAAATACAATGATAGATAGTGAATATACATATAAATATTCTATTAGATTAATTATGTTCTGAAATCCCTATAGTAAAAAATATGTAAAGAGCCTCATACATTCCAGACTAGGCTCACACTAGATTTTATATTCATTTAACATAGGTTGTAACCATAATAGAAAAATATTTCATCTTTTATTGTAATCACTATTTAAAAAATATGATGCACAATGTTTATACAATTGTAGAAGGATTTCATAGAGTGTATGAAATGGTATTGAAGGTATGGAAACAAATTAACTAGGGATATTAGTAATCAATTTTTGGTAAAACAAATTAATATAGTAAACCTCTATTTATGTTTAGAACTAACTTTAGAGAAATTTAATAAAATATTTTCATTCATTGTTATGAAATTTAAAAAAATATGAAGTCACTAAAAGAGGAAACCACATAGTAAATAATGTGGGAAATTCAATAAACATTAAAAACTTTATCTCAAGGAATGATTTAATATATGTTGTAATTTACATCTAGAATTAGTCTTTTTTGTCCATAATATAAGATGTTTTCTAATATAACATTTTCATATAGGAATCTAGCTCCATGTATTTTTAGAATTTTTAAGAGTGAATCACTTATATGAAGTAGGGAAGGTAATCAAGGAAAATATAGAGATTTAACTAATGAATTAGTGTTTCATCATTTCTAAACCAAGGTAAATGAATATAAGTTTTTTAGTATATAGTAAAATATATATTCAATAGTATTGATGTTATAGTCATTTAATAAAAGGTTGGAATTAAATATTGAAATTTGAGATTGAATGAAATCTATGAGGAAGATGATAATTATAAGGAAAAATCTTAGGAACCTCAAATTATATATTAATAAGATGATCTTATAGTCAAATTAAATGATAAAAAATTTCCCAAGAGAATCCATCACTAAATAATAGGAGGAAAATAATATCTCAGACTTTTGAGCCAAATTTCATTTGAGAAAAAATTACTATAACAAAAAATCAAAATATTATAAATGTTTATCACACTAATTTTTTATCAATAGTATATCTATAATAAATTTAATACATAGAGAAATAATAATAAAGGGCTAATGCAATATATCATGACATTGAAAAAATATATAATAATAAGATAAGGGAGATTTTGAAGATCCTAAAAAACAATAATTTCATTTGAAAAAAATGATTTTATAAGAATAAATATGAAAAGTATAAGAACATGATCTTCAATAAAAATCAGTTAAGATTCAGTAGATATGTTCAAATTGAAGGCATTAATGTTGTAGTGACATTTTCACTAGAATAATGGGTTGAGTCAATTTGATTATTTAGTTATTTTAAATTAAAATTTTATTTCTGATATACCGAATGGATTTGAAGATAATATTCATTAATGTAGCTAATAATGAGTTATTTTATATAATTAAAAATTAATAATATATAATTGATATTGATAAAGAAATTTTATATTATTAAAAAAAGTATTTATATATTTTTAAGAATATATTACATTATTTTTATGAAAAAATATATTCACACATGGAGAATACTAAATTCATGATAAGTGGCATTCATCATAACCTCTATGTGAAGTAATTAAATGAATTTCAAATTATATTTTTTCTATTTGTTGATTATTTAATATTTTGATGAAATAAGATTTAATTTATAGAAGAGATTGAGAATTAATTTCGATTATAGTTTTATATAATAGTGATAATAGAAATAAATTATTTTCAAAGGCTACATATTAATCAAAAGCATCAGCATCCCCTTATTTATAATGAATTATATAAATCTATGATTCTTGGAAATTTTGAATGGAATGACACATAACTTTTTAGAAATCAATATGTATTATCACTAAAATTATGTTTAATGATGATTTAATGTATTTGGATTTGAATTTTTATCAATGAATGATTCAAAGGATATTATAAATAATAAGGATAAGGTTGTACATAATTTATATGACACGTATAGTGACATGGATATAAATAAATATGATGTAAATGTATCTCATTTTTGTAAAAATGGTCTTGTTGGATGTTCATAGTGCTCTTCATTATGTATTACCATTTAGTGTAGGAAAAGTCCCTGAATTGATAGATTATTAAAAATATATTAGGTTTGAGGTATTTTGGATAAAAAGTAAAAATTTTGTGGATCATTTTCTATGATTATATATGAGATACGGATTAGAAGAAAATAATAAATCATTTCACATATAATATCTATAATAGTATATATTTAAACATAATGGATTGAACTCAATTGATTTGGATTATAGAACAGTTGCATGATCATGGTAAGGATGTAAAAAATGAATATGTAGATATATTAGGTATGTAAAAATTCTATTGACGTTATGAATACCGTGGAATAAAATTTATATGAAAATAATATTTAAATAATGTACTATTTTATCAGAGAGATGAGTTTTCAAGGTGAAGAATATGGGAATTAATCTATATGTGGTTGAAATTCATATGAAATAATTATTAACACAAAAAGTTCAAAATAATTGATTAAATATAAAATTTTAACCACATCCTAAATCAGAATGAGTTTTACCATATGGATTGTGTCACCCAATGACCACAAACGCCAATTATTTTATTCTTTTCTCGGTCCCGCATCTTTTGGATAGAGTTGGGTCTGGGTCCGTGTTTGAATTTTTTGAAGATTTGATGATATTAGCGGGTTTCGGACCCGTACACCATCATTGCATGGTGGACGGTGGCCATGTGATCGGCTTAGGTGCTCTGTAGGTGTCTATCAATCGAAAGAAATAATGTTCTACGCAAATGAAATATTTAAAATTTGTAAAATGTAATTATAATAATTAATTTTGATGTAGGTAATAATGTTATTATTAAAAATGGTTAATAATATTTTTTTATCTAAAATTTGATATTAATATAATTATTAATTAATTGTAATTTAATTGAAATTGTTATTATTATTATTATTACTACTTTTATTATTCTTATTAAGTTTATTTTAGTATTATTTTTTTATTAAACTTTCATTAATATTATTATTCTTAGAAATAAGATAAATCAAGAGTGAGATATATTATTATTATTGTGATTATGATTATTATTATTATTATGGTATTATTATTATTATTATTATTATTGTTATTACTATCCTTGTTATTATTAGTATTAATAATGATAGGTTCTGGTTTTTATTTATTTATATTTATAATTTCCCCCTAGGTTTTCCTTTCAGTTTTTTTCCCACGCGGTTTTTCCCTCCCCCTTTCCTTTTTGCAGCGCACCGCAGCGGGGTCTCCCCTCCGCCTGCTGACCTTGCCTCCCTATTTGGCTCCACCTTCCACAGTGCCTGCTTTCGGCCTTTTCTAGCCCTGTCGTTTTCCCTCCGCATTCGCCTGGGACCCCGCCTCCCTGTCCGGATCCCACTTCCCTACTCGCTCGAGACCCCGCGCCACCCTCCTACAGCCAGCCTCCCGCCGCACCGCACTCCGACATCGCCCACCTCCCACTGCACCGTGCTCTGGCAGCACCCGCCTCCCGCCGTGCCATGCTCTGGAAGTGCCTGCCTCTCGTTGGGCCACCCTCCCGCAGTGCTTGCCACACACCTTCCAGCGCCTCCGCCTGCCCCTGATCCTCCCTACTCCATCCGAACGTCCATCCGCCTTCTGTAACCCCTTCTCAGGTGCAACCCCTCCTCCTCAACCCCTCCACCTGCGAGCAGTACCACCGGATGCACCCCAGTCCTCCAGCCCGTAGTCGTCGGCCGACCTATATGTCCCTACCCTGCTCTATCCGGCCGATGACACCCCAACCACCGCACCCCCTCCTAGCACCCACTGTCCAATTGACCTCACCTCACCAGTGCACCACTTTCCCTTTGCAACGCCCTCCTGCCACGCCTTCCTCTTTTGCTAGCGCGCACCCGCCAGAACCGTAACCGTCGCTGCTCTGGCCAGCCCTGATGGTGTGACGTGCCAGCCTTTCCGGCAACCTACTTTCACCGGAAGTGGCCTAATCTGGCGTGCGCGACCCCACTGGTGCCCTCTTCTGCGGGCAACTCTCATTTGAGTAGGTGAAGACCTCCTTGGGTCTTGTTCTTGCTTTTTTCAACATCCACCGTTGAAGACTAGGCGAGTTCGCTTAGATTTGGTTCGCTGCCACCATCCAAGGTGAGAGCTTTATTATCGCGCACAAGCTTAATTTAATATCGTTATTATGTTTTGAGGTCCTGATATTTTAACTGTAGTGTGGGTAATTTTTTGGATGAAATCTCAGCTTTCCGTGTGTTTTCAAGGTTGCACCACCATCCGAGGTAATTTCTTCATCCATTGTCTTATTGCACACATTATTTTTTGGTCACGTTTATGTCTTTGAGTCCTTGGTATTTAATTGGTTGTGATATGGTCCTCGCCGCACTGAACTTGGTTACCGAATATCGTTTGGGTGTGGAAATAATTTTTAGGTGCGCGCTGCGAGCGAGCTCTTGCTTGAGTTAGAAAGATTTTTCTTGGCCCTACTCTTGAGGTAGGCGTTTACATCCCTTATCTCTTTCCGAAGTTTTCCATGGGCACTTTCATGGTTTCATTTAATGTATAAATGTTATTCACACCCTTATAATTCTGATAGTTTATCCATTGAAGTGTTTCTTTGAGGGTTAAAAGTCTTACAAATAGATTTAAAATAGTTCCTTGGTTATGTGTAGGTGTTTCTGTACCCTTGATCCCAGTTTTAATCCATTTAATGTTTGTGTTTTTTTAATTAAATCTTAGATTATGTTTTGCACCTCTAGTTTGTTTTTAGTTAACTTATGGAAGTGTTTTCCTGTTGAAGGATTTGATCAAAAAATTGATTTTTGGATGTTCCTCTAATTATGAACATGTTTATACCTTTCCAACATGGTTGGAACTAACTGTCTTTATTTGAAAATGGTACTATTGGATGTTTTGAGTGGTGTTTTCTGGTTGAAAAATTTTTATGGAACTTTTTTGTCCTGCGTTGGTTGGTTTTATGGAAATTAGTGTTTTTGTAAAAATGATTTCGCGTCTCTTTGAATTGTTATTTTTCTCGAAACCTCAGTTTTATAAATAGTTCTTTTTTAATAAATCTTTTGGGTATTTTCATGTGGTTCTTTAACTTTGTTTGAAAAGAAATCCCTGAGTATATACCCATTTGGCTTTTGGTGTAATTTTGTTGAGTGTCTGGTATAAGGCGTCGTATGGTTTGTTTTACAAAAATGTACATAGTATCACAAAAGAATTTTATGGTAATGATTTGAAACCTAGAACCTAAAGGCCCGTTTGGATTTTGTAAATACAAAAGTGATGTCTAGAGTTGTTTTAAAAGAGCTCGTGCAATATTTTCATAATGGCACTGATTGTGTGGAACTAGTGGCTTGATTTACAACTCAAAGTGTTTAATAAAGTGGTTTTGATAACTGAATGATGTGACGACCTAGTTGGCACATTGTATGTTTGAAATTTATGCATATATATAAGTATAGGAAGATCTCCTATCTAGGTTAAACCTTTATGGGCGAACGCATAGGAAGTGTCCGTGTTTGGGGTAGGAAAGTGCGAAGAGATGAGTCACGCATACGTGGTCCTTCCTACTCACACTGTATTATTATAATCACCATGGGTTCCTGGGTGTCTTTTAGATGATCGGGTGATGGTTGGTGACCAAACCCGCTTAGACGGGTTTGTACCCCTGGATTTATTGTTAGGCCAGGCGGGCTTTGCCACTGGATTGGTCAGTTAGGGTGGCTAGTTGGTTATAGACTTAGCAGATTCACCATATGCCGACAGGTGGTTCTGAAGCCGAATATATCCAAGGGTATTCTAGGTATGTTTAGGATCATCCATGGTTACTTAATTACATACATTGCTTGTTTACTTTTCATTGCACTGGTTTATTTTCTGTTTCACTTTTACTAACTTTACTCTAGCCAAGCTTTGGTATTTTCTGTTTTGGATTTCATTCATAAAATGGTAAATGTTTTTTGGAAATGGTGTGTTTTGTGTGTTGTGTTTTTAAATGAGAACAATATGTTTCATGTTTTAAAATGTGAAAACCCTAATTTTATATTTGTATTTCAAACTTGTGTTAGTGGACTATTTTGGAAAAGATAAATGTTAGATTCATTAGCTTATTCTTGGAATCCCTACTAAGAATCTCAGTGCTCACACCTATTATATCTTTCTAGTTTCTGGTTTAGTTTCTTTTTTAGGTTCCTGGTTCAGCTACTCAAAGATGGATTAGACTTTGTTCTAAGTTGGGTGGTGACCTGAAGGGTCACAATGAGGTATGTGCAGTTTATGTTCTTTCTGCTGCTAATTTTATTTGGTTATTGTTAGGTTTTTTTATCTTTTTATCTTTTTTTCTTAGGCCAAATCCTTCCCAATATTCAAATTTTGATCCCCAACACTGGTTTCCAGCCTATGGGGATCAGGAACGCCCCTCAGGACTTGTCGTAGAATAGCTTGGGAGATCGGTTCATGGTCGACCTGGGTTGGTACGTGACAAAAATGGTATCAGAGCAGACCCTTGTTATTTGGGGTGTTTGGTAGATGGATTTTATGACTGTTGGGTCTCAGGAGGTAGGTTTCAGGTTGGTGCCTAATCACCACCGGTCGCAACGAGACCTGAGTTACCAGGGGTAGTTCTAGATTTGAGTCCGTTGTCTTTGGTTGTTTTGGATTGAGGGATGAAAATGTGGGAAAATCCGTTCACATTGCAGCCTCACATGGGGTGGTGAACCATGTGGAGTCCATGTGCTTGGTTTAAGGTCCTCTTAGTGTTATTCCTTACTTGGGGAATGGCTCACCAACATGTCGCAGTGTTAGGAACATACACTAGTTCCTCTTTCCGATGGTTTATAGTTGGTTTTGTTTTGTTTTGAACTTAGTCGATTTGAGTGTGTGTTTAAAATGAAATTTATTTCTAAATAAAAAAATGGGTTTCTTCCAAATTGTTTTTGAAATTAGTAAAGTGTTTTTTTACAAAGAAAGTGTATTGGATTAGAAAAACATGGCATGTGTTTGGATTTGGTAAAGAAAAAATAAGTTTTTGAACCTTGGCACTTCTTATAGATGGTCACTCATGCGTGGGTATGTACGGAGAGTGCATAGTGGTACTTGTTTGCAGATTATGTGAGAGAGATTGAATGAACACACATGTGAAGGTTCATCAGGTGCCATAGGTGGGTTTTGAAATTTTAAAGAAATAATGGTTTTGGAAAAGTGATTTATGCTTGTGTTTGTATATTTTTGGCTTATGGGCATGTTTCCCTTGGCTTGTGTTGTTTCTTTGATTGAGTTTTGTCTTGATTCTGGTTTTGATTGTGTTTTTCGTGTCATTGTGAGTATGCCACCCAAGAATCCTCCAAAAGTTATTAATAAGTTATGCCCAATTCCCAGTTCTTTTTGTGTGTTTCCTGCTTATCGAGGTAGTCAAAGTCTGTTAGAGGTAGTTTTGTAGTTCGGAAAGATAGTGTGTCTTCGGGTTGTTGGGAAATCCCAGGGTAGTTAAGTATTGTACTATCCCAGAGTTATTTGAGGGTTTAGTTCTGGACTAGTAAAGGTGGGATGTCTCATCGTCATTAGAGTCTGAGTGTAGTTGGTGGGGGCTGGCTCTTGTGAAGGTTCCTCATCTGTCAAGGACCTTCATCTATACCAACTCCCAGTTTATTGGACCGTTCTCACACATGCCAATAGCATGGCCGGTTCAGGAAGTCTAATCCGTCTTGTCCCATCCCTTTGAAGTCTTGCTACTGTGCGGCCGTTCGGGCCAACTGTGAGAGTTATGGAAGAAGCGTCATTCGGGAGGAAGGAGTTAGGGACCGGAGGATGCAAATGCTTGACTGTGAGGAAGGAGATTCTTCATCCATCAGGGCCCCAACCACAGGTCTTGGGGTGAAGCTCGCGCATAGTCAGGAGTTTCCAAGGATGTGTAC
Organism: Viscum album; assembly: GCA_963277665.1. NCBI lineage: Eukaryota > Viridiplantae > Streptophyta > Magnoliopsida > Santalales > Viscaceae > Viscum > Viscum album. Next base: position 430,356,388 of record OY728121.1, read on the forward strand.
AACTTTGATCTGGATAATGTTTTCAGCTTTGGGAGGGAAACATCCAAAAATTTTCTTGTTCTATTATCATTGCTGTTGTAAGATTATCCTTGTTGTGGTGGTGTGATGAGATCGTTCTACCATAATTGATGTAGCCTTATCTGCTCTTAGTGTGGTTTTTAAATTTTTCGGTTTATTTGAAGAATGTGGGGTCCGTGAACTAACAGCCCCGTTCTGATTTTGACATGGTTACAACTATACTGGTTAGGGGGTGGTTTGGTCATATTTAAAAGGTTTTTGTATTAGTGAATTATTATGGTGGGGAGAACCCTCTTGTGTCCTCCCCTCAACTTCGATAAGTGTTTTTTCTTGAGTTGGTTGGGTGTGACTTCTGATGGTAATAGTCACCCCAAGCCTCTCAGATTTCTTTGATTTTGTTTGGGTATGGACTCAAGTTGGGTCGATTGTTGGCTTGGTGACTTTATGGGGGCAGAAAGTGTTTGTGGTGGGGAGAATTTTCACACCCTGACCATGAATGCTGATTATCTTATTCTCTTCTCGGTCCCGCATCATTTGGACAGAGTTGGGTTTGGGTCTGTGTTTAAGTTTTTTGAAGCTTTGATGTTATTAGAAGGGTTCAGATGCATGTGCGGTCACCGTACGGTGGCAGGTAGCCATGCGATTGGCTCAGGTGCCGTGCAGGTGTCTATCGCTCGAAAGAAATAATGTTTTACGCAAATGAAATAATTAAATTTTTTAAAATGTAATTATAATAATTAATTATGATGTATGTAATAATGTTATTATTAAAAATGGATAATAATATTTTTTTATCTAAATTTTTTATTAATATAATTGTTAATTAATTATAATTTAATTATAATGGTTATTATTATTATTATTATTATTATTATTACTTTTATTATTATTATTATTAAATTTATATTAGTATTATTTTTTTATTAAACTTTCATTAATATTATTATTCTTAGAAATAAGATAAAGCAAGATTGAAATATATTATAATTATAATTATTATCATTATTATTATGGTATTATTATTATTATTATTTTTATTATTATTTTTGTTATTATTAGTATTAATAATTTTAGGTTTAGGTTTTTATTTATTTTTATTTATTATTTCCACCCTAGGTTTTCCTTTCACTTTTTTTCCCATGCGGTTTTTCCCTCCCCCTTTCCTTTTCACAGCGCGCCGTAGTAGGGTCTCCCCTCCACCTTCCAACCTCGCCTCCATGTTCGGCTCCACCTTCCACAGTGCCTACTTCCAGCCCTTCCTAGCCCCACCGTCTGCCCTCCGCGTTTTCCTGGGACCCCGCCTCCCTATCCAAATCCCACCTCCCTACTCGCCCGAGATCCCGCGCCACCCTCCTGTAGCCTGCCTCCTACCGAACTGCACTCCTGCAGCGCCCACCTCCCATTGCACCGCGCTTTGGCAGCTTCCACCTCCCACTGTGCCGTGCTCTGGAAGCACCCAACTCTCGTCACGCCACCCTCTCGCGGTTCCTGCCACACACCTTCCAGTGCCTCAACCTTCCCGCAATCCTCCTTTCTCCATCCGAACATCCATCCGCCTTCAACAAATCCTTCCCGGGCACGAACCCTCCTACTCAACCCCTCTGCCTGTGAGCAGTATCCCCGGACGCACCCTAGTCCTCCAGCCCGCAGTCGTCGGCCGACCTCCATGTCCCTTCCCTGCTCCATCTGGTCGGCGACAACCCGAGCACCATACCCCTACCTAGCACCAACTATCCTACTGACCTCACCTCACTGGCACACCCCTTGCCCTTTGCAGCACCCTCCTGCCACGCCTTCCTCCTTTTCTGGTGCACACCCACCGGAACCGTAACCATCGTTTCTCTAGCTAGCCCTGCCGGTGCGACGTGCCTGCCTTTCGGGCCACCCGCCTTCACCAGCAGTAGATTGATCTGGCATGTGCGACATCATAGGTGCCCTCTTCGGCACGCAAATCTCATTTGAGTAGGTGAAGACCTCCTTGGGTCTTGTTCTTGATTTTTTCGACATCCTCCATCGAAGACTAGGCGAGTTCGCTTCGATTTGGTTCACCGCCACCATCCAAGCTGAGAGCTTTATCATCACGTGCATGTTTAATTTAATATCGTTATTATGTTTTGAGTTCCATCTATTTTAACTGTAGTGCGAGTAATTTTTTTGGATGCAATCTTGGCTTGCCGCACGTTTTCAAGGTTGCACCACCATCCGATGTAATGTTCTTCATCCGTCGTCTTGTTGCACACTTTATTTTTTTGGTAGCGCTTATGTATTTGAGTCCATGGTATTTAATTGGTTGTGAGCTGGTCCTCACCACACTGACCTTGGTTACCGAATATCATTAAGGTGTGGCAATAATTTCCAGGTGCGTGCAGCGAGTGAGCTGTTGCTTGAGTTAGAAAGATTTTCCTTGGCCTTACTCTTGAGGCAGGTGTTTCTATCCCTTCTCTCTTTCTGAAGTTTTCCATGGGCACTGGAGTGGTTTCATTTAATGTATAAATGTTATTTTCACCCTTATAATTATGATAGTTTATCCATTGAAGTGTTTCTTTGAGGGTTAAAAGTGTTAAAAATATCTTTGAAATAGTTCCTTGGTTATGTGTAGATGTTTCAGTGCCCTTGCTCCTGGTTTTAATCCATTTAATGTTTGTGTTTCTTTAATTAAATCTTATATTATGTTTCACACCTCTAGTTTGTTTTTAGTTAACTTATGGCATTGTTTTCCTGTTGAAATATTTGATAAAAAATGGATTTTTTGAAGTTCCTATAATTATGCACATGTTTATACCTTTCCAACTTGGTTGGAACTAACTGAATTTATCTTCAAATGGTACTATTGGACGTTTTGAGTGGTGTTTGCTGGTAGAATTTTTTTTATGGAACTTGTTTGTCCTGCGTTGGATTGTTTTGTGGATGTTAGTGTTTTTCTAAAAATGATTTCACATCTCTTTGAATTGGTGTTTTTCTCGAATACTCAGTTTTATAAACGGTTCTTGTTTTCTAAATGTTGTGGGTCTTTTCATGTAGTTATTTAACTTTGTTTGAAAATAAATCCATGAGTATATACCCATTTGGATTTTGGTATAATTTTGTTGAGTGTGTGGTGTAAGGTGTCATTTGGTTTGTTTTACAAAAATGTACATAGTATCACAAAATACTTTTATGGTAATGCTTTGAAACCTAGAACCTAAAGTCCCTTTTGGCTTTTTTAAATACAAAAGAGATGTCTAGAGTTCGTGCAATATTTTCATAAAGGAATTGATTGTGTGGAACTAGAGGCTCAATTTACAACTCCAAGTGTTTAATAAAGTGGTTTTGATAACTGGATGATGTAACGGCCCGATTGGAACATTGAATGTTTGACATGTATGCATATATATAAGTATAGGGGTCACTCTATCTAGGGTAACCCTTTATGGGTGAACTTATAGGAAGCGTCCGTATTTGGGGTAGGCAAGTGCGGTGAGATGAGTCACGCATGCGAGAGACTTCCTACTTACACTGTATTATTATAATCACCATATGTTTCTGGGAGTCTTTTAGATGATCGAGTGACGGTTTCTGACCAACCCCGATTAGACGGGTTGGTACCCCCTGGATTTGTTGTTAGGCCAGGTGGGCTTTGCCACTAGATTGGTCAGTAAGGGTAGCTAGTTGGTTATATAATTAAGAGATTCACCATACGTCGATAGATGGTTCTGAAACCGAGTACATCCAGGGGTCTTCTAGGTATGTTTAGGATCACCCATGGTTATTGAATTACTTACATTTCTTGTTTAATTTTCATTGCACTAGTTTATTTTTGTTGCACTTTTACTTTCTTTACTCTAGCCTAGCTTTGGTATATTCTATTTTGTATTTAATTTATAAAATGGAAAATGATTTTGGAAATGGTGTGTAGCATGTGTTGGGTTTTTAAATGAGAAAAATTTGTTTCATGTTTTAAAATGTGAAAAACCTACTTGTATATTTGTATTTCAAACTTGTTTCAGTGGACTATTTCAGAAAATAAAACTTTCGGATTCATTATTTTATTCTTGGAATCCCTACTGAGCATCTCGGTGCTCACGTCTATATATCTTTCTAGTTGTAGGTTCAGTTTCTTGTTCAAGTTCCTAGTTCAGTTGCACAATGTTGGAGCTGACTTTGTTCAGAGTTGGGTGGTGACTTCAAGGGTCACAAGTAGGTATGTCCAGTTTCTGTTCTTTCTGCTACTAGTTTTATTTGGTTATCATTAGTTTTTGTTTATCTTTTTATCTTTTTTTCTTGGGAAAATCATTTCCAATAGTCAAATTTTGATCCCTGACCCTGGTTTCAAGCCCGTGGAGATCGGGAACGCCCCTTAGAACTTTCCACAGACCGTCTCAGGTGACCGGTTCAGGGTCGAACCAGGTTGGTTCGTGACATATTTCATAGGAAGAGATAATAAAAAAACTGAGAGCTATTGATGTAGTGTTAACTAAAAAACCCCATCTCTAATTCAATATATTCTAAATCTAATTTTTATGATTTTCTTATTTATGCTAATGTTGTGATGAAAAGATAGTGGTTGATAATGAATATAATAGAAAGATGGTTTTATTAAGGTTTACTCACCCTTATTATATGTTTCCCAATCCATGTTGTATATGAGTTTTGATCCCATAACAAAACTTTTCTATAGTTATCAACATATATGTTAAAAAATAATATATATTTTTCCAAATATATATTTTAATAATGAAATTCAAGCAGAAGAAGGTATCTCTCTATTCACTACTGATAAATCCTAGTGATCATAGAATTTTAATAACATGTGAACCATTATTTTCACCTTAATCCCTGAAAAATACTCCGAGAATGGGTTGCCAGTTATCTCAAGGATTCATCTTTTTTTCATCACACTATTAATTGGGTGGATTAACTCTTATTTTTATAATTTTCTGGTCTTTTAGAGAGACCCCAAACTTGTTAAACGATACTTAAATCCAAAAAACCATTATATAATCTCTTAAAATATCCATAAAAATCTAGGATGACTTTGAATACTGTTAATAATAATCACATTTATTATAGTGAAATCTCTTTATTTCCAAACATTATGTAAATAACTATATTTTTCATGCATAGTAGTCATGGAATTGTCCTTATCCAATTTGGATTGATTCTCCATAAAGAGGTGTGACATCATTTGGAATCCAAAACAACATGACATCAAATTATCATGATATTCAGATCATGTTGAAATTATTTCCCCATGATCTCTTAGGAACATCAACATGGTGAAACTCATCCTATAGTTATGTATGAATTCTACATAAGAGTAAATTTTCCATTTCCATTCTATAACTCAAAGCAGAACACATATTATTGTTTTATGGTCTTATAAATAAGATTAAAACCATTCATCTATATGTAGTAATTGTGGAATGTAAAACATTATTTATATTATGGTTTGATGTTCCCAAAAAAAATTTAATTTCACAACAACTTCACTAGACATCAAACAGACTCCAACCCATCCATGATTATTATTTTAATAAAAAAACTTGTAAAAAACATCAATTCTCATAAATATATCACCTCATTAAATAATCAAAATCATTCATCTAATTTAATGTCTATCAAAATACCACATTATCGGATTTAATGATATTTTTGGAAGTACACTAAATCTTAGTGAAATATAAATGAAATATTAATAATGTTTTAATTGAGAAAAACTCATCTATCCACATTTTTTCACTCACATCATGAGGGGATTAATCAATCATAAATAAAAATCAACGCTCATAGTCATCATGTTTCTTTTAATTTTCCAATATTTAATTTTTGAAACATTTGAATTATTACAAGATAACTACTCTAGATTATATAAACCAACACTTTAAATATATACCTTCCTAGAAAATATATATTAACTTATTTAAATATAACCCTTTATTATTAAATATAAAATAAACTAGAGTATCTCATACTCTTCTAGAGTATATAATTTCATTTTCTCTTCTATTTCCATTAATGAAGTGAAATGAAAGATGGGAAATAATGAAGAAATGATTGTTAGAATTTTGAGAGAGATTTCACTCCCAAAAATATATAATGTACTTGAATGTATTGTTTGTTAAGGGTTTATCATGATGTCGATTACATTATACATGGATGAATAATATTTAGAATTATTGATAAACAACCTCCACCTTCTCTATATTGATATTGTAGATGATTTAAAAATTAATTATCCTGGAATGGTGAATTTAATTCTTTAAAACTTTTATTATAATTCCATTATTGTATGACAACACCGATTCATCAAGTTATTTTTTTTCTAAAACCCATTATTGTTATATTTAAATAAGTTTCCATGGTTTTTAGGGGGTCACAAAGGTGTTCATGAGGCACAGAAGGAGGCTATCTCATGTCATCCTAAGTGTTGCAGTACCAACAAATGGACAATAGTATTCATGTAGGATTGATGTTCCACTGGAATCCCACCAATTTTCTAGTGACACCGACCATGTAGCTGGAGGGTCAAGGACATGTTTCTTTTGAGGGTAATAATTTTGATTCCCATAATTTATACTCTTAATGTTTTATCAATTTCATTCATCTTAATTTTTACAATGGACCTCCACTGATCTCCCATCTTCCTTTCCTATATTCTTGGTTGAACTCCATCGATCATTAACCATTTTTTGTTATTTTTGAGAGGATTGGAAGCTATATGTAAGGCTATAACACCTATTCCATCCATTATTATTTTAATCTACTTCAATTTATATTTTCACCACTTAAGGCAAATAAACCCTATTTTCAGGGAATTTTGATGTTATTTATTTCCACACATTGCTTTATGAACTAAAGGAAATTAATTTAAATGAGGAACTCTTATAAATTATGTTATGTGGTTTTTGAGATATCCTAAAAGGTTTTTTCCATTAAATACTATGTTCTATGGATATCTTTATGTTAGTTTTCCATGAAATTGAACTTGGACCTAACATTAATTAGTCTGTTCCCTAATGTAAGTATTGAAACCTTCAAATACCATGAAATGACCATTTGTGTTTTATAAATTATATCATAATCCACACTTTTTGATTTATTATATCTTATTTATGGTTTTATTTATATTATGGTTGTGTCCTAGGATTTTAATAAACTTGTGAACTAACATTGAGTAGAAAAAGAGGTTCTTTATGAGATTTGGTAGGAAATATATTTTTAATATACACATGGAATCATTATATGTTCTTGAATATGGTATCATAGATTATGAATTCTTTATAAATTATATGTATGCAATTCAAATCACATGAAAAATATACGATTTTTCCATGGAATGGTTATTTTTGGGGATGATTTGACTTTTTCCTTTGGTCTAATATTTCTTTAATGAGATATATGATTATATACTAGATTATTTAAATGAATGTGAATGTCTGGATGAGAACCATGGATTCCATATGATCTATAATTCTAAATTAATGGGAATAACTATATGATATACTTGGATTTCATCTGACATATGATGATACATGAATGAGAATATTGAATTGAGATCCTTATATTTAGTATGGTACATGAGTTAGGAATTCTAGTATAATCTTTATGAATTCCATAATATATGAGATTCTTGATAATATCACAATGATTACCCAGATTCTTCACGATACATGCTACTTGGAATTATTGGATGAGAATATGGATTATTTGGTTATAATTTTTAGAAAAGTTATCAAGAGATGCTTAGAGACATGGAAAAATGGATAATACATATATGATCAACCTAGGTGTCATCCCAGAGATCAATGATTAATGCAACTTTATTTTATTTATTTAGTCTATTTTACATCATATTTTATGATTGAAATTAATATTCACTATGTTGGATTAAACTGGATATTCTATTAGACATTAATGGTGGTGTATTATTGAGTCGTACTCATACCCCACTCAAACCACCCATTAGTACCCATTAAGCTATCATGTATATTGTTTTGGAAAAGGGAAAGAGATCTATGTAAGATTCTTGATATGGATTGGGATAAATAAGGGATAAAGTGACACAAACTAGTCATGGGTTTTATCAAACGAGACACCCAACCCGATTTATGGAATGGCCTGAACGGCATTTCGATCCCTTGGGGCTGGGAACTAGTTACTCGGTATCAAAAATGAATTATAGGAATGATTTCACCCATTAAAATAACCACAAAAAACCAAAAAAAGTTAACATAAAGATAACTAATAACCATAAGGAAATGAGTTACTATAATTTTTACATTCAATGTTTTAAACATTAAACAAAATGAAAAGTAATAAAATAGAATGAAAAAAACAACAACAAAAAATCTATGAAAAAAGATGGGAATAACAATAAATACACCACCATAAATAGCTATAATAATTTTAACAATCAAAACCAGATCCAACATCACCACCATGAAGAATCCTATGTTTACTTGGGTAATACATACCTAATTTTTCATACACTGAAAGATGTATATTGGGTGTGACAAAAATCCTAGTATCATGACACCCAAATAAAATATTACATGCCATAACATTAGAGAAAAAATCTATATTGTAATTTCTAAAAGAATATTTAAAAAATTTAAAATAAATATTTTAAAGGAAAACACTGTCATAAAAATATTTTCAATGAAAACCCTTTTTTAAAAATATCATTGATTGAAATAAAAAGTTACTCATTGTATATCATACTCCAATGGCTAGAAACACAAAAAATATGAATTATGTCACAAAAGAGAACAAATAAAAAATCTTTATAGGTTACTATAACTAGTGGGACCCTATGGACATCAAATCTCGGTGATCAAAATCCCCTAACCCAACTTCCAACAGTATTCTCATACATGAGCCACTAGAGGAGAACACCTCCAATAATTCTAGAGGTATCCAAATCATAATAAAATACCAAAATATTTCCCATTAATGAGATACTATAGAGGATCCTATCCCAAAATTATAGTGTTATACGATCATATTACATGTTTATTTAGTGTTTCATTCTTCAATCCTACTAGATGAATCTAGGCCTCAGCCACATCTAAATCAACTAGCATACCAGCTCTAGTTCTCCCACCAAGATTCATGGGATTAAATTTGTGATCAAATTACACTACACATAAAATAACAACATTCACATAAACATTAAAAACATTATAAAAACACAATTAAATCACATGTTCCACATGTTTCACATTTTCACAATTATCGAAAGATCACAATCCACATGGAAACCACCATTTTCCAAATAGAAACCACTTTCCATTCCACACGCAAAAAAAAATCATTTGAAAATATATTTTTAACTACTAACACAATTTATGAAACCCATTTGAAAAGTAAATAATGTTAAAACACATGGAATCCAACCATTTCCTTGGTGAAACCCCCCTTTAAATCCATACTCACACAAGACAATTTTATTACAAACTTCACATCACTTTTGCAATTCAAAGAAACATTTAATATGCACAACAATTAATATAAAATGAATTAAAAAACCATTTATCTTGTAAAATACACTTTATAAATATTATCACCTTTAAATATAATTGATTTTTTTTTCAAACTATTTACATAAGGAATACAACATATTCAAAAATCACCTCAATAAGGAATACTTGAAACATGACCACTTTCTTTTGGAAATCCATTTTCATCACATGTGGAACTCAAAAAATTTATGTTTCTAGGCACAAAAATATTCCATGGAACCCAATTATATGATCTAGAAAGATATTGAAACTCATAAAATAATGTAAAATCATGGAATAACCATCCTCAAACATGTAAACTTCTGGAAACTAGTGGAAATCCACAACCACACCTTCATGGAAACACTAAATTCACACATAGAAACTTATATAAACCAATGGAAAACCAAAAATACATCACCAAAAGACCCAAAAAATGAAATATGGATGAACCAAAATCAATATTTCCCTAAAAAAATACCAAACACTTTTTAGATAAAAAACCTACTAGAAAACAATAACCTAAGGACGAGGGAATATTAACCATAGAAATATAGAGAAACTAAAGGATAAAAGACTTAATTGTTATTTTTATAAATAATACAAACTAAAAAACCTCAATATTCTGGTACAAGGGATCGAGGGGAGGGACAGGCACATAGGATAAAAATATCAAGTGTGTGGAGAGATGGGAGTAATTTGGACAAAAATCAGAGAGGCAAAAAGGTTAAATTTTAAAATTTTAATGACTTGGATAGGTCACATGGTTTTCCCTCATGGTTTTCCTAACTATTATTCAATCATACATCCCTGACTATCAAAGAGGAACAAACCACACAATAATCCAAAATTATTTGAAAAACCTTTCACTAACAGTGTGGTTTCCACTGTCTTAAATGGAAATTGGCCACACACTTAACTGGTGGAGGGCACACAGTTTCACCTAATCGTGCACCAACCATACACCAACTGGTGCAAAGCCTAAAATCCACATTTTTCACCAATATTAATTGGGAAAACCATGGATAAATGAATGAAAATAAAAAAAAATTAGACATCAAAATAAAATCACGGATTTGATAATTCTCCACACCCTTAAAACAGTCCACCCCCAGAAAGTCACTCCAATGTCTGATGGGAGAAAAAATTGGTCACTCCTCCTAAACCAAATACTTCCACTTTCATTTCCATGAATATAATTACCATGATTTAAAAAAACTTTTTTACAATATAATAAACTTCAAAAAAGTTCTCCTAATAATCCATAATCCTTACCGTCTGTAACACCCCGAGATTTTATGAAAAATATTCTTTTTAATTTCATTAATGTCTTGTGTTGTACGCTACACCAAAAGGAGCTTGCACAACATGCATCCCTAACTTGTCTTGCATTACACACAATCACGACCTTCCTCGATAGCGTGTGTAGTACGCAATACCGAGTTTCACTAAACGAGATATTATTATAATATTATTATGAACTAGCTGTTATGAATAGTAATGCCCACTTTTTGAAATTTTAAAAATTTTATCTTTCAAAATGGACTTCATTTTTGGATTCGGAATATCGAAATTAGCTTAGGGAGAAATTTTGGTACTTTTCAGATAACTTTCACATTCTGATGAATATAGAAATTACTAAATTTTAATTAAAAACAAATTTTTTAATAGAAATAATTAATAGTGATAAATTATTAATTTGAGTGGTTTTAAAGTATATTTAGAATATCTTTTTACAATTTACTACAATGTTGGTCATTTGATGTAATTTCACATTTAAACCAGACATAAACAAGTGTTAATCTTTTGATAGTTATTATCTCTTAAGAACACACTATTTGTTTTGACGATGAGAATCAATTTTTAAATTAATTAATGCAACTGATATGTTTTGAATTTGGTAAAATAGACATCAATTTTGAATTCATTATTGATTCAATAAGGTTTTCCTTATGATTTTTCCATTCCTTCTTGTTTTGAAAATCACAAACACCTTATCTTTAGGAAAATTGCTTTTATAAGGAAAATTGCTTTTATAAGGAAAATTGCTTTTATAAGGAAAATTGCGTTTATAAGGAAAATTGCTTTTATAAGGAAAATTGCTTTTGTAAGAAAAATTATCCTTATCATATTTTCATCCATATTTTTCTTAAGTATAAGATTCAGATTCATTTTTATTTTCTCAGAATTGCTTGAAACTTTGATATGAAGTATTCTGTTTTAGGATCCGAATTCTGGATAAGAACTGTGATAACGTTTCACTCCGAAATACAGAATGAGAACTGTGATAAAGTTTCATTCCGAATTCCGGATATAGTTTTACTCCAGATTCAGGATACGAATCCCTATGAAGTTTGACAACGAATTCTCCTTAAGAATTCTGATGAGGAATTCTCATTACGAATACTGATGAGGAATTCTCATTACGAATTCTGATGAGGAATTATCATTACGAATTCTGATGAGGAATTCTCATTACGAATTCTGATGATGAATTCTCATTACAAATTCTGATGAGGAATTCTCATTACGAATTCTGATGAGGAATTATCATTACGAATTCTGATGATGAATTCTCATTACGAATTCTGATGATGAATTCTCATTACAAATTCTGATGACGAATTCTCATTACGAATCCTGATGATGAATTCTCATTACGAATTTTGATGAAGAATTCTCATTCCGAATTCACCTATTAAACAGAATCTGATCATCTTTGTTTTATACACTTCGTATTTGTTTAGACTCCGAAAAATTATTTTTTGTTTACACTCCGAACTTTCATTCCGAACTTTTGAGTTAGATTTTAAATGGTGTCGTACTTTCTGTTACACTTATTTTCTTATAAAACGACGCTGTATATTCTGTTTTAAACTGACCGTTGGCAAAGTTACACATGTACAGGTCCCTCCGATTTTTAAGGAAAATATGACCATTGGGAAGGAGGCCGACCTTACATATAAATAGGAGCTCATTTGAAAGAGATCGAGAATATAGAGACAATGAAGTTGATCAATCTAGAGACCACACGCTGCTAAGGTGATTTCTAGGGAGAGAAAGCTTTTCATGCCTTGTGCGTACTGAACCGCTCGTTCAGTTTTTGCTTCGTGCGACTCCGAAAGTTGGTGATTACATTCGAGGACTTCCAGGTATAGGAAGACAGAGGTGCCGACTACCTTGATGTTCGAGGGCTTCCTTGCTGAGGAAGACAGAGGTTTCCAACTCCTTGAAGTTGAGGGCTTCCTTGCTGAGGAAGATAGAGGTTGCCAACTACCTTGAAGTTGAGGGATTGCGAGGATAGAAAGATAGAGACTTCGATCTTCATATCGAGGGCTTACCCTGGTGTGGGTAAGACAGAATTGCTTGAAAGTATAAATCAAGGGACCTTTATCTAAGGTTGTTGGATACCCTTCTCTTTGGGTTAAAAGACTTATATCTTGTTACTTGTAGTTTTACTACTTGTTTATTTCCGCTGCATTTTGTATTATAAGGAAAGTATAACTTTCTTATACTTCCTTACTTGTACTCTATTTTATTTAGATTCTATACGCTTTAAGGTAGAATCTCATTTTTTAATCTTTTGTTAAGTTTCAATTTTCGGAACCATATTTCTGGAACCTACTTTCGAAATCTCTTTCCAAGTTTTCATTTTGTATTAGAGGTGTTGTGAATTTTCATAAGTTTAACTTTGTTAAACTTAGCCCTTTCCTTTGCTTAATGAAAACATAGTTATTCATAACTAACTTTAAAGATTCCAAATGAATTTTTAAAGTATACAATTCACCCCTCCTCTTGTATATTGAGCATCTACATCATTATTTTGATCCTACAATTGGTATCAGATCAGGTCTCTTAAATAATTATACTCACGAATAAGTTTTTCTTGCTCATTTTATCATTCCGAACTTTCCCATTCTGAACTTTCTCATTCCGAACTTTGTAATTACAAACTTTTTCTACTAACAAGTTTGTGTATCGAAGGTTATTTTAAGTATGACAGGAGTCAATGTTGGTTCAATTGATAATCTAAATCCTACAAGACCACCTATCTTTGATGGTAATGATTATGATTACTGGAGAGATCGAATGAAGACTTTTGTTATCAATACTGGAGTGGACAACTTTGTTATGCTTACTGGTGATTATAAAATTCTTGACAAGGAAGTTATAACTTTTACTAACTAGGAAAATCAAGAGTATCAACTTAATTGTAAGGTATGCAATACTTTACTATGTTCAATGACAAGAAATATATATAGCCAAATTTTATCTTGTGAAGCAGCTAATTGTATTTGGAAGAAGTTAGAAGTTACACACTTTGGAACTTCTAAAGTGATTGAGACTAGGAGAGCTATGCTTAGAGCTGAATATCATGGCTACAACTTTCCTTATGGTGAACCAATCTGTAAAGTTCAACAGATATTCATGACTGTAGTCAACAGCCTACAGACTATGGGAGAGAAAGTTTTAGATGATGAAGCACTTGTGGATAAGATAATTGATATTATGCCCAATGAGTGGGAATCCAAAAGAACTACTATATATGAAAACAAGAAGGTCACTCAAATTTCTCTTGATGAGTTATTTGGAACTCTTCTACAACATGAAACCAGAATGAAGAGAGATGCTGACAACATCAAGAAGAAAAATGGAAATGGTAATATTGCTTTTACAACAACATCAAATCAGATGAAAGCTAAGACTCCTGAGAGAGTAACCAGATCCAAGTCTAAGAAAGTTATTTTCTAATCCGAATCTAGTGAGAGTGAAGTCTCTGAAAATGAGTTAGCTAATCTTGCTCGAAGGATGAAAAAGATAGCTGGATAGAGAAATTTCCAATCCAAGTATAATAAAAAGGACAGGAAATATAGAAAATATGGAGAAGTCACTTGTTATGATTACAAGAGAGCTGGACATATTAGACCAGATTTCCATTTGCTTAAAAAGAAAGAAAGAAAAGAAAGGAATTCAGACAGGAACAGAAAGAAATATTATAAAGCCAAAGCTATGAAAGTTCTGAAAGCTAATGACACATGGAGTGCCAGTGGTGGTGACTCTTCAGATGAATATTCTGATCACGAATCTTCAGGACATAAGAATCTTGGTCTTATAGCCAGATTACCAATTGAAAATCATTGTTTTATGGCTAAGGTATGAAATGATGAATCATTGACCAATGTTTCTTTAAATTCTAATGATAGTAAGTATTATAACTCTTCTAATGAAGAATCCTCTTCGAATGAAGAAAATACTTTACCTACCTATGAAGAAGTCTCTAGGTTTGCTGAACTTCTTGAGATTGAGAATTCTAAACTCAATAAAAAACTTGATAAGGCAAACTCTAGAAATTCTATTCTTACAAAAGAGATATCAGATCTCTCTAAAGATCTTGATTGGAAAAATGCTGATTTTGAAAGTATTTCAAAAAATCTTGAGGAAGTAAGTTCTGAGAAGAACAAACTTTCTAAAGAATTAGAAAAAGTAATTTCTAAGAAAAATGTTTTCGAGCCTAGCTCTAGTTCTAAAACTAATGATTTTGAGGATAAAAACTTGGTTATAAAACTCAAGTCCGAAATTTTTTCCTTAAAGAAGTGTTTATCAAACATTACCCATGGTAAGGAAAATTTTGATAAAATGTATTCCCAAATACGACCTTTAAGAAATAAATCCGAATATGGTTATACCCATGTAAAACCAATTTTTAGTAACAATTATTTTGTTCCTCAAAGTGCCCCATTTTGTACCAAGTATCAATGTGGTGGTCACTGGTCAAAGAATTGTTCCTTAAACAAAACCCAATATTTAGGATTTCACAAATCTTATTTCTCTAAGAAGATGTGGGTACCTAAAATTTTATTATCTGGAAATCTCGGATCCAAGCAAGTTTGGATACCGAAACTCTAATTTTCTTCTTGGTTTCAGGAAAATAAAGAGAGTACCAGCAACAATACATGGTACATGGATAGTGGATGTTCCTGGCACATGACTGGTAACAAAAGCTATTTTGAAAAGATTATCAAAACGAAAGGAGGAAAGGTAACTTTCGGAGATAATGCTAAGGGTGAGATTTTTGGTATTAGTAATATTGTTCTTCTTGGTAAAACCTTGATTTCAAATGTTCTTTTTGTTAAGGGTCTTAAGCACAACCTCATTAGAATAAGTCAGTTATGTGATGAAGGTTACCTTGTGAATTTTAGGAATGATAAATTCTTAGTTCACAATTCTAAGGAAGAATTTATTCTCTCAGTCAATAGGCAAGAGAATGTTTACACATTGAATGTAGAAGACCTTAGAAGCCAAGATTTACCTTGCCTAAGTGCAATGGAAGATCATTCCTGGTTATGGCATAGAAGACTAGGTCACTGTAATCTTAGAAACCTATGTAAACTCTCTAAGAAGAAACTAGTTAAGGATCTACCAGAGCTTAGATTTTATTCTTCTAAAGTTTGTGATCCTTGTCAATATGTCAAGAAACATAAATCTAGTTTTAAATCAATCGGTGAAGTCTTGAAAACCGATGCATTATAGTTAGTGCACATGGATCTTTTTGGTCCAACACAAACTAGAAGTATTGGAGGCAAATACTACGTGTTTATTCTAGTTAATGATTACACTAGATTTACTTGGGTCTATTTTCTAGCAAAGAAGTCTGAAGATTTTTCCTATTTCAAAAGTTTTAGAGCTCAAGTTAAAAATTAGAAAAACCTTACATTGAAAACTATTCATAGTGATCATGGAGGAGAATTTCAAAATTCTTATTTTGAAACTTTTTGTAGTAGAAAAGGTATTACTCACAATTTCTCAGCACCTAGAACTCCTCAACAAAATGGTGTAGTTGAGAGAAGGAATAGAATTCTTCAAGAGATAACGAGAACCATGTTGAGTGAATATTCTTTAGCTAGACATTTCTAGGCCGAAGTTGTAAGTACTGCTTTCTATACTATAAAACGAGTTTTGATTAGACCTTTTCTTAATAAAACTCATTATGAGTTATGGAATGGTAGAAAACCAAGACTATCATACTTCAAGGTTTTTGGTTGCAAAGAATTTATTCTAAATACTAAAGATAGTCTACATAAATTCGCACCAAAATCTGATGAAGGGATTTTCTAAGGCTATTCCACAACCTCTAAGGCTTATAGAGTTTTTAATAAAAATACTTGTACTGTTGAGGAAACAGTACATGTAAAATTTGATGAGTCAAATCCTTTTGTTTTTAAACCACCCCAACCTACATCCTCGGATGTGTTTTCAAAAACTAATTGTCAACCTTTGATAGAAGAACCTTCTGATAAGGAAATTGTTTAAGAAGATACTTCTGAAACATTCACCCCAGAAAACTGTGTACCCTATGTTGATGAATAGGTTTTACAAAACTCAAATCAGGTGTTTCTTAAGATTCATCCCAGTGATAGTATCATTGGTGAAGTAAATCAACCTGTAAGGACTAGAAGTTCCCTAAGAAATGAAGTAAAACATCTAGCAGTTCTTTCCCAATTAGAACCTAAAAGCACTGATGAAGCTTTAGGTGATGATGATTGGATCAAAGCCATGCAAGATGAACTAAATGAATTCAAAAGGAATAAAGTCTGGACCTTGGTTGAAAGAACTAAGGAAACTTCTGTTATCGGAGTAAAATGGGTTTTCAGAAATAAGTGTGATGAGAATGGAGTCATAATAAGAAATAAAGCTAGAATTGTTGCTAAAGGCTATAATCAGCAAGAGGGAATAGACTATGAAGAAACCTATGCTCCAGTAGCCAGACTTGAATCTATCCGTATTCTACATGCCTTTGCAGTATTCTTTAATTTTAAACTTTTTCAAATGGATGTGAAATGTGCTTTTCTTAATGGTTATGTTCAAGAAGAAGTTTTTGTTGAACGACCTCCTGGCTTTGAAGATACAAAATATCCTGATCATGTTTTTAGACATACCAAAGCTTTGTATGACCTTAAACAAGCCCCAAGAGCATGGTATGTTAGACTCACTGGATTTTTGCTTCAATATAACTATGTTAATGGAAATGCAGATCCAACCATTTTTATAAAAAAAGATAAGAAAAATGTTTTGATTGTTCAAATTTATGTTGATGACATCATATTTGGTTCAACTCAACAATCTTTGACCGACTCTTTTACAAATATAATGAAATATGAGTTTGAAATGAGTATGATGGGTGAGTTAACTTTTTTCCTTGGTTTTCAAATTTCTCAAAAACCAGAAGGAACCTACATATCTCAACATAAGTATATTAAAGATCTTCTTAAAAAGTATGGTTATGACAACACTAAGAGTATAAGTACTCCCATTGGTACCTCAAACTCTTTAGATCTTGATGAAGCTGGGAAACCAGTAGATCAAACATCTTTTAGAGGTATGATAGGAAGTTTACTTTAATTAACAGCTAGTCGACCAGACTTAATGTTTTCAGTATGCTTATGTGCAAGATATCAATCCAATCCTATGGACTCTCACTTAAAGGCAGTAAAATGAATTTTTCACTACCTTAAGGGAACCATGGATCTAGGATTATTTTATACCTCTGGAAATGATATTGTTCTAAAAAGATTTCCTGATGCTGACATTGGTGGATGTAGAATGGATAGAAAAAGTACATCTGGAGCTTGTCATTTCTTAGGAGATTCATTAGTTTCTTGGTCCTGCAAGAAGAAACATTCTGCAGCACTTTCCACTGCTGAAGCTGAATATGTAGCAGCTGGAAGTTGTTGTGATCAAGTGTTATGGATGCAACACACACTCACAGACTATGGCTTGAGTTTTACTAAAACTAAAATTTTGTGTGACAACACAAGTTCCATTGCCCTTAGTAAGAACCCTGCACATCACTCTCATGTAAAACACATAGATATTAGGCATCACTTTCTTAGGGATCACAAACTTAAAGGAGATATCATTCTTCAGTTTATCGGAACACAAGATCAACTTGATGATATTTTCACAAAATTTTTGCCTTCTGATAGATTTGAATACATTAAACAGAAGTTAGGGATGATAACCATAAGGTAATCCTCCTTAATTAACTTTCTGTTGAAAAAGTCTCCTTACAGCAATAAACTCCTTTTCATAGGGGGAGTACATCTGATTATTAGAATAACAAAATTTTTCAAAATTTGTTTTCAAACTTTTCGGAACTAAAATTCCGGAATGTAATTTCCGGAACTAAAATTTTCCAGAATGGATATTTTCATATAGAAAACTTCTGAAATGGAAATTTTCATATTAAAAACTTCCGGAATGGAAAATTTCGTACTGGTATTTTCATAACAGAATTTTCATACAAAATCTGTCATAATGAGTTTTTTTGTTTTCAAATTTTTGGAATGAATTTTTCGTACTGAGTTTTCCTTACTGAGTTTGTTTTTCGTACTGAGTTTTTCGTACTGAGTTTGTTTTTCATAGTAAAGATTTTTTTATAGTTTTCTTAAGAATGTTACCAATTACGAATAATCTTCCTAAGCCAATCCGAAAGGTATAATTTCCTTACGTAAGTTTTCGTAGTAATACTTTTCTTGCTGGTATTTTCTTATACTTTGTTTTCGGATTATAATTTTCTTAAATCTTTATTTTAATAAAACCTCAAAAAGATCGGATTCATGTTTTCATGAGAATTGGTTTTCGATCATCATATCTGATCTCAGATTGTCACAACCGTTCGATCAACTGTGGAAGATGAACCGTTTTTTCGTTGCCTATATAAAGGGGACCCCAAATAGTTGTCCCACATCAATTTTAAGCTCTAGCGTCCCAAGGCTCTGCCTCTCCGTTTTAAAGACGTTCCGAACATCAGTTTTCTCTGTTCCGAACTTCTGAGAAGTCTTCAGACCCGAATGTCTGTGGAATTAGCTTCTCAAGAAATGTCATCCTCAAAGCCAATTTCACAATGGTTAGTTTACAGAGAAAGGCTGGTTCATCTGGATTTCTTCAACAACTATGATTCTCTTATTTCAAAGAACATAAAGTTGAACGGGTGGGAAGATATTGCTGTGTCCAAAACGGGGAATCAAGATGATATTTTTTCAGAGTTACTTTTTGAATTCTATGAAACAGTTTCCTTCTTTAAGGAAGATAATAGAGAGAAATTTGTTTTATGTCTTATGGAAAGACTTATAAGCATTCTTATACCAAGGAAGCAAGCTTGGTAGGGCTGACCTATGAAGGAGAAGATGAGTTCATATCTCACGTTTTTATAGATTCTAAAGGAAGCTTCAACAAGGAAAAATCTTTGAAAACTCTCGGACTGTCAAACGACAAGGCTCCGAAGATTGCTAGCTTGCCTAAAAATTTCTGGATTCTCGAGTTGTGGGTACAAGGTATTATCGTATCGAGGAAAGGTGATAAAGACAGTCTGAAGAAGAGTGAAATCTATATCTTAGATTTTCTGATAAATCTAAGGAAGTTTAACTTCATGAGGAACATTCTTATAACTATTGAGAATGTCAAGAAAGGAAATATTAGAGCCCAAATCGTAATGTACCCAGAAATTTTATCAAAATTAATGAATTGGTAAAACTAGCAAAAGAAAAGAATCTCAAGATGAAGATGTCAGATGATGAGGCAGTCCAAGCTTTGTTAAAATTTAATGATATGGTTTCTGGAAACAGTCTTTTTCTGAGATCTTTTTCATTGGAATCTCTACCTGAGACTCCAGGAAGAGAATTTCTTGCTCTGGAAGAGGCATTAGATAAGTCTGTTGAGCATGGTGAGCAAGTTGAGAAAGTAGAAGAAGAAGAAGCTGTTGCTGAAGGAAGTGGTGAAACTGGAGATCTGTTGAAAGAAGTAGATGATTATAAGGGGTCACCTTCAGAACATCTGCCTCTCCAAACTTCAGAGGCTGAATCCTCTAAGTTAGCAACTCCAGAGAAGGATAAGAATGAGGAAGATGTTGTTCAAAAAGTTGTTGATGATGTTATTCAAGTATCTACTGGCGAGCAGAAAACTCCAGATCAAGAATCCATTCCGAAAAAGGACAAGGGAAAGTAACTCCTTTTTGATACTCCTAAATCAGCTCTAAGAAAGAAAATAGAATTTGGTGATTCGTCTAAAAGGAAGTTGGATCTTATTGAGGAAGAAAATTCTCCAGGCAATGTTTCGGATTTAGAGTCATCCTCGTTGGGACATGACTTTGTTGTTCAATCATTGAGGAAGTTAGTGGGTTCCATTCCGACCATCTCGACTATAGATTCAAGATACCAAATGCTCCAACATGCTCTGAATCAGAAATCAGATTCCGTATCCATGGTTATGGATAAGTGTGTCGAGATAGAAGCTGAATTAAAATATTTTCTTGTTGGCTATGAATCCCACAAAAGATCTTTCAAGAGGATGACTAGCTGGTCGAGGAAAACTGTAGAAGAGATGAGACTCTTTGATGAATTCCAAGACAATGTTAAAGATGCTTTTGAGACTGAGGACAGGAAGATAAATGAGCTGACTTCTTCCTTTGAAGAGAAGCTGACAGATGAAAAGAACTTCCGGATTCAAGAAGTCAGAGATCTGAATGGGAAGCGGAATTCCGTTTTTCAAAACTGGAAGTTTGAAAGGGATCATCGGATTGAGTTTGAAGAGAAATTAAAGGATCAGGAAGAAAAGTTGAAGGCTCAGGAAGAAAAGATTAAATCCCAGGAAGAAAAGATTGAAGCTCAATCTGCAAGAATAGTGGTCTTATAGAAGCAAGCTGAAGAAAATCATAATGACCTAAAGAAGATCAAGACTATTCTTAAGGGGCTCATTTCGAAGGAAAAAGATCTGAAATAGTTAAATCCGATCTTTTTGTTGTAACTTTCATTCCTTAAAATTAATGAAAATCTTGGTTGTTTGTATTTTGTTATTATTACTAATTTTTCAGGTACTTTGTTATTTTTTCCATTCCCTCAAATTCTTTTTGAAAATCACAAAGGGGGTGAAGGATAAGATCCTTAATGAAAAGAACTCTAATAAGAACTTATCTAAGGGGGAGTTTTTTTCATTAAAAAAGACTTTCTTATTAAAAATGAAATTCCACTCTGGAAATCTAGAATACGATCCTTAGAGTTTCAAAGCCTAAGGGGGAGTTATTCGTATTCATCAATATCCTTAAAGCAAAGGGAGATAAGCCTTAATGTTTTTCTTTCTTCTTAGAATTCCTTTTCGTAAGGATGTTTGTGCTTTCCAAAAAGGAGGAGATTGTTTAGTCAATAAGGTTTTCCTTATGACTTTTCCATTCCTTCTTGTTTTGAAAATCACAAACACCTTATATTTAGGAAAATTGCTTTTATAAAGAAAATTGCTTTTATAAGGAAAATTTCTTTTATAAGGAAAATTGCTTTTATAAGGAAAATCGATTTTGTAAGAAAAATTATCCTTATCATATTTTCATCCATATTTTTCTTAAGTATAAGATTCGAATTCATTTCTATTTTCTCAGAATTGCTTGAAACTTTGATATGATGTATTCTGTTTTAGGATCTGAATTCTGGATAAGAACTGTGATAAAGTTTCACTCCGAAATCCAGAATGAGAACTGTGATAAAGTTTCATTCTGAATTGCGGATACAGTTTTACTCCACATTCAGGATACAAATCCTTATGAAGTTCGACAATGAATTCTCCTTAAGAATTATGATGAGGAATTCTCATTACGAATCCTGATGATGAATTCTCATTACGAATTATGATGAGGATTCTCATTACGAATTCTGATGAGGAATTCTCATTAGGAATTATGATGATGAATTCTCATTACGAATTCTGATGAGGAATTCTCATTACGAATTCTGATGAGGAATTCTCAATACGAATTCTGATGATGAATTCTCATTACGAATTCTGATGAAGAATTCTCATTACGAATTCTGATGACGAATTCTCATTACGAATCCTGATGATGAATTCTCATTACGAATTCTGATGACGAATTCTCATTCGGAATTCACCTATTAAACAGAATCTGATCATCTTTGTTTTATACACTTCGTATTTGTTTAGACTCCGAAAAATTATTTTTTGTTTACACTCCGAACTTTCATTCCGAACTTTTGAGTTAGATTTTAAACGGTTTCGTACTTTCTATTACACTTATTTTGTTATAAAACGATGTCGTCTATTCTGTTTTAAACTAACCATTGGCTAAGTGACACGTGTACAGGTCCCTCCGATTTTTAATGAAAATATGACCGTTGGGAAGGAGGCTGACCTTACCTATAAATAGGAGCTCATTTGAAAGAGCTCAAAAATATAGAGACAATGAAGTTGATCAATCTAGAGAACACACACTGCTATGGTGATTTCTAGAGAGAGAGAGAGCTTTTCATGCCTTGTGCGTACTGAACCGCTCGTTCAGTTTTTGCTTCGTGCGACTCCGAATGTTGGTGATTACATTCGAGGACTTCCAGGGATAGGAAGACAGAGGTGCCGACTACCTTGAAGTTCGAGGGATTCCTTGCTGAGGAAGATAGAGGATTCCAACACCTTGAAGTTGAGGGCTTCCTTACCGAGGAAGATGAAGGTTGCCAACTACCTTGAAGTTGAGGGCTTGCGAGGATAGCAAGACAGAGACTCCGATCTTCGTATCGAGGGCTTACCCTGGTGTGGGTAAGACAGACTTGCTTGAAAGTGAAAGTCAAGGGACCTTTATCTAAGGTTGTTGGATACCCTTCTCTTTGGGTTAAAAGACTTATATCTTGTTACTTGTAGTTTTACTACTTGTTTATTTCCGCTGCATTTTGTATTATAAGGAAAGTATAACTTTCTTATACTTCCATACTTGTACTCTGTTTTATTTAGATTCTATACGTTTTAAGGTAGAATCTAATTTTTTAATCTTTTGTTAAGCTTCAATTTCCGGAACCATATTTCTGGAACCTACTTTCGGAATCTCTTTCCAAGTTTTCATTTGGTATTAGAGGTGTTGTGAATTTTCTTAAGTTTAACTTTGTTAAACTTAGCCCTTTCCTTTGCTTAAGGAAAACATAGTTATTCATAACTAACTTTAAAGATTCCAAAGGATTTTTTAAAGTATACAATTCACCCCTCCGCTTGTATATTGAGCATCTACATCATTATTTCCATCCTACATTCATAATATCAAATATAGCTTAGGCCTAAGGTTTGGTATTTTTCTGGAAACTTTCCTCTTTTGATGAATAGTGAAACCACTAAGTGGTAGTTAAAAAAAACTGAATTTTTCATAAAACTTAAATTTACCGCTTCTGTGAGTGGAATTTCGAAAATCTAAGAGACACGGTTAATATCAAGGACTAAAATGTGGTTCAATGAGATGAAAATAATTTTTGGTGAATAGTAACTTTTTACTTTTTTTTACAACGGTTAAAAGTAAATAGGGTAATTAAGGGTAAAAATGATATTATTATTACCCTAACACATGTCCTATTTCTATTGGATAAGTGTAATTCAGCCAAAAGAAACCTTAGGAATAAAATATTACCATTTAGGCCCACTTGGATTAGATTAGGACATTTATTATTAATTTATTTAAAGAAGGGTTAAAATAGTTAAAATCAATGTTTAATAACTAAATAATTTTAAATATATGGTTATACAGAAGATAAATTCGACTAAAAATATTAATTAGAAAGCTAAAAATATTTCCTACATAATGGTATTTTATTTATAATTTTTAGACTTAATATAATTTAATCTATTTATGAAACAATGATGATGCAGTAATTATCTTATTAATGAAATATTGACATAATTGATGTTATAAATACCCAAATAAATGTAATTTGAGACTTTTTATGATTTAGAATAATTTTCTATGTTAATATGACATGTTATTATTGATTTCATTAACTTTTTTAGAACTAATAATTCTGTTATTATTTTCACAAAAATCAATTACCAAATAGTGTCAAAATTGACATAAAATAGTTTTTAAAACAAATATTATATTATAAATTGTTATTATATTCCTAAAAATCTAAGGTTCATCCAAGATACTTATATCATGATATGTGTATCATTAATGGACCACTTGGGAGTCTCTTGGATGTATATGGTAAGTTTATTAACTATATTATATAAAAATACAAAGTGACATGGTAAATGTCAATCTAATTAACTAAGAGTTAAAACTAAACGTTAAGGTTAATACAATGAGCTAAACTTGTCTAAATTCTATTGGATGATAGGATTTAGACCCATACCAACCTTATATTCGAAATAAATTAATTTGGAGCTATTAAAAACCGAATATGACTTTATAATAAAATAATATTTTTAGTTATTCCAAAGGTGCCCCTCTCCTCTCTTATAAAAGGGCACCTCCTCCCTCTCTTCCTCACACCACTTTGAGCCTTCAAGATCGGCCAAACCCTGAAAATTTATCTTCTCCACTTCCCTAGATACATCCTAGAGGTCCTGGTCTTCTTCAAAGACCAATTTTAGTGCTCTAAGATGAGGTCTCAAAGAGGCGCTTCAAAGAAGAGGTAATGTCCGTTACCGATTCTTTCAACTTTATTTCTTCTTCCACTTCTTATTCTTAGGTTTTTTCATTATGAATTAATAAAATCAGTATCAATAATATAATGATATGTTATTATAAGTATGAAATAACCCTATTTCACCATCTATCCATCCTACGGAAAACAAAATCACCGCACGTGCGTACGTACGGAATACCGTCTCCACGCCGTGGTGTAATCTATTTTCCACCACTACATTACTTGGATGGGTATAATGGTGAAAATAATAACTATATATTATTATTTTAAAGTGATATGGATTCTGTAATAGTATACATAAACTCCAATAAAATTCCACAATCATGGGAACGATATCATCGCTCGTGCGTACGTACGGAATACCATCTCTACGACGCGATAAGATTCATTCTCACTGATTAACCATTCATAAATGATTATAAAGTATATATAATAAGTAATCATGAAATATATGACATAATAATGATACTGGATTTATGTATATATATATGTATGTCATCCAATTAATTCCATTCAATTCAATGAGGAAACGAAAACAACGTTCATGCGTACGTACGACCTACCGTCTCTATGAATGGTGTATTTCTTTTCATTTATCGATCTATTATATATATGTATACTCTGAATATATATTATATATAAATCATGTTTTATATTCTATAATTAAGTAATCATGATCTAAGTAATCATATGAATAATTACAAGTCAAAACACGGACGACAAATGAAACGATTTTACCCAAAACGCTCTTTAACATGGAATTTACAAAAGAATGGGTAATATAAAGTCATAAGTGAACCATATATGATATAATAACAATGAATATGATTATTTAATAAGTCAATGACATCATTTAAATCATTATACAGGAGGTTCGGATACGTACGAAGCATATCAGATCTAAGGTAAGGGATAATTTTTCAAATCTCATTTTATTCATATGTATTTACTGGGGTTATTGCTATCATCCATGTCCATGTTTAATAAAAGTATATTCATGTATGTTTAAAGTCCTATTTACCCATTTTGACTTTTACCCCATGGTATGGAAGGAATTTTTCTTTTATTTACCCTACAAGGTACTTTTTGACTTTTCCGACAAAAGTACGAGAATAATGTTTTTTTAACGTATACGGCATGAAAGGATTTTTACGGTTTTATAAAGCCTTATTATCATGAAGCTTCCTACAAAATATTTCTGGAATATTTGAAAAAAATCCTTTTCTTTTAAAATTGCATGACATTTTGTTAAAAGAAAATGATTTTGAAGAAAAAAGGATATTTTTCTCAAGAATTCATTTCAAGTGTTTTATCAAAACCATTTTCATCTAAGATGACATTATTTCACATATGTATGTTTCAAGTATTATGTCTCTATGATTTACATGGTTTCACTTTTCTTATTATTAAATGATATCCATTTTTTTCATATGAATTATTTGATTATGGGATGATGTTTATGAAACCCATTTTATTCTTTGGGTTATTATGAATGATGTATGTTTATTTTGTAGCACAAGTAAGAATGATTTCATTATGAGATGAGTGGGACATATATCTCCCTCCAATGCATTGGGTAAATATTTATATCTCATGAGATAGACATGGATGGAACGGTAAGATAATCCGGTTCAGTATTATAGGACTGGAATGAGGAGTGAACTCGATTCAGAAAGGGACTTTGTCCACTAAGATGGTCTTGGAAGCAATGCCTTGGATACTATGGAAATCATTACATGTGATTAATGGATGCCACACTTACATGTTTTATTCCCATGCTATGTTATCATGATTTATGTTCCATGGTGATCTATGCCTTATGTACTTCCATGTTTTAAGTCGTTGCTCAAGATTTTGATGTTTAAACATTATGTTCATGTTTTTAGGATCAAATGTATATGGTATGTTTTATTTTATCCATGCTTACCCTTACTGAGCATTTGAGCTCACCCTTTTTATGTTTTATTTTCCCCCAAGATTAAAAGAAATTTTTTAGGTAAGGAAACAAAAAGTGGAAGATATTTATGGGAGATGTTGAAGATCTTTCACCACGATTAGAAGATTACTTTCCAAGTTTCCAAAGACACTAAACTATTACGGTCCTTGTGTGTCTGTTTTTGTTATGTATTAAGTATCCCGCAAAAGTAATGTAATATCTATGTACATCAAGCTTCAGGTCTCTACACCGTCCATTCAAGCACTTACAAATGAGGCTCCAATTCTAGCTCTTCCCAATTCAACACATTTGATGAACCTGGGTTATACTTTTTTCAACTGGGAGATATAGAAAAAATAATGCAATTATGCTCGATGGGAGGGAACATATAACAAGTATTATACCTCTAAAACTCTCTGGGTAATCTCAAATAGTTTGATATACTTTGATGTTATCTTCCCATACATTCCCAAATAATGGTGACCCAAGTGAGGTGATACTTTTTGAAACATTCAATAACCCACTAAAACACAAAATATTAATGAATCTGATTTACATAATACATATGATGTTTCTATTCCATCAATAAATGCTACTGGATCAACATAACTTTATAAGAAGTTTATTGTACAAGGATCAATCCCAAAAACAAGGTCTTTCCCACCTCATCCCAACACAAAGGTGATGAACCCAACCAACCGTAATGTGGATAAAAAAGATCCATTAAAATCATACATTGGTAACTATTTTTATATGAAAACTCAACCAATCCCAAATGGATATCCCATGTACCTCAAAAATCTAGAACAAATTCCTGAATCATGTCATCCAAAATCTGATTCATCTACTTTGCCTGACCTTCCTTTTTGGGGATGGTATGTCATGCTCAACTTGATCTGAGACCCGATCTAATTTTAAAGTCCTTAAAAAACTATTATGTAAAACTAAGGACCCTATTATAAAAAATTATATATGACACATCGTAAAGCCTCACAACATCCTTTTCATAAAACTGACCCAACCCATCATCTTTAGATAAATCCCTAATTGGAATGAAATTGGCTGATTCATTCAGATAGTCAATCACTAAACAAATGGAATTCCTCTAAATAGATGTATGAGGCAAACCAACAATAAAATCCATGGAGATATCATCCAACATAAATTTAGGAATAGGTAGTTGATCAAGAAAACTGGAGGACCTTTGGTACTTTTCTTTATCATGCTAAGAAGCATAACACTACGATATTGGGTATTCTACATCATGCCTCATGCCTGGCCACAAAAATAGAATATTGATATCAATGTACATCATAGTAGAACCAAGATGAACAACCCACTAAAACTGGTGGCTATACTACATCACCACCTTCCATAATGAAAACAGAAACACAATGTGACCTTTAAAGTTAAAAAATCCCAATAGAGAAAAATTCATCTCACAAGGTACCTACCACCTACTTAGGATCTTCATAGAATGCTGGGATAACTAATCAATCATCTACTCTTACTGAAAAAACTCCATAAGGGATTTTTCCAAACACTGGATAAGAACAAACCTCTTCTATATTCCATGGTCTCGTGATTAATCTAGTTGAATGAACTATAAAAATCCTCTCTTCAATGGAATTTTACAATTCTTGAACATGAAATATCATACTCAATGCATTTCCACTACATTTAAGTTATCTGAGGTGTAAAATATATCAAAAATGAACCCTTGATGGTACTCAACCCAACAATACAAACACAAATTCACATCTTTCTCAGAGAAAATGTAGGCTAATCTATTCTGATCCGAATGAACTATGAAATCGTCCCCAAAAACATAATGGTGCCACATATGTAAGGAATGCATAAATACTGCTAATTCTAGGTCACAGGTTGGGTAATTCATTTCATGTGGGTTTTGTTGGAAAGAACCATATGCCACCACATGGTCATCCTGTATTATCACACACCTAAGAAACATACCTAAAGAATCACAATAGACCACATATAACTATCTAGATTCTGATAAGATCAACGCATGGGATATGGTCAACCATCACTATAACTCCTAAAAGGATGCCTAACACTTTTTCCTCTAATCAGAAATTACACCCTTTCAGGAGGGTACTGTCATGGATGAATCCATCCATGAGAATTCCCAGAAAAACCACCTATAATACCCTAATAGGTCTAAATTTCTTCTGATTTCAAACACATTGTTTGGCTATTCCAAAGATACCAACACACTAATCATCATAGGGTCCACCGAAACCCTTTGTCCAATGATCACATTGCCCAAAAACCTCACCTATTTCATCCAAAAGGAAAACATAGAAAATTTTTCATAGAGATGATGATTCAAAATGGTTCCAACACAATCCTCAAATTCCTATCAAGATCCTCCTCACACATAGAATAGAAAATGTTTTCCTCCACAAACACTAATACAATAGAGGCCTTTAACAGTGATAGAATAAGACTTTATCAATGCTAGAAAATTATGGACTACCTCAATAAGGATAAAAGTCCAAGGTATTTTATCAGATCATTTATGTGACATAGATAAAGAGACTATTTATCAGTGATTTTATAAGCGCTCTTAAAGATTCTTTTATCAATGCATTAAAAATCAATGAAAAAGGATCCCCTTATAAGTGCATCTAAAAGTGTTTATATATGCTATCATTATCATTAGTTTTTAAAGATACAATAAATGGATCATTATATTCACATTTAGTATCACTGATAAGGTGGAATACAGAAGTGAGATGCTACAACACACAACAACACCAGAAACAGGGCATGCAGTGTGTTGTAACAACACACTGCATCTCCCAAAATAGTAATAGAAATTACCAAAATAAGATTAAAATACTCAATTTATATTAAATAAAACATCTAATACAAATAAACTAAATATAAAATTTTATAGAGTATTTTAATTGTTATTTTTACTAAAATTAAGGTCATTTTTGAATAAAAATGTGCATTTGGAGTCATACAAGTCAAACCATGAATTGAATTTATGTGTGACTAATTGTTACACTACAAAAATTAAATATGGATCATTTTCCTAATATACCAAAACAATTTGAATGTTTGTGCTCAGTTTTGAGTATGTTAGTTTTTTTATTAAAATTAATGTTAGATTTGAATAAAAAGAAATACTTGGACTCATACTGGTTACACCCTTCGTCAGATTATAGTTATTCTGATTCATACAAGTAAAAAAATTACATAAAGAGTTTTTCCTAATGTACCAAAATAATCCAATTTTTTTCCTCAGTTTTTAGTATGTTAGTTGTATTTTTTCCCTAAAATTAATGTCAATTTTGGGAAAACAGATGCACTTGGATCCATACCGGTCACACTATGGATTGGATTATGGTGCAGATGATTTATATAAATCCCAAATGATATATAGTTCTTTTTACATAAACTATAAAAACAATAATCAAGTGTTTCCTCAATTTTAAGTATTCCACTTTTTTTACTAAAATATTATTTTAACCTGGAAACACGCACTTTGTGTCATTAAAATGGTATCATGGGTGGGTTTGACAAGAGACTAATTCATAAACTTAACAAAATAATTATGATTTTTCCCCAAATTAGCAACAAAATTTGGGAAACTTTTCTATGTTTTTAGTGACTCCCACTTTTTATTATTAAAAATTTGATTTTGAACACAAAATAGACCCTTGGAGTCATACCAGTTACACCGTTCATTAGATTGAGGTGTGGATGATTCCTACAAAACAAAAATGACATATATATCATTTTTTATAGTACTATAACAATACTACTGTGTTTTCTCCATTTTTATTATTTCTGTCATTTATTTCATTAAAATTAATGTCAATTTTGAATAAAATGATGCACATGGAGTCATACTAGTCACATCGCGCATTCTATTTAGGTGAGGATGATTACTACATATAAAAAAGGACTTATTTATTATTATCCTAATGTATAAAAATAATAATAATGTGTTTCCTTGGTTTGGATTACACCACTTATATTGTTTAATAATATGTCATTTTAAACTGAAAAAACACATGTTGATCCATACAGGTGGAATCTTAAGTGGGTTTGATATGAGACTTATTCATATGTGTCAAAATGAAATTATGATTCATTTTCTCAAAATTATCAAGAAAATTCAATCATTTTCCTTGTTTTTCTATGAGTGACACTTTTTTGTATTAAAATGTATATTTTTAACTGATAACGGATAAATGGAGTCAAACTGGTCATGTCATACATCCTATTGAGGTATGACTGGTTTCTACAAATCAAAAATTATATACGGATCGTTTCCTAGTGTAACAAAACAATACATATGTGTTTTCTCAGTTTTGAGTATGTCAGTTGTTTTTTCCACTAATATTAATGTTAGTTTTGAATGAAAAGGCACACATGGAGTCATACTATTCACAATATGTGTTGTATGAAGGATTTGATGATTTTTACCAATAGAAAATGACATATAGATCATTTAAAAAGAGTTTCAAGACAATCAACCTTCATTTCCATGGATTTGAGTTCACCACTTAAGTTTTTTACTAAAATGTAATTTTAAACTAGAAACACACACATTGAGAAATACATATTGCATCATGTATGTTTTTGACATGAT
This sequence comes from Viscum album, assembly GCA_963277665.1. NCBI lineage: Eukaryota > Viridiplantae > Streptophyta > Magnoliopsida > Santalales > Viscaceae > Viscum > Viscum album. The sequence goes on from OY728121.1 coordinate 430,387,915, forward strand.
ACAATTCGTAAATGTCACAAATTAATTTTGATTATTTTTTGAAATAATCAAACCATTCATAGAATATTTTATTAGTTTTCAGTGGGAGAAAATATTTTGTATTAAAATGTAAATTTTATAATAATAAAAAAAACATGGAGTCATATTGGTCACACTATTCGTTGGTTTGAGGTGAAGATAATTAATAATAATCACAAATAAGTTATGGGTCTTTTTCCCAAACTACCAAAATAATCTGAATAAGTTATCTTGTTTTTTATTATAATGGTTATTTTTTGCACTATGATTAATGTAAATTTTTAATAAAAAACGTAATTGGAGTCATACTAGTCATAACCTATATCGTATTGAGGATTTTTGATTCCTACACATCCCAAATGAATTATGGAACGTTTTCATAAATAATAAAAATAACCAGAATGTGTTTCCTTGGTTATGAGGACTCCACATACGTGTTTTACTAAAATGTCATTTTAAACTATAAACAAGAACATTGAGTCATGTAGGTGGAATCATTTGTGGGTTTGACATGAGACTTATTCATACATGTCACAATTGAATTATAAATAATTTTCCCAATTTATCAAGGCAATATGAGTGTTTTTTCTCATTTTTTGTTGAGTGAATATTTTTTGTATTAAAATTTCAATTGTAAACTGACAATAATGACTTTGACATGAGACCTCCTTGATAAAAATTACATATCAATGATGGTTATATTCTAATTATTATTTTATAGACCTACTAAATTTATTGGTTGATTAAAAATATATTTATTCAAACATTTATGTTATATTATATACCTATTTACTGATTGGGAGTTTTTCATATGTTTCATCAATAACACTAGTGGAGAAATTGAAGCATCCAATATAGAATGATCTTACAGGTGGATTACTAACCTATAAAAAATCAAGTAAACAAGTGGTTAAAAACATTATTTCAACAAATAACTTGAAACACTTATACAATTCTCTTTATCTTATGTGAAAAGTGTTGTATGAACTTTTAAACAATTATTCTCAATCACAATCATGATACGATCTTAATTATACTTCATTACCCAATAATTTTATTATTTTAAATCCCACACTTCATCTTCTATTCTACCTCAGTCTCCACCTCTGTCTATGCCTTTGTCTCCTCCACCATGTTTGTCTCTAACTCTGACTCCACCTTCAACTTTTTCTACACCTATTCTTCTACCTCTGCATCCACCTTCACGTTTTCCTGAAAATTTTATTGTTTGTAGGTCAGAACATGTAAAAAAATTGATTTCATCAATTATACCTATCCCTGAGAAAGAGATAAAAAATAATATATTATCATTGTAACAATAATTATTCAAACAAAAAATATATTTATAATGTCAAAACTCATACTAGATCGAAAAAATTGTATGTAATAACAAAAATTTGTTTTCAGCATACATTCTAAAAAATCTACACTGGAGACTAATATCTAAAAAAATTTATTTCTTCATTTGAGTAACTAGGTTTTCAAAAATCTTGATATTAATGGGAAAATATAGAAAAATAAATTTTTGTGAAATATATTAAATGAAATTTTAATTAACTTCAGAAATTACCTATTGTGGGATGCTGATATTTTTCTGATTTATGATTTCCCATATAAATTTGTAGATACAATTTCTATAATCGATGTCATTATCTTATTTCAGACAGCATAGAAACATTGAACATAATAAGTAAATTGTTTTGAAATGTTTTGATAGTTAAATATTTCTATATATAAATTAATTTTTTCCATTTTTAGTGATTTACAGGAATTATCCCTTCAGACACTGACTTCATTCCCTAAGGTAGATAATATTTAGAAACCACCATATCATAACACATTTCATGTTAAAAATCAGAGAAAAACATATAATTTTAATTTTATCTATAAAATTTTTATTTAAGTGTATTACATATTCACAATACATATCATGTCTGGTCAGTTTTTTGAATATCTACAGATTGGGTCCAAAAAATAAATTTTTAGTGTCTCCAGATTGACTATGACCATAATCCAGTGTTCCATAAAAAACAATTATGTAATGAAAAAATTTAAAATATATTTTATATCATTCGATTTTAGGGTTTTACCTTTTCATTTAAGGAATCAAAAAGAGTCTTTTGATAGATTATTTTTTATTAAACTCTTTGAGTAACTCATCATTTTTCTTCTTAATTTTTTTATCCAAAGTATGTTCTCTCATAGGAATAATATAGGTATTGATAAATCCAAATATTATTCTCATGATATTCCCTTTATATAGTTGTGATATAAACAAAAAAAATATATGAATACTTATTGACATTAATAAACATATTAGCTTACTATTTGGAAATATGTTTTATGAAAATTTACCTTATGTATGTATTCAAATCTAAGACACCCATCCATTCATGCTTGAGAATCTCATTTAGAGTCCGGACACCAATATTGTCTCTCAATAAATCTCTATATATTTCTTATTAATATTCAATTAAAGAAATATTTTTACCTTTTAATGTGGTCTCTATGTGATTTTGTAATGATAATAAAGGATTATCTGATGCTAGTGGGGAGAATGTACTCTTAGAAGGTCATTTAGTTTTCTTGGTCAATTCAATATATTTTCTTGATTTTACCTTCTATTTCTCCACCAAATTATCTATCTTTAATATCATACCTCACTTCATAACTTTTATCATGAACTATTATAGTTTTTTCAAATAAATTTTTTTGTTAAAGGCATACACCATGTATCATTATAGTATTGTACAACCATGTAATGAAAGCTCCAATAGAATTAATGACAGTTGTAATATTTAAAACATCAAATTTAAATATTATATGTGTCTTTATTTGGTTTTATCTTCTCGAAATATGCTCAGGGAGAGTCTTTAAAACCCAATCCTCTAATGACACCATATTTTTTAGGCCACTTCAAAACAAGTGAATATAGATTTCTTCTGGTATGATCATTACTAATTATTGTTCCCAAAACATATAAAAAATATGAATCTAAATCGATATTTCTATGTAATATTGTTATAAAGAATAAATAATTACAATTACATCATTCAAAAAAATGATTCTTGTACTATTTCAATGTTTTCATTAACTAATTTAACATATTTATTTACATGACCCTCCTTCCATAGAACATGAAGTGTGATGGAAGTGTATTCAGATATTGATTCATCAATCATCAAATAAAAAAATGATATATGTTGTTTCATACCACATAATTAAACTTTTATTTTTGATTTAAAATACGAATCAATTTATTCTCTAATGAATTGTATCTCATCATTTCATTGTGACAGGGGTACGTTGGTTTTAATGCAAGTTCATTATTTTGAAAACTCGTTTTCTGTCACATAAATTATCAAAATTGAATCATGTTGGATAAAATAAATAATGTAAAATAATATTTTATCAACTGTAATGAACCGTAAAATATTTCTCATTGCGAAGAATTATGAAATCATTCCATGTTTCTTGTCGTATAACGTGTTCAAAACTAACTGGTGGGTGTGGATTTATTTAACGCTTATCATCCCTAAGATGTAACTTTGTAAGAGGAGTCTATAAACCTATATGGGGTTTTCTAGAATCCATTAAGATAAATTTAATTTCTAAATATTGAAAAATAAATAAACACTAAAAGGAATAATGAAAATCAAATCAATATTTCAATATATATTTTTTTCATTAAAATAGAGAAATCATTTTGTAACATTACAATTATTTCATTCCAAAGTGAATCCTTCATTACATGATAGACGTGACACCATGAGTTAATATAAACTATCACATCCTCATTGTAACACCTGAATAATTAACGAAAAATGGATTGTTGGGGTCAAAAAGTTGGCCACGTTGATTTCAACCAACCTCAAATTTTATATCCCAGCGTCTTGCCTTTATAATTTTATTTACCACTATGACGCTGGATCATTGTTGTTTTTTCATCAATATGCTATTGATACCCAAATAATTTCATAGTTTCATCATAAAAAATATATTCATCCTTAAGATAGGTAACAACATCATGTGAAAAAGTCATTTTTGTTATGAGTTGTCAAAAGTTAAATTTTCCTTGAATAAAAACAATACAATACACTTCGTTAATAAAATTCAACATTTAAATGCATCTTTATTGAAAAATTTTACTATCCAGATCATAGATATATTACTTTAATACTCCAATACAACTAAACTTAACAACCATTATTTAAACCACCGATAGACACTTGCTTTCCATACAACTATTATTGATTGACTGGACTCCCTCTTTCGATCTAGCCTTCCTCCCATCATTTTGGTTCTAATGATCATTTATAAAATACCTCCCAAACAATTATTATTTAATTTTTTTGATTAATATATATATCACATCATTTATGGACATACTTATGTGTTTCTTGAACTACTCAAACCAAATGTCATCCCATATCGGGTACTGGTGATTATTTTGGATGAATACTACTCAGATTAATTAAAACAACATTTAATCAATGGGGGATGAGTCTCATGAAACCAAATATAATAATAAATATTCGGGAGTAGAAAGTCAAGCTTCCAATGAGGTTTAAAAATAACCTAAATGAATTTTTAGTTATTGATTTTAACACATTACATCTCAAAAATTAAGGAATGAACATTAAAATCCATAGGACATCCACTTGTATTCATTTACTTCTACTCAAAATCATGTATTGATTTCTATATACTCATAAATTTTTCTATTTTTGGTAGGGATTTGAGGAGATACAAACTTTCAGTGGTCTTGGTTTGAGGTGGATGGGAGAGTATGAAAACTTCCCATTTATCCAATATTCAAAGAGAAATTATCGTAAAGATGAAGATAAAGATAGGGCCTGATATCTCTACTCATTTTTAGAGGAATACCATCGAGAGTCAGACTGGAAGCCATTTAAATTTATCAAAGATGAAGGGGATGAGAATCAAAAGTTGCGTTGGAATGTTTTTCTTACAAAAAATATAGGCAACATGATTATTATTAAGAGGTTAGTCATTGTAGTAGTATTCTCATCCAAGAATACTTAATATCATAGTTTTAATAGGATCTAATGTGACCTCACTCAAAATAAAAGTAATTTTGATGAAGTGTTTCCAAAAGTAATCGAGTGAGTTGTATAGGAAAATTCATATGAAGAAACCAAAAAAATAATTTATTATGTTTTGATTAATTTTTGTGTGTCATATTATGTTGTCTAGAGATTTAGTAAATTAAGAGGATGAAAGGATGAAAGTGTTGAAGAATCGGTTAGGAGATTCAATAATCAAAGCCATAGTAGTGGATTTGATATAGATTAAGGAACATAATCCAAGTGGGAGGTATGTCATTAATAAACTATGGAAACACATTGATGGGAGGAAGGCTAGTTTAAAATATTTATTTTAATCCATCATCAATAGATGGAAGGAAATGAAGCATCTGAGGATGTATTAAATAAAGGTATTTAAGGTTATTTGTACTTTAGTGTTGATGTATTATATCTCTATTCATGATAGTAATGGTTTTTATGCAAGATGCATGAAATTAAGGACTTTTATGTAGGGTGTACATTGTATTGTATATCTATCCTACTAAAATGAATCATTATTTATGTAACCTTATTTTTTAAATAGATGGTCCTTTTTTTGAAAATCTATTTAAGGTTCTTATGAATATTATGTGTTGTATATTTCATTGACAAAAATAGATGGAGATTCAGTTTTCAGTGGTATCATATGAAGATCGAATGAGTTTATAGAGTAGGGTGGAATTGTGTAGGTATAGGTATGTGAGTGGGAGAGAGAGATTGTGGTTACCGTGATGTTCAGAGATTGTGGTTACCATGTGAATACCAATAGAGATTATGCACTTGGATCCAATAGTGAAAATAGTATGATCAAATATAGATAACCATATGATTAAAAAGTGTAATTACATGTTTATATAATTATATATATTCTTATAAATTATTTGTAAAACACATTTGGTGATCCCCCTCTTCTGGTTCATGGATTTTTATTTAGTTAAGTAATTAATGGTTTTTATTGGAAATTACTTTTTAAGAATATGAAAAACTGATTATTAAAAAATTATGAATAAAATAGTCATGTTGGTCATGCCATCCAAAAACTTCCATTATGCCCAAAATCTACATGACTCAATAAGTTGGTTTTGAGGACAATCAGAATAAGGACCTGTTGTTAAATTTGTAGTGGAGTATCTATGGAATCAATTAGGAAACTAGTTAGTAGAATGATAAATTCGATGATTTCATGACTGAGAGAGGTTTCACAAAGAGAAATGATGAAAATAAAGTCAAGGGAGGGTTTTCTAGGTGAGGGTCAGGTTAGTAATGGCTAGGGGTATAATTATAATTTCTTATATATAGTTTTTGAGGATGTTGGAAGTAGTTGAGAAAAATAAATATGGGAAGATGTTGTAGGTGGAGGGGGACATTGATTTCTTCTATCTTACAGCTTGACTTTTTGGATGATTTTTTCTTTGGCCTTATGGTGTGGCATCCATATGGAGTCATCTTCCTCTGACATCAAATAAACCTTCTATAATTCTTATTTAATGTCTTTATTCACTACGACCAATAGAATTGTTGCAGTTGATTCTTCTATTTTTCTTACTCATGTGCTGATGATTTTGATCGGTTGATTATTTCATTGTGAGAGATACGTTAATAGAAGGAGAATATAGGATTATTGGACCAAGATGGAGATACAAGTGCCTTCATTGTAATTTTTATGAGCCTGTCCTGAATAGTTGGAGCAGGAGCATTTGAATAAAATGAAGAAGAACATTATGTTTTGGAATCTATTCTATGAAAAGAGTGGTTAATTAAATGAATAAATGAAAAAAAAATTATAGATGTAGTTTGGATATATGAGAGTGAGAAGCATGAACATGATATTCTACAAACAGCGCAGGAGAAATAAGATATTTTCCATATTCTTCGATTTCATATTTGGCTCCTATATTTTAAAAACTAATGTATTATATTTCCATCCCAATGTAACAATGTGTGGTGAGAAATTTATTTTATTTATCCATAAAAGCACATAAAAATATATTTACCGACCATACCATATTAAAAAATCCTTATCATTCTTCAAAACCATTGTTTATACAGAAAAAAAAGAAATAGAACCGCTCTTTGTATTTTAGTACTGAGGAGATGATTTGTAGGGTTCTTCATTGTTAATAATAGCTCAAAAATGAAAAATGAGGAACAAAAAAAAATCAAAAAATGATAGAGGAAAAGTAGAAAATAACATACATTTGATTCTAGACATGATTAGTCTGAGGGAACATAGGGGAGTCACACTAGTGGAAAGGGATTTCTACGAGAGATTGAGAATCGTGAGTGACTGAGTCGCAGTTAAGGTTCTTTTAAATAGATCATGGAAACTTTAAAAATTCATTCAAAAAATCACTACTTATGATCCCATTTATCAATACTAAATTGATAAGAGCTGATAAAAGACTTCTTGATGAGGGATAAAATTTTGACACCAATAATGATTTCTTTTAACAACACTTTTTAGCAATGAAAAATATCAACCTTCATCAATACTAAAAAAGTGCTGATAAATATTCCTTTTATCAGCGCTAAAACAAGAGAAATGATATCAGATTTTGAATTAAAATTATTTAAATGAATTTATTATATTTTTTAATTATTTAAATATACATAGTTATTTATTTATAATTACATAAATACTCATCTAAATAATAATGTTTATTTACTTATAATAATTATAAATATATAAATTTATAAATATAGAAACTATAAATTAATAATTATATTTATTTATAAATATTTATTCACAAATAATTTTTTAACACTATTAGTGGATATATAATCTTAGTTACAAGAATTTTAAAAATGAGTTTAATTGAATAACTCAAAACGAGTACAGATTAAAAATATTCAAAAATGACTAAGTTTTATTAATTAATTATAAATTATAAAAAATATCAATATGTATATATATATATTTAATTAAATATGAATACACATTGAAAATAATAAAACATAAGAAATAAATAATTATAAATAAATAATTGAAAATGATCAAATTCAAAAATAAAAAAATTATAAAAATATTTAAAATGAATAAACATTACCCTAAGAGTAATATTATTATAAATAAATACATAAAATTGACCAATTAAAAACATAATATTTTAGAAGTGTCATATAATAATGAAATTCTAAAATATACTAAAATTTGAATAAATCACATAAATATTTGGTGAATGTGTTTTTATATAAGATTCATTAACTTCATAAATATATTTGTGTGTGCTTTGTATATTACAATGAATTAACTACACACACACACACACACATATATATATATATGTGTGTGTGTGTGTGTGTGTGAAATCAATGCAACACATGATGTTTGAAGTATGTTAAATTGAGAAATAAAAAACCTGAAAAATTAAAAAGATATTAATATCTTTTTAATTATTAAATGTTATTCATTTTATATATATGTATATATAATATATACTATTTATTTCTATTTATAATTAATATATATATTTCACTTATTCATTTTAATTAATAACTTCTTCATTAAAAAATTTTAAAATAATTTTATGATTTATTAAATTTTAATTTTTTTGGTTAATATTTAAAGTTTATTCATTATATATATGTATTTAATATATACAACTTTTTCATTAGATATATTTATATTTAATATATACAATTTATTAATATTTATATTGTATATATATGTATATTAACTCTATTTATTTTTACCAATAAATATTTAATTAAAAAAATGTATATTTTTTTCTTAATTAACACATATTAAAGTTTTATTTGTTTAATTATTTCATTTTATTAATTTTAAAAATTTATATTTAATATATACTATTTATTAATTTTTTAAACTTATATATATTAATATTCATTTTTCACAATAATTATTTAATTAAAGAAATTACTAGTTTTTTTAAATTTTAATTGATTAATAATTTCATTTTATTTAGGACCTTTATCAGTGATAAAAATAAATCACTCATAAATGGTAATCTTTATCAGCACTAAAGTAAAGAAGTGATAAATGCTACCATTCATCAACGCTAAAATAAGAATTGATAATGGGTTCCCTTTATTATAGCTTATTTAGTGGTGATAAAAATGTTCTTTATCAGGGAATTTTTCTACCATAGATAACTGAAATCATAGCCGAAGGACTCTTTTTTAGTAGTTAAATACAAAAACAATGTAATCGAGATACTGGTGGAACACCCTGTTCATAAGTTCCATAAATACTTGTGGATAATGTTTTCATCCCGAATGGCATTTAAAATAATAAAAATGGTTGTATCTTATTTGGAAGGATGTTTTTGGAACATCTACCTCTCTAACACTGAATTAGTGATGCTGTGAACCAAAATCAATTTTTGAATCCCACCTTTCCACCATATGATTCTCGAAAAGATAATCAATATGGGGAATTGTTTTTTGTTCTTAATAATTACCTTGTTCATCATTTGGTAATCAATACACAAATAGAGAGATTCATTACAATTTTTTACAAACAGAACATGGGAAACCCAATGAGATATTATCTAGTGAATTAATGCTTTGGATTCCAAATAATGTAGTCAGAACATTAATTTCCTCAATTTGGTGGGGGCCATATGATATGAGGGAAGATATTTTTGATGTGTTCCCCGATGCCAAGTTGGTAGTGAACTCCACATAATACTCTTAGGGAAATCCTGAGAAATACTATGGAAAAACCTATAAAAACTCACCCACCATAGTAGGAAATCCACCCTCAGGGGAACCATATTTGTCCTCCAACATGAGCAATGAGATCTGATAAACAAGGATTCCCAATTCCAGAAATTGTGATCCATCACGTCCTGATTAAGGATTCCATTCACCATAAAAAACCCTGTTACTTCCATCATGTTCCCAAATAATCACTCTCTGCCTATAGAAATAGATGTGTACCTGAAAACACACAATCAAATATATTCAAATAATTTCATAAAAAAGGAAAATTTCCAAAACTAGTGAATCCCATTCCAGTTCGATCCCAGACATGGTGAGTGTAGAAGGAAGAAACCTAAAACCCAGCTCTATATTCTCACCATAAGAAATTACCAACTATATTTCAAATAGAATATGCTTAGTTGGAAACTCTAACACTTCCAAAAATGAGCAAAAATAAAAGAAACTAATGAACCAGTATCAAACATAAAAACTACTAAAGCCAATGTAGTATGAATGGTTCCTTGAACTATCGTAGGTCCTACATCTGATTCCACTCATGCTCCGTCCACCACATGATTTTTCCTTATATTTACCTGACCCTGAGAATGAACACTTCTCAGAAGTTCTACCTTGAGATCACTCTGCCTGGATGATGATCTACCACTACCACCATGATCTCCACACAGAGAAACTGATGTCCTGGATGGTTCTGACCAGGAAACCGTACCTGTGAATGCTATAGATCCTGAACCACTATAATATGGGTTCTCCAATATACAAAAAATATACAAGTGGACTATAGATATTCAGTAGTGATTAGGACTGAGTTGAGATGAGAATAGAGGTTCCATGTTCCCTTACATACCACATTGATGGCACACGACATACCCAACTTCAGAAGCAACAGACATATAGAGTTTGGAAGGATGTACTGAACTACAACTTCCCTTCTTCCCTTACTCATCCTACTTCCTTTTTTATCAGATGAACTGCCACTTACCACTACTATAACTAGTTAAGAGAAACTATATTTGCATCCGAAATCAATTTGAACCATCATAGCATGATCAACCAACAAGACACAAGACTTCTACGTGATCAAGAATACCTAAGATCATATTTCTACTTGAAAATCCATATCAAACATCCGAGCCTTTAGTTTCTCATAAGAAAAAACCTAGGGTGCATACCCAACAAACTCTACATAGTGGTTGGCATAATCCTTCATGGTGCATTCTCCCTATATAAGATCCAAATCCTAAGACCTGGAGAAGGAAAAAATAACAATAAAATAATTGTTGTTTTAGACATGCCTGAAATCCTTCCGACCCATCTGATCATGCTTAATAGCTTGCACCACCAAGTCCCACCACTTCTGGTTCAGACCCTCAAGTAAGAAATATACACACTTCAATATAACTTTATCAGGAGTATTAATTAATTTAAAAATACACCCTATATTCTTAATACACTACTCTACATACAGGGGTTCCATGCTAGCATTGAAATAAGGTTTCTTGTTCACAAGGAACATGTAATCTATTTCCTTTGTAGGACCTGGTTTGGATTCTATAACCCGAGAAAGACCTAAGCGTACTCCTTTTCCCAAAGCTTGGATAGACTAAACCACATATTCCTCTAACCTTTGATCACTTTGTGAGGGTGAAATCCTACCAGACTCTACCCATAATTTCACAGTAATTATCCATGGAGGCATTTTACCACATCAAGAAACAACTATAATAAAAGACCCTTAATTCAGATTATGAAAATTTTTACAAGGGAAAAAAATGTCAAACGCATAAATAAATCATAAAATAACCAAATCTATCACAATAATATGTCAAACCATCTACTCCACCCCACCCAGTGTCTATATATAGTCTACATCCCGTACATTTCACCTAGTCAAGAAGTCAAACTAAATCCCAAAATCCCATATAGACTCAAGTCCTATCATGAGGTGTGCTGGATGGACACCCCACTCGCAACTAGAACCTCAATCAATCAATAATACCAGTTACATCATATACAGAATCATTCCCAAAATAACTTGAACAAAAAATTGAATGACCTTCTATGGTACCATTTTGTCATGAACCGAGATGGGGTTCCATCCAACCCCACAACTGAGGAGATTAATGTCATGGAACAAAGGGAATTCTCGATCCCTAAAGGATGAAACTAGTGATAGGGTAAGCAAAAATTCACTTTAGGAACTATTTAACCAATTAACATAACAAAAAATAACCATTAAATGTGAACATCACATTAACTTATATCCATAACCAAACGAGGTACAAAAATTTAGGATTCAATGCTTGTACCATTAAAAAAACCAAATGTACTAAGAAAGAACATGAATAATAGAACTATCCCAAAACGCTCCTTGAAATTAGAGGGGCATTATTCTAAATCCATCACCATAAACACCTATATGAAGTGGAAAAATAGAAACTAGATCCACCATCACCAATGACACATATTTACTTTAATTGGGTAACACATTACAAAGTCTAAATAAACCAAATGGTTTATGTAGGGTGTGAGAAAAATCCCTATAGTATTCCACCCAAAAAAAATATTCCATACTATAGCCATATAACCAAAACCACCTTCAAATTTTCATAAGAATATCTGAAACATTTCAGAAAACAAATTAAGGAAAAAAGTATCAATATTTTTTTTAAAGAAAATGCTTTTTTCAAACAATATTTGTTGAAATAAAAAATGTTCTCAAGGTCCACCGTACATATGAATCTATATTCACATTACATAGTATTCATGTGAGAAGGGAGAGCTATGGTAAATATCTGTAGGTAAGTAGAATTAGTGTGACCCTATGAACATCTTACATCGGTGATCAAAATCCTCCATCTCAACTACCAATAGTGTTTCCATGCATGAGCTAGTAGAGGGTAACGTCACCCAAAATTCCAATATTCACCAAATCATAATCCAATACCAATAGTGTAACCATGAAAAATTCATTATAGAGGATACCATCTAGAAATTATAGTGGTATATGACCATATTACTTGTTTAGTTAGTGTTTCAATCATAAATCCTACTATATGAATCCAAGCCTCATCCACCTTTTAGTCAACTAGTGTACTAGTTCTAGTTCACCCACCTCAAAACCAGAAGTTCCATTCCTGATCAAATTACATTTCACAAATCACATAAATAAACAAATTCTACACATCATAAGAACTCAAAGAAATCACTGATTTCACAGTATCACATTTTCAAATTGATATAATAATAAAAATCAAAATGAAAACCACCATTTTCAAATATGAAAAAACATTCCATTTCAAATGCACAAAAAAATCATTTCAAAACACATTTCAAACCACTTTCAAAAATTATGAAACCATTTTTAAGAATAAACATATAGAACAGACATGGAATCAAAAAATATTTCTATGGAAATCCCATTTCAAATCCATACTCACACTAAAACCATTTTTAATGTGCTTCATATCACATTCAATGTTCAAAGACACATTTAAGGTGAATAGAAAATAATTCAATGTGAAAAAAACTCATTTCTCTTGGAAAATCCCATTTCAACACATTTTCACGTTTTAATATATTTGAAAACACATTTCACACCTTTCAGATAAGGCATAAAACATATTAAAGAATCATGTCAATAATGAACACACAAAACATGAAAAATTTCCTTTATAAAATCAATTTTCACAAGTACATGTCAAAACTTTTTAGAAAAAGGTTTCACACTATAATAATAATTTATATAATGCATTAATAAATCAAAAAATCAATCCAAAATCATATAATAATGTAAAAGAATGGAACCACCTTCCTCACACTTGTAAACATCTGGATACTAGTAGAGAACCACAACTACACCACCAAAATACCCTATACCAGCAATATCGAGAAACAAAAATCAAAATTTCCACCCTAAACAAATGATCAAACCCAATTAAATTATATCAATCCATTGGAAAATAAGAACCCAATGAGGGAATAAGAACCCTAGAAAGAGGGAGAAACCAAGAGAGAAATAACATTCTTTTTTTTTTCCTGAATAATCCACACCAAAAATACCTTAAAATGGAGTTCTAAGAGAGAATTTAGTAGAGAGAGAGGCACCTAGATAGGAAATCCCAAGTGAGAGTAGAAATGGGAGGAATTAGGGTTAAAATTTATGGGGAAAGGGTATGTTTACATTTTTTAACGAAATGGACATGTTTCACGCTTATCCAACATGGTTTTCCACACCGTGTGGAAACTATGCATCCCTTACTATCTAAGGGAAACATGTTACATGGTTAGCCTGAAAAGTTTTAAAAAGCATGCACCAAGAATGTGGTTACCACTTTCCAAAAATGGAAATTAGCCACATTCTTACCTAGAGGAGTGTGCATGGTTTCCCCTAAAATTGAAAAAACAATTATCCTCCTAGAGTCAAGCCTAACATATACATATTCATAAATAAAACATGGGGAAAACCATGGAAAAAAGAACGACTAAAAAAAATACCTGTAAAAAATCCTAAATGTGACATAACGGGATTGAGATAATACTAGGACAATTTTGGTGCTTGAATTTCATTACCTCTTTTTGTTCAATTGGTTGTTTTGGGGACATAAAAATATTTATCTCTTATGTATGAATCACATATGGAAATATAGTACATTTTGATATAACATGGGCTATTTTCTCACATTCTACCAACTTTATTCCATGTATTATTTATGAATGAATGGGATAATGTTAACTCCTATAGTTACTTGTACGATTTAATCTCTGATCATGGGGGAATATTCAAACCACGATATCCTTATGGTCCCTAAATTCCAGATACTATCTTTAGGATAATAGAGATCTATGATTGAGATCATTTAACACAATAACCTTGAGCACAAGGTTTATGGATTATAGGGTAGGGCGTTAGAATGCGGTATCAGATAATTTTCTTTAAATTACTATTTGGGGCTAGTAAATAAAATAATAGGACATGTGAGATCATTATAGTGAGTTTAGTCTTGGGAATCACTTTCCTAGGTATGGGGAAAAACCCATTTCACTGTGAATTTTAATTTTTTTATTGAAAATTACTTTTACAGTTGATTGATTTCTAGATTGAGTGGTACAATTTTGTGTGATGTTATTGATCAATGGGGTCCCCAATCTTGGGATGGTATGAAAAGATGCATGTTTTCAAGAATTATTTAGTCATGTAAGAATTCATGATATTATTATTTTTCCTTTCCAATAGTTATACTATAAGGGAACCAGGGAAAGTTATTTAGTGTGACCACATAGATTTAGAATGGGTTTTAATATATATTCATTGTGTCATTCTATTTATTAGATCCTTTAAATGGTATTTTTTTCATTTAGTAAATTGTATACATTAATAACTCATTAACTATAGTTAAATGGGGTTCCAATCACAACATAAAAAGTGTTTTCTAATAAAAATTATGGTCGACACTCTAGATAATAACACCTTGGCTATGAGACTAGAAATTGTAAAAGTGAAATTTAAAATAATGAAAGACTTAAATGGGTAAGATACATGAACACTACTTATTGTGACATCTCCATAGGTTGGTTACCTAGGGCTATAGAAAGATCCTAGGTTATAGATATTTTTTGATATGAGGTGAATATAATAATAGGGTGTTATTCCTATTATGATATTCCATAAATTGTAGTATAAATAACCATTATGTAGTGGTGAGATGAGATTTTTATTGGGAATTGTTGGTAAATGACTCTATAGTGGGTCCTAGTTTTGTGCTAGGAGGGACTGGATGAGAATTTCTTTGTGGGTGTGAGGCCAGATACCATTGTGAATATTGGTGTAGTTAAACATTATTTACTCCACACTATTTTTTGATAGTAGTAAAGAGGATATAGAGGTTGGATCCTGACATGATTCCTTCTTTGTCAGATATAATCAGGGTGTTTCTGCTCTAGAATCCATTGATGTTGATGAGGTGGTTGGACCCTAGGTTGCTAATTTATAGATCGAGTTCGATTGGACTATCGTTGATAATTTTTGGACCCCTGAAGACTAGAGATTGAAATTGAACATATACATTCTACTAGGATCCGTGAGACGATTTTTTAACAACTTAGTCTATGATGAGAAGTATATGGTATTGTTTTAGAAGGGATTCATGACTAATTCATTCATAATTTATTATTGGAGACCCTAGGGCCAACAAGTCCAAAGATTTCAAGCACATTATATAGTGTATAATGTTATCCATGGAGTATATCAACCATTTTATGGTTCTGTATCAATATTCCCCTTCAATAGACGAGGATGAGGTAGCATGAGTGAGGATGTTTGAGGATGGGTTAAGGTATGTAATCTATGTTCATGTGAATATCTTAGTCATTACCTCCATTTTTAAATAGAAATATGTGTTCTAATTTATGAATAGAACCAGTGTGAAGGTAAGGCCCCAGGGAAGGAAGCTTCTACAGGGATCTTTAGTTAGTCATCTGGTACATGAAAGAACCATTTTTTGGGGTATTTCTAGGATAGTAGTGGGATGAGAAACTAAATAGGAAGTTTACTATGGAGTCACCATTATGGTAGATGAGGATATATTTGGCCTCATTTTTACTGAGAAATTATGGAGTGCTAATCGTGATGAATTATGAGACATATTCATAGGATTTTCCAAATGATTTAAAAAGTGATGAGTGATAGGGGATCTAGACCAGTGTAGGTCTCTAGGGTTGTCTTGACTACACCGATGTAGGTAGGTAGTTGTATCTCTACTTGAAGTTCATGGTGAGGTGGAGGCCATGATGGGAAATTTCAAGATCAGAAGATCCTATAGGGAAATACTAGTAATGGAATTAAATTTGGATCATAAGGTTAGAGTTCAATCCAAATACACAATATATATATTACTCCCTCAAGTCAGGATATAAATACATCAATAGTCAGTGTTTTGATCTTAGTATCTTCCAATTCAGCTTATTCATTATTTGATATAGGGTATTATCACTCTTTTATACAAAATTATTTTATGGAAGGACTGGTCTTATAAATACAGTACATATATAGAGTTATGTTAATCAACATAACATGTAGAGTGCGATCAATAGGGGTTCCCCACTTTTTGGAGTGTTCCTCGGTATTTGGTGGGTGACATTTCCTTTGGGATATATTTTTCTTAAAGATGAATAGTTTTGATCTAATTCTCAATACATACTAGACGATACCATAGTGATCCCATATTGGTTTTTGTTGGAGGCAGGTGATGTTGACATCTATATATTATAACAAGTATGTTTATGTTTGAGAATGGGATATATAGGTAGGTCATATTGGATCCCATTTCTAGCTATTGTGTGAGGTGATCACCCATGTCACCGCTATGGTGTTGGATGATGGAGGATTATAGAATAGTTTTTTTACCTCTAATGGTGGATTATAAAAAGGTGTTTCTCTGTGATGAATTATCATTATCACCACAAAAAATGGGACCACGTTCCTAATTGAGATTATACTGATCACATAGATTTTTTCCATTCCACCTCATAAAATGGATCTAGAAGATATGTGAGAAAATAAAAGTCACATAGAGTACTCATAATCAACGGGGATTCATTAGGCGTAGAAAATACCCTTGGGTATCTCCAATCAATTTTACTAAAAAGGATGATAGTTCCTTATGACCATGTATCGATTACATGAAGATGAATGAAATGATTGTAAATGTTGTGTAAAAACTTACTAGGATCAATTTTTTTTTGATAAACATAGAGGTGACTAGGTATGTTACAAATTTTATTTGAGGAATGGTTATCACTAGGTTAGGGTGAAACCATCCAACTTACCTTTTACAAATTTCAGAAGAAGATATTATTCATATGAGAACCAAGTAATTCTAGCTATATTTATGACCTTGAAAAATAATGTTATTCACCCATTTATGGATTCATGACATTTTTTTGATCAATGATAAACTCATATAATCTAATTTATGAGAGTAACACATGTCGCATTTTTAAATAATATCAATCTTACTAAGTTAGAATCAACTTAATACTAATCATTTATGTATTTATTCTACATTGAACAATTTAAAATTCTTGGGAATATTATCTCTGAGTCAACGTATATATTTACCTAGGGAAGGTTAGAGGTATTAGATCATGGTAGAAACAAAATAATCTATATGATATACATAAATTCTAGGGTTTTGTAGGGTATGGATACGTATTTATTAAATAATTCTCCCACATGGATGTATATTTTCTAGGCCTAACCAAGAAGGTGGTAATGTTTTTATGGTATGACTCATTTGAGGATGAATTTCATGAGATGAATAATAGACATTCTATAAACCTGATTTTGAACCTAGTCGAGATCTATGGGGAGTTTACTTTTTATTATTAGGCATCAAATATTTTTCTCAAAGCAGTTATGATGTAGGGTGGCCATGATGTGGATTACGTACCACATGAATGAAGTCATATTACACATGACATGGAATTGGAATAAATAGAACATGCTCTGTGATGGTGGAGATATATCTGATTGGTGATAGGATTATAGTTTATACAGACTATAAAATCCTAAAATATATATTTTAATTTCTATAAATGAATATTTATAAAGGGAGGTGGGTTGAATCTCTCAAAAATGTTTATTAGGATATACCTCTTAAAATGGAAACAAAGATTCTAATTATTTAATCATGAAGACTTAGGATCAGGATGTTCGTGACCCTAGTAGTGAATGATGGCTCATACCTCTATTTTACATGAAATAGTTGGTGTTAAAGTATTATTCGGCATGAGAATACCTCACAAAATTATCTTTAATTCATTCATTTCTGAAATGTATCATGACAATAATGTTATCTGATTCATAGTTCTTGAATATAATGGATATAATTAATGATAGGGAGATACCCCTCTAATGGTTTATTTATAAGGATGATATCCTTCATGTTCTTGGGTGTGTATTGGTCCCTACATGAATGAAGGAAGAGTTATTTGGGTATCCTCATGATTTTATGTGGGTGGTGTACCCTTGGATAATGAGAATGAACCTGTGTATAGGATGAAAATATTGGCTCCCAATTGTGAGGAAGGGGATATAATTTTTTTTTCTTTACGTTCTACACACGTCATTAGGTGAAGACTAAGAATGCATGGACCATTGGTCTCCAACATTAATTTCCCAATATATGTGGATCTCGGATGATTTTGATATGTATTTTGTGACTGGGTTTGAATGACACCTCCTGGTAAGGATGGCATGTGGGTGGTTGTTGTTTTCTTGAATATGGTCTACTATTTCATTACTATATAAGATACATTCTATGATGAGGATTTGGGGGAACATAATTTCACTGCAGTTTTTTGGTTTCATGGGGATACTCAATCTGTAGACTCAGATTGAGATTCTCATTTAATGTCTTCACTTTTATAAGGGGTTACCGAATGCACAAGGTTACTAGGTTCTTCTAAGAAATGTATACCACCACTAGACTGATAGGAAATCATAGTTTACTATATCTATCTAAGAATAAATTCTAATAAAATGAATCCTCAATTTTAAGGTATCTTGGGATATACACATGGACTTTGTGGAATTATCCTATATTTACAATTATTAGTATACTATTGAACTAGAGAATTATGAGTATTTTTTTGGGAAGAAATTTCATTATACTTTGTAATGGATAGATACTAATGAGGATTAAATAATTAAAACAAGCCTCAAATAGGATATGGCATAGCATATCTAGTTGATTAATAGGAGAAATAAAATGGAATATTGTAGAAAGAAATATTAAATAGATCAATATTCCTTATCTCTTAATATTGACACAGGAAACAAAGTATTAATACATTTCCCATATATTGGGAAAACATTTCTTATAATTTTTTTGGAAATTAGACTCTAGGTACATGGGGCCAACTGAGAATGTGAAAATGGTTACCCAATGGCATACCAACTGGATCTTCCACAATAATTCATTAACATGAATAACATGTTTCATATATATTTGTTTTGAATATATATTCCCAATATGTCTCATAGTCTTCATATTGATGATATAGATCTTAAGTCTAATGAATCATTTGAGGAGAATCAATATCATATTTTACATCATAATGAGAAGTTTCCCCATATAGAATCTTTCCTTTTGGTTGATGTATTTCGGTAACATATCCGTGTTCAAGAAGAAAAATGGGAGTAAGAACAAGACATATGGTATCAAAGGAAAAAACGATTCACTGGTAAGGATAATGGATTTTGATAGAACAACACTATGATGATATATCCTATTGTGGGGAGACTATAAGAGCCCACAAATTTTCTAAGTTCCAAATCCCTTTTTTATAATACCTATTATAATTATCTATGATGAAGTGACCATGTGGACTAGAGGTGTTGCAGTGGTGTTTGGATGCTCGAGAAGTTCTTGTGGTATGTATCTTAAGGTTTTCAATGCCACGAACTAGCCAGTATCCTTCTCGTAGGCTTACAGAACCACTCAAAGACCATCAACTATCTTGTAAGAGAAACTAGTTATTTTATGGCTCTATGATTAGTTTTATTAGTGGGATACAATTTTATTTTCACATCTTTTTCACCGAAAAAATTACTATATTTTCTTTCTCTCTATTTATAAACCCCCCCACTAAGCTCCCGTCCTCCACTATTTCATGTTTTGTAGAACAAATATAATATTCATCCATATTGATTTCCTTTTTAGATGATTAGAAGCTCTAGGTAAGGATAAAAATAAACTTACCCCCTTTCTTCTTTTAATTGTTTTCCATTAGGGTTATCACTGTTTAAGTATAACTTACCTTATCTTTAGGTATTTTTTTCTTATTAATAATTTTATCACATTTCTACTTGATCTAAAGGCTCATAATAAATAGGTGGAACTCTTGTAAAATATGTTAGGATTTCTTCGAGATATTCTTAATGTTTTAAAATTTTTATAGAATGTTCTATGTTTTTAGTCAAGTTAGTTTTCCATGTATTTGACAATGGACCAAAATTTATCTACTTTATTCATGAAGGTAGTTCATTAAACCCTTAAAATCCATGCATTAACCCTTGGTATATTTTAAATTAGAACCATAATTTTTTTTAGGTGATAATGACCTATATATGGTTTGATTTACATTAATGAGACACTCAAGTGATTTTATAAACATGTGAAGGGACCTTGAGTAGAAAATATGGGATTATAAGAGATTTATTAGGACCCTTGGTTATTATTTTTATAATATACCCTTGTATATGGATTAATTGGTTAAATTAGATTGTTACTCCTTTATAAGTGGTATGTATGAAATTCCTCTCACATGAATATTACATGACTTATAAATTATACGTAAATTAATGTGCATGACCTGCCATTTCCCATGGTCCTAAAAAAGTTAAATGTGATATATGATTATATATTGAATTATTTAAAAGACTGGAAATGACTAGATGAGATCCTTGTATCCCATATGACATATGGTAAAAAATTAATGGTAATTTCAAGATGATATCCTTGTATTTAATATGATATAATATGATATATTAATGGGAATTCCTAAATTATCTCTCTATATTTCATATGGTGCATGAGTTATGAATTCCGTAATGAGATTCAGGAATTCCATAAGAGAATTGATACATGGGAATGCTTGGATGAGTTCTTGGATCCCACATGATATAAAATATTTGTAATGTTAGGATAAAGGACTCAATTTGGAGAGGTGACTATGGATTTAATGGCCCTTAAGAAACACTCCCAGATATTCCTATCTATATAAAGTAGATATGTTTAACAAGGGTTTCACTATGGAGAAAAATTATCAAAGGTATTTTATTTTATTTTTTTAGTTTCATTATTTTACTATTTTATGAGAAATCTCACCATGATTTATATTATCTCCAAATACATGTTTTTTTTTATTTTTCTAATGACACTTTAAGGTTAGTTGTAACCATACATTCCAAAATCCAAATTGACACATAACAATAGTAGATTCAAAATTCAACCCATAAGTATCCAAAACCCCAAATTCGAAATTTGAAAAATAAACTGATCATTGCACCGCTAAGTCGCCTTGATCCATGAAAGCTGAACGACTATCCACCTTGATTCACAAAACCTAACCCACTGACAACTTTTTCACATCATAGACATCCACATTTCCAATTAGCACATGCCGACAGGAACATCAATAGCGCCAGAGAAACCCAAAACAAACATCCACCAAGTAAACATAACGAATGATTTATATTATATAAAAAAGATGTGATTTTAGACACCATTGGTGGAGGCTTACTGGTTCACACTCACACCCTACTTGGGTAACATTTTTATAACCACATAGACTTCATGAATTCATGTCTGGATAAGGGAATTTTCCCTTTGAAAGAAGCATTATATGGGCTGGGGTGGAGCATTAAGATAGACTAGGATAGTACCCAATCCTTTTTGTAAATTTTCATAGTTTTTTCATTATATATTTCTATTTTTTATAATGGGGACTTTTGTATATTACTATGATATTTTTTACTCCAAAATGTATATATAATTAATTTTATATATCATGGGTTATCTAGTTAAATCTAATAGAGTTGATGCCTTAAATTATTTTTTCATGTAGTACTTATTCTTAACATATTTATTTAATTCTATGTTTTACACTATAATCATGAGGTCATAGTCTTCCAATGGTATCCTTAAGAGTCTTTTCCACTTATTTAAAGCCTATAGAATATGAGATGTTATACTTGAAGAATTTTAGTGTAATGGCTTAGAGAATTGGTTCCGCGTATTCTATGGTGGGGTGTTACAACACTCACAACCAATTATTAAGGGTTATAATACATCTTAACTCATTCCATAAATATGTAAGTTCATCCAATTATTTGTGTCATGGAATGAGATGTCACAACATACTCACAAGTTTTTGTACTATTTAGAAGATTATTCTTCTTCTTGGAAATCTAGGAAACCATATTCCTATAATAATTAATTCTCTCATATAATTATTCATTTTATCATAAATATATCATAAATAATCTATATTAGTGTTTATTTAAATATAAAATATCATATTTTTATCATTTTTCTATTTGAAATCTAGAGGCCCTTTCTTGTAGGTCGTTATCTATTTCAACAATGAAAGAAATTACTCCTTAGTAATTATTTTGAATCATTCAAAAAACATAATAGAAAACATGACATATATTTTATAAATATCATGTAAATTGGGCTACTAATAATCCTTCAAAACTCTAAATGATCCACAATCCATCCTTCTATATCTATGGTAAATTTAGATAGATATAATATTTTAATAGAGACAACTCTATATCATTCCAAGATAATAATTTTAAAAATATTATAAAAAAATCTCATGTGGGAGGTAGATAGAACCTCCTATGTTCATCAATTATAAGAATAAAATTATTGTAATTTAATTGATCATCTAAATATCAATGTGTTTTCTCATTTGGTAATAAAATACCTCAATGGTTTTATGTGATTTTATCAAAAAATGTGTCATCAATATATACAATTACAATGAGTGATTTTGGGTCATATATCATGAAATATATATTGTAATGAACCATTGATTTGTTGAATCAATCATTCCATAAGTAATTTTCAACTTTGAATACCATGAAAGGTAAACTTTTTTAATATATATAATTATTTTTTCAGATCACTAATGAGATAACCATAACCATCAAGTTGAAAACCTTATGGTTTGTCAATGTTGACATGTTTTTTATTTTCAGAATTTAAGACTGCATATTTAAATTCAATTATAAAAACAATATAACTTCATTGATAATAAATTGAATCTGAAATTTCACTCATTTCAAGCCTTTCTATTGAAGAAAATATATCATCAAAATTAACACCCTCAACATGAGATTATTATGAGAAAAAAATATAGGGATTGTTCCATGATACTTATCCATTCATATTGAGAGTAATTTTGAAAAATAACTTTATATTTATCAAATTATTTTATATAATACATGGAATAAATTCACATTTTTAATCACCCCAATTTAATTCATCACATATTCTATCATTTATCTCAAATTATTTTGTTAAATGATTATCCAATAATTTTTCATACAACTTGTTAAATAACACTTGTATAATTTGAATTTATCCAAATCATATACTATTGAACATATTTTATTTAATCTTGATGAATGATCATAGCTTACAGATTCTTTATTTTTCTTGAGGACTAATTTTTTTCCACGAATTTTTCTTCAAAGATTGATAGTCTAGAATCATCATGTGTGTTTTGAAAAGGTACATCATTATCTAGAATACTATTGTGTAGTCCGAAAACTTCTCCAACTGTTTTCACATAATTATCAAATAAATGCATTTATTTTTATGAATAATTTTCATTCTAAAAAATTATTATATAATATGTGTCAATAATGCTTTTCATATTCTTTTTATAACCCTGGTAACTCCTTACAATTAGTGTATATGTTAAAAATGTTCATTTTTTGGAATTATAATCAAGCATTCCCTTGTGTCTTTGTTTAATCATTATATAATATAGGATTACAAAAACATTCAATATCATCTTGTTATACTTCATCCAAAACCATACATAATATGGTGTATTGATAAAATTTCACTAGAGTGAGAACCAATTCATTGTGTACCTAAATATTTTAATATCTTACCACCAAAAGAATTTGTAGGTGTTATTTTTTGATAAAATTATTTTCATAATACCCCCAAACATTGGTTCTTGTAATTAGATCCTCCATTTTGATGGGTTGTCTATTGGTAACTATATTCATGACTTATTCTATGTATATTAATATATACCTCAATTCATTAGTTCATGTATTTGAATATATTATTATACCAAACACATTTATATAAAAATACCCATTTTACTTCATAATGCTCCTCTAAAAAAATTTCAATCTCTTACGATGTCCTGATTTAATAAAAATAATATATATATAAATTATTACTGTGAAATCGATAATAAAATTAATTTTGTTACTATCTCCATAATTTTATTTCAATATCATCGGTCTATACATAGTCATGTGTAAGAACTCGATAGGTTTCTTCGACTTTTACCACCACCACATGACTCTTATGCCCCATATTTCCATTATGACATGTGTCACATATTCTTATTCATTCATGATTCAATATTGGTTGATTTATAATATATTGTTATTTTCTAATCTTATCCATGTTCAGTTACCCCGAATGACCAATTATCATTTTCCATATATTATTTTCCACCTACATGATTATATAGAAAGTGTTCTATTTTTTTTAAAAAAATTAATAGGTTAGAAGTTTTTAATTGTACCTTTAACAGGATATTTCCATCCTTCAACATTTTAATGAAATATACATTATTTTGATTTATAATTTTATCCCCATTATCACAATATTGAGTTTCACTTAATAGATTATTCCTCATGTTAGAAATAAAGATAAAAACATAGGTTTTCATATTATAGATCCAAGAAAATAAAACTCCTCTCACATTTAGTGATCTATCATTGTTGTATATGAAGGATCCTATATCATACCATTAAATTTATTTGATGATTTTTTTGATGATATGTGTCATGAAACCACTATAAAGATTCAATTTCATCTGTATTTTTTTAGCATTGTAGGAAACCTCAACCAAAATTCATTGCTCTAAATTTCTCATCAACTTGATATTCTATGAATTTTCCTTTTATATAAATTTATTTGATTTAATAGTGAAAATTTAATTGGTGTTGTTTCATGGTTTATCCTAAATCTCACTATTTTCTATAAAATATATATATATATGTATTATCAAATAATTCGAACTCTTTTTTATGTTGTATCAATTGGGATCATGAAACATCATTTTGACCCCCAACAATTATATCTCATCGATTTGACACATTAAAAAATATACTATAACACTTGTGAATTTTATGTATAATCTATAACACTTGAGCCTTATTTAATGTTAATTATCCATAGGAAATAAATATATTATATAATATATTGTTATTATTATGGCATAAAATTTTAATTACATAATGTCATTTCACACATATCATATTAAATATATGTATCTTTTATCATTTTCATCACCTTAGGATTAAAATTATTATTTTTATTCACTCACACATCAATGAATTTGGAATTTGTATAGACACCAACAAATTAAGAAAAGGGTATATTTTTTTTTCAGAGGTGATATGTTTAACTTCATTCATTTTTCTAAAATTAAACCACATTTATTGTATTATTTATTGTTTATAATAATTTTTATTAAAATAATAAGAATATATCAGTTCTTTATTATACCACTAGAGAAATCAAACATTAAATTTTATGCTTCAACTACATCATTGAAATAGAATTAATATACATGAACAATTCTCTCCATGTGATTTTATGAACAAAAAAATTTCATATCAAAATCTTTTATTTCATTATTCTTAGAAATAATATTTCTTGTGGTAATACTAAAAATCATATCCTTAGAATCATTGAATTCATTCAGATAGAATAATTTTTTTGAAATAAAAAATTATCTCAGTAATATCTTTTTATTTTGATTTATCATGAATTTCCCCCCAATGAATAATTCTTATGTTTCAAAAAATTTATTTCTCATATCAAAAATTAAATCTTTAATTATAACTCCTTTGGTGTTTCCTTATCCGTAATTTCATTTTCATGTATACTTTCATATTCTTCTTATTCACCCTTGAGATTTTTATACTTGTTTGAATTATATATGAAAATAATTTCTTCTTCATCCTTGGTTTCCATATTCCACCTTTCTCTTTCCAAATAATAATATATGGTATCTTTTTAGTAGAAACATCTTCTTTTATGTTCCTCTAAAGAAGAATATTTTCATATACATGTAAACAAATGGTGTTCCATAGACAATGTGGCATGTTTCACCATAGTAGAGTGTGACATTATATAAATTTTAGTCTAGTGTATCACAAAAATATCATGGGATCCATAACATGAAAAATTAAGTTCCCCATAATCTCCCAGGAATGTAATTAAAATGTAACTTATTTTTCATCGACCTTATCCATCTATGTTAGATTAAAATAATCATTCTCTTTCAAAAATTCATAGACAACAGAAAATAATTATTATTTTCTTCTATATTAATGTAAAACATTTCAACTATATAAACATATAATTGTGTGAAGATCATCATCAACATCATGGTTTCATCTTCCTCAACATACCTTCAGTAATTTACAACTCCCATATACTCCAAGGAAACTCCAACTCATCCGTGGTCACATATTTTATAAATATTTCATGAAATAACCTAGAAAACTTATTAAATAATTACATAAAAAAATGATAGAGTCCCCCTAATGTTTATTTTATTTCAAATCCCCACTGTAGTATAATATAATGTGTGTGAGAGTAAATGAAATATTAGTGTCACCAAAATGAAATATTGACTTGTTCTCAATTGGGACCAACAGATAGAACCCATTTATAAATTCCCTTCATGGGGGGATTCATAAATAACTAAGAATCTTTGGCTCTCACTATAATCAAGGTCTCTACACATATCCTATATCCTCATATTAATTTTTATTTTAATGTGGTTATTCATGTATGTGGGGAATTTTAATTTTTATCTTCATTATAAAATCATGGTAAACTTGTGAAAATTATTGAAATAAAAGGGAAGGTAAGTGACTTTATAATGTTTTGTTAAATCCATGAATGCGCTAACAGGGCTTCACTCTCATGCAAATGGGAGATATATCTACTGAGGTGATGTTTTAAGAATAAGATAGATGGGGATACTTCAATGGGTAATGAAATAATAATGTGATGAAAAAATGAGGGATTACATCAAATTTAGTGGTCAGAAAAATGTGGAATAGAGATGACAAATAATTGAATAGATGTATTCATATAACTAATTTTTCCCTACAATTTGAATTTCTCATATAAAATTATATTTATAATTTTAATTTTCAATTTCTATTAAAATTATATAGACTATAATGATTATTTATTTTCACATTGGATTAATAAAAATTCTAAAGGGATATAATGCTTCAACTAATGTTATTAAAGATAATAATAAACTAATGAATTCTAATTAGTGAATTTATTTTATAAAAAGGAACATGAATTAAATTTTTTATCATAATTATACCTTAATAGGTGAATTTTTTCATTTATTGTTATTATAATTTTAGATAAATTTATAGGAGTTATTAGCTTGGGCCTTTTATTGATGAAAAATACAATACCAAAATATTATCAGTCACGTTGTAATTATTATTCGATATATTTGGTGGTATGAGAAATAAATGTTATAGTATGAAGTATATATTTTTATTATAATGATAAAATACTAAAATTAGTTATAGTTCTTGTAATTATTATTGAGGTTTCGTTCCAA
This sequence comes from Viscum album, assembly GCA_963277665.1. NCBI lineage: Eukaryota > Viridiplantae > Streptophyta > Magnoliopsida > Santalales > Viscaceae > Viscum > Viscum album. The sequence goes on from OY728121.1 coordinate 430,416,138, forward strand.
AAAATAAATCCATGACATGGAATATGTTCAAACTATAAATGTAATATCCTAGATTCTAGTAACCTAGAAATTTTTTTAAGTTTGTTACATTGGTATAAGATTTATGGGATCAAAAACCAAAGGAATTATTAGTTTAGGTGTCTTGGAAAATTAGTTACTTACCTAATTCCCACATTACACTAATAATCTAAACACATAGTATAAAAAACATTTTTTAATCCTTGGGATCCTTCAATGTGTCATTCATCAATTCCTAGGGAAAGAAAAAATGATAAAGGGTGATAATAGATTATTAGTAAATATTCTGTAAAATGGAAGTTATTAAGAATAAATAAGGCATAATATATAGAAGATTTTATTATTTAAAAAAATTATATTTATTAAAAAACATTATTATTTATTATATCCATAGCTATAAAAAATTCAAAAATCACATATTTAATGTAAAATGAATTCTTAATAAGGGAAATGAATAATTATGCACATTCATTATCATAGAATCACATACCTGGTCAAGATATCCAAAATCCGACCATAAAGGCCTTATAAAAGAAATTCATAACAAATGGGTAGTTGTATATAAGATACCCATCTATTATGGAAGGACTTATATTCTGTCTCATGAGACCAGTCAATGCATGAAGGGGCTATTTATAACAAAGCCTCATCTATGAAATTCATATCCTATTAATTACTCATATATGCAATTATCCATAAAAATAATTTCAAAAATAACTTATAATTATATAATTGTAAATATTGAATAAAGAATACTATATATTTCATTATTCAATGAAATATCCTTCTTACAATTTTTTTAACTAATAATATATAGATAAATGGTGTATCGTTAACATTGTGACATTAATTTTTTTTATTTAATATCCATATTAAAATTAATTTTAACTCTTAAATAGATTATATTACACAAAATATATAGTTTTTTATTATGCCACACTTATCCCTATTTTTTTATTACATTTCACAGAACATCGAGTTCCTTGGATGACTTATGTTACACACAAACCAAAGTCTTACCAGACAATAATAAACTATTAATATTATTATGATATTTATGACCTCGACATTGGAATGGATGGAATGAATACAATTAACTAAATATTTTAAAATAACTCTTACACATGTTTATAAAATTAATTTATTATTACGAACTAATTAGAAATAAAAATAAAGACCAATTTAATATAAAGTACATGTTTTATGAAAAATAATTTTTATAAACATAATTAAATTTTATATTAAAAAATTAAATTAATAACTATTATTTAAATATATTAATGAAATTTATATATCATATATTTAATTAAATTAATATAAATTCTTTAAATATGTTTTATAGGGTGAAGATAATAATAAAACCAATTTATTCCTAAAAATTGTATATTTTTAAAATAAAGTTGTACCACCTTCTATGGGACAAGTATGAGGATCTCAAAATGCACCCTAATTAATTTGATGATACATTATTTGAATAGGTAAATTTTTTTGGAAGACATTCATGGTCTTAGAGAAATTATTGAATATGTAAAGAATGTTAAGTGATTCTTGATAAGACTTCCACCTTGGTTCAATCCAAACATTTCTATTCTGGAAGATAATGATCCCAAGGAGCTGACATTGGATAGATTGCATAGTACTCTTGCTACATATGATATGATAAAGGATGATAATGAGTTTGTGGAAATATTTAAATATAAATAAGTAGAATTCAAGTCCATGACGAAGATCAATATTGAAGATGGGTAGGAAGAAGAAGATACAGATGATGTCATGACATTTATTTTATTAAATTTACGAATAGGAAATGGAAAGTTCAATGGGAAACTTCCACTTATCTGATTTTTATGTGGAAAGGTTGTAAATATTTCTATGAGGTTCCCAAATAAGATTCAAGTAGATAATGAGTAAGAAGGAAAATTTACTTGGAAGAAGTGTTCAGCCTACATCAAAGGCAAGAAAAATTTATTCAAATAGAATAAACTTATTTTAAAAAATATTATTTTTTAGGAGAATGTTAGGAAATAGAGTTGGAGGACTGCATGGATTTAGAAGAATTTGTTATGGTTTTAGTTTTCAGAAATTCCCAATCAATGGAAGAAAGTGACAGTGATAAAGGTAACGTCGAAGGATGAGTTACCCTTACGGTTGAATTAGAAGCTTCTCTTGAGGAAATATATGTTCGAAGCGGACAAATGAAGAAATAAAACAAAGTGATTTGTGATGCCAAGATTTATTTACAATATTAAGAATAACGGAAGTCATAGATGAATGAATAAATTGAAAAAATGAAGTCTTCAATAACAATGTGATATGAAAATGCTATTGAATAAAAACTCAAAATCAAATAACATAAAAGGTAAATTGATAGTTTAAATGTCACTATAAATGAACAAATCAAATTTATCAATGACTTTGAAGAGGTATTTTTGAGTGTGTAATGGAAAGTGAAATACCATGAGATACTCTTGATTCCAGCAATGAAGGATTCAGTGGACACAAAAAAATGTAAATATATAATTCACTATTCTACTAAAGCATAAAAAAGAGTTTCAAGAAAGGAAAAAATTGATCAAAATGATACAACTATTATTGGGATTGAAAATAAAGAGAAAGTGTTAATGGATAAAGTCATTCCATAAGAAACTAATCCAGGATTAAAGATTTATTAAGGTATGAATTAGAATTATAATATTCTGAGAACCCAAGGGAGAACCAACTATGTAGTATTTCCTTAAAGTAATGAACCCTATATAAGATGATATTTTTATGGAAATATGGGACACTCACAAAATTTATTCTCCATAGCCAAGATGTATAAAATCTAAAAAGACTAATAGAGGAATCCATATATAACTAAATATTCTATAACATCATTTGATGGTCACTATTTTAGGTGTGTAGGATTCAGGCCCCTGAAACGGTACTAGTCTTTGATAATATAGAGAAATGTGATGAAGGAGAATGAATGTTGTGATAAGAAGCAATTCAATGTATCATCAAATGATATAATAATGGAAATTATTCTTGTAGTGTTTCATGATGATGTTGATCCATAATTATTTTAGGAAGATCAATATCATCAATCTGTAGTGGGTATGAATTTAAAAACATGGATACAAAAAGAAGATAGATAAACAAGAAGTTGTGGTTGAGATTTCATTTAAAGCATCAGATCACACTGGAATATGGATCACTGATTATGGGTTCACATATCATATGATAAGAAATAAAAAAATGGTTAATTGAATTGGGTAAGATAAATAAGGCATCATATGATTTTATAATGATGAATTATTGAAGATTGTTAGCTTTGGAAAATCCATGTTTAGGGGAAGAGAGATGAGATGTGATGATGTATTAGGAATTGAATGTCTAAGTCAAAAATTTCCTAGAGTAATTAAAATATGCGACTCAAAAAATTACATAATATTTTAAAAGAAATTATATATCATCAAATCAATCGAAAGTGCAGTTATTTTATAGGGAAAGTATATAAAAGAGAATATATACCTTGTGACTGGAGAAGAAGATATGTGATTTTGGTTTGAGGAAGAAGAAAAAATGTTATGGCATAAACATATTTATCACTTCATCAAAATTTTCATGGAATATCTCATGATAATTGATGCTAATTGAAATATCCCTAGGTTATCACATGATCATACTCATATATGTGATGCTTTTTAAGAGGGGAATATCATTTAAATGGAAAATTGGGTAAAAAAAATTGGTTAAAAAAATTTATCATTTTGGTGACTATTGATGTGTGTGGACCTATTTCACCAAGAGCTATTGATGGGAGGGTACAATATGTTATATTCAATGATGATTTTAGAAATATGGACTTATTTTCAATCATCACCCACAAATATGAGGTATTCAGTTGCATAAAAACATATCCAAGGGATGTTGAAAAGTTATTGGGTTAATGAATTTGGAAGATCTGAACAGATAATGGAATAGAGTTCAAAAATTTCCATGTGAAGGATTCTATCGAGAAATAAGGGATAAGGAATGGAGTTTTAGTAGTGATAATTCAACATCATAATGGATTAATTGAGAGAAGAAGTACAATAATCAGCAATATGGCTACAAAAATTCACATTGAGAAAGAACTTCCATAGAAGTTTTGGAAATATGTTGTGATGATCGTAATCAACACATCAAATAGTTCGTTATTATATACAACATTAGAGAATAATTCATGTGAGTTATGTCATGGATATAATTCGATGTTTAATTACTTTCATGTCATCCGATGTAAGTGTTTTATTCTCTATAAGGGGAAACACAGTAAGTTTGATTCTGATGGAGATGAAGGGATATTTCTTGGATACTCAATGAAATAAAATGATATAAATGCTTCTATAAGCAACTAAAAAAGTTTGTTAAATGACAAGAAGTATCTATAGTTAAGAATGTGTCAAATTTTCAGAAAATACATGATAAATCTCATTAGGATAATAATTAATAGACTAACTAAGTAAAAGATATTATAGTTTGAGAGGTTAGTTCAGTAGAAGATTCCTATATCATGAAGGATTAAATAAACCATTATCTATAAAAATATTGAATAGAAGAGATGAAATTCATATAAATAACTTAATAGAAGATTAGAAAACACCATTACAGAAAATAAGGATTAAGAATCTACAACAATCATCACTCTTAGAACAGGGAAATCCTAAATGTTTTCTGGATGCAATTGGATATGAAAAATGGGTCGTAGCTATGAATGAAGAACCTGACCAAATTGAAAATTAAAATAAATGAGATATTGTTTCAAGTTCAAGAGATAATAATGTCATTGTGACTAAATGGGTATTTCATAACAAGATGAATGAATATAGAAAAATTATTCAAAGAAAATAATTACTAGTGTGAAAATAAGTACTCCCATTTAGAGGGTATTAAGGTTGATGAAAAATTTTAACATATTTAAAGTCTAAAGATAATGAGATTATTCTTATCCATATCAGTGAAAATAAAGATCAATGTTTTCTTTATGGATACTTAGTTAGAATTTATGAATGGGGTTCTCGAAGTAAAATTTTATATTGACCATCTAGATGGTTTTCTAATTCATGAATATGACAATGGAGTTTTTTTTTCAGCTAAAGAAGGCAATGTAGGGGTTGAAGAAAGCACCTAGATCATTGTTGTTAAGGCTAGACAAGCTTTTGAGAAGCTCAATTTGTAACACTATATAGTAGATTATAGCCACTATATTAACATTTTACAGTAATCAAATAATTATGGTTTTCATATATGTGAATGGAATATTATTTGGTGGATGAGATGAAACAAAGTGCACTCAGTTTTCCAAATTCATTAAAGTAAATTTAAAAAATCAAGTATTTTTGAACTGATATTTTTCTACGATTTATAGCTCACATAAGGAAAGAGTGGAACATTCATATCTCAATCTAAATATTCCAAGTAGGTATTGAGAATATTTGGAATGGATTATTATAAGTAGATGAAGACACTGGTTTATAACCATATGAAACTATCATGGGATGATAATGGTAATGTAGTTGATGTGACAAAATATAAGAAAATAATTTGCAGACTATTGTACCTGACAATGAAAAGACCTTATATTGTTTTCTCCAGCTTCCAAGAAGTATGGTATCAAATAACCCCAAAGTAAGTCCACTTTATTATAGTGAGAATAATACTTTGGTATATCAAGGGAACCATAGATTTCAATTTTCTGTATAATGAATAATATCATCAAGAGTTATTAGGCTATACTAATGTAGATTGGTCTGGTTCATTAGATGATATAAAATCATTATCATCATGCATGAAATTATTATGTATGAAGTAGATGATTTCTTATATGGGTTTTGAAGCAAAATCTCTGGTTGGAATTCATTCTGATTATTCATGTTCTATAAAACATTACAAAAATGAAAATCTAGTTCATTGAAAAATGGAGTGAAATTGTGGCTATATAAGGGATAAAATATCATAGTCAAGATATGAGGATAAGATGGTATGGGGAATAGTGACCTGGGGAGAATAATACTTTGAAGATTGTTGTTTAAAAATACCTCATGCTTATTTTATGGTGTTTTGGGTTTTTTTTTGTTTATTTATAAGGATAGATGACTAGGAATCAGTATGGTTAGTGGTTTTGAAGTTTATATTTAAGATGGAACAGTTTTCCAGTGTCTGCCAAATTTTTGGACCTCAATATCGAGAGTTTGTTTTTTTGGAAAATAAATGATTTATGCATAGTATCTATGCTATGTAGACCACAAAGGTGTTCATGGGCTATAGACAGTGGAGTTCATGAACTGCAAAGGGGGTTTGTAGAACCATGAAGGATGTCAAGTTCTACTAATGAGTGTTCTATTTTCAGTTATCGTAAAGGATAAATTCACTATGCAGTTTGTGTAGTGAAATCAGTTCACAAGAGGATCATAGTTCCCATGATGCACAAATTTTAATGGTGGGTCATCATTTTTTTTGAGAGGCAGTTATTTAAGATACCGTAAAGGGTTGTCATTTTGGTATGACATTAGCTACCATAAATGATGATGGTGCTATGCGGAAAACATAGTAGTTCATGGTGAATGTTGTACTTCATCAATGATTTGGGTAATTCTTGGATATATTTTCCCATATAAAGACACCATAGTAACTTCATTAGTATAAGATAATTTAATTATAAAGTTTTCAAGGGAGAATTATGCGAAGGAGACAAGTTTGTAAGGGAGGGTTTCGTGAATAGTGGAGTAGGTTCGCAGAAAAATTTACACAAAATGAGTTTTCGGGGCTTCATATCTTGTAAAGGGAAAGAGACTATATAAAATAGGTTATCTAGTAAAGAAATTGGTCTAAAAAAGCAGGGGAGATCCGAAAAAGAAGTATTTGTCAACTGAAGAATAGGTATTTCATGAAACACTTGTTCCAAGAGGTGAAACATAGTTCACATAGGATACATTGAAGTTCATAGATGATACAATGAATTTTATAAAGACAATAAAACAATTCATGTAATTAATTTCCCAAAAAAAGTATAAAGAAAAGTTGATATCATCTATGGGTGAAAATTAGACATCAATAGAGTATCTTTCTATAACATATGGTGTGAGAATTCCTGAATAAGAAGGGACTTAAAAATAAATAAACTATGTCTGGATCCCTTCCAAAGTAGTGAGAAAAGGAAGAGGGAGAAGGTGATCCTTTCCACTGGTAGTGATCCAGAGAAAGAGACTTAGGGACTGACCATTGGAAAAGTAGTGAGTTGATTCTAAGATTTGTAAAGGTAGTGAGGCTAGGCATAACAGTGATATAACATGAACCTTGTAATTAGGTGGTGATCCTTAGTGGGTTTGGTATATCAGAACATCTCTATTTTATGAACCTTGGACATATCCTAGGGAAGGTGAACCAAGAAAAATTTAACTTTATCATGTATCATTTCAATTATGTTAATACATTGAAATAGTGAAAGGAGAGAAGATTTCTCTGCTTAACGATGAAACAAGATCTAAAGGGAAATTTGTTTTAATATATTATACCCCAATTCCCCACTCTCTTAGGGAATTTAACCTAATTTGGCTAAAATTTATGATAACTTGTTGAAAACTTGGTAATTTTCATTAATTAAACATTGGGGACAAATATTAGTGATATGATTATGAATGTCTCATTTAAATTTTGTATTAAAATTTACATGTAATGGTTTATGTTTATTTTATTATGATATTCCTCATAATACCTTGTTCAATATGTATTTTAATTCCTCATGTTCTTATTGATATTTCTTATGAGTACATGATAAACATTTCTCTAGTTTATTCCCTCACTAAGCCTCAAGCTCACCCATTTCATTTTTTGTATGCCCCCAAGTTGTGAGTTGAAGGTAATATTAGTTATGATGGACCCATTATAAATAGTTTTAAGTGAATTATAATATTTTTTATGGTTTCTTGTATTATGTTCCTAATTTCCAAGAATCTATTCATTAAATGATCCAATGTTTTGTATATTGTAATAAAAATATTATGTAATAAAAAGGAAAGATTAAATAGTTCTTAGGAAAGTAAATTTTTAGTTATTTATGGGAATTATAAATATACACCATTATTATGAGCCATAGTTCAAATTTTAAATATCAGAAAACAAACATGTATTTTAGTGATGTATTAAGTGGTTTCAAAGATAGAAAACCCCTATCCAGATACAAAAAAGTGTATGTGGCTCTGGCATAAATGTTTCCTAGGGTAACACCTGAAAACCCTATATTGATATAGACTTGATTAGGAACTAGTTCATGAAAACATGACTTGCAGTACTCCTGTATTGAAAATACCAGGGGATATGTTTGGTTAATAAGAATGATTATATGAACCATTATTAAAGATATACAGAAAATATAATTGTTCTTAAATAATAAGAAATTTATTCATGGTGTTTTAAGATATAAAATTCCTTTATAAAAATAATATTATTAAAATAAATACGTTTCTCATAGTAGTTTTATTCATTTAGGGATTAAAGGGAAATAGGAGGAACTACATAGACGAGGTGTTTGTATATTTTACATTAAAGACCCTCCAGTGGAAGATGAAATGTAAAAATTAAAGAGAATTAGGAATCACTTATCTAAAGTTTTAAATAATAACATGAATCATGTTGATTGGCTAGATTGAGATCTAAGGGAAAAATTTCTCATTGTTTCCTTAATGATTCAATGACCACCCTCAGTTATTGGATCAATAGACCCATTAATTAAAGAAAAATTGTTATGATATATAGAGAATATTTTTCATGTACTCTATTGTTTAAAATATAAGATAGTCACCCTATAATTATACCATTTAGAAGTAGAAGCTGATTAGTGCTGGACACAAATTAAAAATACAAAGCTAAGAACTAAGATTGATGCTACAGAGTGGGAAGAGTTTAGATGAACATTTTTAAATAAATATTTCCCCCATTCTACATGAATGAAAAGGGATAAAGAATTTATAAAACTAATGAATAAGGAAAAGGATTTAGTGGGAAGATATGTGATGAAATTTACAATAGATTCTCATCACACATATAGATTTGTTATAGATCATATGGTAAAGGTTTATAGATTATCTAGTGGATTGATAACCCATCAAAAAAGGAACCAAGAAAATCATGAAAATGAAATATTTGGGGAGATAATGTGGAGTTATATGAATATTTAATTGCAGTTTGGAGAAACACATGTGTTTTATAGATGAATTGAAAAATGGGAGTTATGGATCTAAATGTAGGGTGAAACATTGATCACCAAAGATAAGGAAATAAAGTGAAACATACCACATAAAAAAATGCAGGAAGAAGAATTTGGGTAACTACTTTCTTGGGATTGGAAAATTAAACATGCATGGATGGGATGTCCATATTGCTCAGAACTATCATAGTGATGTGAATCAACATCTTCTCCACACAAACTATAGAGGGAAGATGGGGCATGGCCAACATGAATTTCAATTCTTCAAGCGTGTACATCTTTGGAACCCTTCCAATCACTGTAAAAATTAGAAGATAATGGATTAAATTCACTATCAACCTCATCATAGGCCATGGGAGTAAGATAATGAATTTTCTATCATGATAGTTGATGTAGAGCCTCCAAATTTTGTGGTGTTAGGTGCTGTTGATGTTCTCTCAATGCTAGAAATTACATTGTTTGATTATGGTTCTACAAATTCTGTTATTTCCTCCATGTTATAAAGGAATATAGAATCAATACCTATAACTCTACAAGTATTGTTATCAATCAGGACTCCTAGATGGATTATCCAAAAATAAACACTATATAGAAACTCAATTATTGACTTTTTCAAGAAGAATATCATCAGAAATATCATAGTCATTCCCATGTTGTAATTAGTCACTATACTATGGTTGGGATGGGTTCTAATTATAATTCTATGATAAAATATCGAAGAAAATAAATCTCAGTAGTCTAGACTCAAAAAGTATAGTCATTTTCAATAGAGAGATATCCCAACCCACGCTTTGTTTAGAAGAACCTCCCAAAACCTTCTTTATGAATGTGATCAGTGAAGATAAAGAATAAAATGGAAGTATAAGAATAGGAAATGTTCCATCATTCAAGAATACATTGAAATATTACCCAAGGAGTTTCCAGGACCTCCCCCAGAAAGAGATTTATAGTTCTCCATTGAACTTATACCTCGATCCGTGCCATTTTTAAAGATCCCATAAATAATTGAGACTATGGAGATAGAGGAATTAAATAAAAACATAAATATCTTTTAGATAAGGGGTTTATCCAACCAATTGTGTCTCATTGGGAAGAAACAATTTTATTTTTTAATAAGAAGGATGGATGAATACATATACAAATTTATTATAGAGTACCATAAAGGATCACAATGAGGAAGAAGTACCCTCTCCCAAGAATTGATGACTTATTTTACTAGATTCATGGAGTTTATTTATTCTCTAATAATGATATTCAATATTTTTATCGCCAATTGGGGTTGGAAATAGAATATATTACAAAGAATTACTTCTAAAATATTTATGGTAGTTATGAGTATTTTATTATGACCACAAGATTCACTAATCCTACTTCTATATTTATGGATTTGATTAATATATTCTGTAAATGCTACCATGATAAATTTTGGGTAATTTTTATTGATGATATTATTATTTTTTCAAAATGTGATGAGAAGAATGAGGATCATCTAAGGATTATATTGAAATATCTGAGGAAGGACAGGTATTTGGGAAATTTAGAAATTGTTAATTTTGGAAACAAAAAGTTGATTTCTTGGGGTACACTATTACCAATAAAGGAATCTCAATTGACCTTGTAATGAAAAAGGTTGAAAAGGAGATTCCTCATCTTACAACACCAATTGAGATTCTTAGCTTTGTTGGTTTAGTAGGATATTATAGGAGGTTTTTGAAAAAAAAATCATGACTTTAATATACACTAACCATGTTAACTCGAAAATGGGCTAATTTCATCTGGAGATTCGAGTCTGAATAATGTTTATAACAAGTAACACTTCTACAAATATGACCTTTATCAGTGCTATAAAATGGGATTAACATTGCTAAAAAAAGAACTGTTAATCGAGGAGAAGATAGGGGGTCCCTTTTATTAGTGCTCAGAAAAGCGCTGATAAAGGCTCCTTTTATCAGTGCTAAAAAAAGCACTAATAAAAGGGTTTTTTATTAGGGCTAAAAAAAGTGATGATCAAAAGGTATTTTATCAGTGCTTTTTTAGCATTGATAAAAACACCTTTTATCAGCTATTTTTTTGCACTGATAAAAGTCAAAAAAAAAAAGTTAAAAAGATTATATAATGCTGGGGGGGGTCTTTAAACAGAGATTGAACCCCCTCCCTTATCAGCACGAGGCGGACCCCCTCGTACTCTCCCGCATGCTTCCCTTGCCTGCACCATCCCCCACATTCCTGTGCGTCCCTCCTAGATACCACCTGAACTCGAACCGGCAACCTCCCCCCTTGCGCATCTACACCTTTACCACTAATCCGTTTCATTTTTTTCTCTATTTAATGATATATCTATTTATTTATTTATATATATATACAGTTATATTTATTTTTATATTAATATAGATTCGTATTAATAGAAATATATTTAGTTTCATTAATACATATATATTTTTTAATATATATATATATATATATATTTATTAGTATATTAATATATATATAGTTATATTTATTCGTATATTAATATTGATTCATATAAAAATAAATATATTTGGTTATATTAATACATATTTATTTATTCATATATTAATATATATATATTCTTATATTAATATATATTAATATTTATTTATATATGTATATATAGTTATATTTATTCGTACATTAATATAGATTCATATTCATATAAATATATTTATTTATATTAATAAATATATATTTATTCATATATTAGTATATATATATTAATTCATATATTAATTTATATTTATATTTATTTATATTTTTTTTAATTCTATTTTTTTATACATATATTTATTTGTATATTAATATATATTTGTAAGATTAGTTTTAAATACATTTATAAAATCTATTTTTTGTGTCTTTATAAATAAATAAATAAATAAATACATACATATATACAACACACAGACACACCTATATATTTACGATTAAATACATATATTCCTGTATTTGAAAATCCATAAAATGTTAAAACGAACATAACTTATAATCCATAAGTCCGTTTCAACTCCACAACTAGTCAAATCGAACAAAATGAAACAATCTTCGACATGATATGTGGTACAGGCCTAGAAGACTTCCATATCAGATGTTATAAGTGTTTGAATGTTAAAAAATTGGTGTATCCTGAAAAACTCAGTTTTATAGGTCATATGGGCCTTTTTGGTCCTTCAAAAATGTGAAAAAGTCCCCTTTGATAATTAGCGTGTAGAACTCATCACAAGATTCGATTTGATATGCTGTAGAGCTAAAACGGACACCCAGATCAAAATTTATGGCCATTTGATGTTTGAGTTACATTTTCAACTTATTTTAGATCTTCTATTGATTTTTTCTGTGTCTTCAAATAGTTATTAAATGATTATTAATGAATGATAATTATCAAATTATTAATTAATAATTTTTTTTAAAAATATTTTAAATCCATTTCCAATGAATTTATTATATATTAAATGTAATAGTCTATTTATAATTATCTAAAATATATTTAAAAAATATATATTATATTTATATCAATATAAAAATACTTATATTACAATATATTATTTTTATGATTTTTTTGAAATAAAAAATTTATTAGTGCTACGAAAAAGTGCTGATAAAGCCACCTCTTTATCAGCGCTATTAAAAAAAGCGATGATAAAGGGGTCCCCATTAACAGCACTAAAAAAAGTGATGATAAAGGGGGGGGGGAGCTTTATCAACACTAAAAAAAGTGAAGATAAAGGGAACATTTAAAAGTGCTAAAAATTCCCTGATAAAAGTTCCCTTATTAGTGTTTTTTTAGCGCTGATAAAGACACCCCTTTATCAGTGCTTTTTTAGTGCTGTTAAAGGGCGGCGCTGCGGAAACCTAGTTCTTTTGTAGTGTGAGGAAGATATTTATTACTTAACCTATATTAATTATACCCACTTTTGTAGTAGGATTAATTAATTTTTTTGATGCATATAGGAATGATATTTGGTTCTTCCTAAAGGAAAAAGTTATGGTTATTGCTTATGCATCTCGATAGTTAAATCCTAATAAGGATAATTATCATATGCATGACCAAAATCTATCTAGGATTATTTTTCTTTAAAAATATTGTGGAACTTTATTTTTGGGGAGATATTTTACTTATAAACATACAAAAAATGATTAAATTATATATTCATACAAAATGAATTCAACACGAGACAATGGGGAAATTTGGAACTTATTAATTTCAATGACAGTTCAATTCATTATCACCTTGAAAGAGAAAACAAAGTCATTGATGCATTAAGTAGGAAATACCCTGTTGTGATGGAAATGATGAGGATTCAAGGATATCCATTGATCAAGGACCTAGTAAGGTCATACATGTGAATCATGAGGGAAGGGATATCATCAATCCTAACCCAAATGATTTATAAACCATCATTACTAGAGAAGATCAAGAAATATCAAAGATAAGGTCTGTTGTTACAAATGAAGATAGAGTTTTTGAAAAATGGGAATATTCCAACATTTAATATTCACAAAGAAGGTGTAAAAAAATTTGTTAGAAGGTTATGTGTTCCATTTATTCCAGAGATAAATAATGATCTAGTTGGTGAATCTCAAAGCTCAACATTTTCATACAATCCTGGAATCACTAAAATGTATAGGAACCATCGTGATCATAATTGGTGGGATAATATGAGAATAAATATTCTTAACTACACTGCATGGTGTTTGGTATGTCTACAAGTGATTATGTGACAACTTCTTAATGGTGTATTCCAACAACTACCCATACCCAAATCGAAGTGGGACAATATCACTATGAAATGTTTCACTGGTCTCCCAATAACATCCAAAGGAAGCAATTCGATATATGTTATAGTGGATTGAATCACTAATATTAACAATTTTATCACTATTATAGATGAATTTACACTTAAACAACATTCCATGTTACACATAATGGAAGTGGTGAGGCTACATGTAAAGAAACTTTATGTCATTTCTAATCAAGATCTAAGGATCACATATAAATTCTAAATATGTATCCAACATACACTGAATTCAAAAATGATTATCAATTTTTCCTATTACTCCCAAACTGACTTCCAATCTGAAAGGACTATTGAGAAAACAGAGGACATACTGGGAACTTTTTATCATAATTAAATAGTGGATGGGATCAACAACTTCAACTAATTGAGTTATCACACACAAATGGATACTAATTTATTATTCAAGGGATACAAAATGAATCTCTATATAAGAAGCAATGTATAACTCCAATATGTTGGGATGTAGTTGGTGTGAAAAATATTCTTGGGCCTAATCTTGTGTAAGAGATGACAATAAAGGCTTATGACATCCAACAACACATAAAAGCGTCTCAGAGTATATATAAGATCTTTTCTATCAATTGTCGAAGGGACTTCAAGTATGATGTTGGTGATAAAGTTTTCCTATGAATATCACCATGGAAGAGAGTTATGCTATCTAGAAATAAATGGAAGCTTATACTGAGGTACATTAGACCCGATATAATCCTTGATCACATTTGAGTAGTGGCCTACTTGCGAGCACTTCCACTATATCTATCTCTTGTTCATGAGGTTATTTCTATATCTCTTTGGAAGATGTACATACCCAAATCTTCACAAGTACTCAATATGAAGGTGATAAAACTAGAACATGACCACTCTTATGAGGAGAAGCCCGTTTAGATATTATGCAACATATAGAATGTTCTTTTCAACAAGAATACCCACCTTGTCTCACTGTTGTCGAGTAACCTTTTTTTTGAATAGGTGACATGAGAATCTAAGGAAAAATGAAGCAGATATACCGTCACCTTCTCTCAACTAAGAGAATGATTTGATATTTTGTAGATGAAATTTCATAATGGGGGTAGAATGTAATGACCCAGTGTATTTCAAATGATATTTTATTCCATATTAAATGTGTTTTATATAATTTTACACATATAAAAACCATATCTATTTAATAATGGTCGATAAATTAGTCACTAAAATGGGAAAATTTGGATGACTCCAATATTTTAAAAACATCACCCCAATAGTACAAAAATAATACAAAATATTAGTAAACTAATCAACATCTTATCAGATGGAAGTATATAACATTTCAGGGAATTTTAGTGAATTTTGAATAAAATAATTATGTGGTATTTATAAATTATAAAAGGAAATGTGATAATTGGTATTCTAACGTTTTATTACCATTGATAAAATAGAACTATGGGTCAATTTCACTATTGAAACATTTAAACATTGGAAACAAACACATTAGTAATAATTTTGACATTATAATTAGTGTTTATAAGTTGTAATGAAAAATGTTAATTAATGAAGAAAGAAGATTCGATGACCTCAACAAGTAGTTTATTTCCATATGATGACCATTTTTTAGAACATGGGAGGAAGGTAGCATCGCTTGGGCTCACCCTTGAACAAGCCCAAGACAATCTTGAACAAGTAAAGATTGAAATATATCTCCTTTTTTAGTGTTGGGAACACATTAGTTTATTAAGTTGAATTTGTTGTCTATGATGTCAATCAGTTTTTTGTCATGGTCAATATGGAGAAGGATACCCCTAATTCCATATTGATTGATAATGGAAAATTATATGATTGATTCACTGATATTATGTTCAAAGAACTTTTTTCAAAGGTGACACAATGTTTACAACATTGAAGTATCATACATTGAGGATGATTGGATATTCTAAGTGTGATCATTTAAAAAGTAAAATAATTATATGATTTTCATGAAGTGGAGAAGACGAGAGAATGAATAGAAGGAGAATGGCGTCCAGGCACAAACATTGATTTACTTGGTGTCTATTAATTTCATTTAATGTTAAAATTTATGTTAAAACTATTTTTTGTGGCCTTACATAAAAAAATGGTCCAACCCTCAAGCTTGAAATCCAGCCTCAAACATTGTTTTAGGAGTCAACTGCGCCCATTATGAGGCCATACAGGCCAGCTCGTAAGCGGTAGAGAGTGGGCTTAGAGCAAGCTAACATTTTTTTGGGATGAAGTATATAGAGGTTCGACGAAGAGTACACCTGTAGGTAACATAGTATGGGGTGGTACCGTGGATGGGCAAGGAGTAATCAGAGATCTAGGTGGAGCTTGTTGATACGTATAACATGCCTCAGCCACATGTTGGATTTGATGTGGGACAAAAGTTTTTAATAGCCGAACTAATCTCAAACATCCATTGCATCCTGTATCTCACTCTATCATCTGATCAGCGCAACATCATATCATCTAATACTGGTTGACCATCCATCCCATACCACGAGTGTTTTAACTAGATCCATCTGATGCTCCTATAGCCGTGTCATCATTTTCCCCCCACTGCATGACACCACCACTGGTATTATCCAAATAAGAAGACCATAACCATGTCTAAGCCACCATGATCGATCACTTTCCATCAATGGAGTATCATGGGATTGAACCATGACCATGCATGCAACTAACGTCTTGCATACATTCGAGGAGTGTGATGAACTCAGTTTGGCCGAAGGAAAATGGAGTTTCCAAGGCCACGTGGATTCTAGCGATGATTCCAAACTAGATACATGTGATATTTATCACATGAACAAGATTTTCTCAATGTAACTGAGAATGTCACTTTTGTTAAAAGGAAACACCCGCAACTCTCAGCATATCTTCACATGCGGTTTGAAATTCATTAAAATGATGGAGACATCGGTCATTCAATATTATGATCTTCATGGAATATCTCACACAATTTGAACATGGAAAATGATCCCATCCATGCCTATAAAAGGATAATACCTCAAGCTAAGAGAGGTTTCCACTCCCATATACTTGAGAGCTACTATTTTGAAATACACAGTGTCTCCAAGAACTCATTTTTTGGAGAGCAAGTGATGAACCATGCACCAATTTTGGTTCATGAAGATAGGAGCCACAAATTGTTCTAGGTTTGTGAGGATTGATCCGCGAACCATTTGGTTTGTGAAGGAGGTCCATACTCTCTATGTGTAGGAGAACCATGCATTCCTTAATGAGGAGAATCTGCGAACCACTTTGGTTATATAGAGAAGAATTGCACATCTGTGCAAAGAAGAATGATGAATTCTCTATTAATAGAAGAAGAACACAAACAACAATCCAAACACTTTATATTTTTTGTAAAGAATACCCGAAAAGGAAATGGGTTGAATGATCTAATTTTACTGTTGAAGAACATTCATGAATAAACACATAAATAATATAATAAATTTAATGAAACCCAAGGTTATGTGTGCATGAAAAGGAACGAATAAACATGTGTGCGTGAAAAGAAGATGCAACTAAATGTGAAAGAACAAAGATTGATAGTGGATACACCCATTCAGGTTTGAACAAGAACACAAGAAAAAAACATACAGAACTGAAGTTGAAATTTTGATTGTTAAGATAGAAAGAAGAAGGTAGGATTATTGAAGAGGTTATGCATTATTCCACACATACATAAAAAGGTGAAACTCATTCATGTGAAAATTAACTATATCAAGAATAAGTGAAATAAATGGTTACATTTATATAAATGATACATGCATGATATTAGGAATATATGAGAATAATAAGAGAAAGAAGTTGATTCTGATGTTTCCATGTATGGTGATTCCCGTTTTTTGAAAAATCACATAGGTGTATGTGATTCTTTATAATGAAGAAGAATGAGTTTTAGGGCATTCAGTTTTTTCACTAAATAAGAAGAATGAAGAAGAAGATGTGTGAAATTGGTCTTTCACTAAATAAGATAGAAGAAGATGTTGGTTACTTGAATTCTTCTAATAAAGTAATATGTAGAAGAGGAAGAGGAAGAACAAAGCAGCATCATGACATCCAACAGGGGTCAAAATATTAAAGAATCTATTAGTATCAAAACCCCTTTTAAAGAATGAATAAAATTATCCACACTGGAAGTATAAAGAAACCACTAAAGGCTGCTAGTTGGAAAAGGTTATCCCTAGTTCAAGAATATAGTATTGTCCCCCCCCAAATTTAGAAACTCACATTGGAAAAAGGTTTGTTTCCCTATCCAGACCACTGTATCAGTTATCACATTATAGTGGAGAATCCATGAATTGGCCATTCCCAAGCATGGAAAGGATGTAGAAGCTCTTATTGAGAAGTGAACCTTGTAAAAGTATTATGTGCATATTTTTAATTATTTATATTATTTCATGCAATAGGGATTAGATAATAAGAGAATCAAAATCCTAACAAGTCAAGAGGTACATGGATAAAAATTTGGAATTTGTTTAAGAAGTCCCCAACACTGATTCATCCCCCTCTCATTGTTGGGAATATCCTAAACTATTGCTCTTAGTTAGAAGTCTGTGTGAGTGAAAATTACCACTTTTTCCATGTTAACTGAGTCACCCCATGAATTTATCATCATCACACACTTTACCATAAGGTTATACGCAAGTGTTATAAGAAGTTATGTGTCCCAGTCTTAGTTACTTAATTTTTAATTCCTTTCTATAAGTAAATTTTCATTCAAACAAATCCTTTTAAATAATATTTTTTTCTTAATAAAATATAGGTCTCTTTGATACAAAATATAATTAATTTATTTTTCATAAATAAATCATACTTTTCAGATAAGTTATAAATTTTTATAATAAATTGAGGTATTTTGAATAATATATATTTTAATGAAATCGTATTTTAAAGACGCTCTAATTTTTATATAAATGATAACACAATTTAATTATGTCTGAGGAAATTCCGAATTCTTAGAAATTTAACTATACAGTACATCCTACTATTTTTTTAGTAAATAAGGTTGTTTTTTTAAAAGTTAAAATTATCATATTTCTAGAATTATTGTAATAAAATAAAATTTATATGTGAAATGGAAAACTCTAAATCATATTTGGGTGATTTTTTTTATAATTTTATAAAAGACAATAAGATTCTATGAATAGTAAAAATACATTTGTATTTTGTTTTTTTAATGACTTTATAATTACTAAATAATGATGTAAAAATTAATTAAGAAAAATAAAAGAACTAAAATATATTATTTTATTCATATACTATATTTTAGTGGATTTTAAACAATTCAAAAACATATAAATGTCTTTATAAAGTATATAATATAAAAATTTACTTAAAAAAACACTTTGTGGAAAATTTAATTTTCCTAGAAAAAATAAGTAATTGAAATTTATTATCAATTATTATGAGTAAAAATAACCTAATATATGACCCAAATGTTCAAAAAAATGGTATAAACAATTATTAAGACAATGGTTTTTTTGTTTCCACATCCTAGGTTTCCAAGACCTATATTTGGAAGTTATTAAACAAATCCTCCACTTTTCTATAAATACACACCCATTTCTCTATGTTCATTAAATACCAATCCATAATCCTTGATGTTATGTTATTATTTTCTCCCATTGTGTCCCCAAAATATTATTTAATCTCTTAAGGATTTAGACCTCATTATTTCTGAGTAACTCTTTATCGTAAGAGAAATCTATACATCTCTTTCCATTAAAGTTCCCTTTTTATGTGGTATGTCTTCTAATTGTATGAATAACTTATTTTTTTTATAGTCTGTATCATCAAATTTTTATAATATTAGTATTTTATCAATTAAGAACCTTCTTTATCCATCATGTTACCCTTTAATTAAACCATGTTTACCCATCAAGCTAACTAATTTACTTCTCAAATTTCTCTCTTTTACAAGATAAATTCTCATTTTTCTTTTTTTAATACCCAATAATTTTTTTTGTTTTAATTAGTTATTTAAATGGACATAAAAATGAATTATTTATTAAGTAATATATATATATATATATTAAACTCACATTTATTTTCATAGTTTGAAAATGAAATAATGAGTATGTCTTAAAGCACTTTTGTATGCCATGATTTTGATAAGAAATCCATTATTTATTCTCCAAAGAGTTATAAATGAAATGAATTATTATTATATATGTGCATAAAATTAATTAATAAATATTATTACTTCCTCCTAATATAAATCCAATGCATTGGGTAAATAATTTATTCTCTTGATATTACATGTTTTATGATAACTTGGTGAATAACCTTGGTAATTTTTATTTATCATAGCTTGGTGACAAACCTTGGTGATGTTATTATGAATGTCTAATTTAAGTGTTGTACCCAAATTTCCCCCATTCGACTTGAATGAAAATGGAGAATTAATTTCTATAAATGATGTATAAGGAAATTGATTTAGTGGGAAGCTATGTGATGGCCATTACAATACATTCTCATTACACATCTAGATTTTTTGTGGATCCTATAGTAAAGGTTAATTTATTATCTTGGGGATTGATTCCCCATCTCTAGAGGAGTTTAGAAAATCATGACTATGAAATATATGAGGATATTGTGTGGATTTCACTGAATATTGAATTGGATTTTGGATAATCACATGATTTTTACAGGTAAAATGAAAAATGAGAGTAGATGAGCGGTCAATTACGTTTGTTTTTCATTGAATATTGATCACCTCGCAAGTAGAATTGCAATAGGAAAACCCAAGTCTTGTCTTTCTCATTACTTGTGTCATCCTATTGCAACACTACTTGCAAGATGATCAACCATGTAAAGACAATTATAGAGTTTAAAATGGACAAGGTTGACCAAAACTTTTTATTAGGCATGACCTGAAAATTGGTAACCCTTTAAGATTTGAACATGTTAAGAATAAAGAAAAATCTGTAGAAAATATTTAGATTTGTAATAATTAGTAATGATTACTCATAAAATTAATCAAAAATAAAATAAATTCAAGTACATGGTTATAAATTGGCACAATTTTCAGCGGATTGACGACTACCTTTTGTTCAATGTCTCATATCTTTGCTACTTTATCCCACTGAAATCAGTATGAAAAATGTGCTCTAACGTATGTAAGAGCAAGTTTTTCATATTGATTTCAGTCGGGAGAAAGTTAAAAAGAGATGAGCCATCAGACAAATCAGAATAATTAGTAATATAATCTTCACAACGATGATTACAAAATTTAATTTCATTATTCAAGCATATTTCATTTTTCCATGTATTGCTAAGTATTGCTAAATTAATAATAATTAGTGGGGATGATTACAAACTAACTATGTTGCCTATAATTATTGGTAATTACTAATAAATAACTGTAATTATATATCTTCTTTTTTTAGGATATTGTTTCTTATATCAAATTATTTAAAAATAGTAATGGTTTTAAATTTTGTAGAAACATATACATGAATATGGAACAAGGAAATCGACATCAATCATTATTAGATGACCGTGCTTGGATAAATCAGCGCATAAATCCAAATAGTTCTAGTTTAAATCCAGTATATGTTGATGGTGTTGAAGCTTTCTTATCATTTGCATCATCAAACCCAGAATTTGTTTTAGAAGGGACAATTAAGTGTCCTTGTAAAAAATGTGCTCTGAGAACGTTTGATACATTTGACATCGTTGGGAAACATCTCTTGCAGTATGGTTTTCAATCAGATTATATTTTTTGGTATCAACACGGTAAATGTAGTTCCAGAGAAGATACTAATAATTTGATTTCAGATCCATCACGGTTTCAGAATTTAGTACATGATGTTGTAGGGTCATCCGTTCAACAAACAGAAATTGAGGATGATGTTGATTTACCTCCCGAGTTGGCACCATCTGAATTTGCTGAGTTGTTTAGGTCTGCTGAGGATGCATTATATTCTAGTAGCAAGATAAGAAAATTAGAAGCAGTTGAAAAATTTCTGGCTATTAAATCAGATAATGGAATGTCAAATAACTGTTTTGATCAGATATTTTCTTTGTTTAAAGCACTGTTACCTAAAGGAAATGTGCTGCCTGCTAATTATTATGAGATCAAAAGACTCGTTCGTAATCTAGGCCTTAGTTATCAGAAGATCCATGCATGTTCAAACGATTTCATCTTATATTCTGGTGAAAATTAGTCATTGGATAGTTGTCCCACATGTGGAAAATCGAGGTATAAAGAAGATCAATCAGGGAAGTCTGGATTGATTCCTGTAAAATAGTTGAGATATTTCCCTCTTTCACCTAGGTTGCAGCGTTTATTTATGTGTTAGAACACAGCGACAATGATGTCATGGCACAAAACCAATATTTCAAATGGTAAAATCTTGATTCATCCATCTGATGGTGATTTATAGAAACATTTTGATCAAGTGCATCCGTCTTTTGCTTTAGAATCCCATAATGTGTGATTGGGTCTTTCTACTGACGGTTTTTGTACATTTGGATCTTTTGGTAGTCAGTATTCCTGTTGGCCTGTATTTATAACTTCGTACAATTTTCCTCCATGGATGTTGTTGAAAGAGCCTTATATCTTTTTGAAATTATTAATTCTAGGACATCCGAAAAAGAATATTGATGTTTATTTGAAACCACTGATTGATGAGTTATATTTATTGTGGAGTCATGGTGTTGGTACATATGATGATGCTGCGAAACAGAATTTTGTAATGAAAGCTACTTTGATGTGGACAATTAGTGACTTACCGGCATATGGTATGTTATCTGGCTGGAGTACACAAGGTCCAAAATCATGTCCTTACTGTATGGGAGACAACAAATCATTTATGCTCGTGAATGGAAAAAACCTTTCTATTTTGACTGTCATCGTAGATTTCTTCCAATCGATCATCCTTTTTAGAGGAATGAATCTCATTTCAGAAAAGGCATAATTGAAAGAGATGAACCTCCAAAAATGATCTCAGGTACAGAGTTACAATCAGTTGTATTTTCATTACCTTCTATCACTTTTGGACCGACAATAAACCAACAGAAAATTCATGGTTTTGGGAAAGAACACAATTGGACAAAATGGAGCATTTTTTGGAATCTGCCATATTGGTCTTATTTATTGGTCCGAAACATGTTGGATGTCATGCATATTGAGAAGAACTATTTTGAAAATTTATTTCATACAGTTTTAGATACACCGGGTAAATCCAAAGATAATGTAAAGGCACGATTAGATCTTGCCCAAATTTGCAGGTGACCAGAACTTGAATTGTTTGAAAATGTCAGATCACCGAGATTAACGAAGCCAAATGCAGCTTATACACTAAAAAAAGTGACCCGCTTATTATTTTGTCAGTGGATTACAGATTTGAGACTTCCAGATGGCTATGCTTCCAACTTGGGAAGATGTGTTAAAAATGGTCATATTACCGGATTAAAAAGTCATAAATTTCGTGTTATAATGGAAAGAATTATGCCTATTTGATTATGAGGTTTGTTGAATTCTAAGATTTGGGATTCGATAACAGATATATCATATTTTTTCCGAGACATGTGTGCAGTGACAACAGACTACGATACACTAAGAAAACTGGAAGAAGCTATTGCTGTAATTATATGCAAATTGGAAAAAATCTTTCCGCCAGCTTTCTTTGACTCGATGGAACATTTGATATTACATTTGAAACATGAAGCAAAATGTGGAGGTCCAGTTCAGTTTTGATGGATGTACCCATTTGAGAGATGCATGCAGAAATTGAAGAAAAAAGTCTGTAACAAAGCATCAGTTGAAGGTTCAATTGCTGAAGCTTATTTGCAAGAAGAAATTGCTTTATTAGGCTCTCATTAGTTTTAATCTGAATATCCCTCAAAATTTAACCACATGGCCCGGAATGAGGGGAATGTTGATGATGATATGAACAATCAATTATCAGTTTTCAATCAGCCCGAAGTTGGATTTGGTGGAGTTCATGATAGATGGATTTCAGATGATGAACATCATAGAGCTCATACATATGTTCTACTCAACTATGAAGAAATGTCACCAATTGTACAGTGAGTGCTCTTATCCCTTATTCTATATATTCTGTTATAGTATTAATCATATTGTATTTGTAGGTTATATGATGATCATATCAAGAAACAATTTCCACAAATTACAGCAGCTGGCTTAGAAGAACGTTGGCAAAAAAAATTTGCCTACTGGTTTCAAAAACTGGTAACATACATTCTTTTTTGGTTTTAAATATAAAATCAATTTATTATTTGTAATAGTGATAAATGTTTTACAAATTTTCAGGTATCTGTACATGTCGATAAGATTGATAGTCGATTGCATATTTTGAGTGGCCCACCATCCAAAATGGTTAAATCTTATAATGCATATGTGGTGAAAGGTTATCGCTTTCATACACGTGCATATGGGGAATCAAAGAAAACAATGAATAATGGTGTTTTTTGAAGGGATTACATCATAGAGATATTGAAGTTGACTTTTACGGCATGCTTGAAGAAATTATTGAACTGTGTTATTTGGGACAGAATTATGTAACAATGTCTAAATGTCGATGGCTGGATACTGAGAGAGGCTTGCGTATTCATTGGACTCATGGAATTGTTGATATTAAACATAAAAGTATTCTTGTATTAAATGAACCATTTTTATTGGCTCATCAGGCACATCAAATTTATTATTCAAAATACTGTGCTACTACAAAAGAGTTAGATGATTGGTGGAGTATAATAAAAGTTAAATCTCGAGAAAATCAGTTTACTCAAACTGAATGTGGTTCCACTGAAGTGTAAGGAAATGAAAATTTTCAGGACACTCCTCAAAAAACATCTTTTTCATAAAGAGACATGAATATTGAAGATGACACCCCACAGTTAAGGGTCAATGGTGACGATGTTGTCAATGATGTTACAACTGAATTTGAAATGACAAGAGATGATGACAGTGAAACTAATATGGAAATTGATGATGTTGATGAGGAAGATGAATACATTGACATTGAAAACTATAAATATGATGATGAAGATGAACATTGACATAGTAAAATGCTGGTTTAAATCATAACAAATATATATCTATACATAATAGTTATTTTCAACTGTTTGATAATAACAATTATTTCATGTTTCAGATGGACTCAGAAACGTTTCGTCAGTTGCTGGAGGCTGATCTACCTATGGATGATGAGGTTCTTGAGTCATCTGACCCTCAGGCTATTGGCACTATAGGGAGCACTCGGAGGGGGCGTGGTCTTGCCAGACTGATGATTCCAGATCCTATCCCGGAGCGACGTCCACCTCTTGGATTCGATGCGCACACATGGTAGTATGGTAACCTGTGTATTTTAGTTATCTTTAATTATAATTTATTAATATTCTAATTGTTTGATTATTTTTTCTTTTTCCACAGTTTTACGTATATAGCTATTGGACAGGGGAGCGCTATCTTTCACAATTATTTTTCTCAGCCCTGGCTCACATGGGATCCGATTCCCGCTGATGTGCAGGCTGCCATGTTCGATCATTGGCTAGTACGTAATTAAATATTATTTATTTTGAAATTAAATTCAATAATAACTTTATATTAGGGTTTATGGTATCCCATCGACGAGAGCATGTGTGCCACTATCCACGCGGAATGGGTGGTGTCTATGCGAGACCGTTTCTGTCAGTTTTTGCATAATTTGAGAAAGACGACTGTGAAGAAAGCTGGAGTGAGAGAATTTGATGAGTACTATAGAGAACACCTACCAGAGTACATTTCATCTCACGTTTGGGATGGATTATTACACATTGGTTGGGTGGTGGGTTTCAGAGGAGATCTGTATTGGGTCGACAGAATCGGGGGAGACAAAAGGTAACACATCGAGCTGGTAGTCGTACATTCAGTGCGCATAGAGAGCATCTGGTAAGTACTTTTTTTAATATTTTATAAAAATTTAAATATAAACAGTTTATTTTATATTCATATAGGACGCCGAGCAGCCCAGTATTTCGGTGTACGGCGTTTATCAGAGGATGTACACTGACCCGGCTACTAGATAGATTAGAGGTGACTGCCAGCGTCAGATTGTGGTCAGTATTATTTTCTTTTCAGTTTGAAAATTAAATGCATATAATCTTTTCATTATTTTAATTTCTAATTGAAACTTAAGGAGTCATATGAGGCTGCGACCTCTCAGACATAGGCTGAGAGTCAAGACGAGACGGGTGATCAGACTAGTGCCCACCATTTTGATGAGACGACATGGATGCAGGCGACCCAATATGGCTTCGAAAAGGGCCGAGTAGTTGGTATCGGCTCTTATTTGACTCCTACAACTTATTATGGTACTGCTGTGATGTCGGCGTCCAGCTCGAGAGGAGCTCGTGGAGAGACATCATCTTTTGCCTCACAGTATCAGGAGCAGCTCTGTGCTCAGAGTCAGCTTATAGAGGATTTGCGTCGGGGGGCAGGATCAGATGCATCAGCAACATGATGAGGAGATGCATCGATGGCAGGAGCAGATGCGTCAGTAGTAGGATGAGGAGAGACGTCGATATAAGAAGCAACATCAGGAGTATTTGGTGTATATGTGTCATCTGACTCATAGTTTAGGGATGGAGTTTCCTCCACCACCTCCTCCAGGTCCTCCAGGTCCTTCAGATTATCCACCCCCAATGATTTTTTTATATGTAATAAACATTTGAGTTCGTAGTTTATTGTCATATTAACTGTTTACAATTCCTCTTTCATATTGGTACGAATATTACGTGATTTAATTTGTTTTTATTTTTTTAATATATTATTACTTATTAGTGTTATTATTACTGTCTGCTTATTTTAGTAATATTACTTTTAATATTTTATATTTATTGTTAATATTGAGAAGTTTATAATTTTATAATTTTATTAATATTAATAATATTAATAATATTTTTTCATAAATATGTATGTTTATTTTAATAATAATATTATTATATTAACTTTTTATATTAATAATATTAGTATTATTATTACTATTTTTTGAAATTAATATTTCATAATATATAATATTATATTATTTATATTCATATTATTATTATTTTATGATATTAATATTTTATAATTATATTATATATATATATTTTATTATTAATATTAAAATAATATAATTTATTTATATTATTAATATTAATATTATTATTATATACATAGTTTAATAATAATAATAATATATTAATTTTTTATATTATTAATATTAGTATTATTATATTATATTATATTATTTATATTCATATTATTATTTTTTTATATTAATATTTCATAATTATATTTTTTTATTTTTTTATTTATATTATAATAATATATATTTTTTTATATTTTTAATAATATTATTATTTTTATATAATATTATACGATTTGTATTAATTATTTTATTTTTTTTATTTTTGTTAATATTTGCGACGGGTACATTTGCGATGGGAATTCCCGTCGTAAATGTTTTTTACAGTACCATTTGCGACGGGATGAATACCCATCGAAAAAACCTTTCTGCGACAGTCCATCGCAAATACCTTCGTCGCATGTAATTTTTTAATTTTCACATTTTCGACGGGATTCTGACCCGTCACAACTAATATATCTGCGACGGCCCGTCGCAAATACCTTTTTTATATATAAATGAAAACTTATTTGCGACGGGGGACAAATACCGTCGAAAATAATTTTTTTGTGACTGGACCGCCGCAAAAACACCTATTTCCGATGCTGTTTTCAGCAACGGGCGATTTGCGACGGAGCCCCGTCGTAAAAGACTATTTGTGACGGGATCCCGTCGCAAATCGCCCGTCCCAAATATTCAGTTTTCCTGTAGTGACTGTAAAAATCAGAAGATAATGGATGGAAATCACAATCAACCCCATCATAGGCCATGTGAGTAAGATCGTGAATTTTATATCAAGAAGATTTATGTAGAGCCTCCAAATTTTATGGGGCCAGGTACTATGGATTTTCTATCAATGCTAGAAATTACATTGTCTGATTATCATTCTAGATATTCCATTATTTCTTCCATGTTTTAAAGGAATATAGAATCAATACCTGAGACTCTATAAAAAGTGTTATCAATCAATACTTCTAGAGGGATTATCCAAGAATCAACACTAAATAGAAACACTAGTATTGACTTTTTCAAGAGAAATTTCATCACAAATCTAGTAGTCATTACCATGTTGGAATTAGACACTATAAAATGATTGAAATGAGACCTAATTATAAGTCAATGATAAAATAAAAATGAAAATAAATCTCTATGTTCTTGAGTCATCAAAATATAGTTATTTTCAATAGTGATATATCCTAACCAGAGCCCTGTTAGAATAACCTCCCACAACCTTCTTTATGGAGATGATTAGTATATGTGAAGAATAAAATTGAAGTATAAGAATAGGAAATGTTCCATCATTCAAGAATAAATTGAAATATTTCTCTAGGAGTTACTTAGACCTCCCTCATAAAGAGAGGTAGAGTTCTCCATTGAACTCATTCCTCGGTCCATGTTAGTATCAAAGAACCCCTATAGAATGGAAAGTGTGGATCTAGAGGAATTAAAGAAAACCATATATATCATTTAGAGAAGGGGTTTATCCAACCAATTGTGTATCCTTGGGAAGAAATTTCATTCTTTGGGAAGAATAAGGATGGATCAATACAACTATGCATTTATTATAGATAACCTTAAAGGGTCACAATGAAGAACAAGTACCCTCTCCTAAAAATTGATGACTTATTTGACTAGATTCATGGAACTCATTAATTCAGTAAGAATGATCTCAAATCTTTTTATCATCAATTGAGGGTTAATAAAGGTGATATTACAAAGAATTAATTATTATAAATATATGGTAATTATGAGTTTTTTATTATGACCATCTGATTCACTAATCCTCCTTCTATATTTATGGATTTTAATAATATATTCGTTAAATACTACCTTGATAATTTTTTGTAGTTTTTATTGATGATATTATGATTTATTAAAAAAGTGGCGAGAAAAATTAGGACCATCTAAGGGTTATATTGAAATATTTTAGGAAGTATAAGTATTTGGGAAATTTAAAAATTGTTAATTTTGGAAACAACATGTTGATTTCTCAGGGAATACTATTAATAATGAAGGAATATCAATTGAACCTACAAAGAAAAAGGTTGTAGAGGATATTCCTCATATTACAACAGAAATTGTGATTCTTAGTTTTGTTGCTTTAGTAGGATATTATAAGAGGCTTTGGAAAAAAATTCATGAATTTGAAATACAATAACAATGTTAACTTTAGAAGTGGCTAAGTTCATCTAGAGAGTAGAGTTTAAAGAATTTTTACAACAACATAAGAAGAGATTTGTAACTAAACCTATGTTAAATCTACCCACATTTTTAGGAGGATTCATCATTTTTTTCGATGAATATATGAATTTTATTTAGTCCTTCCTCAAGGAAAATTATTAGGTTATTGGTTATTCATCTCGATAGTTAAGTCCTAATGAGAATAATTATCATATTCATGACCTAAAGAATCAAGGAATATTTTTTCACTAAAAATATGATGGAACTATATTTTTGGGGAGAAATGTTATATATAAACATACCAAGAATGTTTGAAGTATATATTATTATAAAATAAATTCAACTTGAGACAAAGGAGAATGTTGGAACTTATTAATTTCTATGATAGTTCAATTCATTATCACCTAGAAAGCGAAAAAAATTAATTTATTCATTAATTAAGAAATACACTATTGTTCTAGAAATTGTGAGAATTCAAGGATATACATTGATCAAGGACCTATTGAGGTTATACATGGGAATCACAGGGGATGTGATATCATAAATACTATCCGAAATGATTTATAAACCATTATTATTAGTGAAGATCATGAAATCTTAAATATAAGGTCCATTGTTACAAATTATGATAGAGTAGGTTAAAAAATAAGAATTTTACTACACTCAATATTGACCAAGAAGGTGTAAAAAAACTTGATATAAGGATACATGTTCCATTTATTATCACTACTGGAAATCCCATTTTTACCAACGCTTATATCCCAACGGTTTTGATAAACCGTTGGGAATGGTTATGTATACCAACAGTTTTAAGAAAACCGTTGGCATAAAGGCTTTTATGAAGAGTTTTACCAACGGTTGTATAAACCGTTGGTATAGGGCTCCATTAAGAAGAGTTTTACCAACGGTTTATACAACCGTTGGTATAGGGCTCCATTAAGAGACTTTTACCAACGGTTATACACTAACCGTTGGTATATGTTGGAATCTATACCAACGGTTTGTGTAAACCGTTGGTATAGGCCTTAGGTAAACATACATTCCCAACGGTTTTTAAAAACCGTTGGGAATATTTTCCCCTAAATCCAGTAGCCCCTTCGCTCGATTTCAGTCGCCCCTTAGCTCGATTTCAGTCCCCCTCCGCTCGACTACAGCCCTAAATTGAAGGTCTCCCGACGCACTCTCGTTACCCAGTCTCCGAAACTCCATCCATCCTCTTCAATCAAACAATTTTTATGTTCTACACTTCAAATCTGTAAGTTCTAATGTTCTTCATCTATTTTTTTATTTTCTATTTTGATTTGACCTAAACGTCTCGGATCTCTCTATACAAGTACTCAGAAACTTGTTCTACTCATAGATCCATATTAAATCAAACAATTTTGTAGTTCTACACTCTAAATATGTAAGTACTACCTTAGTTTTAATGTTTTCCATCTATTATTTTTGTTTTCTGTTTTAATTTGGTATAAACTAGGTTGTGTTGTTTATGGCATGGGAAGGTTAGTGATATTGAGGATGAATTGGATGTTGTTTGGGTGATGGATTGGAATTGTGATATTTTTTGCATTAAGTTTACATAATTTTCAATGTATTATTTAGGGATTTCCTCCCTTTAACAGAGCCCCCACTCCTCATGGACCCTAGACACCCCCCCTCTTGGACCCTGGACAGTCCCCCCTCCTGGAACATGGACAGCCTGGCCCCCCTCTTTCCTGAAACTTGGACATCCCCCCTCCTGGACCCTGGACAACCCCCCTCCACCCTCCTCCCAGGACCTTGTATAGTCCCCCCTCCTTCTTGGACCCTAGGAAGCCCCCCACCCTCCACCCCAGACCCTGGATAGCCCCCCTCCTCGATGGACCCTGGACAACCCCCCCTCCTTCCTGGACCATGGACAACCCCTTCTCCCCTTCTGCTTGACCCTGGACATCCCCCCGCCCCCCTTCTTGGACCCTGGACAGCCCCCCACCCCTCCTCCTAGACCTTGGACATCCCCCTCACCCCCTCCTCAACCACCAAATACCCCCCCACTTCAAAACATTGACCACCAAAATTGGACATGCTGGATTTTCTCTAAAAAGATAGATTTATCCTCAAACCACCTCAATAATATCCTAAACAATGCTTATAATGTGGTTTTCACCACATAACATCCAATTGTATTCCAAGTCACTAGTCTATCCTCCCTTGGCTAGATTTTACTAAAAGCGTTCAACCTTAAAGATCCAAATAAAAATAAATTGATATAAGACATTTGATAATGGATTAAAATTTCAAATTGGGATCCAATGAAGAATATTTTAGATATTATGCATCATGTCCATGAGTAAATCCATTTTTATATATCCGATAAGTTATTTTTCACAATTTTCACACATTAATTGTTTGTAAAAATGGGACAAACATTTATAAAGGTTATAATATATAAAAATAAATCTATTTGTGGATGCAGCTTAACCAACAATGTCTAGCTTGTCTGCCTCTTCCATGATCATCGATGTGCACGTCCCGTCTCCATCTGACCTCGCACGACGGGTGACTTAGCGTCTGACTGATGACGAGCGCCAGATTCTCTTACTTCCACACCAGATTCATTCCCGCTACGCTCCTGAAGTGATCAATCCCACTCAGCATCTGGCTGATGATGAGTGCCAGATTTTCTTACTTCCACACCAGATTCACGCCCACTGCGCTCCTGAAGTGATCAATCCCACTAAGCGTCCATGTGAGCTTGATGACACGGCCACCAGTTCTTGTAAGAGGCAGAGGAGTTCTGAGTTGATGGACCAAGACGATTGACCAGTGTCCATCCATCTGGATGAAGACGTAAAACATAGCGCTTCCTGGGAGGCAACCCATATTCTATAGTTTTATCATTTTGATTTTTTTACTCTGTTTTAGGAAATAAACATGGCATCTATGCAACAATTTTTTAGCTTCTTCTGATCTGTATGTGCACTTGTCATTACTCTGCATGACTGCTTCTATTTTTTCTGATCCTTGGTGTTATTGTTTATGACATGATGTGCCTATGTGATGTCTATGTGTAGATTTTACAGGTACATAAGTATGTGCACTTTTCATTATTCCATTCTTTCAGTTCTTCGACCGATGGTACGAGGGAGGCTCGTACCAGAGGTAGACGAGCATCTCCGCGTACCCGACTAGACCCTTCCCCTCCGACCAAATGCATTCGGATTCTGTTGAAACATAAGGTAAACAATCCATGGGTCAAATTTGACGTGTATAAGTCAGCCTCGCCTCAATAAAAGGCACGGTGTGGTCAGGATCACTCAAACTGTCTCTATTTTGTTCAAAATTGACTTATTTTTAAGTGAAATCAACAACTGACATATGGGAAACCGACCAAACGCCTCAATACAAGGTTCGGTGTGGCCGACACCACTCAAAATGCCTCTATTTTGTTAAAAATGGACTTAATTTTAAGTGAAATCAACAACTGACATACGGTAAACCGAACAAACACATTCGGATTCTATTGATACTATAGGAAAACGATCTATAGGTCATATGTGACATGTAAGAGTCAACCCCACCTCAATCCAAGGTGCGGTGTGGACGGTACCATTCAAAATGTATCTTTTTTGTTCAAAATGACTTTAATTTTAAGTGAAAATAACAACTGACATACGGAAAACCGACCAAATGAATTCCAAATCTATTTAAACTTTAGTAAAATGATACATGGGTCATATGTGACGTGTACGAGTCAACCCCGCCTCAATCCAAGGCACGGTGTGGCCAGAACCACCCAAATTGTCCCTCTTTTGTTTAAAATGGACAATATTTTACGTACATACGGCAAACAGATCAAACGGATTCTGATTGTGTTGATACTTTTTCACAACGATCCATGACTCATATGTGATGTGTAAGAGTCAACCCCGCTTCAATTCGAGGCCCGGTGTGGCCGACACCACTCAAAGTGCCTCTGTTTTGTTAAAAATGGACTTAATTTTAAGTGAAATCAACAACTGACATACAACAAACCGACCAAACGTATTTGGATTATATTGAAACTTAAGGAAAAAAATACATGAGTCAAATGTGATGTGTACGAGTTAACCCCGCCTCAATACGAGGCCCGGTGTGGCCGACACCACTCAAAGTGCCTCCTTTTTTTTAAATGTACTTAATTTTAAGTGAAAATAACAACTGTCATACGGAAAACTGACCAATCGCCTACAGATTCTATTGGAACTTTAGGAAAACGATCCATGGGTCATATGTGATGTGTACGAGTCAATCCCACCTCAATCCGAGGCACTGTGGGGCCGGGACCACCCAAATTGCCAGTCTTTTGTTGAAAATGGACTAAATTGTAAGTGAAAACAACAACTGTCATACGGGAAACTGGCCAAATGCGTTCTAAATCTATTGAAACTTTAGCACAAAGATCCATGGGTCATATGTCATGTGTAAGAGTCAATCCCTCCTCAATCCGAGGCGCGGTGTGGCCGACACCACCCAAACTGTCTCTCTTATGTTTAAAATGGACAATATTTTACGTACATACTTCAAACCGATCAAACGGATTCTGATTGTGTTGATACTTTTGAACAACAATCCATGACTCATATGTGATGTGTAAGAGTCAACACCTCCTCAATCTGAGGCCCGGTGTGGCCGACACCACTCAAAGTGACTCTGTTTTGTTAAAAATGGACTTAATTTTAAGTGAAAACAACAACTGACATACGCCAAACCGACCAAACACATTCGAATTATATTGAAACTTAAGGAAAACGATCCATGAGTCAAATAAGACCTGTACGAGTCAACCCTGCCTCAATCTGAGCCGCAGTGTTGCCGGGACCACTCAAACTGTCTCTCTTTTGTTCAAAATGGACTAAATTGTAAGTGAAATCAACAACTAACATAAGAGAAACCTACCAAACGCCTTCAGATTCTGTTGAAACTTTAGGACAACGATTCATTGGACATATGTTATGTTTACGAGTCAACCCCGCCTCAATACGAGGCTCCGTGTGGACGGGACCACCCAAAATTCCTCTCTTTTGTTCAAAATGGAAAATATTTTACGTACATACTCCAAACCGATCAAACGGATTCTGATTGTGTTGAAACTTTAGGAAAATGATCCATTTTTCATATGTGAAGTTTACGAGTCAGCCCCGCCTCAATCCGAGGCCCGGTGTGGCCGACACCACTCAAAGTGGCTCTCTTTTGTTTAAAATGGACTTAATTTTAAGTGAAAACAACAACTGACATACGTCAAACCAACCAAACGCCTTCATATTCTGTTGAAACATTAGGAAAACGATCCATGGGTCAGATGTGACGTGTTAGAGTCAACCTCTCCTCAATCCGAGCCGCGGTGTGGCCGGGACCACTAAAATTGTCTCTCTTTTGTTGAAAATAGACTAAATTGTAAATGAAAACAAGTCACATACGCCAAACCAACCAAATGACTTCTGATTCTATTGAAACTTTAGGAAAATGATCCATGGGTCATATGTGATGTGTACGAGTCAACCCCGCCTCAATCCGAGTTCTGGTGTGACCGGGACCACTCAAACTGTCTCTCTTTTGTTCAAAATGGACTAAATTGTAAGTGAAATCAACAACTGACATACGGGAAACTGACCAAACGCTTCGGATTCTGTTGAAACTTTAGAAAAATAATCCATGGGTCATATGTGACGTTTACAAGTCAACCGCGCGTCAATATGAGGCATCGTGGGGCCGGGACCACCCAAACTTCTTCTCTTTTGTTCCAAATGGACAATATTTTACGTACATAGGCCAAATCGATCAAACGGATTCGGATTGTGTTGAAACTCTAGGACAATGATCCTTGGCTCATATGTGACGTGTACGAGTTAACCCCGCCTCAATACGAGGCCCGGTGTGGCCGACACCACTCAAAGTGCCTCTTTTTTTTAAATGTACTTAATTTTAAGTGAAAACAACAACTGACATACGGAAAACGGACCAAACGCCTACGGATTCTATTGAAACATTAGGAAAACGATCCATGGGTCATATGTGAATTTTACGAGTCAACCCCACCTCAATCGGAGGCCCGGTGTGGCCGACACCACTCAATGTGCCTCTGTTTTGTTTAAAATGGACTTCATTTTAAGTGAAAACAACAACTGACATACGCCAAACTAACCAAAAGCCTTCGGATTCTATTGAAACATTCGTAAAATGATCCATGGGTCATATTTGATGTGTACGAGTCAACCCCGCCTCAATCTGAGCCACGGTGTGGCCGGGACCACTCAAACTATATCTCTTTTGTTCAAAATGGACTAAATTGTAAGTGATATCAACAAATGACATACGAGAAACCTACCAAACACATTCAGATTCTGTTGACACTTTAGGAAAACGATTTATGGGTCATATGTGATGTGTACGAGTCAACCCCGCCTCAATCCAAGGTGCCGTGTAGCCGGGACCACCCAAACTACCTCTCTTTTGTTCAAAATGGACAATATTTTACGTACATACGCCAAACCGATCAAACGGATTCTTATTATGTTGAAACTTTAGGAAAATGATCCATGGATTATATGTGACATGTACGAGTCAACCCCGCCTCAATCCGAAGCACGGTGTGGCCGACACCACTCATAGTGTCTCTCTTTTGTTTAAAATGAACTTAATTTTTAGTGAAAACAACAACTGACATAAGCCAAACCAACCAAAAACCTTCGGATTCTGTTGAAACTTTAGGAAAACGATCCATGGGTCATATGTGACATGTAAGAGTCAACTCCGCCTCAATCTGAGCCGCGGTGTGGCTGGGACCACTCAAACAGTCTCTCTTTTGTTGAAAATGGACTAAATTGTAAATGAAATCAACAACTGTCATATGGGAAATCAACCAAACGCCTTCAGATTCTATTGAAACATTAGGAAAACTATTAATGGGTCATATGTGATGTGTACGAGTCAATCCCGCCTCAATCCGAGGCGCGGTGTGGCCGACACCACTCAAATTATCTCTCTTTTGTTAAAAATGGACAATATTTTATGTACATACGCCAAACCGATCAAACAGATTCTGATTGTGTTGAAACTTTAGAAAAACGATCCATGGCTAATATGTGACGTGTACGAGTCAACCCTGCCTCAATACGAGGCTTGGTGTGGCCTTCACCACTCAAAGTGTCTCTCTTTTGTTTAAAATGGACTTAATTTTAAGTGAAAACAACAACTGACATACGCCAAACCAACCAAACGCCTTCGGATTCTATTGAAACCTTAGAAAAACGAACCATGGGTCATATTTGACGTGTAAGAGTCAACTCCGCCTCAATCCGAGCCGCGGTGTGGCCGGGACCACTCAAATTGTCTCTCTTTTGTTAAAATGGACTAAATTGTAAGTGATATCAACAATTGACATACGGGAAACGGACCAAACGCCTTTGGATTCTGTTGAAACTTTAGGAAAACGATCCATGGGTCATATGTGATGTGTACGAGTCAACCCCGCCTCAATTGGAGTCACCGTGGGGCCGGGACCACCCAAACTGCCTTTCTTTTGTTCAAAATGGACAATATTTTACGTACATACGCCAAACCGATCAAACGGATTCTGATTGTGTTGAAACTTTAGGAAAATGATTCATGGATCATATGTGACGTGTACCAGTCAACCCCGACTCAATTTGAGGCCTGGTATGGCACTTATGGAGTCACAAGTGATGATTCTCCTAAGAAAATACCTTTTCACCATATATTAGAAAAGTGGTTGTCATATGAAGATTGAAATGGGTGTAAATAATATTTGAGTTATTGAAACTCTTATTCAACTATACCGGATGATTGTTTTCATATGAAGATTCAAATGGGGAATTATTCACCATGTCTCTAATCAAATAGGTGGTCTTTTTTTGTTGTTTTAAGTTTTCAGTGTTTTAAGTGCTGTTTTGTATGCAGGTGTATGCACAGGAGGGGCTGCTGTGCAACAATTCTGGAAATACACAATACCAACGGTTTACAACCGTTGGTATACTTTGAGAAGAATTATACCAACGGTTTGTAACCGTTGGTATAGTATTTGTTATTGAACATATGCCAACGGTTTCATTTAAAACGTTGGGAAAAAAACTATACCAACGGTTGTAAACCGTTGGTATAATATCAAAATCATAGAATTCCCAACGGTTTTAAACCGTTGGGTAAACCTATACCAACGGTTCAACAAGAACCGTTGGCAAATCAAGACATAGAGTGGGCTATACCAACGGTTTAGTTCAAACCGTTGGTATAGATCTTTCCCCACGCCTTACTTCCCTACGGTTTGGACAACCGTTGGTATAGAGTATACCAACGGTTTTCCAGCCTATACCAACGGTTTAGAACCGTTGGTATATCCTCCATTTCCAGTAGTGTATAGAGATAAATAATGAACTAATGGGATAATCTCATAGCTCAACATTTTCTAAAAATATTGAAAGAACTAAACTGTATAGGTACCTTCTTGATCATAATGGGTGTGATAATATTAGAATGAAGATTCTTAACTAAACTGTAAGGTGTTTGGTATGTCTACAAGTGAATCAGTGACAACTTAATAATGGGGTATTCCAACCACTTCCCATACCAAAATTGAAGTGGGATAATATCACTATGAAAATTTTCACTGGTCTCCCAATAAAATCCAAAGGAAATAATGTGATGTGTGTTATAGGGGATTGAATCACTAATATTGATGATTTTATCACTATTTTTCAAGACTTCACTATTGAAAAACTTTCCATGTTATACATAAAGGAAGTGGTGGGGATACATGGAGAGACTCTTTATATCATTTCTAATCAAGATCCTAGATTCACATCTAAATTCTATAAAAGTATCTGACATGATCTGAATATAGAAATGAATTTCAATATAACCCATTACCCCCAAATTGATTTCGAATCTGAAAGGACTATCTAGACACTAGAGGACATAATGAGAACTTTATTAACATAATTTAAAGTTTTATGGGATCAAAACCTTCCACTAATTCAGTTATCATACAAAAATGGATACTACTTGATTAATCAAATGATAAAAAACGAATATCTATATGGTAAGAAATGTATAACTCCAACAGGTTGGGATGATGTTGGTGAGAAAAAGTTCCTTGGGAGAAATCTTGTGTAAGAGATGACAAAAAAGGCTTATGAAATCCAACAACACATAAAAGTGTCTCAGAGTCTGTAGAAGATATGTTCTAGAAATTACGAAGGGACTTGAAGTTTGTTGTTGTCGATAAAGTTTTCCTTTTCATATCACCATAAAAGAGAGTTATTCTATTGGGGAATAAATGGAAGCTTATCCCAAGGTACATTAGAACCGATTTAATCCTTGATCGCATAGGAGTAGTGGCCTACTAGCAAGCACTTCCACCAAATCTATCTCATGTTCCTGAGGATTTCCATGCATCTCCTTTAACGAAGTACATACTTGACACTTCACATGTACGGAATATGAAGGTGGTAAAACTGGAACTTGACCTATCTTATGAGGAGAAGATGGTTGAGATATTAGACCATAGAGATCACGTTCTTTCAACAGGAATACCCACCTTGTCAAAGTGTTTTCAAGGAACCATATTCTTAAAGAGGTGACATGAGAACCTAAGGAAACAATGAAGTAGATGTACCATCACCTTCTCTCAACTGAGAGAATGATTTGAAATTTTGTTGATGAAATTTCATAATGGGGGTAGAATGTAATGGAATAGTGTTTTCTATATGATATTTGTTTACTTATTAATTTTTTTTAAATTTTTTTTACACATATAACAACCATATATATTTAATAATGGTTAATACATTAGTCACCAAAATGGGAAAATTTAGATTACTCCAATCTTTTAAAATAATAACCCCAATAGTACAAAAATAGAAAACAATATTTGTAAACCAATCGACATCTTATCAAATAGAAATATATAATGTTGGAGGTAATTGTAGTGAATATTGAATGAAATAATTATGTGGAATTTATACGGAAAAATGGGAAATGTGATAATTGGGATTCAACCATTTTAGGACCACCAGTCAAATAAAAATATTTTTCAATAAAACTATTTATGCATTTTAACTTTGGTTACAAAACCCATTAGTAATAATTTTAACATTATAATTAGTGTTTGTAAGTTATAATTCAAAATATTAATTAATGCAGAAAGGAGATTCAATGACCACAACTAGTAGAGTATTTCTGTATGATGATCATTTTTTAGAACTTGGGAGGGAGGTAGCCTTTCCAGGGTTCACCCTTGACCAGGCCCAATCCATGATTCAACAAGTGAATCTAGAAAGATATATAATTTATTTTAGTGTTGAGTCAAATTTAGTTTATTGATTTGAATTTGTTTTCAATTATGTCAATGAGGTTGTTAGTGATGATCAATATGGAGAAGGATCTCTCCTAAGTCAATTTTGATGTATAATGGAAAATTAGACGATTGAGGCACCAATATTAAGAACAAAGAACTTGTGTCAAAGTTGACATGGTGTCTAAAACATTGAAGTATCTTCCATTACAGATGATTGAAGATTCTAAGTGTGATCATGAATAAAGTAAAAGAATTATATGACTTCAATGAGGTGGATAAGATGAGAGAATGAAGAGAAGAATAATGGTTACCATGAATGGTCTTTGATTTACTAAGTGTACATGAATTTCATTTATTGATAACATTTACGTTAAAACTATTTTTTTGTAGAATTACATAATAAAATGTTCCAAACATCATGCTAGCCATTAATACTCAAATCGAAACTCTTGTGGGATGGATTCAATTGCATCCATGAAGAAGCTGACCATGAAAGCCCACAAGTGAGAGAGTGTGGCCACAGAGCACACCAATAGTGTTTTTCACTAAATCTCACAGAGGGATGGCGTAGAGAATTCCTACCAAGAACAAATTAA
Organism: Viscum album; assembly: GCA_963277665.1. Lineage (NCBI taxonomy): Eukaryota > Viridiplantae > Streptophyta > Magnoliopsida > Santalales > Viscaceae > Viscum > Viscum album. Next base: position 430,456,418 of record OY728121.1, read on the forward strand.
GTGGTGGTACCGTGGATGGAGAGGGAGTGACTTGAGCTGTATGTGGAGATTCTTGATACTTATACAACGCCTCATCCTCATGTTGGATTCGATGTTGGATGAATGATTTTAAAAACCAAACTATTCTCAACCATCCATCACATCCTGCATCTCTCTTGACCGTTTGATCAGCGCATCATCATATCATATAATCCTGGCTGACCATCCATCACGTACTACGATTGTTTTAACTAGATCCATCTGATTCTCCCACATCCTTGTTGTCGTCATCCTCCCGCTAGTGCATGACACCACTGCTGGTATTCATTAGATAAGAAGACCATAACCATGGCTGATCTACCTTGATCAATCACTTTCCATCAATGTAGTATCACATGATCGAACCAGGATCATGCATGCTACTAACGTCTTGCATACATGTGAGGAGTGTGAAGAACTCAGTTTGGCCGATGGGAAATGCAGTTGCTGAGGCCACATGGATTTGAGTAAGGATTAAAAATGAGATAAATGCAATGATTATCAAATGCATGATATGTTCTAAATGTAAATGAGAATGTCACTTTCATTAAAAGGAAACACCAGCAACTCTCGGGATATCTTCACACACGGTTTGAAAATATTCAAAACACCAGAGACATCAGTCATTCAACCCTAAGACATTTATCGAATATATCACTCATTTTGAACATAGAAAATGATCCCATCCATGCCTATAAATGAAGAGGCCCTCAAGAGGAGAGAGGCAGCTGCTACCATATACATGAGAGCTCATGTTTTCAAATACAGAGTCTCTCCAAACGTTCAGTTTTTTGAGAGAAAGTGAAGAACCATATACAAATTTGTTCACAAAGAGAGGATCCATGAAATATTCTAGGTTCGTGAGGAGTGATATGCTAACCATTCTAGTTTTTGAAGGAGGTCCAAACTCTTTGTGTGTTGGAGAACCATGAATTCCTTGCGTTGGGATAAGCCGTGAACCACTTTGGTTATGTTGTGAAGAACTGTACACCCATGTAAATAAGAATCATGCATTCTCTATGCATAGAAGAAGAACACAAACACCAAAACAAACCCTTTATGTGTTTAGTGATGAATAAATGAAAAAGAAATGCATTGAATTCACATGTTTTCATGTTTAATAACATTCATGCATAAACAAATAAATAATACACAAAATTAAAAGAAACCCAAGGTTGTGTGTGAATGAAAAGGAATGAAGAAGCTTGTGTGTCTACAATGAAGAGAGAACCAAATTTTAAAGAACAAATGTGGATAGTAGATACACCCATTTTGGTTTGAAGAAGAACACACAAAAATGAAAATAAATAAATAAATTTGAAAGTGTGTTTTTTGAGATAGATATAAGAAGGAAGGATTATAGAAGATGTTTTGAAATGATCCATGCATACATAAAAAGGTTAATCTAATTCATGTGAATATTAAATGCATTCGTAATAAGTTAAAGAAAGAGATAAGTTAATCTAACTGATAAATGCATGATCTCACGCATATAGGAAAAGAATAATGGAAATATGTTGATTCTGATAATTCCATGTAAGCTGATAATAATTGTTTTAAAAATCACATATGTGAATGTGATTCATTCTAAGAAAGAAGAATGAGTTTTAGTGCATTCAGTTGTTGAAAAAAAGAAGAATAGAGAAGAACAATAAGTGTGAAACAATTCTTTCACTAAATAAGATAGAAGAAGAGGTTGGTTACTTTCATTCTGTTGAGAAAGTAACAAGAAGAAGAAGAATATGAAGAAAAAAGCACCAGTGTGACATCCCAAAGGGCTCAAAATATTGAAGATTCTATTGGTATTTCAACCCCTTTTGAAGAAGGAAGAATATTTTCTCCCTAGGTAGTATAAATAAGAAACTAGAGGCTACTATTTGGACTAGGTTATCACTAGTTTAGGAAGATAGGATTGTTTCTCTTCCCCCTCCAATGTGTAGTGAAGTCACATTGGCCAAAAGATTATTTCCCTAGTGAAACCACTTTAATAGGCATCACATTATAGTAGATAATCCATAAACTGTTCATTCACATGAATTGAAAGGATGTAGTAGATCTTATTGAGTAGTGAACCTTGTAAAAGAATTGTGTGCATATTTTTACTGATTTCTATTATTTCATTAAATAAGGAAAAATAAATTAGAGAATCAAGTTACTAACAAGTCAAGAGGTACATGGATAAAAAGTTGGAATTGGTTTAAAAATTCCCCAACACTGATTCAACCCCCTCTCAGTGTTAGTCATATCCTAAACTGTTCCTCTTAGTTAGAAGTCGATGTTAGTGGAAATTACCACTTGGTCCATGTTAACTGAGCTATACCCTAAATTTATCACCATCACACTCTTTACCCTAACGTTATATGCGGGTGTTATAAGAGGTTATGTGTCCAAGTCTTATTTACATAATGTTTAATTCCTTTGTATAAATACATTTTTATTCATTTAATTAATTTGAATGAATTTTTTTTCATAATAAAATATAGGTCTATCTATGAAAAAATTTAATACATTTATTTTTTCAGAAAAGAAGTAATAATTTTTATAAAAGTTATACATTTTGAAAATTAATTGAGGTATTTATAATAATATATATTTTTATTAAAAAATATTTTAATGACACTCTAATTTTAATATAAATGATAAAATAATTTAATTATGTTTGAGGAAATTTTTAATTGTCATAAATTTAACTATATCATACAACCAACTATTTTATAAATAAATAAGGTGTTTTATTTTTAAAATTTAAAATTATCATATTTCTAGAATAATAATAATAAAATAAAATTCATTTTTTAAATAAACTCCAATAAATCAAATTTGGGATATCTTTTGAGAATTTTCTAAAATACATTAATTTTGGATTAATAGTAAAAATACATTTTTGTTTTTTATGGTTTGTTCAATGAATTCATAATTATGAAATAATGTTGTTATAATTAATTAATCACTATAAAATAACTAAAATATATTATTTTATTCATATATGTTATTTTAAAATATTTTAAACAATTTACAAACCTATAAATGTATTTCTGAAATATAAAATGTAAACATTGACTATAAAAACAATACTTTGTGGAAAATTTAATTTTCCTAGGAAAAATAAGTAATATAAATTGATGATCAATTATTTTGTGTCAAAATAACCTAATATATGACTCAAATGTCCAAATCCATGGTATAATCTATGAGTAAGTCAATGGTTTTTATGTTTCCACAACCTAGATTTCCAATACCTATATATGGATGTTATTAAACAAATCCTCTACTTTTTCTATAAATACCCACCCATTTCTCAATTTTCATTAACTCTCAATCCATAATCCATGATTTTATGGTATTTTTTCTCCCAATGTGTCCCCAAAAAATTATTTAATCCCATAATTATACATTCTTCTTATTTAGGAGTAACTCTTTCACATAATGGAAATCTATATATCTCTTTCTATTCAAGTTCCCCTTTTATGTTGTATGTCTTATAATCAGCTGAATAAGTTATTTTTATCCAATTTTTATCAAACAATTTCTATAATATTAGTATTTTATCAATTGTGAACCTTCATTCTCCTACATTTTACACTTTAATTAAACCATGTTTTATACCTATCAGGTTACCAAATTTAATTCTCAAATTTCACTCTTTTACAAGAGAAATTCTCATTTACTTTTTTTAATACACAATACTTTTTCATTGGTCAATTAAATTGACATAAAAATGACTTATTTATTCATTAATATATATATATATATATTAAACTCATATTTCTTTTCATAGGTTGAAAATGATATAATGAGTATGTCTTAAAGCACTTTTATATGCCTTGATTTTAATAAAAAACAAATTATTTATTACCCAAGTGTTATTAATGAAATGAATTATTATTATTTATGTGTATAAAATTATTTAATATATATTAATCTCTTTTCTTGATAGAACTCCAATTCATTGGGTAAATAATTTATTCTCTTGATATTAAATGTTTTATGATAACATGGTGAGTAACCATAAAATTTATTATGAAACCTTGGTGGAAAACCTTGGTGATGTTCTTATGAATGTGTCATTTAAATTTTGTATCAACATTTCGATGTTATATTTCTTGTTAATTTTATTTTGATATTTCTCATGATCTATTGGTATAGTAATATTTCTATGCCACATTTTATTATTAATATTCCTCATGATCATGTGCTAAATGATTCTCATGTTTATTCATTTAATGGGCCTTATGATCACCCATTTCAATTGATGGATGTACCCAGGTTATGAGAGGTAGTAAATTTAACTTATTATGAACCCAAAAATAATACATTCAAGTGGGTTAATGCAATTGTTTTTGTTTTCATGTCTCATGTTCCAAATTTCCTTGAAACTAATCTCTTAAATATCTTTCTTTCTTACAATGTATTAAAAATATTGTGTAATAAAAAGGAGGAATGATATATATACTAATCATTTACATAAAAAAATTAACTTATATTTCATATAACCTAAGTAAACTCAAAAGTAATGATTTCTATAACCTCAATGGCTATATAACAATTTTCAACTTACATCCCCAAAAGTGTAATAGCATTCTTCCAAGAGAGTACTTCTCATTGAACCTAAGTGTTATATATACCATAACATGATAAAACATCTCCCAAAAAAGCACCAATCACATAACAATAACATCAAAAAAAAAATAAAAAAGGTGTTTCTATGGATTTGATCACATGATAAACCATAGTATTACAAACCCATGTTGTTATCTAGAATACATAAGATACAGTCTAATGAAAACATCCTAATCTCTAAATTTATCTAAAACATTCTCTAATACCAACTATAATAGCCAGTAACCCACACTCCAAGATACATTTCTAAAAAAATTAACCCTTTTACATTATAAAACAGAAACATAAAAAATAAATATTAGATAATTTACATAACTAAGGAGCATTTAAGTTTAAAGTTTTAGTGAAATAGGAGAAAATAGTATATAAACAACAATCTTGACTTCAAGAGAGAATATTTACACATTTACCTAGATTTTTATATTTCTTATTATGTTTTTAAGATCTCCCAAAAATGTAATCACATTTGAATCCATCTTATAATTATATTGATTAATATTAATCTTTATAACATGGGTAAAAGGAAACATAAAAAGGGTAAGATAAAAATCTCAATGAGGTTAAACATAAATTGTAATAATTAATGTCTCATTGAGAATAATATGAGCATAAAATTATGATGACATAATAAAATTTAGTAAGGATAACATAAGGGAATTAATACCCAATATCAAGATCATCAATCCTAAAAAATGGAATAATTATTTAACAAGGGAAGAAGACATTAGAATAAATAACCTTGATCTATGTGATGTTAATATTTAATAAAGGAATCATTAAAAACCCATAGAAAGCGTAAAGAAAAAATGTTGGATCTTGGATAATTATCTTAACAAACTATTTTAAATCAATGTTTGAATTGAATAGATCCTAGATATATCAGTCATACAAACTCTTCAGAAAAACCCCACTTCATTCCTCATAAGACAAATAAAATTACCCTAATCATTGGAGTACTATTAGGGTGAACCCTTTGTATAAGCTATATAGTAAAACATATTTTTTTAGGTGCTATTATTTCTGAAACCAATCATATAATCTATATATGGATCCCCATTTCATCAAAAATAATTTCAAATTAGAAATAATTAATTAAAAATTATAATCCTTCACTTTTCAATCATAATAAGAGTTAATGTCCTTTCATAGATTAACTAACCCACAAAAAAGAAATGGGTTCAATAAAAATATTATAATACATCTAGAGAAAGAATAATTATGGTGTAATTACAACATATCCTAAGTATAGTGTATTTAATATCAAGGTTTATTGATGTTGATGAATGGAAATTCCATTTAACAATCATTAAAAACATTTTTTATGAAAATAAACTTTTCTATTTGAAAGACAATTTAAAAAAATAAAATTTCACAAAATATTGTGAAAATAAATTTATTTGAAAATAAACTTGGAAAATAATCAGGGAATCATCATAGTAAATAATGGCTATAATTGAGGGAAAATCATTCCATGTTGTAATCTTAAAAAATTAACAATATTTAAAAAAACTTAAATGGACTTTAATGTGAACCATTTGGAAAAAGTTATAAAATTACCTTTAAACAAATTTAAAACTTGTTCAAATACCATTAAAATAGATTTAGTAAAACTTTTATGTTTAGAAATTAATTTTTTTGAATAAATAATAGAATAAATAGATATCTAACAAAAATATTATTGATCTAAAAGTAATTACAAGTTTAGTATCACTTAAAAATGGATTTGTTAATGTTTCTTTAATCAATAAGTATGGAAATGGAAAATAAACATGTTATCCAAATTTTGTAAAAAGTTGAATAAAATAGTGGTTTTTAAGATAATTAGGACATTCAATTTCCCCCAGATTCCTTGAACAAAAAAATATGAAATGAAAGAGGATTATATTATAAAGACATTTTTATTTTGTTAAATTTTCAAAAATTATCTCTAGGAAAGAATAATATATAATTAAACATTAAATATCATGATCATAAAAAGATTAATGATAAAACTTGTAAATGAGGTTTTATATAGACATTCTAAAAGAATACAAGTTTATATCATAGACATATGTCCCAAGAAAATAGAATTTGAGATGAACAACATGTATAAAGATCATATAATTTAAAAGATAATTGTTCAAAGGAGTAATTATGTGTAAGAAATATAAATCAAAAGAAATTTTTTTAATACATAATAATACAATTTATATATTTATTCATACAAAATAAAGGCATATTGATTTCAAAGAATAAGTGTTATAACCCAACAAATAAAAATTGAGTTAAGAATCACTTTACTACTTGATATATATCAAGGAAAATCCATATGGATAAAATTATTCTAAATATAGATAAATATTCCATTAAGTATAATGTATTGATTATTTAACATGAAATTTTAATTATATATATCATATAAATTAGATTATGTGCATAATAAGAAAATATGCCTCAATGATGGAAAATTTAGATGAATTCCCTTACCTCAAGTACAAATATGCCATGCATGTACTTTAACTAATATATAATACACTCATATAAATTATATGATTTTTTATAAAAATTTTCCATGATTTAATCCAAATCCTTAAACCATTATTTTTCATTTATTATTCTATCATATTTAATTACCTAATTAGTTATGTCCCCATGAGGTGTTTTATGAATGTTTGATCAAAATTTTCAATATATCTTCATTATGTCAACTAGGGAAAAATAGAACATTGTTCCATAATCTCTTGAATAATAATCATGAAATTGTTAATATTTATATTCCTTAATTATACCATTTTTGAAATATTATTTATGGTTTGAAAATTTTAATTAAGTTAAAATCATAAATACTATAGACTGCATATACACAATCATAATGTTTCCATTTTTAAATGATCACTATGGGAAGAAGATGAGAATTAATTGATCCTTATAAAATTAAAAATATATCATAAATAAATAATTAGTTATTTATTTATACTTACATATTTTATCCATGTGATGTGGTGATGAAAAATGAATCACATTATTTAGTGAAGGTTGTAGGCCACACATATCCAAGAACGATGTTGTCATTTTTCAATGAATGGTATGTAAGATAAAATAAATATATTTTATTTTTGGAATATAAATATTTCATTAATTTCATATATTAAAATTAATTACATAAATATCACCATCCATGAGAATTGGTTATGGGAAAAAATTACATCTTTCTGTGAGGTATTAGTCCATCGTATACGTAAATGATAAATTAAATTCCCATTTTATGGATGTTGGAAATGAAAATAAGTTTTTACAATATCATAGTAACATCCTTTTATATGTAAGATAATGATATTATTGTCTCATCATGTTATGAGAATAAAAAATGATGTGGATGAAAAAATATAATGAAATGCTTAGTTAATAACTATACCTCTTCTTCAGACAATATCCTTTGCATTACACATTAATACCTCTGAGGTTAGTACAATACCAAAAATAAGGACTTTATAATGTGGGGATGGATGTTAGGATTAGATTTGGTTAGGTATTAGAAGAATAAAATGGTTCAAGATGTTTTAGGAAATGAGAAGAATAGGTTTCATTCTATAAGATATGGGAGGAGCAGGTCGTGGGGTCAAGTTTCCAAACTTGTATGTTTACTGGAAGTTCCTTCATTTTGTTGTGTTCCATGATGAAATATGTAATCAACCTATTATTAAAATAATATAATTTACTTTTTATTAAATAATGTAAAAAATTGATATGATTTGAATTTAATATGAGTATGAGTGAAAATACTCTCATCCAAATTTTTTTTGGCAACATTGGATCACATTTTTACCCTTATCTTTTTTAACCCTTCAATAAACTTTTTAAAAATTATGGGGATTTATTTTACTATTAAAGGGTTTAAATATTTACTAAAAAAGGAAAAAGGGCCAAAAATTTATCATGGTTTATTTAATAAACTATATCTTATAAAATTTCCGGAAGATAATATTTTTATTAATTTTAAATCATTTCATAAAATATTATTTATTATAAAAAAACATTAATGTAAATTTTTGAACTATTATTTTAATTTGTCTTTTAAAATTACAAGAATATAATGGAAATAAATTTAAATGAGTCCAAACTAATATAATAATTAATTATTTTCTAAATACATCATTGAACAAAAAAATAATTCCAATAAAATTATTTGTAACATTTTATAAAATAATTTAGTTTATCTTCTTACAAATTGAATGGCTACTGAATCGGCATTGTGTAAGCGGTGATTATTTCCTCAATAAACATAAAAATTAAGTTTCCAAGATAAAAAATAATTTATATTTCAAATTATTATTTTTAACTGAATATATCTGCTACTTATGCTTGGGTTAAAAATATTATAGATATTAAAAACAAGAATATGACATTTTTGGATTTTATTTAATTTTTTTTATAAAGGACATAATAAAAAAAGGAAATAAAAGTATATATAACATATATTGGATGAGTACGAAAAATATAAGCATATAAAAAATTATAGCATGTGTTATGGTCATTTCTAGCCCTTATCATATTATTTTTAACCCATAATTACCTAATTTAGCTTTATTAGGAAATCAAATATTTAGTTAGGATAATATTCATGATGAATAAAAATAAATGTAAAAAAATTAGTAAATTTTTACCCCTTTATTAAAAATATTGAATACATTATTCAATATTCAAAACATAGAAGTTTAAGTGTTTAGTTTAAAATCAATCCATCAAAATGAGACAAAATATGTTTGTATGAAAAATTCATTTTTAAAATATAAAGGGTATCTATAATAAATTTAAGTATAAAATTCATATAAAATATATAACTTTAAAAATTGAATTTATTTTATTTAATTAAATTTAAAATACAATCCAAAATATAATTTTACTTTTTAAATATTGATATGAAAATAAAATTTTCTGTAAAAATAATTATTTCTCATTATTCATTGAAAAATCAATATTTTCATAAAATTATAAAATTTTAAATCTAAGATAATTTTGAAATTATTATATAAAAAATTACATGCTTTTCATAAAATAAAACTTCTAAAATTTCCACAAAACAACTATAATTTTCACACATAAAAAGAAATAAATACCATTTTTTGGAGAAAAAATATTTTTTAATTGTAAAATAACATTAATTAAAATTATTGTCTTATTTCCAGAACATTAATTAATACATTAGTAATGAGTAGCATCAATATATATTAAATTACATGGTTAATACTATTAATTCCCCCCCCCCCAATTTAACAAATATGTTGTAATGGTAACATTTAAATAATAATATATCATTATTCATTTAGATCTGTGTCGTGTATCTTGTATGCTATCAAACATAGTATAAAATATTAAAATCATTGGATATTACATACCTGAAAATTATTTGGTTGATGTTTTCATGATGACCTTTAAAATGGGAGCCAATAACTCTGATTTCGTAAATTACATACCATTGGGGGGTCACGTATACACTTGTTATTATGGTTTGATTCATATACGATCATGGTATTTGTTCGTCATTTATAGTGATTACTTGTAGGTATGTTCATTTCCATGTAACCCATATATAATCCTAGATGAATGATTTTTTACTTTAGTATCTTATTTCCTTGTTTTATGTTAACTGACAATATATTTTTGACACTTCTATATCTATCTTGATTCCAAGTTTTCTATGATTATCCTTCATTACCTTGTTTTGTGTTATCATTCCTTTACAGGAAAGGTGCCCCTAACATGTGAGAAGTTATTTTTGAGGTAGGATTACCCGATAATGTGTGAGATTAAATGATATTAAATTTTTATGATAATGGATTATGATATTATTTTTTCCTCACAGAACTCCATGTATTGGGGATTTAAAAGAATGTGTCAAAATTTGATCACTTGTGGATTTAGAGTATCTTTTATACTAGATACCATGTGAATTTTTAGTTTCATTACTATAAAATTCATTATGGATATGGAGTGGAATATTTAAATAAATGAGGCTATTTATGATCATTTTTAACATCATTTATGATCATTATTTTATGGAGTCAAAGTAGGCATGAACAAGGGTTGTGGTGGCATAGTTAGCGAAAAATAGTTCATTACATGATTGCGTGTTTTATGATTACATTTTCTTCTATTATTATTATGGAATACATTTATTGTACTCGAGAACACTTTTTAAGGGTAAATTGGTGGTGCCACACTATCTTTATTACTCAAACACTATATTATAATTTTTATGTGTGATAAAACATCAGGTATAGGGATCCAATCAACATAAAGGGGCCCATAGTCAAAGGATGATTAGATAAGCATAGATTTAGTAGTGGACTGATATAGTCTCTAGAAGAACCTTATATTTTATTTTTCTATTTATCTATTAGTTGTATTAATCTAGTGTGTCTTTCCACTTTAAGTGCTCATTTATTAACATTATAACTATTATTCCATCTATTATTTTCCACATGACACTCTAATTATAATTATTAATATTTTTTTTGAGAGTGAGGGTATTGAATCCCCATTATTTCACATATACTATAGTTTCTAGTTAGTAGCCTCCTGTATATGAGGAGGCACATGTGAGGTCATTTGGAACTCTTGTTTAGTATTTGTGGTTAAGGATGTGTTGTTACAAAAATGTATTGAAGAAATTTTTTCTAATTTTCATTTGGGACTATATTGGGTATGGTAGAAATAATATAGTAGTTTGAGACGGGGGGGGGTCTAGGTTCCTAGAAAGCTAATTTGTACTAGGCATTTTATTTTTTATGGGATTATTGTTATTTTTTTTGAGATTTTTCGGTATTTTCAGGAATCAATTTGAGGAACATACGATCACATTTTATATATATACAAAAAATTATTCTACTTATTATTTTTCTAATTTAATTCATTGATTTGTGCTATTTATTTCAGATAAATTCTCTATTGTGTGATAAATATATTTTTCCTTACAATTACAATATTTCACTTTTGAAATTAATTAGATGAAATGTTCATGATATAATTTCATTATAATAATATATGATGATTGTTAATAACATATAGGGATGGTGATAGGGGGTATTGTTTGGAAAGTTACACCTTAGGTTTTCTGTAGACTCCTATAAGATCCATTAAGTGATCCCATAGACTGATTATGATATTTTCTAATGGAATTGGTTCTTTTCAATGTGTTTCATTGTCATTATAGAAGTTATTGCCTTGATATATACTTATGAAAATACTTGAAAAGAAGGGATGTAATACTACCATAACAGAAGGTATTCCTGATTTACCACTAGGTGTATAAAATTATGTACCCGAGAATGCTCCCAAACTAGCTCTATGGTTTAGGTGGTAGGGACACATCATGAATACATATATATCTTAGTTCCTTTGCTTGGAGTAAAAGTTCATAACTATTGTCAAATATTCCATGAATTTCAAATATATCATTATTCCTTATTATATGTAACTAGAGGACCTTAGGATACTAAAGAATGGGTTGAAATCATTTTGGTAATCTTTGACCTTGTAGATACTATAATGGATTGGCAATTTATTGTGAGATAGATATCTTACTAGGTGAAAAACTCTTTTCTGTACACCCTTATCATATGGTTCCTACAAAGATGAAGCTTATTAGTGAAAAACACAAGGAAATGTAGTAGAAGGAATTTAATATGATGTGTAATTTAGCTTTAGGGAAACCTTTTCTGTTTTCCAATAAGGAGAATGAAAATATTTGATGATACATTGTTTTTTGGAATCTGAACTATGTAGTAGTGAAGATTTAATTCTCTTTCCTAAAGTTCAATGATCATTTTGATCAATTATATATACCATAATGGTTCTACAAGATTAATAGTTGACTAGGATACACCATGATATAGGTTAGAGCGGAGGGCATCTCAAAGATGAAGTTTTGGAGTAGGTATGGGCTATATGTATAACTTGTTATAAATTTTGGATTTTCTAATTCACTGATAGTGCTAATGGATCTCATGAACAAGATCATACAACCATATCTAGACTCATTTTATATGGGTTTTGTAAAATAAATCATAGTCTACTCACTAACCCTAGATTAACATTCTATAAACCTCTAGAAACATTATATTATGTCATGTGTTTGAAGTTTAACTTCTGGATTTTAGAGGTTATGTATTTAGGGAATGTGTTTCCTAAGATAGGTATATCCATGGACATAGCATATTTGGAGGAAGTGATATCATGAAAACTTTATCTAAACATGCTCAATATTTGGAGCTTCGTGGGTTTAGTAGGATACTAATGATATTTTATCAAGGACATTCTCAATCAATCAGTAATGATGACTATACTGATAAAGAATGGAGTAATGACCCTATAGAAAAACCAGTTTTAAGATGGAATTTCTTCCTCTAAAGATGAGTTTGAATATAGATCTAGTATAGATACTCCTAGATTCAGGGATATGATGCGTTATATATTTTATTGCAAAATTAATTGGTTTGGGAAAAAAATTAATATAGAGGGAGATGCTAGTTTCTTATGGATCACATCAGCTACCACCCCACCAGTGGAACTACCACACACATGATATAGAACATGAAGTTGTACTTCATGATTTGAATTATATATAAAACTATATATTATGTGAGTTTTTTTCAAAAATGAACAAAAGATACTTCTTCAAATCGTCCCACAATGGGAAAAAAATTTGAGGGAGAGGTTCTAGTTGAGTAATCATAAAATTTTGTATTTTATATGCCCTATTAACCTATAAATGTTAATGATATTTTATATACTCCTATAAAAAATATGTAGGTTGAGAAATATATTGATGATTTTACATTTGTGGGGTAGTAGCGCATGATGATGTTTTTTTGTAGATGGAGGATGGATAATTTTGAGGATTATGAATATATGACCTTTTCCAATTTAGTGATCCTAACTTCTCTTGTAGAATGGTTGAAGGGTGGCCAAGATTCCAACTTAGATTACGAAGTGATACTGAAGCATCTAGTATGAGATGACTCTATACATGGGTGGTCTACAGATAATGAGAATGTGATCATTGTCAATGAGAGATATGTATTCCCTACTTCCTTCATGGAATAACTGAAGAGAGTATTCCATACCTTTAGGTGGGTGGTGAATATTTTTGTGATGTATATTGTCTTGACTTAATGTTATATTTATGGTGTCCATGTATTTATAGTGACATCATTATGATTATCTCACAGTGTCTTACCTTATAGAGTTTAATTGTTGAGCACCATCATTTTATTGGTTTTCTCCAGTCACTGTTAATTACCATGTAGAAGTGGGAGAAAATAATGATATAATTTGTGATCGGGTTACATAGAACCCCAAAGATCTATGATTTTTTCAGAATTATTATCACATAGGTGAAGAATATTTCACATTTCATACTGATCTAGAAAACTCATTCAATAGATTTTCAAGGAAGGATATATTTCATAGAGATAATGTGGTTACATGGAGTTACGAGGAGAATTTTATTTAACCGAGATTCAAATTTGACATCAAAATTTTATTAAGGCATATAGTAATTCCTAGGGACTTGGAAGATATTGAGCACAACATACCATCATTAGAGAGGTGCATTTCTAGAGAAAAAGATTCACATAATAAACTTTATTCGATTATTTTTTGTTTTAAACTATGGTTGATGTTTGGATGAGAACCTATCCTTAATGGAGTTCACTTACACCCACAATTTCTAGGAATCAATATATATGGAACTAATTGAGGATTTATATGGATAGTTTCGCTGCTCATCTTCTTGTGGGCATATATTAGGTGAAGAATTAATTAATTGGCACAATATGAATCATGATACCTTATAGAGGGAATATTGGACTAGGTAGTTGGTAGTGACCACTTGGACGAGGAACTGATTATATAAAGACCATGGGATATGAACTTTTGTGTTAACTATAGGTGACTCTTTTTTCATATGAGTGTCACATTAGTTGAGATATCCCAATTTATAGAATCCATGGAAATTTGATCCATGATTTGTTAGACCCTTTAAGATCATCGAATAGGTAGTGATAGTGTCATACCATCTAGACCATCCTCCAAAATACTGAGGGATACATAATTTTTACAAGACTCCTAGTTTTAGTAGTAAATACATGATCTTATGAATTTTATAGAATGAAAGATCATTGAGTTAGTATAATTACCCAGCCTTAAACATTACATAATATTGAGTTATGTCAAGAATTTACATTGAGGATATTTTGAGGTATATATCTTTAGAGAAATATGCCATACTACATCTCAAAAATTATAAAGTAGACACTCATTATATATACATTTTTTTCACAAAAAAATCAATAATTATTTTCATGATATAAATAATGTTTAATTCTTCCTTTCTCTTACCCTTCCTTATACACTGTAAAAAACAATTCAAAATCATAGTATTAACATAAATAGCTCAGTAAGGGTATATAAAATACGGAAAGAAAACATTATTCCATAAATACATACAAATCAAAGAATTCATACTTTTCAATAATAAACATAATAACATTAATATAACTCACTAAATCATATTATTTATGAATAACAAATAGAAATCATAAATCATAAAGGCAACTTGTGGAATCCATAACATTCTTACGTTGTAGCTTTCACAGCTACATAGAGAGTTACATTTGGAATACCTGTCATAGTATATTTCATAAATCTATAAGGAGAAAAATTAATGTTTACCTCCGTCATGTTACCAAATGCATTGGAGAGTTATCTCAGTCTCACCCACCCTAGTTTTATTACATAACCACTAGTATACATAAACAATTCCCAAGAACCTTAACATATTCATAACATATAAAACAAGCATAAAGTAAAGATAACATTTCCACATTTCAATCACAATATATTATTACAAGTTATTGAAATAATAAATGATTTATAAAAACTATTTTCAATAGAAAAATACATAAAAAAGGTATATGGTATTTATTTTACTTTTAAAACATTACGACCTATTAAGGATTCCAAATATCAAATAATGCTCGGATCAGTGGAATAGTTGTTGTCACCTCGGATGTTAAAAAGAAACATTATTTTTGTCATTTACTAAAACACTTCACAGATAAAAGATTCATTTGGAATGAAATTAAAAGTAAAATGGGTTTATACACCATATAAAAGAATGTCGTGTATATATAAAAATATTCCTTAATGAAAGGAGATTGAGATGAAGTCCCTTACCTTGAGTATAACTCATCAAGTATGTTCCTTGTTCATCCTGAATAATAAACTTATGTTAATTTATAATTGATTTAGAATGTTTTTCAAGTTTATTACTCATTTTTATCACATAATAAAAATTTATATACATTACATAAATATTTACATTAATATAAGCTGTTTTTATCGATTTTCAGTACTTGAGTCAAAAATGAATTTGTTATAATTACAAATTGTCCATGTAGTCAAAAGTACATTATCTACAGAATGATATTAATAATTTAAGTCCCATATATTTCTTTTATATTTGTATTTATATACAATATATATATATTTAAAATATTCTATAGCATTTGGATATAATAAATGAAATTCACCGTTCATGGAGACAGTAAGTCGTACGTACACATGAACGCTACTTTCATTTCCTTTTCATATTTAGTGGAATGAAAACTAAATGATAAATAGGTATATTATAATTCCAGAATAATATCATATTTTATATACATTACATATGTTCATTAACCCTATCCTTTATACATTCTATGTATGGTACGAACAATTCATACAACTTTGAGGGGCTGATAGTCCGCACTTCTTCAAATTAAATTATCGTATTTTCACATTATGGAAAGCATAAATGTATTATGTAAATGAAAAATACAGAAGAATATAGAAAATATAAATACAATATATATCATTTATAAATATAGTTCCATCATAATGTCCACCTTAAGAGGTGGTAGTGGAAAATTAAGCAATCATCGTTTCGTGAGGCGGTAGTTCACCGTACACAGAACCAATATGTTCATATCCATTATATGGAGGTGTGTGTAAGTGTAGTTTGAATCATTCTCATAAAAATATCATAGTATAATGTGTATAAAAGTGTTTTTATGTAATAAAATAATAATAATATTATAATAGTGAGCGAAGAAGTAAAATAATGGAAAAGAACATTAGAGAAGACACTACCTCTAAAACGTGTAACTCCCTTTGATTTGAGACAAAAGGCTTTATTGAATTTTCTGGTGACATTTTAAAGGCTTTTATGGAGAATAGATGGATATTTAGGGATTATTTGGGTAGAGTTTGAATGATCCAAGGGGCTTGAGAGGTGTGATTAAATGGGTATAAGTAATGTGCTTTTATAAGAGAGAGGATGTGAACTTTAGAAATGTTTGAAAGTATTATTTTATTATAAAATGTTTTAAGATTTAAAATGGTCCCAAAGTCATTTATTTCAAAGATAATATACTTTTGGGTCAAAAAACTCTCAGGCAATAGGTTTTAGACAAGTCTAGGTAAAAATTTTAACTTTATATTTTAGATTTAACCCTTAGTTAACTAGTTTAACTCTTATCATGTGTTCTTGTATATTCATACTATATGGTAAATATAGTTAAAATAAAATTCCAATAGAACATTAAGTAGTTAATTAAGGAAATTTTCAATATTATCAATTTAATTTGGATGAATCTTAGATTTTAATGACTATTATATTATTTATTAAAATATTATTTGTTTAAAAAACTCATATATGTCAATTTTTATACTTTTCATACGATGCTATTTATTTTTACAAAATCCATAACAACATGATTATTTCGAAAAAAATTAATCAATTCAATTATAACATGTTATACTAATCTATAAAATTCGTGGATGGAATTTTTTTTTTAAAAAATATTTTTTTATTTATTATCTCATTTATCTAAATTATTCATTAATAAGGTAATCACTACATCATCATTGTTTCATAAATATATTTATTTATATGGTGTCTAAAAATTATAAATAAACTACCATGATTTATGAAATTGTTTTATACTTTTAATGAGTATTTATAGTCAAAGATATCACTTATATGACCCCATATATTTATTTTAGTAAAAAAGCCTTGTTTATGTTTTGTTTTTCTTTTATTTAAATTAATTCTTATAAAATTTTATTTTCAAATCAATGTCGCTCCATGGGCTCCCAAAATTGACCCATAGATGCCCATGGTCAGACATATCTCATCTAATAGTATTAGGATATGTGTTAGGGTAGTCTAATATTATTATAATATTATTTTTTACCATTATTTCCTCGATTTACCCTTTAACCATAGTAAATTAAATATTTACTGAAGTTACTATTCATAATTTTAAAAATAAAATGTACCTATTTAACAAATTCAGACCGATTTATTCAAAATATAGAATCAATTTTTCAAAATTTAAACCATATAAATGGCTTAAATTAATTTAAAATTAAATATCGTTATCAAAACCAGAAAGCGTGTTTTTATGAAGTAAAAAAAATCAAAATATTGACATGTTTTTATTTCCAATTTCAAAGTTAAATTACTTCCAATTAACTAAATCATATTAAATTATAAAAATGTAATCCAATTAAACTTTAAAACCAATTAAAAGGAAAATCTATCTATATAAATAAATTTGATGAAAAGACTATTTTGACATAAAATATGGTATTTTCACTATTCATTAAAAATGAACTTTATCAGAAAAATAACAAAAATTTACCCAATTTTTTTTGATGTCCTGATTCTAAAGAAGAAGTCTATTTTGTACAATATAATATATAAAAGATATAATGACATGATTAAAAAAGGCTTCTCTATTAAATGGTGTTAAAACTACCTTTTAAACATATTAGTGTATTTATGCTTAAAATTGGATTAATTCTCATTTTAAGCCTCTAAATTTTATTAGATAAATGTAAAAACATTTAAAAAAATTGTTTAAGAATAATATTTTTAGTTCTATTCATTCCCATAAATAAAATATCTAGGCTTTAACTACCATTTAAAATAATAGTATTATATTATTATCCTTTTCAGTATGACTCTGCATTGTGTATAACATAAGATTTTGGAGAAAACTGTTATTGTGTGTTGGGTATGCCATCGAAAATAACATCTCTTTTAATATAAAATTAATATTTAATTCAAAAATATTTGTAAACATGAAAATGTTATATTCTTTATTTCCCTCAGATGTTACATCCTTACCCATTTTGGAAATAGCATCCTCAAAATTTTATTCACTTGTCAAATATGTGGGGGTATTTATCCCTCATAGAATTTTCATATTCTAATGTTTCCTCTTCAACCATATGGTGTTTCCAGAAAACCATTATCTGATTAATTACCTTATTCCGCAACACTTTATCTCTTTGGTCAAGAATATAGACTGTTTGTTCCTCATATGAAAGATTCTCTTACCACTGAACTACCTCTAGACTCAAAAATGAGATGGATCCGGCATATACTTTCTTAACATTGAAACATGGAAAACATTGTGTACCTCGGATAAACATGGATGTAATTACACTCTGTAGGAAATAGATCCAACTTTATCAATGATTTTAATAGGGTCCAATGAACCTTGGAATCTACCTTCCCTTCTTACTGAAATGCTTCACACTTTTCCATGGGGAATCTTTATGAAAGACACGATCACCTACATCAAATGAAAGATCATTTCACTGGCTATTCACATAAATTTTCCACCGGATCTAAGCTATTCTCATGTTCTTATGAATCAACTGAAATGTTTCTTCCATCTCTTCTACTAATTCTGGTCCCATCAACCTTTTTTGACCTACTTCATTCCAAAAAACTGGAGTTCAACACCGCATTCCATGTAATTCATCAAATGGTGCAATCTGTATAATAGAATGGAAAATATTATTATAAGAAAACAAAACCAAAGAAAGATGTTGGTCACAACTTCCCTAGAAATCCAGTGAACAAGCACATAACATATCTTCCAAGGTCTAATTTTTTAATTCTGATTTCCCATCTGATTGAGGATGAAAAGCTGTGTTGAAATTTAATTTAGTTCCCAATGACTTCTGAAGGAATTTTAAAATGTTAGAAATGATCATGGGATCAAAATTAGATACAATAGAGAGGGGAAATTCATATATCCAGACTATCTCTTTAATATAAAATTGTGAAAGTTGATCTAGAGATAGAGTATTCCAAATAAGAAGAAAATGAGAAGATTTACTCAATAGATCAATAATAAAAAAAAATTCATTATTACAATGAGATGTCTTTGGTAATACCACTATTAAATCACTGGAAAAATTTTCAATTTCCCACTCTAGAATTGGCAAAGGCTGAAGCATCCCTTTCAGTAACTGCCTTTCTGCTTTAACTAGTTGTTAAGTTAAATAATTCATAGTAATGTCAATAATATCAAATTTCATTTCATCCCACCAGTAATACTCTTGATGATCTCTATAAAATTTAATACTGTCAGGATGAACTGATAACAGAGAACTATGATCTTCACATAACAACTCTTTCTTCAAATATGAATCATAAAGAACACATAACCTCCTTCCAATCCTAAAAAAAACATTCCGTATCAATGTTAAATTCAGGTAACTTACCCTTCTGAACCAATTATATCATTTTCTGCAAGTCACTACCTTCTTTCTATGATTTATTTATTCTATATTCTAGAGACGATTTCACTACCACCTGAAAAAAAGAGGAATTCCTAGCACCCAAAACTTCCAACCCAAAATTCCTCAAATCAAAAACCAAAGGATCTCGTTCTAAACGTAGCATGGTTAATGTAACATTACTCTTTCGACTCATAGAGTCAACCACTTTATTTTCCTTTCTAGGATGGTAATGGATCATGCAATAATAAATATTTATTAATTCTATCCATCTCCCCTATCTGATGTTTAATTCATTATATTTGAATATATACATCAAATTTTTTTTGATCAGTATATATTTCACACATTACTCCATAAAAATGATTCCTCCAAATTTTTAAAGAAAAAACAATAGTAGCTAATTCCAAATCATGTTTAGGGTAATTTAACTCATGAGGTTTCAACTGACATGAATCATAAGCAATTACCTAATCATTCTGCATAAGGACATGACCAAGTCCATTCAACGAAGCATCACTATAGATAACAAGTTCACAATTTGTTGAAGGTAGTTCCAACACTACATCATTCACCAATCTTCTTTTCAATTCTTGATAACATTCATCACATTATTTTTTTTGCATATGAAATTTACAAATTTATGATTTAACGTAGTCATTGGGATAGATAAACATGAAACTTTTTCAACAAACCTCCTGTAATAATCAGCTAAACCGATAAAACTACAAATATTGATTATATTTGTGGGTCTTGGCCATTCTTTAACAACTTTTGTTTTAGAAGGATCAACTGTTATGCCATCTTTAGAAACAATGTGACCAATGAATGAATTTTTTTTGTAACCAAAACTCACACATGCTGAATTTACCATACATTTTCTTTTCTTTTATGGTTTTCAATAAAACCCATAAGTGACAATCATGATCCTATTTACTTTTATAAAATAAAAAAAATCATCAATAAATAAAACCAAAAACTTATCCAAGAACTCCTGGAAAATTATATTCATAAGAACTCAGAATATATAAGGTGCATTGGTTATCCCGAAAGGAATAACTAACAATTCCTAATGGCCATATCTAGTATAAAATTTTGTCTTATGGATGTCTTCTTCCTTTAATTTCAACTGATGGTACTCCAACCTCATGCCAATATTTAAAAAATTCAACGTTCCCTGGAGCCAATCAAACAAATCATCGATATGAGGCAATGTATATATGTTATTTATAGTTATATTATTCAAGGCCATATAATCAATGAAAAGTCTCATTGAACCAACTTTTTTTATGAATCAATACAAGAGTAACCCATGGTGATGTGCTAGGTTGAATGAAACATTTTTCTCATAAATCCTGTAATTTCGTATTTAACTCTAAAAGTTTAATTTGAGCCATTCGATAAGGGGGGTTTTAAAATTGGCTTAGCTTCAGGAAGTAAGTCAGCACTAAATAACATTTATAGATTAGGTATTAAACTAGGTAATGTATTAGAAAAAACATCAAGATACTCATTGAACACCGGTACATCATTAATATGAAAAGTTCCTTTTTTTTCAACAATATGTTCAAGGTAACATTCATTTCCATCTGTTACTAGTTTCTCAGCTTCCTGATATGTTAAAAAATGTAAGGGTTCATTATTGTACACAAACAAAAATTATTTCTTAAAAGGAACCGTTTTAACTCTAAATTTAATCATATAATGATAAACAGAAAGCCAATACATACCCAAAATAACATCAAACTCTACTAGAGGCAATACAATAAGGTTTGAAGGTATATTATTTCCTCACATAAGTATAAGAAGGATCTTATAATTTATTTTTGTCTCAACATTTCCTCTAGGTATTTTGACCACAAGTTCAGGATTTATATATTGAGATGGAATTCCAAATTTACTAGATAATTTCTCAGTAATGAAAGAATGTGTACACCCTGAATCAAACAACAAATTTGAATAATATGAATAAAAAAATAATGTACCAGATACTACTTCATTTGATGGCCTAACATCTGATAATGTAGTTGCAAAGGTTTTCACCACCCCTTTATGCTTGTAGTCCGACTAATTTTCTTTATTTTATTTCTTCTTTAGACACTCATTTTCATAATTTTTCATTTCATTGCACATAAAACATTTTACTGACTGTAAATCATATTTTGGATTTACATTACCCGGATCCTTTTCAGTTCAATTACGAGGCATATGTCAAATTTTAACACATCAGAAGCACTTACCAGAATTCAAAAGGCATTCCCAGTGTTATTTTTACAACAATTTTCACAAAATATAAACTTTAGATTCTTTCCATCATACTTTTTTGAAGAGTTATTCCCTTTTGACTACCACCTTGATCTCTTATTCTATAATTTTTCAAATAACACCAGATCATCAGCAAACTACATATCCACCTTCTCTGCACATCGAAAAAGTTTTTCATAACTTTTGAACTCAAAATAAGCTAAATACCTTAGATTATTTGGATTTAATAATGGGTAAAAATGATTGATTTTACTATCAAGAAACCACATGGAATTTGGATCATACCATACCAATCAATTGAATTTTTCTTCATATATAGTCATTGAGTCATCCTACTACCTCAATTTCAATAATTGTTCTTCCATCCTATGTCAAACCACTATAAGAAAATATTTCTCAAGAAATATTTCTTTGAATTAATCCCAATCAAATTCATAAATATCCTCACTATCCTAGATATTTTTAACCATCGACCATCATTGATCAGCTTCACCTTTAAAAAGTTAAAAAGAACGAATAACCTTTTGATGTACTGAATACCCAATGATATCAAAAATAATTCCTCATTATTTAATCCACCCTTTAGCTAGAACAGGGTTGGATGATCCTATGAATTATGGGGGATATTTCCTCATGAATTTCTCCACTACTAACATGTTACTCTATGGTTAATCTGGATGATCTCTTGCATGGATACCACCATCATTTGTAGCATGATTCAACTGTTCCATCACTGCATCAAACTATTCTGTTTCGACTCCAACCATCTCAGGATTCTAATTTGGATGGTTGTTTTCCTCTTGATATTTTCCCAGCATAGCCTCTATTCTTCCTCTACAGTAAACCATTTTTAACATAGAAATATATTATACGAAGCAGCATTGTAATATTAAAATTCTATATTAATTCAATCTTACAATAAATTAATTAATTTAACAATATCCTAACACCTAAAGTTGTCTAAATAGACCTCTGATACCAACTATAAGGCCCCAACCATAAACATTACATAATATTTAGTTTAGTCAATAATTTACCTCAAGGATATTTTTAGGTTTAGATTTTTAGATAATTAGGCCATAACTATTACATTACATCTCAAATATTACAAAGTAGACACTCTTTCTCTAGCCAATATTTTTCAGAAAATAAAACTCTATAAAACGAAACAAGAATTATTTTCTTGATGTAACTCTTCATGAATTCTTAATTTCTTTTTCCGTTCCTTACACCCAATAAAAAACAATTCAAAAACATGGAATGAACAAAAAAATATCAGTAAGGGATATAAAATAAGGAAAGAAAACATTAATCTAGGAATAAATAGAAATCAAAAAAGTTATAATTTTTAATCATAAACATAAGGCCTTTAATATACCTCATGAAATCATAAGATTTATGAATAACACATATAAATCATAAATCATAAAGGCAACTTGGGGAATCTATAACATACTTACATCTTAGCTTTCACAGCTACATAGAGAGTTACAATTGGAATACCTATCACAGTATATTCCATAAATCTCTTAGGAGAAAAATTAATTTTTACCTCTGTCACATTACCCAATGCATTGGAGATCTATCTCGGGTTCACCCACCGAAGGTTTATCACAAAAAAACCTATATACATAAACAATTCCCATAAACCACAACATATTCATAACATATAAAAAATCAAAATGGATATATAAAATTTTCAAATTTCAATCAAAATATATCATTTCAAGATATTGAAATAATCAATGAATTCTCAAAATCATTTTTAATAAAAAAATACAAAAATAAGGGTATGTGGTACTTATTTGCCTTTTAAAAACATTACAGCCTTTCGTAGAAGCCAAATATCAAATAATGCTCGTGGCAGCGGAAAGGTCGTTGGCACCACACACATTAAAAAGTAACATTATTTTTTTCATTTAGTAAAACGATTCGTAGAAACAATATTTACTTTGAATGAAGTTAAAAGTTAAAGGGGTTTATACAACATATAAAAAAAGTTGTGTATAAATCAAAATATGCCCCAATGAAAGGAGATTGAGATGATGTCTCTTACCCTGAGTCCGACTCGTCACGTTTGTTCATTGTTTCCTCCTGAATAATAAATATAAGTTAACATATAATTTCATTAGAACATTTTTCAAGTTTATTATTCCATTTATATCAATTATTACTATGTTCTAAACATTACATAATTTTTAAGGTTAATATAAGTTTTTTTTCGATATTCCGTACTTGAGTCAAAAATGAACTTGTTATAATTACCAATTTTCCATGTCGACAAAATTCAATTATCTCCAAAATGATATTCATGATTTAAGTATCATATATATCCTATATATATATATATATCCTATATATATATATTTATATCAATTATATATGTATTTATAATAGTTTATAACATTTGGATATATGAAATGAAATGCACTGTTCAAAGAGACAATAAGCTGTACATACGCATGAACGATACTTTCAGTTCTTTTACATAATTAATGGAATGAAATCTAAATGATACATAGGTATATTATAATTAAATAATAATATAAAATTTTTTATATGTTACATAAGTTCATTAATCCCATACTTTATTAATTCCTTGTATGGCATGAACGAGTCATATCGCTTTGAGGGGGCGGTAGTCCTCACTTCCTCAAATGAAATTATTATATTTACACATCATGGAATGCATAGAGGTATTCTGTAAATAAAAAATACAGAAGAATATAGAAAATATAAATATAATATATATCATATATAAATAAATTACCATCATAATGGCCACCATGAGAGGTGGTAGTAGAAAATTGAACAATCATCGTTTCATGAGGCAATAGTTCATCATCCATAGAAACAGAATGTTCGTATCCCTTAGATAAAGGTGTGTGTAAGTTTTGTTATAATAATTATCATAACAAAATATTATTATATTTAGGATATTGGTGTTGCAATTTAATCAAAGAATAATAATATAATAGGGAGTTCATAAGTAAAATAATGGAAAGGAACTTTAGAGAAGACGCTACCTCTAAAACGTATAACTTCATTTGATTTGAGAAAAAAGGATTTCATGAATTGCCTTATCCCCATGGTAAGGATTATATAAGGAATAAAGGGATGTTGGGAGCCTATTTTGATAGATTTTGGACAATCAAAGGGGCTTGAGAGGTGTGATTAAATGGGTAGAGGTGATGCACTTTTATAAGAGGGGGAGGGGTACTTTAGGAAACTTTGAAAATATTATTTTATTATAAAATGATTTTCTGTTTAAAATGCTCCCAAAGTGATTAAATTAAAATATAAGATACTTTTTGGTCAAAAACGTCTCAAATAATAGGTTTTAGACTAGTCTATGTTAGAAATGTAACCTTATTTTTTAGCATTAACCCTTATTTAAGTAATTTATCTGTTACCATGTCTTCTTGTATATTCATAATATATGGTTAATATAGTTACTTTAAAATTAAAATAGAACTTAAATAGATTAATTAATTACATTTTAAACATTATATAAGTCATTTGGCTGAATATTATATTTTTATGACAATTTAATAATTTAATAAAACAATTTTTTTAAAAACCATTTATGTCAATTTTTATACTATTCATATAATTAATTTTTTTAAATACATAAAAACATGATTAATTGGAAGAAAATTCACTAACTAAAAGTTAAAAAATCATAATCATCCATAAAATTCGTCTTCGACATAAAAAGTATTAAAATAAATCCATTTTAATATGGATAATCTCATTTATCTAAATCATTCATTAATAAGGTATTCACTACATCATCATTGTGTCATAAATATATTCATTTATATGATTTCTAAAAATTATAAATAAAATACCATGATGTAGTAAGACCTTTAATCATTATAATGACTATTTATAGTCAAATATATCACTTATATATCCCCATATAAATTTTTTTTTAGTAAAAAAGAGGTGTTTATGTTTTATTTTTCATTACTTTAAATTAATTCTTATAAAATGTCATTTTCACATCAAAGTGGCTCCACGGGGACCCCAAATAGACCCATAGATGCCCATGGTCATAAATATCACATGAAATAGTATTAGGACATATTTTATGGTAGACTAATATTATTGTAATATTATTTTTTACCCTTATTTACTAGATTTACCTTTTAACCATGAAAAATAAAATATTTACAGAAGTTACTATTCAGAATGTCTAAAAATAAAAGATACCTATTTATAGAATTAGGACCCCTTGATTCTAAATATTAAATCCTTTTTTTAAAATTCAAATCATATAAATTACAAAAATTAGTTTAAAATTAATTCTCATTGTCAAAACTAAAAAACATGTTTTTAAGAAGTAAAAACTACCAAAATATTGACATGTTTTTATGTCCAATTTCAAAGTGAAATTATTTAAAATGACCAAAATTGGATTAAATGATGAAAAATATAATCCAATTACAATTTAAAAACAATAAAAATGACAATATAACTATATAAATAAATGAAATGAAAATATGGTTTTGACATAAAAAAGGTATTTTTCACTATTCATTAAAAATTAAATTTATTAGAAAAATACCAAAAATTTACCCAAATAAAATTTTAATTTCATGCTTCTAAAGAAGAAGTCTATTTTTTCCAATATAACATATAAAATTGACAAAAAATAGATTTAAAAAGTGTTCTCCATATAAAGCTATAAAACTACCTTTTAAAAATATTACAGTATTTATACATAAAATTGGATTCATTAACATTTTAAGACTATAAATTAATATGATAAATGTAAAAACATTTAATAAATATGTTTAGTCATAATATATGTAGTTCTATTCATTCCCAATAGTATAACATCTATGAATTAACTACAATTTAAATTAATAATATTATTTTATTATTTTTTCAGTATGACTAAGCATTGTGTACAACATAAGATTTCAGAGAAACCCATTATGGTGTGTGAGGTATTCCATTGGACATAACATACCTTTTAAGGTAAAATTAATATTTAATTCAAAAATATTAATAAATATTAAAATTTCATATTCTTTATTTACCTAGGATGTTGAAGTTAGATCCATATGTAACTTATGAGGATAAACCATTTTGGATCATTGACACAAGTGATAAGGTATTGTGGGAGAAGGTGGATCCACTTGTCTAAATCCTATGGTGGTATGGATGAATCTATAAGGGGAAATAGTTTTGGGATTTAAAAGTTTTATATTGGTTTCATAGGTTTTTTAATAAATACTTCTAGAGACACTTCTCAAGGATGATAAGTCATTACAGGAGGAGAATTGTAAAAATATTAGTTTTTAAATAATTTTAATCACTCCATTGATTATATTTAATAATTTTACATTTGTGAAAATATTATAAA
Organism: Viscum album; assembly: GCA_963277665.1. Lineage (NCBI taxonomy): Eukaryota > Viridiplantae > Streptophyta > Magnoliopsida > Santalales > Viscaceae > Viscum > Viscum album. The sequence continues at coordinate 430,484,316 of OY728121.1, forward strand.
TTTATAATTTATTTTTAAACTTACATGTGGAATAGTTCATATGTAATAGTTACAAATATTCTACCAAAACACTGGAAGATCATACAAAGACATGTGTAGGTAGCATGATTTATTCATGGGTTACAAAAGGGAATTCTATTATATTTCAGTGATACATAAATGTAAATTAATATTTCTAATTCCCACATAGAGATAATCAAGTGTTTTTATAGTGCTCAAATGATAACACATTTTTTTTGAAAGGATTCATAATGAAATCTTGGTTATATTTTAGGGTAATCTTGAATTCCTATACAATGTTTAGGGGAAATATGGTGTCTTGTAAGGTTATCACCCTGGTCTCAAGGGAAATGTATGGGCTTGAATGACTTTCAGTGTGATTTATATGATTAGGACAATAGTATAAGGGGGGAAATTTAAAATCAATTTACATTTATGAGCTATGTAAGGGTAAAACATTATTACTCTTACACGAAATTATTTTCAGGGAAAAAATGTTTTTTGAAATTTTTTCCCAATTTTTCTTTCCCATCATTAAACTGAATTAAATTTGATGATTTTAAATTCCTTAAATCATGGTAATTTAATTTTTTGACTTGTTTGATGTTATAAATCACTTTATGATTTATTTTTAATACAATATATTCTTGATTAATTTTAATGAAAATTATATAATTAATTTAATATATTTTTCATATTGTTGTGGACCTATACATGGTTTACATTATTTAAAATATATAAACCCTAAAACTTTCAGTGTTTGTGTTTTATAATGAGTCTGTAAAGTATAAGAATACTCATATTCAAGGTTGGTGAAACCTTCTTTGAACATTATAAATTATATTGTGTTCTGGGCATGGAAGAACTCTCACCCTCTCTTCTATATTATGGAATGTAGAATTTTTCATGTGGATATTATTCAAGGGAGGAATCCATGTTTTTATTTTCTCCTTATTTCATGAATTATTTATGAGTTAACATTATTATGATTTCAAGTGAAGTGACAATGTTTTTCATAAATCATATTATTTTGTAAATGTGATATTTTTTGAAATATCAAGGAAATAGAAACTATTATCACTTCTGGTGTTTTACATCATTTTGGAAATAAAATAATTCAAATATACCATTGGAATCATTGGCGGGTGGTTGGAACTGTCTAATACATGTATATGATTTAGTTAATTTTTTTGATGATCTATAAAGTGGATATCAAGGAACATGAAGGATGAAGTTTCATAAAATTTATAAATCTTGTATATAATTTTTATCTCATATTTAATCATTAATTAGTAAGAGTATTGTTCAATATTGATGGTTTTTTATTTTTGGTGTTTGTGTTTCCATGTTACCCATATATTATCCTTGATCCATTATTTTATTAGACTATCTTATTTACATGTGTGTTTTGACTCAAATGTTGTTTGTGATGCTTTTATATCTCTCAGGATGATATTTTATATATGATTATCATACTTTACCTTCTTTATTATCTTTCCTTTGGAAGAGGGGTTTTTGGTACACATGAGAGGTCACCATCATGGTATAACTACTTTTTATAGGGGGAGTGTCCATGATGTTAAATGTTGACCATGGTGGATCATGATAGAATTATAGACATATGAAATTAGATGTCTTTAGGATTCGAAAAAACATGCTAAAACTCAACGCCCTATGGACTCTATGTATCTTGCCAACTCGATGACTTGTAGATTCTATTTAAAATTTCCATTAAGTTATTTTCTTATTCAAAGTATAATACCTCAATTCTCAAGGTTAGTTTTGATAAATTTCAACATCTTTGACTATCATTCTAAAATGGAACTAATGTAGGCATAGTCGGGGGATGCAGTGGCTAGTTTAATAAAAATATACTGAAAAAATTATTTTGGGTTGTTATGATTTCTTTCACATTTATTGAAATCATGGAATATACTTGTTATACATTATTAAATTTTTAATGACTCATTGATGATATATTACTAGGATTATTAATCACATCAGGTATGGGTATTTTGATGCGCCTGTAACCATTCTATATAGGTATATGATTGAAGGATTGGGGATCGTGAACATTTTCTAAGAAGGAGATCATGGATCTAGAAGCATGTCGGGATGGACTTTGAAGGGCCCCGATATTTTATTTACATATTTATCACATAATTTGATTAAAAAAGTTTGTATTTCCACTTTTCGAGCATATTTAATAAATATATGACCGATATTCCTTTTTTTTATATTTTGTATGATACAATAGTTTATATATTTAGTATTTTGTTTTAATATATTCTTGTTCTATGACATGATACTAAGGGTATAGACTCCATACTAATAGAATTAGACCCTAACTATTAGTTTCAAACCACATTCATATTAAAAGGAACACATGAGTTCATGGGGAAATCTAGTTAAGAACATATTATTCAGGTCAATGAATTACACTTTAGTATCTTCTTCACACAACACTGGTGGTCCTCTAGTTGTGTTAGGCACTAAGGCCGAAAGAGCCATGTCATCTTAAAAATATAAGTGTGGTTTAGTTGGTTAAATTGTGTTTTTGACTCATCATATATTATTATATGGTCTATTATAGAAAGTTTAAATGTTAGAGGCGTCTCACATAAGGGATACTATGGTAGATACCATGATACAATAGTTTTCAAAATTCAATATTTACATTTTAGTTTTTATCATTTTCTCAATTGTATCATTTCACCTATTTTTTATGTCACCACCATCTATAATTTATTTAATATGTTAATTATAAATTTTGGTATCTAATTTATTATACATGAACCTAATGTGTTTGGGTCATTTCCTATGAAAATTGATTTTCAAATATATTTGGAAAAACATATTTTAATATAAACACTTTTGTATTTTAGTTTTTAAATAGAATTTAAAATGGGAATATTTAACTAAATAAGGCTTTGACTGATTGAATAGGTTTGATGTGATTGTTTTCAATTTAAGAAAAAATTGAGGTTTTTGAGAAGTGTTAATGGTGGATTGTTTTTAAAATGGATTATGTTAGTGTAATTTTTTTAATCATGGGATTTCAATTTTAGAAATGAATGTGGAATATTTTGAAACTTGTTTATGAACATGACTGTTCCTTTAATTGGATTATGATTCATATGATACTATCTAGTTATAGTTTAAAAATGTATATATTAATTTCATTACAAATAAAGCTTTACAGTTTTGGTGGGTGGTGGCCTACTAGGATGTGTATCTCATGCATATATATTTCTAGATATAGGTTTCCATCTAGATTCCAAATTTTTTCCATGAGGTCTATGTGCATTGAGTTGGATGGTTTGGATAAATAAGAGGTTTCATGGAGATGTATTATGTATTGGATTATGTTTTTGGTGTATGTTTTATATTTTTTATGAATTTTTTACAATATAACCATCCATGTAGCTTCTTTTTGTTTCATACTTTTATTGTAACTAATTATTCCATGTTTCATAGTTCATTTATAGATAGTGTTTTGTATCTTTTTAAAAGGGATTGAATAACTGATGTTGGATATGAAAAATAAGGTATATTTGATTAATTTTGTTTTATATTTACTAATGTTTCATATATATCCAATGTAACAATGGTCTATGTCAGAATATCATTATATATAATATATTTTTTGTCTATAATTTAGGAAAAAATAATTCTTAAAGGGAGTCTTGTGATACCTAGGAACTAGTTTTTATCTCATGGGGATCAGTAACATTCTTCAAACATTGTTGAAAACTAGGTTGGGTTCTATTTGGATGATATTGTCGTTTGGTTCTTTATATAATGCCTTAAAATATTCATTGAAAATATTATAAATTCCACATTAAGATCATTGGTTGGATAACAATATTCATGGATCATTAACTACCATTATTCATAAATAGTAACTCTATCATTCTATATAAAAAGACATCCAAGTCCCTTATTTGATAAAACATTATATATCACAAATCCACCCCGTCTAGGATTTAACGAAAATATTTTTGTATTTACCATTCTCCTCCAGATATTATATAAATATTCTTTACACTATTCTGGAAAAAAATATATCCCTTCATATGGATACTTGGTTAACAGGTTTTCTACTATATAAAAATTTTGAATAAATAATTGATATTAAAACACTAATCCAAGGAAACTACATACCTCAATTATTATTTTGTATTTTCCATTCCATAACTACCTTTTTCATATGAGGATCAACTTATATTCTATCATTACAAAAAATATTATCAATAAGAGAAACACCCTAAACCATTAATTCACATCCTCTAATTTTTTTATATTACTCCATTCCTAGAGAATTAAAATTTTCTTAATTTTTACATATTACTCATTTCTTCTAAGAGTCTCATGAATTATTTTTGAATAAATCTTATGTTCATTAAATATTTTATAGTATAAAAAAATTTCACCAATAAATACCATAATTAAAATGATAAGATAATCCTCAAATACATAGTTTATTAGAACCATAAAATGAAATTGTCAATTTTTAAATCCAATTGGAATTACGGTAAATTAACAATATGAATAACTTGTCAGAAATTACCCCTTTGGATTATTTTCCTTCTTTACTCCTAGTTGATGATGTTCAAAATGAATATTAGTATTTGAATAATATTTAACTTCATAATGGTGATAATAAATGTCATTAATATGGGGTATATTATACTTCTGTTTTATTTTAATATCATTGATTTCCCAACAATTGATACATAAATTCATAAACCCATCTTTGTTTATATCAGAAAGAACAAGGTCTCCCCTTGATGAAACAATAGGTAATATAAATCCATTATCACACAACATATGAATTTTATTCATTAATTCCATTAATTCCACTATTGTTATATTATAAGGAGTCATAGAAATTAGTTTTTTTCATGATTTGGAATCCTCAAAAATGTATATTCACAATCTGGGGGATGTTTAAGAATTTCATTAGGAAACAAGTTTTTTTTCCTCCACAATATGTAGATCCTTTATTATGAGGGCAAATTTTCCATTTTTATATTTTTTTTCTTTTTTTACCTAATAATTTAACTACGGAGAGCTACTGGTGGTTGTTCCAAAAAAAAATTTGATAGTCATTTTTCTCCTGTAAATACATGGGATGAAATATCTCCTTCATGAATCATAATATAATTTTCTTGAAAATATCTTTTTTTTCATTATAATTTTAAATACAGTATATACCGAGTATTATATCAAAGTTAACCTTTGGTATAATGATCAATTTTTATAATGAGGTGTGTTTACAAATTATCATACAGACTAACATATTTTTATTTTAATAATATTTATTAAAGGATTATAAGTTTATAAATTCTGTCAAAACTTTCTAGATAAATTTATTAAATTATTGTGAAACATGAAAGAAACAAAATATTTCAATGATTGATAATAAAATAAAAAGTTAGCTAAATTTTATGTAATTATTAATGTTCATGCTACCAATTCCATTCAAAAATTTAACCAAAAATATATTAATAAAATAATATTGGACTTCCCCACATTTTAATTTTTTTGGAGGTTACCTTGATGCTTGATACATTGGTTTGAATAATCCATCATCTATTTAGAGATGATTCATTGGATAATAGTAGTTTATTTATTTTCCATTCATTCATGAGCTTTATGACCCGTATCTCTACACATAAATTAGAATCTTATTCTACTTAAGCATGTACCTAGGTGTTTCCATCCACGATTATCCCATGTTAGAAATACCATCATCTAGGTCTTGTTATTTGACACAATTTTTTTCCCGTTCCTCAATCAACCTCTTCTTTCCTTGATTTCCAGAGAAGAAATATGTACTAAAAATTTATTCCCCTATCTTGATGGAACATGATTCTATATTGTTACATGAAAAAAAACATGAAAAAATGGTTCCATTTAGAGAATTAGAATAATCCCATCAATGAACTGGTGAATATTTATCTCTAGATTATTTATGTAGTTTTCATTACACATAGATAATCATATAATTATAGACTCATACTCTACAAAACATTCTTATTCATTCGACATTAATGTGATTAATTTCCTCTACATTTATACTCATTTTACTTTGGGAATGAATTTTCAAAAGAAAAATTATATAAATTTAAACATAATATATATATATAATATTTCACCTTTTTCATTAATATTATAGAAGAATGAACACAATTTTTTTGAATCTACATTATACGATACACAACTAGAATAAAATCATCCATTTCATTTCTTCCTATGGCCAAGAATATATTTTAAAGGGACTAAATACATTCTTCAGCTACCAGTGTGTAATAAGTTCATTGAAAAGATGATAGATTTCGATACATGTAGTTATCCATCATATGTTAATATTTTTTCTCAAAAAAAATTTGTTTTATATGTGAAAGGATATTCATCATGACTTGTGTCTCCTACCCTAATGTGTCCACTATCTTCTTAGCTCCCACAAAAAATATATTAGCTTAAAAAATAGAAAATCCATACATTAACTATTAATGTTGATTCCCATACCTCTAGTGATTCTATCTTTAAAAAATGGAACACACTATGTTTCATACAACTATCATGAATATTTTTTGATAAAATAAATACCTTGATGATAGTAAACATTCTCAAATACCATAAGGGATTATCATAATTATCATGTTTGATATATTCATTTAAAATAATGTTTCAAAGGATCTTAATGAATATTATATAATATGGAAAACAATATCTACTATTATAACACATATACGATATTTACTGTATGAAAGTTACATAAGATATAAGAGATTACACCATTTATTATCAATCATATTAGTAGTCCTGGAAAAATATAGATATAAGTGACACCTATATTACATTGGAAACATAATAACAACATTAGAAAAAATAATACATACTTGAAATCATTCAGATAATCCATATTCATACCCCATTAAAATGAAATAATTAAATGAAAATCCTAGATGATAAGTAAGGGTTATATACAATGTAAGATATGATGGGTAAATAATGTATAATCAGTATGACAGAGTGGATAGTCAAAATGAATGACATTCAATCAATAACATTAGTTATATGAATATCCATAGATATCGTTAATAGAAAAATCTCATGGATAATGGAAAAAGAATTATCAATAAAAGAAATCAATAATTTTATACATTTATGATATTTACTATTATGTCCTTGACCTTGATATATAAATTTTATTGTGAAATACTCATATATTATATAGTAAATAAATGGTTTTTTAAAAACAAAATACCCTTATATTATGGAATTTATACTATTATATCTCGTGATACATTTTAATGCCTTAATGGGATATCTATTTCTTATGAATTTTTTATATATTGAATAATGAAAATAATACATTCCTAAAATGACATATAAAAAACAATTATCAGTATTAAATGATGAATAAGGAATATTTTTCCCATCAATGAAAAATATTTTTTAATTATATTTCATCAGATGATACCATATATAAAAATGGTATACATTTAACAGAATATCAGAGTAGTGTGAAGGATACAAAATAAATACATTATATTTATAATATGGATATAAAAGAGAAAATAATGTTAAAAGAAATGATAGAGAGTGATAGGAAATGTGATTGTGAGAAAGTTAATGAATATAAAATAGCTAATTATTAAATTATAAAAGATTAATATAAATTCATCAAAAATTAATGTTTTATCACAAAATGAACCCTTCAAGAAATATAATTGAAAATACAAGATAAAAATTAAAAATAATTTCCTTGTTGTTTTGTTTATGAACAATGTTATAAATCACGTTCAAAATACTTTTAATTCAATAAATAAAATAATACCATTATATTTTCAAGTAAAAATTCATATAATATGATTATAATTAAAAACCCATAGAAACTTATATATGAATCGTAATATATAATAATGGTCATGAAGTTTGGAAAATTCATTACTGTTATATACCTTATATTGTTTTTCCCAAAATTATAAAGAAAGAACAAAAAAAACCATTATAAAAATTCATTCGAGTATTTATTATTAAACCATTATGAAATAAATAAAATGAAGGTAAATTGTATATCAAATAATAATTGGATTGAATTAAATAACATTATTGAAAAAATATTAGGAACATAGAAGAGGAGGAAAAAGAGTCCTAAATGAAATAAAGAGATAAGCTTAGTATTACCTAAATTAAATATACTCATTGAATCTTTATCTAAAAAGAGATAAAATGGAAAATTAATATTTGAACCCCAAAAATACTTATAAGTGAATAAAGATTTATTTTTTTAGGATATTAGGATTATATAATTTTTTAAAAGGAAATATAAACATAAAATTCGGGAAATAAAATGATATTTTTATTGAGATCCATCACATTAGGCCTTCACTTAGTCATATGTGTTTGAATCTATTTTATAATGATTTTTTAAATTTATAAAAACAAATAACATAACCATATTCATAAGTATTATTATATATATTTTATTATTTTGAAACATTACATCACTTGTAAATTTAGAAATCTTTATTAACATAATAATTCATAGCGTTAACTATTCAATTTTCATATATGCTTCAGTTTGGTATTCTAGGTTCCAACATCATGGTAATGGATTCATTATTTACAAAATCAAAATAATGATATTAAGATCATCTATTTTCATTTTATATTGTTTTATAACAGTAAATGAAAACGAGTAGTAGATACAAAATATACACTGTTCATGGGCATTGTAGTCACTACATTTTCATGAACAAAATTCTCATTTTCAAATAAATAGATTAAAATAAGATTATATTATATTTTTTATTTTTGGAATAATATTTATATAATAATTTTCATATATAATCAATAGATATATTATTTTATCCATCTATGAAAGGTGGTCATGGAAAATGAAGCACATTGCTATGTGAGAGCGGTAGTCTGTATGTGCGCATGTGTGGAAATTTCATTTTCTATTAGTTGGAATAGTAAGAAGTTATTATATCCTATTATTTCTAAAGAATAATTATATAATAAATATAATACATAAATATTATATCTATTATAACAACTGACCATGAAATATGGTGATGGAAAATGAAATGCTTCGATTTGTGGAGGTAGTAGTCCGCACATAAACATGTGTAATTACACCATTTCTAATTTAATAGAATAGAGATGGATATTTTTTGATCCATAGTCATAATAAGATATTATTATATTAATTATGAAACATAAAATATTTTATGAAGAAAAAAATAGATTTTATATTTTTATAAGATTTTTTTGGAAAGAGTCGGTTAAGACAAGTACCCATTTTTTGAGAGAGTTCATTTGGCTTATATAATAAGGATTAATATGATTATATTAGGGGAATAAAATAAGATATAATAGGAGGGAAAATTTATTTTAAATTATTTACTAATTTAATTTTTTAGATAAGTGTCCAATATTTTGGAATAAGAGTTGAGAGGCAATTCCCATTTTTAAGTGAGGTGGGTGGCAGTTTTATAAATACATAAAATATTATTAAATGTAATATGTATTTATGATGTTAAGTGTATCAAAATTATCAAAATTTATGTAATTATAAAAATAAGGTCTAAATAAGATCAATCACATGAATTTAGACAAATTTATAGGTCATTTTAACCCTTAATATTTTTATTTAACCCATTTTAATCTTTTGAATAATTACTATATTAATGAATTATTTTCTCAGTTCCTATTAATTATAAAAAAATAAAATTTAAATAATTATTAAATTTTTAATTTTTTCTTAAACATTTGGAAAATATTTTATCAAACCCAATTTCTAATGTGGAAGAATGTAATTTAAAAAAATATCTATAAAATATGTCAATGAAAATTTCTAGGAAAATTCAATTTTCAAGCATAAGATGAATTTAGTCATTCACTTTTCTATATAATAAACATTAAATTTATATCAATTTATTTATATGATTAGAAAATACAAAAAATATTAATAATAATTCATTTGTATAGATAATATTAATTTAGGAATATATTATGAATATAAATCTTTTTTTTTTCAGAAAAACTAACTCTATTTACTATCAAATCATTTTTCAGTTATTTTAATCAATTGATATGAAATGTATGATTTTATAAATCTTTTATTAAATATTATTATAAATAAATTTCTATTAACTAAATACTACATTTTCAATTGTCTAAAAAATTCATTTTATGGGGAAAATTTCGAAAATTCATTATAGGATGATTTTAACATAATATGTTTCAAAAATTATTTTCATCCTATTAAAATCCAAATTTTGTGCAATGAAATATAAAAAATTTCAACATATTATTATTTATTTGTAATGAAAATTTCACTTAGTATAATTGAATATGGGGTAATATAGGGAATTACAGTTTTGGAAGAATTCCACAATATGTTCCCTTGTTTTTTTGTTTCCAAATTATTTAAGAGGATGTTTTATGTGATAGATGTTTTTCAAAAAAGGTTATTTTAAATAAAAATTATTTTAATATTTAAAGTAATGTATTTTTATTTTGTTATAATAAATTATATTTATATAACATAAAAAATGTATTTTAAAATAATTTATTCAAATATCTGTGTTTAAATTAATCCATGGAATTTGATGCTCTCTGTATGGACATTTATTATGCGTAGTCTGTTGTGATCAGGACCCATGTTACCACTTTCCAAAAGAATGTATCCATTCACCATTAGTGGTAAAATGATGGAAACATTCATAAGAAAGAAGGATGGGTAGTTGGATCATCCAGATAAAGGTATTATTTCCATGTCTACTACTGCCTTATAGATTTAATACTTGCTCATGAACCCCTTTAACATGTTTTCCAATATAGCATATTGTTTTTTTCATATAAAAAAGTAAAAATTTATGAGTATAATCTTCTAAAAGTGATTCCACTCTATATTTTCATGCTAAAAATGTTGGAACTCAAGGATTAGAAGCCAATGAAGGCACACAAGGTTTATAGTCTTATGGGGACACTCATGGTTTGGAGTTGAGTGGAGAAATTTACATCATAGAGTATTGGGGGGAAACTCTATAGAGTAAATCCAATTAGGAAGTATCTCCAAGGGATTTTATAATATATTGAAGAGTTATAATTATGTAATTCCACCTCCTAAAGAGGATATAGGATATCGTAGACATGATGTGTTTCCCCCTTAATGAAGCATACTTTATATCATTATATAATAATGAAAATCAGTGTTTTTTGTGATGCATAATTTATGGTAATGTTATTAGACCCAAACTTGTAGTTTAAAACATTAGAAAAGTATTAGAAGTAGTAAAAGGAATGAAGAATTGGATTGATTAGGAAATATGTAGTATGAATACTCCACACTTCCATAGAGACACAAATCATATGATTGGGGATTGCATAGATAATGCCCATTAAATGTATAATGAAATGGTATAAGTGGTAAAATATCACAATATTTATCATCCATATAGTGTTTTCAATAGTTAATGTAGATTGAGAAAATTAATTCCCCATAAACCATAATTCCCACATATCTTTTTTTTAATTATTTTATAAAATTTTTATGTAAAGGATTATTTCTCATATGATGTGGGTTTCAAAAGACCATGAGTTTATATAGGTATTATGACCTTCCAGAACCATGTTTTCCATGACTGAGGTGTTAAAATAAATAGTTATAATATTTTTTTACAACAAAAAATATATTACATAATGTAATTGGTATAATGATCATTTGTTACAAGAGTCCATTGAAATTATGTTGATAAAGAATTTGCAAGTTATGAAATTTGATGTTTCACCTATTAAGGTTAATCAAATTCATAAAAAATTGAAATTATTTTAAAATGGAGTGTTGATGTGTATTTATTTTCTGTTGCGTATAAATAACTGAATTTTAATTGACCTCATGAAACATTTTGATGTATTCTCATTAAATTAAAATAATACACAGTGACATCATAAACAATTCATAATATAATAATGGTTTCTGATATTGTGTATCTCTAGAAGTATATGGAGAAATCCAGTAGCAACTCATATAAATTGAGTGATTGAGTGAGTGAATACCCTTAAACATAATATTTTTTTATTTATATTTTCCCAACCATGATTAAATTTAAATTAATTATAGAGAAACATAAAATGTTCCCCAATATATTTAGGTATAAAAAGTGGGAGGGTTATTAAATTATGATGAAGACTTTGACATTTGACATATTCTTATATATTCTTATGTATCATGGGAGGGAATGTTTCATTTTAATCCCTTATAAATAGATGAGAAAAATGGGACTAGGGATTCAAAAAAAACAAGAGAATATTCTTTCTCTTTGTAGAACTATACAATTTTTAGGAATATCTATTGAAATCAAAACATGAATTTTACTTGATCACCTTTTATGTAAACAATCCTTCTGTGAGAAAACCTTATGTTAGATGATCTTCATTATATACAATTTTTGAGTTAAATCTTGTGCGAACATAATTATTATGTGAAGAAGCCTTAACCAACATTTTAAAACATCACTAAATACATCAAATAGATTCCCAAACAACTTATTCAATCAGTACATTGAGGAATTCCATTTTTGAGAACAATAAGGATTAACCTAGTGAGGAAACCAATCCATGAAACTAGATTCTAGAGAATATAATAAGGAATGAACATAAGGATTATCCACTAACTCATTGGCCTCCACTCTATAATATTGGGTTATTTGATGATTTATCAATACCCAAGGCCAACATTGATGATATTATACATTATTTTATGATCTAATCAGAGTATAGTCAAATTAACATATCTAGTTCTAGCCATGTATTGAGGGATGATAAGGAATTGTTGTTATATAATTTCTAAAACCCCAATAAAATATTGTGAATAATAATGTTCCTTCTATGGACACCACTCCACTATTGTATGAAACCATATACCATGAATTTTTTTTACCTCAACAATATGTATGGACGGAGTGGTGGGATGTGTTCTTAGGGTGGAACATCATTGATTAGAGTGTATGTTCTTATGAGAAAAATTTGCCTATATGTAGTTTAGAGGGTATTTTTGGTTGTTCATTCTGTATGACATAATGTTGAGGTGGATGTTACACTCCTATCACCACCAAGATCTCATCCCATAGTTACTGAACATGTGGTCAATGGAAATAAACACATTCCATCGACATCAAAGGGAGGTAATGTTCATATTTATGGATTCTAATAAGATCAGAGCTATCCAAATCTTCAATGATATATATAATGAATTATTATTCTGGTGATGAACATCTAGGGGTTGTATAATAAACTCTTATGTGGGTGATATTGTTGCATCTAGAAGTGAGGAACGAGTAGTATATAGATTCTATCCTTTACCCAAGTTTGATTTTTAATACACGGTTCAATATAATTCTCTATATGAAAGTGGATAACATGGTGGACCACCCATAGTAGTATCCAAGACACCATTCATAATTATAGTCAGTTTCTTACTAGTTTATCATAGAGTTTTTTGTATAAATAGAATAAGGATTCCATGTGAATTGAATGAATCAATATTATTATTAGTTTTATTTCTTTCCTTCCATATAGGTTACCATCTAGAGGTCAAGAAATCCCATTTTGTGGTGAGTCTAGGAACATTCATGATAGATGATCAACTGTCACAGATGAACTTGATCAATATCACTATTCCACTACTAGAAACTATTTTTAATATACTAGGGAATGTGAGATAGAGTGAAAAGATGCTACAGAATCATGATCAATTACAATTTCTATATGTATGATTTTTAGTTTTTTTGTGAAATGAGTTACCAATCCTAATCATACCCCCAAATATGGACATCAAGCCCTCACTATAGATCATAGAAAAGGTAAAAATTTTAGCGATCAATAGGTATGGGTTTATCTCTATGATACGGTAACACTAGAGTTTAAATTCAAACCTTTAGTAATATTAGATAAATACTCATAGAATATGGAAATGAAACTATTAACGAGAGGTTATATCTAACATAATTGAAATTAATTGTGCAATCTATTTGCATGGATTGTTTCATAATCTAGGAGATGTAAACTTCATTATATTTCCTAGATCAATCATGGTTCCATTCATAGCTACCTCAATGGGTCTATGCTATAATTAACCCTGAGTTATACATGAGGATATTTTGGAAACATATTTGGTTTTTCTCATAGGAGATCACTCATGAGAATATAATTCTACTTATGGTATATTCCCAAACTATTTTGATAAAATATTATGCTTGGATCTAGACAATATAACATCATAATTAATTGAAATGTAAAATAGTATAGTGGATAGATGAAACCGCACAAGCCTGAATGAAGTGAGTATAATGAAATTACACTAACATGGGATCATGTTATAGAAATTAGTGGAATAATAAAATTTATTTTAACATTAAGGAATATATATGAGCATCAAAAAAACATCAAGATGATGCCTCCTTGGGGGGAATAATTTTTAATCAAGTGAACCCTGGGAAGCGACTTTGAAACAATGGGGAAAATTTTGGGATAACTGAGTGAAATCTATGGAAGGATCTAGAAGAGAATGTATAATGAATCAATGAGATTATAGATGTAAAAAAATATACATAGCTTTGAAATCACGTAATATTCTATGGATGTTCCAAATTATATGGAGGCTATGGATTCACCACCAATCGATTTTGTTTTATCAATGCCATGATTAGTTTCATTAAGGTTGAAATCCTTGTCTCCATTATGGAATCCTTTAATTAGACCAATTATCATGTGGAATTATAGTTATAAAATGGAAAAAAGGGTTTATACACATATTGGGGGATGATGATTCATGATAGACATCTCGATAAAGGCTAATTTTTTTGTTTATTCAAGGTCTTCAAGAAAAAGGTTTTAATATTTAAGACATTGAGGGAAGAAATATAGTGAAAAAAAAAATAATTATTAAAGAGTTAGGATATCACATCAACCAATGTTTCATGATATATCTAATAGAATTATGTAACTTCTAGGACCTAATACATTGATGTATTCATTTTTATAGATTGAGTGGAATTTTCTTCTACTATCACATTTAAATATGAGTTAACCAGTACATAATTTTGGGTCAACAATTTTTTCCATCTAGGAAGATAGGATATGTTACACTCTAAAGAAACTCTAAAATAAAATGAGTATACCCTTTCATCATTTCTTTTATCAGTCGTTTTAGGGGTGCTATATCCAGACACTTGGGGGGGGGGGACCATCAGCATGGGCCTTAGAAGGTAAATTCAATCCTTTATCACTATTGATATTTCTTATGGAAACCTCATATGGATATGAATAAATTTCATATATCAGATCCAAAATTCAAAATGGGGATGATATAATGGTGGTCTTAAGGTTTCCCACAAATGCTGAGGGGTCCCCTAAAGTGGGGGTTTCTATAAATTACTATAGCCTTATTCGGATAGAGGGTGTGATAATTTAGTTATACTGGCCATTTGGGGATAAAATTTTTGTAGTGTCTGATGAAACATACCTTACCTCTACTTTTTAAATAGATTAGACTTCATATAATTGTTTATATTTATCCTTGTCTGAACATTTTGTACTAATGTATGAATTCTGATTAAATTTAATTTTCTCATATAAGAGATGTAGTCTACTGTATAATCATGATGTGAATAAAATTTTATGGATATCATGGGTGATAAGGTAGATTATGAACATGAGGTTTCTACTAATAATGACGGTTAACATTCTAGTGTATCATTGGGGGAATAAGTCCTTGAGATATTCATTACACATGAACATCGTATCCTGAATCTATGGATTTAATTTCAAAATTTGGTTCTTATATAGCCAAGATTCACATAAATAGTGGAACTAAGAGAAACAAGTACAATAAATGAGTTCTCATCACCATTGATCATCCAATTACTTAAGTAATGATCCACCCTAGAAGATGCTGATGCATTGAGTTTTAACACTACTCAAGATAATATGTTGACCTCGTGTGTGGTGTGGATGTGAATTTAGATCCTCATAAAATGCACTATACTGGGTTAGATAGATGTCCAAATAGGAACTCTATGCTATAGGATAGTGAACATGAGTTCTGGGATGGATAACTACCACAACCAACATTTGATGACACATTATTTCATAGTCTAGTGGGAGAATATAGAGAAATTTCATTCTAATATAGTTTTATCCAATTCTATGGTGTATGTTGTGGTATATATTTAGTGACTCAATAAGAAATTTCCCAATAGGAGGAGGAGATCCATATTTCGGTCCCTTATATTATATGGGAAGAGTCATAAATTTTCATGAAGAATTAGAAAGTACTCGTTAATGTAAATTTATATCATTAAATGAATATTTTTTTTGAGTATAGGTATTTAGAAAATGGGCCTGAGGTTTCGGAATCCGATGTCCACCCATAGGTAGAGGATGAGATGGATGATCCTATAATGCTATGGAAGGATCCCTAATCTCATTGATAGAGGTTGTACTAAAAATAGAATTAAATGTCTCAGTGATAACTATAGGCCAACATTTTTAAGAAGGGGAGGATTGAACCTATAGTTGAACATCATTGTTTTTATAAATAATAAAATAATACATTATTGAACTGAATTATTTTTAAATTTGATTAACCTTAATCATGATAATGATGTATTCAACAAGAAACTATAAGGACACATTATTCATGGTTAGTGTGAGAACTATAACTTAAGAAAAGATAATTAAAATTAGGTAAGTGTGTGTAAGATATGTGGATGTGTCCGAGTTGTAACATTACATCAAACATATTTCATTATTCCAAAATTGTGGGGTAATAATTCAATATACAATAAAAAAAGACCAAATCACCATTAATCTCATAAAACCATTTGGTTGTGAAGCCCAATGGGAGTTAAATCAACATATGAACAAGTATAATTGATGAATGGAAAATTCTGATATACATAGAGTTTTATTCTAGAATTTATTTGATAAAATTTTTGAGTATGAACACTATTAAAACATTCAAAACGTTGTTAAAACTACCAAATTAATTGTAATGGGTGTAGAAAATAGTATGTAAAACCACCAAGATCAAATTTTATTGGTGTATTCTATTAAATTGTTACCATGAATTTTTTCTATAAGTAATGTTTCCTAGATATATATTTGTTTCCAAAACATGGGGACATGTTTCATCACTATCCAAAATGGTTTTTTTTGGAAATAAAGGTTTGTAAAGTATGTTCATATTAATAAGTAAATTTTAGTTTAACAAAATAATGGGAGCTAATCAAGAAGAAATCAAGCACTTCGGGATTCATCCATTATTCATCAATCAACGAAATGAGATTTATCAATATAAATGGAGGGAATTTCTATCATTTTTATTTCTTAAAGGTTGATAATTACTTCCCCATAGGATTCATGATAATAGTTTTCAATCATTCTCCAATGATGAGACAGATGTGGTCCATAAGTTCTTATACTGTATGGTCATACATCATGAACTAATTGGTATTGAAGTATAAGTTTATATATCATTGACTTTTATCTTGCTAATATATAGGGTCACATTACATTGACTAGGTTTAGGAAGGTCTAAATGGAATATAGGATTAAGTAAACCTCTTTTTAATTAAGATATAACAGTTAATACAGAAAACCACAAGGGAAACTTAACACAATTTAGTGTTATTAGACATGGAAAAATGATACTGGTCTTTAATTTCATATAGATTTGAAAAAATATGGCCTATATGTTTTAGCTTATACAACATGGACATAATTAGTGGTCTATAGTCTAATGGAATTAAATCAGACCATTTAGGCATAGAATAATAGAATCTCAATGTTTGATTGGAAAAAAGGAAACCCCACAAAATGGAATTGAGATCTATGTTGAGGTAAAAATGGGATATTTTTGTCTAAGGATATTAAAATATATCTAGGAATCACTATGTATCATCTAGAATAAGAATAAATAAACAATTTTTTAATAATATAAACACTCTATTTATATTTAGGAAATTAAAATGAGAGAAGGGGAAAGAGTATTTGTTCTATAGAGAGAAAATGAAAACAAACATCTAATAATAATTAGAAGAATTATCATTAGCAGGGTAGAATTAGACATAGCCTATTATAATATCTAGTTTATGTGAAACATAAGGTAGAATATCTCTATTATATGAGTGCTATGAAGTCATGATATTCTTTCATATTGAAGTATTCATACAACAAATTTTAATCAAATATGTCCAACTCAACTATCCAAAAATCATCACCATTGATCCTACATCAAAAATTAACCTATAGTTATTTGATAAGATATAAATATGAAAATATATAGGAAAAATACCTCTATTCCATACACTTATGAGTGATGGGATTCCATGGTTTAAGTCTGAGTTGTGTATTGAATGTCTCCAATACATTAAATATATTTTTGAGATACCTATTATTATTATGATCCACCATCTTATGCATAGTGTTGTAGAAAGAATTAATTATTTCTTTGATCTATATATTCATTGGGGAATTATAATAAATTTAGAGTTAGTTTATAAAAAATAATTTGATTATTTCTTCTTTAACTTATATTCCAAATAATTGGTTCTACTATTAGTAGGAATTCTAAGAGGAATCCAATGTTGATTAATGATGTGTTACATAATGAGAATTATCACAAGCCTATTATTAATTTCATTTAGTGTAATGGATTAAGACCATTTTAAAGATAAATCTATAATATTTTGGATAAACATGAACTATTTTTCTATCACTGATATGTAGGGATTCATGATGATAACTCCACACACATGAAAATAGAAAATATTAAATTTTAGTGTCATGAAACACTTCAGTTTGATATAAAATGTCAGCATTCTATTGGAATGAAATTAACCTCTATTTTTACCCTACATAGTAATGATTCTTGGATGTAATTATGTATCATGATCCTGAGATCTCATGGGAGAGATTAAATCCTTCATGACAAGCTCAACACAGAAATATTGAACGTCATAAAAAACATGACAAATTTCCATCCACATGATGAGAAAATTATGTATTTAATAAATTCTATTGTTGGTGATCACTTTATCCACATCTAAGATGTCACATAGGATAATTTTAACTTCTTGGATAGAAACCTCTTATTCATCATCATGACATATTTATTGTAACCCCTAATTAGGAAACCAAATTTATGAGTTCATCCAATACTATTTTTTTTTCAATTATCAGATAATTAGATGTTTATTTCTATAATTATCCACTACTAATTTGATTCACCTCTAGACATTTCTTATCATGAATGGTTGAATCTATTCCCATTTTACGAATCACCTTAATGATCATTTCATCATAGTCATGGTTAGAAGGATATGACCCCAACTATGCTAGACTATGGGGTAGATCATTCCAAATCTACAAGACATGATATAAAATTAGTTCAAAGTGAAATGTACCTATAAACTCATTGGAGAAATCATAAAATGAGATTGGATATTATGTTTTGATAACATAGTCACTATTTACATGCTTTATGAACTTATTAGAGTTAGCATTCATATATAGTCTGTGAAATTATATCTTGAGCACCAATCATTGTCTAGTAACGATGGGTTGGAATTTGGAAAAATTGTTGGTGCACCCATTCGAATAGAGGATTGAGGTTGGATCTTGTTCCTTTTAAGGATATATATGGAAAAATCAATTTTTTCCTTATTAATTTTAGGGTTATCCATCATCTACATGATTGAGATTCATATAGATCCATTATAGTTCACTTCCCAACACGTAAATTATTGATCGACCGATAAAATAGACTTATCAATAAATATTATATTCCATGGAAACTCTTAGTGGGTTTGGTTCACTAAAATCAAATATTTATATTCATTCCTATAGATATCATTCTAGTTAATTAATTATGTTTTTAATTATTAGAGGATCATAACAAATCATGCCAATTATCTTCTAAGAATGGGATAATTGAGGGTATATATCAATGGATAAATGTATATGATCAACTGGACACCGTGATTGTATATATAAAAACATAACTTTTAGACCATTAGGATTAGTGAACATAAGTTATTCTCATCAAGAGAATATATGTAAATAGTATATATCATCATCTGAAGGAGGTCGTATCAATTTTTTTTCTTTCCATATAATTTCTTTTGATCTAAAAGTGTACAAAGTGGTGACTCCAGATTTTCATGTATATTTTAATGGGTTTTCACTAGGTATTTGAAATTATAACTAAGAGATGTAGTAAGTACATCATGGTTCCATTGAAATCCCATTAGCATAATTATTCCCAATAGAAAGCAGTGAAATTATTCATTTGCGCGATTGAAGGACTCAGGTCCTAGTAAAATTCTTCACAAGGGTTTATCAGCTCACGTTGAAGCAAATTCTGCAGATCTTGATGAGCAAATGTAAATTGGAAAAAAATCATTGATTGCACGAATTGTCCTTCCTAAAGGTGTGCAACCATGGATGTTTGATTATTTGATCCATAGAACCTCTCTTTTGTGGGGTTTTTCTAATTGGAAATGTGTTTCACTTGGTTGCGGATTTTTCCACTGCCTTTTTCTATCTGATGATCTGATGCTTCGTGCATGGAGCATGGGAAACATTTTTCTCAAACCTAGATGGATTCATTTACATGAGTGGTCATTGGATTTTAATGTCTCACATGCCATAAATTATTTTTCTCAGTTATGGATTCATCTTCATGGACTCAATTAAGTCCTCTGGCACCTGAAAATTCTGCATGATATTGGCATGGCAATTAGGACTCCGATTTGGCTTGATAAAGAGACCGAGGATGTTCGGTATGGTCATTATTCTAGGATGCTGGTGGAGGTTGATCTCATCACAACTCTTATTGACAAGGTAACCCTTTCCACTCCTTATGAAAACATTCACATTGATGTTGAGTATGAAAAAAAACCTCTTTTCTGCAATGAATGTATGGCCGTTGGACACTCATTGGAGTTATGTCAGAGGAACGTTTCTTGTGGGGAATGTGGGGTGAGAGGAAATTCAGTAGCTCTATGTCTTAGGAAGTCAAAGGGGAAGAATTCAATGTTGCCAAAATCTACTGATCATGATGGTGATTCACTTAGCGAGCCCATTCCCAACGATACTAGTAAAGGGTTGTCAATTGACGTTTCTCCGATGAAGGCCCATCGTGGCCCCTATACGACTCCATATACTTTGGTCAAAGAGTTTACTCCAGTTGTGGACCTTGATACCCTCCAGGTTGATGTCTCTAAATAGAATGATGTGAAACAACATTTTTATTGTCAGCAAGAAATCCAGAAGCTTTTCCAAGTTTTTGAATTACCTGGAAAATGGGGGAACGTTTCTGAGGGTGAACAAGGGAATGTGGGTACCCCGATTAGGGTCTCGGACAGCGGCGGTCACACCTCGTACAGGGATTCTATTTTAAGTGGCAATACAAAGGGTGATGCTAGTGAGGGTTTCACCTCTATTCCCGTAAAGCGGAGACCACACAAGGATTATTATAATGTCCCTAGAAACATGTCTACCAGATTATCGTCTAAGGTGCTAAGGAAGGTAGATACAAATATTTTTCAAATCCTAAATCGGGATAAGTCTCAATCAGAGTGGGATATAGCTGGTGACTCTGATTATGGAAATGATATGTCATATTATGATCTCTAGACCTGTTTTTGGTGGATGAGGGCATTTCTTTTTGTTTGACCCCGTCTGCCGCTCTTATGTACTTTTTTCTTTCTTTTTAATAAATGGTCAGAAGCTTTGCTTCTGGATGGACTTGTCTGGTAAAACTATATACATTCCAAAATCCCTTGAAAACCCCTCATCTGACAAAGATTACATGGAGGGTATTTTAGTGATGACATTTTATTTATATGGTTAATATAGTCTCCTATATATCAAAAAAAATCTAAAAAACATATTAATTTTTACAAAAAATGAACACATAGATTCAGTTTTCTTAATATTGTGGGAATAGTGGATGTTGAAAAATTAATCATGATTAAAAAAATGATCATTGTATTTTTGGTTTATGATCATAAATTATCGAATGTATCACTCAACCATATTTATTAAATGGTATTAAATAAGTACTTCACAACCAACTGATTGGTTTTATTATCTTTCATTTGGATGAAGGGAATATTACATTAATAGTATGTTCCGTGAGGTTTCCTAAAATAAGTGGAATCATAATCTGTAATGGATATAAGGATATAATTATTTCATGTTCTTTTTATCCAGGAAATATAGGGACTATAATCTACTAGTATTGTTAACTTATAGAAATATGTTTTTATTAGTATTTCATCCTTCTCTAAGTAGTGGTTAGGATCCTAGGAGTCAATACATACCATAATATATCAATTATTATTATTATAAATGGGAAAATGTATTCTAGTTACTTGCGGTACTAGTCATACCTAACCAATTTATATTTCATCAAGTTATCATATTCATCATTGAACATTCAATTGTTTGACGGACACATTCCCCTAAGAAAAATCTCATATCTTTTTATGAAAATTGGAAGACAAAGGTTGTGAGAAATGACATGATGATTATGTCCTATAATCTATATGTATTTAAATGGGAGTATGTTTTATTCTTTATTTAAGAACTCATTACACCATTCCTTATTATTTAGAGTAAATGAGAATCTAATTTATGTAAGTTTTGGGTTGTAAAGACCTGAATGGTTATAAATTAAATTTCCCTTATGGTTAAATTAAATGTATTATTATGTAATATGGTTAGAGAAAACAAATGAAATTCATTTGTTTTATTATATCCTATCATATTTGAATTACTATTAAGAATATTTACTGTTGATAAAATAACATTTCAACATTGATCTCATGATTAATATAAATATAGGGGTTTAACAAATCCAACTGACACAGTCTATGGAAGTGATATCTTAAAATAGTA
Organism: Viscum album; assembly: GCA_963277665.1. Lineage (NCBI taxonomy): Eukaryota > Viridiplantae > Streptophyta > Magnoliopsida > Santalales > Viscaceae > Viscum > Viscum album. The sequence goes on from OY728121.1 coordinate 430,507,305, forward strand.
GGATCATACCCCATGAATCCCATATATCTGATATTTGGTTGGAGATAGAATCATTGGGATTTATAATTAACCAATCACATGTTGAGATCCACCTTTTTAATAATGATATAAACCATTTACATGAGAAGTTCAAGCTGAATGAGATCATGAACCAAACCCTGTACGCCAAACCACACCATCAATGTCTCAATGTCGCAAACCTTAATCTTAGTGTGTTTTACAATTTATTTAAGGGATATGTATTAGGAACCTAAAATTTGATTATGTACATTATTTTGTTACCTAATAATGAATATATTTAATCTTACAATTTTCACTATATGAATTATTTTTATTTTGACACAATGAAATAAAAATCATATTTTTGGTCAAAATTCAAATTCAATTAGAGAATTTGTATTGATTAATTAATGAATTTTTTTAAATAAATAGTGTTTTAAAATTTATTATTATGAAATATTTTTAAAAAAATATAAATTACCATATAATTTTTATAAATTCAAATGGAATTTTTTATAAGGGTTCAGAAACTGTTATTGCCAAAAAACCCAACATTTATGAATAAATATCAATTCTTATTTTAAAATGAAAAACCCATATAGATAGAAAATTAGTTGGATAAAATTATTTTTATTTCTGGAATCAGAATATTGAAATTTGTAAATGGTTAATGTTTCATAATAACTGATATAGTCGAATTTTTGGGTAACAATTAAATACTTTATAAATATGCATTCGATATTGTGACATCGTAACAACCCAAAAGTGATGTAATAAATACTATAAAGGGTTTATAAGAAAAAAAAATTTCTTTTGAATTTAAAATAATTTGAATTTATATATATTTTTTAAATTTTATAAAGTCGTTATGAGTCCTCCAAAAAGATTAATATATATTACGGTTTTAAAATCATTTCTTTAAGAGTATGACACATTTCCAAGTAATAAAGAGTGTAATTTTATTATGTTATTCCATTGAACATATAAAATTATGAAAACCACTACCATTTGGTATAAAGAAATGGACAAAACCAAGGTTTGATTTGTGATATTGTTTATTTTATTAAATAGAGTCCTAAAACAATGATTGAGAAATATTAAAGAAACCCCCCTCATTTTCTATGTAAACCCACCCAATATCCAATTTATCTTAACTAAAAACCCATTGAACATTTAGATACCTTTCACACTCATATATAGTGTCCTCTCAAGGATCCCTCAAGAACTTAAGGTACTTTTTCAAGAATTTGGTGTCACAAACTCAAGTTGGGATCCTCAACTTCTTTTATTATTCATGTTTTTTATTATATTTTTTCTTCTATATCCAATTACTAATGTTGGGATATTTATTCCCATGTATATATTATGGCCCATTTAACATTAAAATGAATAGATTCACCTTTATCTATCATCAACCTATTTTATCAATCTCTATGTGATGACACTATGCTACTGAAATTTCACCGTGATTTTCCATGAAAAAACAATTGTGTATTGTAAACCATAATCATTTCCTATCCTGGGTGTTCTCATTTATAAAATTAAAACTAATTAAATTGGGAAATTAATGTGTTTATTACACAATCCTAGATTATTTAATAAATAATGATGATAAATGAGTACATGTTGTATAATCTATGTGGCAACCATAACCATTAGACTGAAATGAAAGTCATGGATGCACCCAAAATTATATAGCGTTCCAACACATTAGGTATTGTTTTTTCTCACGAGACATCATGTTGGGATATAGAGTGAAAATGATTATTTTATGGTACTTTTTACATCATAGGGTATTGGTAGTTATTCATGACTGACGTTTATGATTCAATGTTTTAGGCTGTTGTGACATTTCTAATGTTTTGATTATCATAAAATGTCGTGCCTTATCATTCATGATTGTGATTATCACACCTTTTATTGACCATTTTTAATAATATTATCTAACATGTATTTCCCTTTTACAAGTTTATTCCCTTACATGTATTTATATGTCACCCCTTTCTTATATATGTCCCCAGGTTAACTCTTGTAGGATTAAAGCCATAGAATTTTAGAAGCATGTTAAGGAAGTTTTGGATAATGTTGTTATATCCCATATTCAAGATGTTATTCTACGTAACTAACTACAAAATATATTATACTTATGGATATTATAGTTTGTATTATGTTTAATGTTATTCAATAAATCATAAATTAATCTATAATAATAAATATGTTGGTTATAGTTGGTATAAAAGGATAATTTTAGTTATTTTTTTGGTTTTATGATTAAAAATCTATAGAAAATGTATTAGGGATAAGAATAATTATATAAAAACATAAATAAATATTGATAATTATATTTTAATTTTTTTATCAATGAAATACATCTATTTCAGAATACTACAAGTTGATGTGGATCTGGCACAGATGTAAATAGGTGTAAAACTTGAAAACACTGACTAAGTTAAACTCGACTGAGAACTAGTGAAAGAAAATAGGTGTTGATGTGAACCAAGTTTGACTCTCTCATGGGATTTAATTTTTAAAATCCATAAACTCATTATGAAAAAATAATAATATAATAAAAAATAATTCCCATTAGAATATATGTTAGGAAATAAATCATAGATAACTTAGATTGAAGCCCAGAAATTCATAAGTTAAGAAATAAATTTAATTTAAAAGATATAATATTAATTTCATTGGATTCCCCCTTTATGAGGTTAATAGTTCAAAATTACTCACCCCTAATTTTATTGTTATTATAGATGATGACTATAAATAGGAGGACTCAGGTAAACAACCAATGAGAAGGGAAATTTGTTGATGGCCCTAACAAGATTTCTAACCCGATGGGAGAAGGAATCATAATATTTATAATGTCACTCTCTTAGCTAACTTTGGTTATCAATAGAAAAATAGATCAATAATATCATTCTAATACCCCTAAGGGATAAAATTCTATGATTGAGACCTATATGTGACAAAGGGATTTGAATTTCAATGGATAATCTGATCCCATAATCACATAACAATGGAAAAATTCTATAGATAAAATCATATAAATCATTAAATGTTTTGGGAAATTGTAGGTTCTACTAGTTGTTTATAATATAGAGGGTGAATTTTATTAGTGGTGGAAATTTATATAAAATAATATTCTTTTTTAAGAGATTTATGTGAGGGTTTGGAAGGAATTTTGGAAAAACAATTTAATAAATATTTTCCGTGCACTATCAAACATAAAACGGAAAGGGATTTCCTTAACATCAATAAAAATATATGAAAAATATATCAGTGAATATGATTAAAAATTCACACAACTTAGATAAAACACCTCCAATTTTTTTTTACCCCTAAATACAAGGAATATTTTTTATTTAGTGGGCTAAAACCTAGTCTACGAGATTCCCTAGGAATCAGAAACATTGATAGCTTTGAGGAAATTTTCCAATGTTCCCTAATTCTTAAGACGGTGGTCGATGAATCAAAAGGGTATCACGAGGATAAGAATTTGAATGTGGAATTTCATTCTTGTATTCCATTGGGTAAATATAAAGGTGCTATCAAATTTCAACAACCCATTTTTCAAATGTGTTGAAAGAAGTACCATATAAATTTCTTAAAGGGGATAAAGAAACTATTTAGGTACATGAATAAAGGGAATAGATCCAGAAATTTACGAAATGAGAAACAATCCAATGTGATGGAAGAAAGTAATTCCACATCCAACCGTTAGTGAAATATTCATTACATCAACTGCAAAGAACCAGATAACTTTTAAAATTAATTCACATTGAAAAGGGTTTTCGGATAAAACCAAAAACTTACATGGAAACAAGGGTGAGATTTTCCCATCACAACCACTTCTGTGAATCCTGAAAATGAAGTGGGGATATATATGCTATTAATTCATTTATATAAGGAGAAAAAATATTTTGATTCATATTCCACAAATTCCCTCATGTTGCGAATGATTTGTAGAACTCTTGAAACACAACCCCAAATAATTAAAGTGGATTTATCAATGAAAACAAAAAATGGGAAAACTAATTCATCCTAGGTATATAACTCTTCCCATGTCAAAGTTTCTAGGGTGAATTTTCCAGAAAAACCTCTCATACTCCCTTTTGTTGAATTTTATTCAATTCCAGGTATGGATTTTTACCCTATATAAATCCAACATAAATTTCCACAAGATGGAAATCACTCTCTATATCAAGAATCATGCTCCGATTATATACATGTGCAAAGATTAGGATGAATATGTTTATCACCAACATCACCAGAAAGGAATTTATTTCTCTAAGAGAATGTGATTCGATCTCAAATTTTTGAGTCTAAGGAAATAATAATCATCGAAGGAATCCCTATTGTGTGGGAATATAAAGATATATTTTTCAAGGAATTTCCTGGTCTTCGTACTAGCTGAGAGGTTGAATTTTCAATCTTTCTCATACTTCGGGCAGTTCCATTATCCAAGACTCTATATTGGATAGATTTTGTGGAAGATGAGGCGTTGAATAAACAACTATAAGATAATCTAAAAAATGGTTTCATAAGAACAAGTGCTTCACTATGGGGTGAACTAGTTCTCCTCATATAGATGAATAATGGGTCAATGCGAATTTTCATTAATTATCATCAAATCAATGAGATCCTATTATTGAAAATATATCAACCATCTCATATTAATGACTTGTTGGATAAACTATGTGGAGAAAAATACTTCTCCAAGGTGGATATGTAGTTGGGAAATTACCATTTTATGGTGAAGAATGATGATATTCCTAAAACTAATTTTCATATGTGGTATGATAATTATGACTTCAAAGTGATTCCTTTTGAGCTCACTAATGCTACAATAATCTTTTTGGACATGATGAATATTTTATTTGGAGACTACCTTGCAAAAATTACTTTATTCAACATAGTTGATAATATAATATAATTGAAAATCATGTAAGAGAATGAGGAGTATATAAACTCTAGGTTTAATACCTTGAGAAAGTTTAAACTTTATGAAAATTAAATCAAATGAGTGTTCTATTTGAAGAAAGTCTCGTTCAGGGGACATATCATCACATGAAGTGGAATATCTTTAATCCCTTAAAAAACTAAAGAAATTAATTGATGGTTAAGTCCAACATCTATGACATTTATATTTCTTCCTTTGATTAGATGGGTGTTATTGGTTATTTGTGAGAAATTTCTCGTGATTTTTAAACTCTCTAACAATGATAACTAGGAATGTAGTCACATTTTCTTGGAATGATGAATGTGAAGAGAGCTTCATGGTGTTGAAAAGGTGTATTATCACTAAACATGTGCTCAAACTACCCCCATACAGAGATATTTTCATTATATTCTATAATTCATTGAATAAGGCGTTGGGTAATGTGTTAATGTAGAATGAAGTAGTCGTAGAATATACATCATGTAATTTGAATGTTAATGGAGATTACGACCCACCACATGATATGGAGTTATCTATAGTGATTATATATTTAAAAATATGGAGGAATTATCTATTTAGGGAGAAGTGTGAAATATATATATATCAAATAAGTCTCAAGTGTTTATTCACATATAAAGAGATGAGGATGTGTCAATAAAGATTGTTAGAGATGGTCAAGGACTGTGACTGCTTAATCCACCACCATCATGGTAAAGCAAATAAAGTTGTATATTATCTATGTATAATGGATCAAAAAATTCTATCCTTCCTAAGAATTTAGAGGGATCAAATATTTTTAGATTTTAAAAGGATGGTCTGGGGAATCATAAAAAAAAGAGAATCATTAATAATATAACAAATCATTTCTCAACATCACCTTATAGAAATGACAATGAATGATAAGAGAAACGTTGTACGAATTCAAATGAAATGGGAAACTATAAGAAATGGTAAATACTTATAGTTAAATGATAATTATTAAGGAGTTGTGTGATTTGGGTTAAGAATATGTGTTCTATAAAATCATTAGTAAAATACGGAGATATTGGATTATTCACATAACATGACCTTATACATCAACCTAGGAAATAGAAAGATGTATTCAGATCTACAAGAACACTTTTACTGGGAAAATATAAATATTGATATGAGGGAATATAAATAAAGATGTCTTTTATGTACTAAATTTAATTAGGAATGTGAAAAATGCAAGGGGATGCTATAACAATTACACATACCAACATTTAAAAGGAAAAATATCACCATGGACTTTGTTAGTAGTCTTAAAAGACATAAATATGAAATAAAACTCTATGGGTTGTGGTGTATTTTCTAAAAAATAATCCACTCTTCATGGTGATTTTTTTTATTTCTCACATACGATGACATAAATTTGATATATAGTGAGGCTCTATGGAACACCGCTATTGATTGTAAATGATTGATATCAAATATTCACCTCCATGTTTGGGATGTGTCTCCAACCCACACTGAATATTGAGTTGAACTTAATCATATCTTATCACCATAAAATAGATGGCCATTATTATTGTACTATCCAAACACTTGAGGTTATTTTGAGAGCCTTATCAATTGTCTTCAAAGTAGGATGGGACCAACATCTTCCTCAGGTCAAGATCTAATACAAATACTGTTTCCACTCATGCATCCAAATGGAGCCCTATGAATCCCATTATGGGAATTGGTTCTTAACATATTAATTTTGGTATGAAATAGGGGAATAGAAACTACTAGGTATTGAAATGGTTTAGGAAAAAGCTGAAAAGGTTACGAACAATCAATATCATATCAATAATACTCAGAGTTAGTAGAAGTTATATTATGAAAATAATCAAAGACTAAAATAGATTAATGTTAGAGATAAGGTTTTCCATCAGATATATCGATTGAAAAAAGTGACGAGATTTAGGAATAAGGGAAAGTATAGTCCATGTTTCAGTTTCCCCTATATAATCCTTGATTGAATTGGAGCGTGGCATGTCGACTAGAACTCTCTCCTAACCTATCTCAAGTACATGATGTTTTCCACGTATCCCTCTTAAGGAAGGACATACTAGACCCCTCAGATGTACTTTATCCTATGTTGGTACCAATGTACAACGATATTTCTTTTAAAGATAACGTGATGAAAATATTAAATTTTAGGGAAAAAGTTCTATGAAATATGACAATGCACCTTGAAAATGTTATCTAGAGAAACAAAAAGTTGAATAATTAACATGATAAATAAAGGATGTGATGAAAAATAGTTTCCCTCATACATTTTTATAAGGGGAAAAAAATTCTAGGGAGAAATTTCTTATGGGCGAAGATTATAATGACCTAAATAGTTATAAATGAAATATCCTTTGTGATTTAATTAAATGTCTTATTATGTAATATGGTTATAGAAAGCACATGAACTTATTTAGTTTTATTAAATCATTCTATATTTAAATTACCATTAAAAGTAATTAAAATTTATAAAATAGTCATTAAATATTGATCACATGGTTTATATAAATATATGGATTTAACAAATCCTATTAACAGAAAAATATGTGATTATCTCAACCAATCAGATCATACCATATGAATCACATTAGTCAATGCATATAATGGATATAACATAAATGGTATTTCCCATGACTAATCCCAATATTATATCCAACCATTTAAGAATGGTCAAAACCATTTATGAGAGAAGTTCAAGCTTATCTTGATCATAGTCCAAATAATGTACGGAGAACCACCCCATGAAAGTCTCACTATTGTGTACCTTACATTTAGGGCGTTCGATAGTGTATTAAAGGTATATGTATCAAGACCCTATAAGAATGACAATTTAAATTATTTTAAATAGAATAATGGATATATTTTCATCTTACTATTTTCAATTTCCAAATGATTATTTTTTGATAAAATAAAAAATAGTATTTTGGGTTCATATTCTAGTACAATTAAGGAATTTATTTTAATTAATAAATCCATTTTTTATTGTATTAAAATATTATTATAAAATTATGTTTAATAAAAATAAATTATCATATATTTTTTGTGAATTAAAAAGTTGTTTTTATAAGGGTTCAAAAGTTTTTATTGGCAAAACCCCCCAACATTTCTCAATAAATGTCAATTTTTATTATAAAAGTGAAAATTAATATATTTAGAAAATAATTATAATCATTTTATTATTATTTTTGGAATCAAAATATTGAAATTATCCCATGGTTAATTTTTCATTATTTTCTGAGACAGTTGAATTTCTGAGTAAAAATTAAATACCGTATAAATATTCTTTTTGAATTATGACTTTATAAAGACCCAAAAGTGGTGTAATAAATATTATAAATAGTATAAATGAGTAAATATATGCATTAAATAAAAAGTAATTTGATTTTATATTTATTTTTTTTAATTTTATATAGCGTTTATGAATCCTCCAAAACCATTAATATATTTTATGTTTTTAAAATCATTTCTTTAAGAGTATGACTAACATACAAATAATAAGGGTACTATTTTATTATATTTGGAACATATAATTATAAAATAATGAAATAAAACCCCATTTGGAATGAATCATGGGAAAAAACCTGTGGGATGTGTTTATGGTTATTTTATTACACAGAGTCCAGAACCTATGTTTGAGAAATATTAAAGAAATATCCACTCATTAACAATATAATAACACTAAATCTACAATTTGTATTCACTAAATATATTTTTATCATGTCCTCATACTTCCCTCCACTCTATATATTTTTTCCAAAGTTTTCCCAGGCTCTAAAAAAGATCATCCCAAGCATTTGGTGTCACACACTCAAGTAAGGGGTCCTCAACATTTCTTATTTATTTAATTTTTCTAATAATATTTTTCATTATATATCCCATTCCTAATTTGGGGATATGTATTTCCATGTCCATATTACTTACCATTTCATTTATAAATTATTAGTTACTTTATTCTCTCTCATCAACCTATTTTATTAATTTTCAGGTGATGATTTTATACTGCTGAAATTCCACCATGATTTTTTATGCCAATTTATTTTTAGTGAATACCATAACCATTTCATATCAAGGGATTTCACCTTTATAAACTTATAATTATTTTAATTGGGACTTAAAGGTATGTATTCCACACTGCTTGATCATGTAATAATATATTAAGATGAATGAATCCATGTTGTATGATATATGTGTCATGCTTAAGTATGAGAATGAAATGAAAGTGATAAGTGCACTCAAAATTATATAGTGCTCAAATGAATTTAGTATTGTTTAGTCTCATGATATTTCATTCTGGGATAATGAGTGAAGATAATTCCTTAATGGGACTTTTTCCATCTTTACGACTTGGAAGTTATCCTTAACCAATCATTATGATTCACTATTTTATGTTGTTACCACATTTACCATGTTTTTGATATCATGGTATATAATGAATTATCATTCATATTTATGATTATTATACATTTTATTCCACATTTATATGACTTTTTATATCATTTATCACCTTATTACATGTTTATTCCCTTATTGGTATTTATAGATCAACCTTTTTTATGTATGTCCCCATGTTATCTCGGGAGATTTTAAAATCCATGGAATTGTATAATCATGTTATGGTAGTTTTCAATAACTTTTGTGTATCCCATGTTCAATATATTTTTCAATGTACCTAATTCCCAAATTTAGTAGAAATATATATATTCCGAGTTTTATTATGAGTTATTTTATTAATAAATCATGAGTTAATGTGTAATAAAGAACATGGTTATTATATGGGTCATCCCTGGTAACATAGATCACCTATATCAGATCTTTGATGGTTGAGGAAACTCACTCTATAAATGAAAGATGAGCTTCATTGAGAAAATATTCATTATATTAGTGATGGATGGAAGTGGAATTAAACTCTACAGACCAAGGTGGTTTTTAGGTGGAACCACCTTCCTATATAGGGTACAAAACCTTATAACTGGATATATGAAATTCTGGTTCAACATAGACCATGTCCATATATTTCATATATCATAGTCTTTGTAATCATATCCTTTTAATTATACTCATTTTTTTAGAAGTTGATGAAAAAATTGACCATTAATTGAATAACCCTGATCTATGATCTACATAATCGTAATACTGATTAATGATCATAGGGAAAACCCTTCCATATGTGTTGGGAGAATGTACCACATTCATTTGATCCTTTTTTATCTTATGTGGGATGTATGTGATCTAGGAGCACTCCTTCACCGATACCAAAATAAATAGGCTCTTAAATATGTAGATGTTAATTTTCAATAGATAATATGCAATAGAAAACATATACCAATGTCATCCCATTGATTTACTAGGGTAATATTTAGATCATTTTGTTCATTGGAATGTTTTTATCCTTCAATACGGGGAATATATTCACTCTATTTATAATACCCCACATTAATGCAATAGATTTGTTAGGAATCAGTGGGGGATCATAACTGTGGAGTACACCTAGTCGACCATTAATGAACATTTTCATTTAACGATGATATGATACAAGGAAGAATTCATAAAAATGTATCTATAGTCTCCCAACTAATGTATTAAAAATTAGGCCTTTTGATACAACCATGACCTTGATATTAGACCCAAAATATTCATATTAGGTCTTCAACTAATCTTTTATTATGAAGTATCATACTCGTATATTTTCATTGATTTTTCATGTTGGACAAGGAATGATTGAACACTGTATATCCATTTATATTGGCATATTATTCATTATTTGAATGATCCATGTACTAATTTCTTCAAAAAACTAGCACAAAGTGACTCCATGAAGAATTCTAGTAATAGAATGGGGGTATATTTTTGGTTATATGATAATTACCATATATTACATATTAAAGGATATGACGAGAAGAAATTAATTATTGTCTCATTTTTTCCACACATTATTCTTTGCATGTAGTGACTTTGGTAAAAAACTGTAGATGGTTATTAATAGCTCTTATTTGGGCCTCATGAAGTTACTTTGAAAAGACAAGTGCATCAAGGTTTGAGAGAAAACATGGGATACTAGAAATATTATATAAAACATTAAACTTACCTTATAGGGTTATATATATTCTCTTAAGGGGTTTCTATTTATTTTTATGTAGGGAGGGTCTCCCTGAATTGGGGTATTTTTCTTAGAAAACACTAAATATATATTACAATGTTTGGTGGCTGGGTATTTTCCTTGATGTTATCCAGCTGAATCGGTGGTGGAGTTTCACTTTAGGTCCCTATAAGAATGAATGTTATTCTTAATCTAATTGATGTGATTTTATTATTTCCTCAATATCATATACAATATTTTTTATGATATAACCTCTAATACCATACCCCTAATTGGGAGATTCAAGAAGAGTATTTACATGTTGTTAATGGGAATTCTTCATATGTATACTCAACATAAATTTTTCTAATATCATGATAATGATAATGGAAAACTATTTCTTTGTAATAGAGAATTCTACAATTAATTTAAGGATGTTGATGTCACCCATAAATACCGGGGGTATGAAATCCAAGAGAGTAGTGTCTAGATTTATAAGTGACAAATGGTTCTGGTCAAAAACAAAAAATTGGATTTATTATCAAATCATCAAATTTTTTTACACAAGAACACAAAACCCACTACCAATCCTTGATACATTCTTTATCATTTGAGTCCATGGGGACACATGTGAAATGTTAAAAAATATTTCCAAATTCATCTATTCCATAATCATTCATCTTTTAGATCCAAACATTCAGGAAAAAATAGTTCTGAATTTGATTTTATAGCTACATATTGTATGAATAATAATTGGGATGATTCATTATCTCATATTACTAAATATTTGTAATTTTTTGATTCTTATGAAAGTTTTTCACTATTGAAATTTTAAAGAATATTTAAAATTTATCATTCCTAAAGGATTGTAGAATATTATTTAAATTTTTATATTCACTTCAATTTTATATGGATGAGAGTCTTGAACATAGTTGTTTACATGCTCATGTGGTTAATGTTGATTATTATTTAGGGAAACCTTGAAAAAGATAAATTTAATGTTTGATATTTTTGTAATAGTAGCTATATTTTATCTTCTATACTATTAATAAGGTGTGGGATATGAAGAAAGAGTCATTTTTTTTGATTGATATAATAACCTTATAAATATTTTTACCATCTCAATAAAATATTATAATCCACCTATATACATTTGTATTAGAAAAGTCTATAATATAACCTCAAATATGTTCTCCATTAACATTCCCAATTACATCTTTTATAGGATTCATATTTCAAGGGAGTATATCATACTCTTCTATCAAGAAATAAAATAAGGTAAAGGCTCTTTCAACCACTTATTAAACTTTGAGAGGTTAAAAATTCTCATACATTGTAACTTGAGAGGAGGGTTCGTCCCCCTATGCAGAAAATATAATGTATTTTCCCCATCAATGGTGTTGTGTATCTTAAACCATGATGAAAAAAATAAGTGTATTATTGACCAATTAGGTTAATGATTTTGTGGGTTTTCATTGATTTTAGTTAATGTTTTTGCGGTACCACATTAGTGACTATCGAGTGGTTGTGGTGTATGGAACACCATGTATATCCCCCACATCATTGGAATATAATAAAGAGGCATCATGGATCTATAATGATATGATGATGCAGAAATTTTTAGTGGAAAAAATAGGTTATTACCTACTATTGGATATCCTTTTTAGGGTTTCTAGTGTAAAAGAGAGGATTAAAGATAATCATAATCCACCATTTTGGTAGGGAATATTCTCTCTTCCTCATACTATAAGTAAAGAGAAAAAAACACCATATATTAGACAACATTAATTGAATAAAGTTGGATAGTGATCTTAGGAGTCTTATGAGGAGCATTGGTCACCTCATGTGTTTAATTTTATGGGATCACATAATATGTGTTCTTCGATGTGATAAAAAGGGGGTTTCCTTCTTACTGCTTTTCTTATTATAGTGAAAGGGTTACCCCTTTTGGGACGTAAATCATTCATCATTCTAAAATATTTGCATGAGATAGCCCTGAATATTTTTTTAATAGTGGTGGTACAAAAAATTATTCATCTACACACCTTTGATGGAAAATGTAATCACATTGGGTACACTAATTATATTTCCAATATATTCTTCTATGATGTTTATAATGATTTATTTATGATCTAGTACCATAGTCAAAATGGTTTAGGGGTGAGTGGCATTTCACAATTTGTGTGATGATAATAGAATTATTTTTCTGATGATTGATATGGGGTTATATCATCCTGTTAAGGGGATTATTTATTAGTACTAGACTCTTTCATAGAGTTTTTACATGCATATAAACCTTATCTTGATATCACCCGTATGTATATCAATTAATTACATAACTTAGAACCATATTATTTGAAAAAAAATATAGTTGTGGGAATGAATGATTTGGGTATGTTATAAATGCAACACAATCATTTTTATAATAATATCATAATAATAATAATAATTTAAACCCCTACTAGTTCAAGATTTTAACAACTTTATGTAGAAATATTGCAATTTTCCAATTAAATTTTGCACTATAACATGGAATAGGGCTTGTGTAAAGGTGTGTACCTTCTACCATTATGTATGGTTGTTTTTTAGAGTTAACACTAGGTATATTCTATTTTTGGGTGTATTGTTTTAAGGGTGGGGAGGGTCTTAAATGTCCTGCATAAGTGTAAGAATTTATTTCCTAAGGTTTAATAGTGTTAAACCTACTGTATATGTGTTGTTAAAGGGTATGGTTTAAATTATATAAAGGTAAAAATAATTTTCAATACACATTATAATCAAAACATGTTTTCATCAGGGTAATCATAGAAGGTTTCATAATGGTAATTTATATTATTTTAAGGTTGTGTAAGGGTAAAACCTCATTGTGTAAGGGTATCCCCATGTTGATACCATTTTAATAATGGTAACCTATATGTTTTTCAAGGGTAATGGAGTAAGTACATGTGCTATGTAAAGAAAAATAAGAACTGGGTAAGAGTAACCTACTGTTTACAATGGCTGTGTAGGGGTACTAGGGGTCCTACATAAAGGTTGGGTGAGCTCCATACATGTAGCAACACCATTTTAATGTCTCTATTAGGGTAATACAACACTATATATGTGTAAAACATTACCATTACCTGGAATAAATGATATTCACATGTTTAAACCTATGCTACCCTTTATTGGAACTATTTGTGGGTGTGAGTAAAATGAAAACAACATTTTCAATTTATTATTCTCTTGACGGACACAATAATTCCTTAAAAAATATAAATTTTGGAAAATCATGTGAACTAAATTATTTTTTCTCTTTAATGTTTTTAACTCATTTATTATAGTTTTAACATATTTTCATTCAATATTTTCTTAAAATTATATATTAAAGGGTGTATTTAATTTTGGGGATTTAATGATGCGAACCAGAGAACCTGGTGTATTTATTATACAACATATGAGCCCTTGTTTCCTATAAATTATTATATACACTAGATGAGTGTTATGGGTGTTTTTTATTAATAAAGGGGTAACCGTTCCTTGACATTTTTTCATGTTCTTTCTCATTGTGAGATTAATAGAAGGAAGAATAAGATGGTTTCTCCAAGAATCCTTAGATTTTTATTTCTAGAATCCATTGACCTTATTGGAGGGAGTCATATTTATTCATTGTTTAAAAACAATTAATTACTGGGTTATAATTTCAAATCCTTATTGATGATTTATTATTTTATTTGAGGGAAGTGTGTTGTTTTGAAATCCTTCTTGGTATCTTAATTTTTTATTAACTGAGGTTTTTAAAAACCATCTTAGGTTGTTGGAAAATGTTCATAAAATTATTTTTTCATTGAAAATATTTATTTCTCATTTTTATTTTAATAAAAGACTAAATTATAATTTTTTTTCAAGAATTTATCTTATAATCAAGGGAGTGGTGATGCATCCCTTGTGAAAAATATATTTATGCATTTACTCTAAAATATTTTTTCGATGAATGAGAGTGGTCATGCTTCAATTTTGAAAATTGGGGTGATTGATTTTTTTATATTAAATATTATTATCAAATCTTGGTAGTGGTAATTATTTTCATTAAAAATGATTAGTAAATTTAGAGTTTTAATTTTGCCAATATTTTATAATACATGGTAGAAGATAAAATTTGGGAACCTGGGGATGGTCACAATGAATCATTGTCTGTGTAATACCTGTCATGATTTTCAATAGGTTCCCATGAGGATAGGGTAGAATAGTGGGTATCTTGATTTTGATATACTACGAGATGACATTGTATCATTTGTATTCACATGCTACTTTAGTGTTCATTTTTATTCTAGTTATTCATTCCCATAGGCCATAACCTAATAAGTTTCATGCATATTGGTTTCATGTGTTCAAAATGTTTTATATACTCACTTGTTAATCTTAAGGTTTGTTGACAATGGAAATATGGAATTGTTCATAATACCTTGGTTACCATTATGTACCATGTTTTATGTGAATACCATGTTATACATTAGGATATCATTTTTTTCATTATTTACAACTATTTATTGTTCTTTATTATATTAATATTCTTTTAGATTTGAATATTGATGTTTGAAAAGAATAAAAACTTTTCTTTAAAAATATGTTCTCACATGTAAATGGATTACTAAAATAACTCTATTTTAATAGAAAAAATAACAATTTTACATTGATAATCATTATATATATTATTTTCTTGTATCATACTTTGACTTTTCCTCACACCAGACATTCTCTAATGGGAGTTTATAGACAAGGTTTTATAGGTTATATTGTATTTTATAAGGATTACATGAAATGTAAGGTTCTATTTTTTTCATCAACTTCTGAGTGGTTTTGGTTGGTGGTAATGAATTTTCACATAGATACTTGAGAATTTTCGACTTTATTTCTTATTTTAGGTGAAACCATTTTTTATTTTACTTTTATTTCTCATGTATGTATGATGTATGAATTCTTTAGATTTTAATTGTATGTTTTTGGTTTTCCTCTTTTCAAGTTATTCATGAGACTTGGTTTTCTTTTGGGTTGATCTTTACCTTGGGGTAGGCCAGTTTGGGTAATGTTTAAAGTAGACCCAGGTTGTATTAATAAAAATTTATATTAGAGGCATTCCTAGTTACAAGTGTAATGAAATTTCTAAGACCTATCTTAGGTTGTATGGTATACTGGAGTTATGAACTTTTAAATATATATTTGTACATGCAGTGTAAGAACTCAATCAAAACCTTTTGTGATGTCACGTCAGTTACCATGTGTTGTCAAGATTTATTTATTATTTATTTTATGCTGTCATGATTAATGGTTTGGTTTATGACTTCTGATCTTTATTGGATTGTGTTGGTTTCCTAGGTGGTTATCTTATACATGGGGTATAAACTAAAAGAGGATTCAAGTTATGATGTAAAATTTGCTGGTCTAGAAAAACATTTATGGGATAAAAATGTGGTTCTATAAGTAGTATATTGGTTCCATAATTCTAATCACATGGCCATCAACCACATGGATGGGTCTAAAATCACTAGAATCCATTTTTTATATATATAACCCATGATTATGTGATTTTTTAGTGAACCTCATTGATATTAAATTTATTACTATTGTATTTGAGATATGTAGTTATCAAAAATCAGTTGGACTAATTGTTATAACATTACCATGTTATGAAGGTATGTTAAAACCATTATATTCTGTGAAAATGGTTTTCATGAAAAAAATTTTTGTTCAAAAAGGGATGTTTTATTTATTACCTATGAAATGATGATTTATTTCAGGCTCTTTTTTTTAAATGAATATTTATTTTAAAAAAACTAGAAAATGATTTGGCCTCCAAAATAGTTAATGATTTTTTATGAAATAAATTTTAACACTTTTAGTGTGTTTAAAATAATAATTAAATATTTTTAAGTAAATTATTTTTTACCACGGAGTTTTAATGTGTGGGTTTTTTGGTTTTATGGAAAATTCATTTTTTCAACATATATTCACAGAGAGTGAATTTTTTTGGAAGTTTAATGATGTATTAATTTATGATTATAGGTTTTAAGGAAAATAATTTTATGTAATTATTGGTGGTTTCATTTTAGTAAAACATCAATCATGGATAATGTAATTTGAGAAAAAAAATGAATTTTTTTAATAATTAATCCTGAAATGGATAAAAGGTTTCATCTGCAATTTTTTAATTATAGAACATTTATAATCTTTAATGATTTTATAAATTATTTAATTATGTTTACCTATGAAACTTATTCTTTATAAAATTACATTTCACTTTTTTTTGTAGGTTTCTAAAATATTTTTTTTTGGAAAGAATTTTTTACTCCTTGTGTGGTTTGTTTTAAAACCTATCTGAAATTGGTTACATGTTTTTTATGGATTGTATGTTTTTCATGTCCATTTTTTTTATGATTAATGGTTATCCTACCTCCGCCAATGGAAACAACAAGATGATGTTCATGTATGGTATGGTATGGGTGAGTATTCTAGGGAGTTCATGAGTTGGAGGGATATTCCTTAATCAATAGTAGTCATTTTTCCTCATCTATTTAGTCCATCCTAGACACCAACTAGGGTGGAAGGAATTTTATTCCCTATAAATGTTATAATAATTGATGGTGTTGTGGTAAATCAAGAGGATATCATCCTTTGGATGAACTATAGGTCCTCATGTGTTATATTGGGTAGATGGGTATTTATAAAATTATTTTACTGGTTTTATTATGTTCCTTAGGATATTTGAATCTCAAGTGTAATTTTTTTTGTATTTTTCCCTTTATGTTTCAATGTATCTATTATTAGAGTTATTGTATATTTTGTATAATATTATTTAAATACAATCTTTGATATCATTCATGAGATCCTTCATTGAGAGAAGTGGTCAGGTCATTTTTTCCTCAATTCTCATTATTTCATTTCACACTTTGATCTTTTGTTCTATAGGATTTAATTATATAGAAATTTATTAATTGTGTCTTGGATTAGTTCCCTAGAATTGGTTAACCTTGGGAATGTTTATAGGTAACATGATTTTGGTCTATGTCTATATTAGCTGAGATTTCTAGTGGTCATTTTTTATTATCAGTCGGATATTGGGGAACATCATATTGATATTTCTAAACTAGAGGTTAGATAGATTCATTTTCTTAACCCAAGTGTAAATCCATGTCATTTATTATTGAGTAATGTATTTTTTTTCTAAATTTTCTCCTAGTTATCAGAGATGTGGAAGACTTGATGTTATGTCTTGTTCATAGATAATGATATTTATGGGTTATCTTTTGGAAAAAACATTGGAATAGTTCCATTTGATAGGAATGAATTATTTTTTCCCTTAATGAGTTTCAACCTATGAGACAAGGTATATTTACATTGGTTATAATTGGAAATCATGGGGGTTCCCTTGTTTGAAATGTGAAACATTAGTTTTATTGTTTGTCATTTTCTTTTTTTAGTGAAACTTATTTTTTCATTACATTCAGTTGAATCTAAATGGTGGGGATAACTATGTTAGGTCTCTGTCTTCCTTATAACGTTATGTTTGATAACTTAGAACCTATAACACCTTTTAATGAAGAAAAGAATGGATAATTTCAATTCCATTGTTGTTAAACACTATACTTAGTTGTTTCTTCATTATGTTACTATGAAGCCTCAATCATGGAGTAGTGATATGTATTGATGTCATAAAATTGGTAAATTCCTATGGTGTTCACCAATAATTACCTCCAAAAAAAGAGAAAATTTCATAACATAACCTTGAGTTGATAGTAGTTTTACATTCTCTTATAAAATTATATAAATAATCCATTTAAGATAATTTTATGATATATTTAGATCATATATTTTTGAAGTTGAATCCCACATAGTTTAATCTAATCCAATGATATAGAATTTTGGAAAAGTTATATTAAATATTTACTTATGATATTAGGTAAACACTCAGGAAAAGTGGTGTAGTAAAAAACACCTCATGAATGGTTTTACCAATGTGGGATATGATGAATAAAATAATGGGGGATCCTGAAGGGACAATTTTTTAAAAATTGATATGGTTTTGTTTGAGGCTCTAAATTTCTTGTATTCTCATCTTTTTAAAAGGATTGTTCCTCTTTTTTTCAATAAAATTCAACTTGAGTAAGTTCAAGATACTAGTTGTAAGGGTTATAATATTACCATATATAGTAGAGAGACCCTGAGTTTCATGATTTGGTTCCCCAATGGTGCCTTGTTTCTTTAGAGGTAAATGTTTATTCTAGTTTATTGGGTAATATATGTTTATGGATTTTGAAAATATTTATAGTTATTCCATTCAATTATGTTTTATTAGGATATGTCATGATTTGAGGCATCAATGATTATTTTCATAGAGATTCAATCAATTTCATACATTAAACTATGATTCCATGACCATAAACAAAGAGGATATGAAAACCACAATTACCAGTTTTGGGTACCCATATCCATTATTTTGTAGAATTTGGATAATTATTCTAGGGAATTATTAATTTAACGACCAATGATTATGACTGGGAAATAATATATTATTTTAATGATTATATATTATTTCATTAAATTTGGGTTTTTTATGTATTTTATGGATATTTTTATGGTAGAAAATAATGAATATTAGGTATAAGGGAATGTAAAGGACCATGGTGTGTTTACATTAATTGAACTTTCCGGCTTTATTTATTCCCTACTCTATGATTCAATAGATTCAATTTAAAGTTTCATATGAGAGGGAATGTAATTCCTTATAATGTTGTTAAAGGATTGGTATACAATCTATGATAGGATCTAGTATTTATTTGGGATGATAAGAATAGTGTCTTTATCTAGGTAATCATTTGATGTTGTTCTAAACCAAAAAATAAGTTATGAAAACTAACTTCATTGTTTTTTGATAGATAAGCTGAGTGATCTAGTATCTCTCTCTGAATCATGGTTCATTTGGGATATCTTGTGTTGAGTGTATAGGATATGATGGAAATTGGGGTTTGTGGTTATCTTTTTTATGATCTTTGAACATATTAGAAATGTAGAAAACTAGTTGGGTTTTTCTGTCAAACATGATTTTGATTCATGATATATTTCATGTTCCCAAGATAATAAAGTTATCAACATGAATATATCCTTTCTTTTAAATGGTATGATGATGAAAATAAACATGAAACCTTAGTTTTTTTTGTCTCTGGTACAATTTAGCGATCTATAGGATGACCTATCGCATGGTAAAATAGGCACTTCATTTCCTGTATTGTGGTAGTTTATATTAGATATCCTCATGATGTGGGAATAGAAAACTTTTTCAAAGTGAAAATTATATCTACTCCATGTAATATATGAAAAATTTCATGGACAAAAATAATTTATTGATCGAATAATTACAACCCCATCATTTTTATGAGAATATGCTTATTATAGGAACTAAAACCACTCCAGCTATTAATCTTTAGACATATAAGTGGAAACAAAATATTTTTAAATAATTTTTTTACCCATACACTTGGAAATTGTCCTATGTAATACAATGTTCCCTCTACACTTATGCAGTGTAGTTTTTGAGAATTATATAAGAATAACTTTTATTTTTCATAGGCTTTATAATGGAATGGAGGGGATTCAATGTGATGCATAAGGGGAAGCCTTTATTTCCTAATGATATGTATATGTAACCATTTTTATATGTTCTGTGTAATGGTATGGCATGGGTTATATAAATTTAAGGGGAATTTTCTATACACTGTGTAAATCAAGCACAGTCAGGTAATGGTAACCCTATCATGTTTCATAAAGGTATCAAAGAATTTATAATGGTTACATAATGGTAAACCCTCACTATATATGAGTAGACTCTAGTTTATAAAGTTTCCATAAAGGTAAAATATATATTTCATAATGGTATTAATGTTGGTTCATATTTTATATAAGGGTATGGTAGGCACTGCGAAAGTGTAACCTTCCATTTTTACAGGATGTATAAGGGCACTAGGGGCCCAAAAAATGGTATGGAGAGATATGTAAGGGTAATTTCTCCTTTTAAAATTCTATACATGGTTAATATATGTTATTAAGGGTAATTAAATAACCTTATGTTACACATGGGAGTTGGGTATGGGTAAAGACAGGTTACTCTTTTCCATCACTACTTTTTGTGGAATGATAATAAAAAATGTGGGTTTTTATTCCTTATTTATTTTGTTAACCCTATAATGCAATAAAATCATTTTTAAAGATTGAAAATAATGTAAAATCAATTCTTTTATATTTTTCATCATTTTTATCACCATTATGATATTTTTGAATGTTTTTTCAATCGAGATAATATTTACAAAGAAAATCAAATGATGTATTCAATTTTGCGTTATTATTGATGTGAATTGGACCACCGGGGTTTTAATTTAAAAATCAATGAACCCTTGTTTTATATTTATTTTGAATATATTTTAGAGGTTAAATATGAGTATTTTTTAACTATTAAAGGGGTCATAGATTTTTTTCTCCTTATCATGTTGTTCTTTTCAAGAATATTAACATATAGGTGATAGATAAGGTTTTTCCGTGATTTAGAATATATTTTTGTGTTAGGAATCCATCGATTGTGGTTATAGAAGGTGTCACTATTCATTGTGTATAAACCATGAAATAATAGGTGTTCTTGTAAATCAATTTTTCTGAATTATTATATTTTTAGAGGATAATGTGTTCATATGAAATTTTTCGGGTGAAATAATTATTTCATGTATGGGTAGTTGGTTGGGGAATGTTTATGAAGGGACTTGTTTCATTATAAAACTATTTATGAACTTTATATATTTGATGAAAACCATAAATTATGGATTTTTTTCTGAAATTTATTTTTATGTATTGGAGAGTCCATGCATCACATATAAATATTATATTGATAAATTTATTCAAAAATGTGTTTTCAAAATATGGGAGTGGTAATTCTTCACTTTTGAAAATTGTGTTTATGATTTTGGTCATTTTAAATTCATTTTTAATTTAATAAGAGTTGTGATACATCATATAAGATAATGATTAATACTTTATGAGTATGAATTATGTTTTGTTTAGGGAAAATAAAGCATATGGGAACATTTGAGAACATTTGGAATAAACATAGTAAACTATAGTGTGTGTAATAAAACTAGTGTCTTATTATAGGTGATCATGAGAATGTTTCAGAAAATTGAGTAGTCCACTGTAAAAATATCATATTAATACTCAATATCATCAGGATTCATTTATCAGCTTATTGTTAATTGTTTTCAAGGATATCTATTCCACTGGCTGGATCCCAATATGTTCCATTCAAGATGGTTTCACTTATTTATCATGTTTTATATAGTAAAAATTTAATATTATGGTTTCTGGACCATGTACATCATGAATGGATTGTATTTTCTTATTTACATATATTCTCTATGCTATATAGGTCTAAAATGTAATCTATTGGGTATTGTTGTTTATTAATTCCCTCAACATGTTAATAAATAATAATTTCTTATTAAAATATATTTCTATATGGGATGTTTTAAAAATAAACCAATGTATTATTAAAAAATTTGTTTATATATATAATTGGATTTATTGATTGGTTGTGTTTAAATTCTTGAACAAAGAGTTTCATGGTGATAAACATTATATATATTATTTAGTGGTAATGTTCTGGTCCTAGTGCTCCCTCCCAAAATTTTCATTTTGGTATTTCTATCATTGGGTTGTCATGTTATAGGTAATGGTAATGGAATCAGGTGGCATGGAATTTTCACATGGTTATTATCACCTTCAGAGTGGTTTGGGATGGTGGTGACAAATTTTCACATAGAGACATTTCTCTGAGCATGTTTATTTTTTCTTTTTGGTGCATACCTTTTTGGAATTTCCTTGTATGTGTCATGTATTTCTCATGAATTTTTACTTTTCACATGCATTTTATATTGTTTTTATGACTTTTGGTTTAGTTATGATTCATTTTTTACATTTCATTGATCTCTTCATTGTGGAGGTCCATCTTGGGTGATGTGTTATGTTAGATTAGGTTGATTTAAGATAGGATAATGCTACGTTTTCCTCATGTTAGAATGTAAGGTAAGACTAAATTCATAACATAAGGAAATATGGGTATATAAAGTTCAATCTAGGTAACTTGTGGAACTCAAAATTGTTAAATTATAACAGAAAATTCCTCATTGTTCAGAGTGATGTGGGAACACATAGAGTTTATTTTTCATGAGGAACAATCATGGTTTAGTTGCTAGTGAGGATAATAAAAATTTAGGGACTATTTGGGACACTCATGAAATAGATCCAAGAGATAAAGACATGATTTGAGTCTAATGGTATAGTGACCCAATCCCCTTAAACATATTATTACATTATTTTAAATATAAATATCCTATAAACTCAACTAAAGGATCCATAGGCCTATAGTATTTAGGAGGCCAAGTTCATAAATCATAAAAATTTATATAATATAAAACATATCTATTATAATCTATATAATGTTATTTAGGATCCCTTTTAGATTCTAAAAATTCATAGTATAACATGGGTAATACAAAAAATAAAATCAGTGAGTTTTAAATTCCAGTAGTAAATAATCATGATAAAGAATCATAACATGTGAGTCAAATGAAAAAACATGATATATTAAAAGGAAAGTATCATGAATAATCAAATATAATCATGACATAAATTTTATGGAATCATAATATCATGGGATTAGAGGAATCCTATATCAAAATAAATCATGACATAAGAATCTGTCTGGTCTCACTATTAATAAAACACATCATGGTGGATAGAGTCCCATTTTGAATTTTGGTTACTCCATAATCCCATAAATATAATATCATGAGATATAAATACTGAAAAAACCTATAGAGTGTTACCAGTGTGCACCCATCATTACATGTACTTGAATACGTGTTCCACACTAAGGATTCAAACCTAATGCCTAGGAATAATGAATCCCCATAGAAATTAATGTGTCACATATTGTTTCTTCAATGTATATTCAAAGGGTATTACATAATGATTCAAAATAGAAAAAGTAATTAAAATAATTTTGATGTTCATATTTGAATCAATAATAATATATCCTTAATATATAGTTTAGTGGATGAAAAAGATCAACAAAACAGTTATATAACTAGGAAATAAAATTATCATTAATATAATGTTTTCAGGAATGTGTGAATTAATTTTAAATTAAAAAAGATACTTAATTTTCGTTCAAAACTAGAGGTGATAAAGAATGGTTATTCCTAAATAGTTCTTAATTTATTAAAACCTGAAATGGGAAAAAGTGTTTAAGATATATTATTATGTGGATGGATTATAGGATGTAAAATTTCCATATAATGTAGTTTGTCTTCATAGAAAGTTTTGGGAAATTAAAGTAAGTCATGTATAACCCTAGAAAATGAAGGGAAAATAAAATTGGAATATGTGTGAGATACATATATAAATAATTAATAATAATTAAATATTATTATTTCAAGAGATAATGTGTGGTATAGATAAAAAGGAATAACATATTGAATAGATGGTGGTTAAGAGAGTTCCCTTACCTCAGGTCCAGATTCACACTACACATTCAAATATGCTCCAAACTAATCAAATTAGATATATTAAATACATTATTGAGAACATTATTGATATATATTTTATTTATTATAACTATTTTAAAATATTTTTTAATTATTTAATTATTTAATTGATATGAAATGTCTAAATTTACTATATTAATGTCATTTGTTTGATGGTTCCACTGTCGCATTAGATTGTGGGTAATTATTGATGTTCTATCCAAATGAGACAAAAAATATTGAAATTGAAAGTAAATGATATTAATTTACTTATATAAATTTAAATGGTCTCAAATATACCATTATGTTCCACTACAAGGATGATACATTTAGTATAAATTTTATCATTATATAGTTATTATATTTATACTGTTTTACAAACCATCATCAACTGGATTTATTTAATTTAACTCAATTGTTATTAATACATTAAAGAACATAAAACAATTTATAATATAATAATTATAATTATATTTAACTTTAACATTATTTATGTATCCATCCATATTGGCAGAGATAAAAAGCAAAGTATGTTGTTCAGAGAGGCGGTTAACCCACCACAATTTGAACAGTTTTTTTTTCATTTTAGAATAAAATGAAAAGGGGTTTGATAAAATACATACCATAAAAACAATATAAATATTATATATTTTTATTATATTCAATTCATTATTTCATTCTAGAAGGATTTTTATTGTAGGTTTAGTAGTTTTAAAGATTAAGAAACTCAGTTGAGAGTATTGCCACCTCATTTGGATATCTCATATTAGCCCTTTGCTACTCATTGGAGTTTTTATTAGTAAGAAGATAACTTCATGGACATAGGGAGTTGGATTGTATAAAATAATGGGAAATTTAAGGTATATATCCAATATATAGAGTGTTTTAAGAGAATATGTGTTATTTATAAAAGGATGAGAAGAGTGTTTTCAAATTTAATTTTGATTAGTTTGTTATTTTTTCTCAAGAATACCAATATTGTTGATTCATATTACAATATAAAATAATTTGTCCATTTTATTTTGATATATTAGTAAATATGTTATCCATGAATCATTTCTTCTAGTATTTTATTATAATCAAAGTTACCAAATTTTCACATATTTTACTATTCAAATAAATTCAAACAGATTAGAAAAATACAGAAAAAATACAGTTACCAACTTTAGATGTCTTGAATCTAAAAATATAGTAAATATTAAAGATATTTTTTTATAAATATGAAAAAATTAACTTTTTAGTAAAATATTTATTTATTTTAAAAATATTAATTTTAATATTATGATCACTTTCCTAACCCTTTGAAAAATTATGTGTAGTATCACCGAATTATATTATCATTATAATAAAAATAGCATTATTTTAAAAAACCATTTTATAAAACATATAAATTTATTTGATTATTTATAATTATCATAATAATAAAAATATAACATATGGATTATATAAATGTCTAAAAACATATTTATTCTTTTTTAAAACATTTATTTATTTGGATCATAATATATTATCTAAATTTTCATTTTATAAGGAAATTATGTATTGTATTGCATTTAAATTTCAGAGATTACTGTTATAATAGTGATTCTACTATTCCTAATGGTTATAGTACTATTACAACTATTAGATTATAATTCTAATGATCAGAATTGTAGTGATCTAATTTGTTTCATAGTTTCATAAAAAATAATGTGTAATTAATTTTTCATTTACTTATATTTATGTAATTGTTATATGTATTTTCATTTTATTAATATATATTTAATTACTAATATTTTGTTTCATTTATACAATGTTTTTCTTGAGTGAGATCAATCAAGTGGATCGATCTGATTCAATATTGTCATATTATTTCTACCTTATTTTCAATTTTATACCCCATTGTAAAAAATTAAATTATTATGGATATATTTATTCTATAAAATTGGAGTTAAATGAAATATAATGAAATGGTTATGGTTATATAATGAGGTTTTTGTGATTTATATGATACTACTTTAATAAATTTCGCACATTTTTATAATCAAAAGAAAAATTCCATTGATAAAATTTTGTGTCATTACATTCATCCCCTTAATAAATTTCACCCTCAAAATTTCATTGCACCGACTAAGTTGAAATCATATGAGGGTACATCCGTTTAATTTATTCCATCTTCTCCCATTTCACCCTCTCTTAGTTATTTTCCACCATAGAACCTTGACTAGATGAGCAATTTTGTTGTGGAGAACATTGTCTCTATACTCTAAGATCATCACTAAATCCTACAAAAAAGAGCTATAATTATCCAACATTACCTCCTTTGCGTTTATTATATGTGGGGGATCTATTATGAACTTCCATGAGAGATATTTTTGGAACAAATCATGAACTTGGTCTAGGGTTTGTGGGTGTTCTAGTTTATAGAAACAAACACTAATGTGACCATGAATCTAAAATAAGATGACGTATGAGGGACTTAATAGTCCCATAATCCCCAATCTCATGAATATTTTACTTATAAATATATATACAAACACTTTACCTTGAACTACACACTATTTTTACCATTAACAGTTATCTTTACAACTAATATTTCATCATTGATATGCCTTTATATTATGTTGAATGATCTTGACCTTTTCTACTATTTATATAACCATTTCAAGTCCCATAATCATGTGTTCACTAATAACATTCAATCACAAAATTTTTTCTATATAACTTCTAATAAAGGGATTTATATAAATAAATTTAGATTTTTGAGTGTAATTTATTATCTTATAATAAATTTACCATAATAATATATTCATCCCATCCCCCGTTGATATTCGAAGAGAAAGATCTTTACATATCCTCATGTGCATGAATAGTGTAATTTTATTAGCCATTAGTTTGGTGGTGTCATGTTGTAACAAATTTCATCTCAAGGACCAAATCATATTGGAGGTTGTTCCAAAAAATTGATGTAAAACCTGATCTCAATATGATATAACTGTTTCTATTTTTTGTATATACTCTCCAATTATATGATATATATCTTCACATGTTCATCAAGATTGAAGTCCATACCAATTTCAATGATCTGATAAGTCTGTATAAGATCATCACTAACAACCCATATGGAATTGTTTTCCATGTATGTATAAACATGTCCTATGAAAAATTTCATGGTGATGTTTTCCTATTTACATATAGATATAGTAAATAGTTTCAATGTATAATTGTAATTTTTATTCTCTATCATCACATGTTAAAAAACAAGGGAATTGGATGAATATTCCATGATCTATGAAATTATATTTCATCATAAATATTTCTATCATAAATCACTATACATACTGGTTCACCCTAGGTGGATGGAGAATGTCATGTTATGTACATCATTTGACAACTCCTTCTTTGTCTTATGATTTTTTGGTACACATAGTTGTGGCAGAAGTATCGTCACTAGATTATCATCATATTTAACCCTATGGACATCTGTTTTCTTATAAACTCCACCTAATTATATATCTCCAAATTATCCCCTTGAGTATTATTTATTTTTCATAAAAATGGATGGTTTAGAAATCATTTAAGCTAGGTATGATTTTGTTCCTTCATTTATGAAGTCCATGTATATGAAGATTTGACCACTCTAAATTATCATTATTGATAAGGTTGTATATTATTTTCTATAAATATAAGCAGTAACATTATTTACATACACATGATAGAAATGGATTGAGAAATTATAGAACTCAATTATCTATTAAAATATTCTTTAGCACATATTCTTCTCATTCAATCTGAATATATAAATCGGGATATTATGACTTATATATATATTCCACACATATCTATATAGAGATAATTCCATCAAATATTTAATTCATAGATCACTATATCTATCTCCATATCATACAATGGATAGTTCTGCTTTTGATCATTCAACTTCCTTAAGTCATATGATATAAATCTATCAATTTACATCATTACAAAACATAATATCATTATTAATTAATCATTATATACTTTTAAAAGTTTCCCGCATTAGGGTAGTCTAGGTAAATGTGGAGTGATATGCAGAATTCTCAATCCCTTGTTGGTCTCTTTAATATCATTGGTCTATAGAAATTCACATTCTATTTAGATTTTTTAGTGGGACTGAAAATCATTTGAATCTACTCAAAAATTTATAGATACTATGAAACTAGTCCATGAAATCTATAGATCTCTATTACAGATTCTGGTTTGTTTTACACATCAAATTGAGCTTTCTTATATTGGCATATCAAAATCAAATTATTTATTACAACAATCCAAAAGAATAATTCTTCCTCTATAAAGTACTCATATTTACTATATATATCATATAACTTCCCTTTTTGGTAGATTAATTAGCATAATATTCATATTCTCCTCATGCACTTCCCTGAATTTCGAGGATATTAAAACATCATCTATAAATAATACCACATGTTTCTCAAGGAAATTTCTAAAGAATCTATTTACTATGTCCTTGAGTATTGTTAGAGAATTAGTGAGAATAAAGGGAATCACAATGACCTAATTTTATCTATTTCATTATTGAATTATATTCATGGTAATAAATTCCTTCTTCCCCTTTAATTGTTGATATCAAAGATGAAGATCATTGTAATTTATTTATTTGTCCCCACATAACTAATCGAACAAGTAATCAATATGTTGTAGGGGATGAATTTTTTTTATCATGATATTTTTGAGTTCACAGTAATCAATGTAGAGTTGCATTAACTCATCCTTCTTCTTGATGAAGAGTACCAATACACCCCATAGAAATGAACTCGAACATATAAAACCCTTCTCTATATTCTCAAATAATTGTTTCTTCAGTTTATTCAATTCAATGATTTATATTCTGTAGGGATTCATATATTCTATAAATTATCCAGGTATATTTTATATTGGAAACTAAACCTCTTAGTTAAGTGGAATACCATGAAACTATTTAGGAAAAGCAACAGTATAGTGTCTCCTAATGGGAATTTCTTCATGCATGATTTTATCATTTATTTAAATCATTGGATCTAGATATTTTTTTATTATAAAGAAATAATATCTATGACTGAGAGGAACCTTCAAAAGTAGATTCGTAATCAACTATCCAAATTTATAGAATTAATGGTTGGATTTATATGTTAAGAGTGATTTTACTATAATAACATTTGATTTTGGGCTTATATAGTGACAACCTATCATTTCCCAACATAGAATCCAAATCTAGAAATCTTTGGAAATATTTTTTGGATGTTCATTTCATAAACATTGAATGTAGAGGAGTTATATAATTTGGATGAAATAATTAATCCTTTATATATTCTAATAGATAACTCAACACCTATGTTTTTATATGTGTTTTATGTATAGTTTTATAAAATATACAAGATTTGAATGAATGTATAAAACTCGAATAAAGTAATACATTTACTATACTGGAATCAATAGAAAACATACCTATCAGTAAATCATTTTTGGGATCCACTAAAGTAGTAGTAATAACATAATACCTTCCTTTTTATCATGTAAATTGAGTTTTTATTCATTGATTATCTTTAACAACCCAAGGCTTAGGGTGTTGGCCTATATAATGTCCTTGTACCGTGTAGATGAAGCACTAGACAAAAAATTGTAGAATTATTGAATATTTATTATATTTTACCACATTAGTTGGATTCTTCAACTCAAATAAATATTTATGGGACTTATTACCATCTTTTTACACACCTATAGTATCTCCCTATTTATTGGAGATAACTTATGAGATTCTACTTTACAGAATTTTGACACATATAAAATTGGGTTTTCTATACTCTATTGGATTTATATATTGATCCTCCAGAGTTAAACCCAATTTTACTATTTTTATCTCCATCCCAGAGAA
Organism: Viscum album; assembly: GCA_963277665.1. Taxonomy (NCBI): domain Eukaryota; kingdom Viridiplantae; phylum Streptophyta; class Magnoliopsida; order Santalales; family Viscaceae; genus Viscum; species Viscum album. Next base: position 430,537,826 of record OY728121.1, read on the forward strand.
ACCACATAGAATCAACAATCATAACACCAACCACAAGTGAAAAATATAAAATTTCTTCATAGATATCAATGACTAAAATCTCAAAATAATTTCATAAACTCATCATTAATACAATAAAGAAGTTGTCAACATTACATTCGGTGTTGATGAAAAATTTCGAAAAATATCATGCATGCCTTAATTTTACCACATAATAGTTAATAGAATCATCCTATTTCTTCTTTATATAATGTAATTCCCTATATATTTTAAGATGGAGAGTTTTGTGAAATTTATCATTAAAAACTATTTTACTAAATCATTCTAATTTCATGGATTTGATTTAATATTTGGTATTTGTGTTCTTTATTATTGACCACCACATATTTGAATCTCCCTTTTGGTGATAAAAAACTCATACAATATTATCTTATTCTATGATTTTGTTGTTATATAACATCATATAAATAGAGTTAATTCATTTTTCCTTGATCAGGTTGTAAAAGTATCCACTGTTATTTGGTGAAAATTATCACAAAAATTACTCAATAGAACATTTCTCTCTATTTGGAGAAGGAGGGAATTAAAAACTACTCAAGTTATTTTTTAATACTTCAGTTAGTTGGGCCAATGCTTCCATGATGCTCATAGATCATACTACCACTAGGATAGAAATCCAATTAGTTAAATCGTCTAATTACCTATATTATTGGTTGTTTTAATGATTCCATATATTTCTAACCATTTCTTAAAAATAAAATTATGGTTGAAAATAATTAATATAAGAAGAATATAATATGGGAAAATGTAAAAATAAATGTAATAAATTAAAATGTAAAGTTCATCCAAAATTATGAGTATTTAGAGCTCAATCTACGATATCCTTGGTAATTTTCAAATTAGGTTTTTGATCTAAACAATCTATTATATTCCATCATAATGATTCTTAAAGATCATGTAAATTTACTAAATAATATTCCTCAGTAGTGTCAAACAAGGTGTGTAGCAAGGGATATTTATCTAGCACTATGTGCATGTCAGGTTAATACCCAATTAGTCCTTTCATTTCTATAACATCATGAATTTTTTTTATAAAATCCATATTCACTTTTAGTATCAATATTGAGATTTCATTCCATGGAAACCACTCAATATTCACTTTACACAAAAAAGTCACGATGTTTTCCTATACAAATTGTTACCCATAGGCTTATTACTAATGTATTATTTCCTTAATCAAAAAAATTACTATACCTTTGTCTAATACTAAATATAGTGACCCAATAATCATATATATATATATATATATTTGTACATTATTTTTAACATACATATCCAATAAAAACCCAATGATCGAGTGGCGTAGTGTATTTGGGAAAATAAGTTCATAAAATAGAAAGATTAATAAAAAATGATAAATGATTATTCTAAACTTTATATTTTTATATTAGTTCCCATTGATCTTATAAAATTTAATATGATATCCTAGGGATCACATAAATGAATGTTGTGAGATGTAAATAACATTAGGGTATAATCACATCCAAAATTCTAATATATGATAAAAATTATATAACATGATATAATATTGGTAAATTATCATGGGTAAACCTATTAAAAATTGAAATAAAACATATGTCACCATAATATATTATAATAATTGGTTTTCGTAAATCTTATAAAACATGACATAATCATAATTCAATGTTCATTGATTAAAAAAAGTGTGGAAATTTTTCCACTATATATTGTGTTTACTTTTGAATCCCATATATATACTATCATGCGGTATGAAAATTACCCATTGAATTGGAATTTTATTATTGTGCTCCCATAATAACATTTACATTCATAACTGAGCCACATAATGGAATCAAATATAAATCATAACTATTAAAAATACCATTAAAGGTAATGGTTTATATAAAATTTACTCAAATAATATTAAAGGATATTTCACAATGATTCCAAAGAGAATATATAATTTATTATATTGGACATTTTAATTGAAATATTAATTATAATTGTTAAATATATAGTTTATTTGAATAATAAATTCATTATAATGGAAGAGAGTTGGGTATGGAAATGAACATTTGATGTAACACCCCGAGATTTTATGAAAAATATTCTTTTAATTTCATTAATGTCTTGTGTTGTATGCTACACCAAGATTACCTTGCGCTATATGCAACACCGTATTAGCTTGAAGTATACACAACACTATTCTTGGATCATGTTACACACAATTTTGATAATAGTTATTCTACGCAACATTGAGTATATATATATATATATTCAATGTATAAATGAAATATGGTTGGATTATGATATATGAAACAACGAAGGATTCTTGCACAGCACGCAACCCTGACTTGGCTTGCATTACACGCAATCGCGACCTTCCTCGATAGCGTGTGTTGTATGCAATACCGGGTTTTACTAAACAACAATATATTATTATAATATTATTATGAACTAGACTTTATGAATAGTATTAACTAAATTTTTAATATTATAACATTATTATTCATCTTACACATTTTCTAAAACATGGTATAAGAACAAAATAAATTTTTCGGGTAAAATAAGTATTTTTCAAAAAATGCAGTTTTGACGCCTTTTGATGGTGCACCCACTTTAGATCTAGTTTTTGACATGTTTATAAGTTCAATTTGACAAAATAAAATTATTCTTTGGAATAATGAAATAAAAAATTACTTTGGATAAAATTTTCATATTATTCTGGTAACTTTCATATTTTGATGAATAGAAAAAACACGCTATATTTTAATTAAAAACAACTTTTTTCATCGCAATAATTTATATGGTTAAATTATAATATTGAATGGTTTTAAATTATAAATAGAATATATTTTTACCATTTAATATAATTTATGTCATTAGCATTGATTCTAACTTGAATTCGTAGGATAAATCAATTCAATATTTTGCAATGTTTTAAAGAAAAACCCTTTTTCTTTCGATAACGGGATTAATTTTAATTTAATTTCTGCAAATTTTTTGTATTGAATTTGGAAAAATGGATTCCATATTTGGAATTATTGGATCCAAATTATGTTAATAAGCTACTTTTTATTTGGGAATTATGAATAGTAACTACGGTAAAATTTATTAACCATAGTTAAAGGTAAATCGGGTAATTAAGGGTAAATATAATATTATAAAATTACCCTAACACATGTCAAAATCCTATTGGATGAATAAAAGTCGACCTATATCACCTAAGGGTCGTATTAGATTCATTTAATGGACTTTTGTCCATGAAAATAATTTAATTATTATTAAAACCAAAGAATGTGACAACATGTAACTTTCTTAAATCTTATAAGTATAATAATTTTAATTAAGTGATAAACTTCATGAAACTTTAAACATTAATAGTATCCAGAAAGATAATACAATTATCTACATCATAGGGATTTATTTATAATTTTTAGGGATTAAATAATTATCATTTATTTTGACACAAAGATGATGCAGTAATTGTCTTATTAATGAAACATTGACATAATTGATGTTATAAATACCCAAATAAATGTAATTTAAGACTTTTTATGAATTAAAATAATTTTATAGGTTAATATGACATGTTAGTATTGATTTAATGAACTTTTTTAGAACTAATAATTCTGTTATGATTTTCACAAAAATCAATTACTAAATATTGTAAAAATTGACATAAAATAGTTTTTAAAACAAATATTAAATTATTGATTATTATTTTATTCCTAAAAATCTAAGGTTCGGCAAAATGACTTAGATAATGTTATATATATTAATAATAAACAACTTGGGGTTAGTTTTTCTTGATATGGTATGTTTATTAACCTTATAGTGTAAGAAAACAAGAAGACACGGTAAAAGTAAAATTATCTAATTTAAAGTTAAATATAAATGATAAGGTTAAAATAGGAACCTAAACTTGTCTAAATTCTATTGTATGAAATTATTTCGACCCATCCCCACCTTGTCTTAGAAAGAAATCAATTTTTAGCTATTTAAAACCGAATTTGGCTTTATAATAAAATAATATTTTTAGTTATTCCAAAGGTTCCCCTCTCCTCCCTTATAAAAGGGCACCCCCTCCCTCTCTTCCTCACACCACTATGAGCCTTCATGCTCGGCCAAAACCTGACAAATTATCTTCTACACTTCCCTAGAAATGTCCTAGAGGTTATGGTCTTCCTCAAAGACCAATTTTAGTACCCTTATAGGAGGAATCAAAGAGGCGCTTCAAAGAAGAGGTAATGTCCGTTACCGATTCTTTCAACTTTATTTCTTCTTCCACTTATTCTTATTAGGTTGTTTCATTATGAAGTAATAAAATAAGTATCAATCATATACTTATATGTTATTATAAGTATGAAACAACCCTATTTCACCATCTATCCATCCTACGGAAAATGAAATCACCGCGCGTGCGTACGTACGGAATACCGTCTCCACGCCGTGGTGTAATCTATTTTCCACCACCACCTTACTTGGATGGGTATTATGGTGTAAATAATAACTATATGTGATTATTGTAAAGTGATATTTATTATTAAATAGTATAAATACAATAAAATACAATTCAACGATCATGAGAACGATATCATCGCTCGTGCGTACGTACGGACTACCGTCTCCACGACGCGATGAGATTCATTCTCCACGTTAACCATTCATGGATGATTATAAAGTATATATAATAAGAAATCATGAAATATATGAAATAATAATACTACTGGATTTATGTATATATATATTTATGTCATCTACTTAATTCCACTCAATTCAATAAGGAAACGAAAATAGCATTCATGCGTACGTACGACCTATCGTCTCCATGAACGGTGTATTTCCTTCCATTTATCAATCCATTATATATATGTATGTTATGAATATATATTATATATAAATCATGTTTTATATTCTATAGTTAAGTAATCATGATCTAAGTAATCATATGAATAATTACAAGTTAAAACACGAACGACAAATGAGACGATTTTACCCAAAACGCTACTTTAACATGAATTTACAAAAGAACGGGTAATATAAAGTCATAAGTGAACCATAAATGATATAATAACAATTAATATGATTCTTTAATAAGTCAATGACATTGTTTAAATCATTATACAGGAGGTTCGGACACTTACAAAGCAAATCTGACCTAAGGTTAGGGAAATATCACAATCTCATTTTTATCCGAGATTGTTTATACTTTGGTATTTACTGGGGTGTATTTTATCATCCACATCCATGTTTCCTCAATATGTAATATTATTTCCATCCACCTACAATTGTTTAAATCCAATTTTACCCTTCGGTGTGTTTTTAGTAAAAGATATGAAAGGAATATTTTTTCATTTTTCGTACGAGGTACTTTTTGACTTTTCCGAAAAAAGTACGGGAAGAATGTTTTTTTTAACTTAGACGAAATGAATGGATTTTTAAAAAATTATTTCCAAGAAGATTACTTTATAAGTTTTCAAGTTTATTTTTAATCAACTTCTTTTAGTTATAATTTTATGACATGTTAAGAAATGAAAAGTGTTTTTGAAGTAGAAAGGATATTTTCCTCAAGAATGGAGTTCAAGTGTTTTATCAAAATTATTTCCCATATAAGATAATATATGGTTCTGTTTATAACCCTGTTATTAAATTTATTTGATTATGTTGTTATGGAATTATTTTTATGAATTCCTTTATCTTATATGAATTGTTTTATGATGTCATGTTGTTTAAGAATACCATTTTTATTACATGGGTTATGCTATGATGTATGGTTTATGATTTTGTGGCACAAATAAGAATGGTATCATTATGAGATGGGTGGGACCTATATCTCCCTCCAATGAATTGGGTAATGATTTTATATCTCATGAGATAGACATGGCTGGAACGGTAGGTTATACCAGTTGAGTGAAACAGGACTGAAACGAGGAGTGAACTCGGTTCAGAAAGGGACTTTGTCCACTAAGATAGTCTTGGAAATGAGTCTTGACTAATAAGAAATGATTCTCTATGATTATGTGTGTATTCCAAAAAGTTTCACGTTTTAAGTTATTATTATTGGGATTTCATTTCACTACTATGATTTATCCCATGTTATGAAATTATGCTCTCTTTTGCAGGTTAAGATTTCCAAAATGTTATGTTCTTATGAATATGATGTGATTGATATTTCTTTTGTTTACCCTTACTGAGCATTTGAGCTCACCCTTTTATGTTTTCTTTTCCCCAGGATATAAAGAATGGTTTTAGGTAAAAAAAGGAAGATCTTTATGGGAGATGTTGAAGATCTTTCACCACGATTAGGAGATTATATTCCGAGTTTCCAAAGACAGTAAACTATTACGATCCTTGTGTGTGTGTTTTTGTTATGTACTAAGTATTCCGCAAAAGTAATGTAATGTCCATGTACGTCAAGCTTCGGGTCTCTACATTTGAAATACTATTTTATGGATTGGGTAATGTAATTTTAAATAATGCATCAACAAGGAATAATTTTATATAATCATAGGTAAATTAGAATGGTTATCCCAAATTTAGTTATTATTTTATAAAATCATGAAATAAGAAATAGAATTTCATATAGGGTTTACATTAATGTATTAAGGTATAGAAAATTTCCTCTTAATCTGGTTAGTTTTCAATGATGGAATTTGGAAATTAATTTTAGGTATGTATATTCCCAGCAAAGAAATGGATAATAAGATAGATATATATTTTCAGACATATATAAAAATGTTAAAATAAATTTATAACATTAAATATATAGAGAAATTTAGGTGGGGAGAAAAATGAATAATGTGTTGAAAATATGGTCGTTTAGAGAGTTCACTTAAATTAGGTCCATATTTTCCCTGCACTTTCACATAAAAATCTAGCTACTCAAATAATTTTTATTTAAAACATTATTTAGAATTTTTTTATGATATTTTTTTTTACCAATTTTTTTGTTAATTTACAGTCCATTAATTGTGATATATATTCGATAATTACAATCCCAAGGTTGTTTGTATCATGGTAAAATGGTCTCTTATGTTTGTAGATAATTATTGAATTTCATTTTAATTAGTATAAAAATCAATAATTGAAATAAAATAATATTCATAAACATCTAAAATTTTAATGTTTCCAAATATCCCTATGTGTTTTGACATAGGGAATATATATTTAGTATAAACATCATATTTATACATTAGTTCATTTGCCTAGATTTATGGATCTTCATGTACTCGAATAGTTTTCATTTATATAATGACATTTAAAAAATTAAATAAAATAATAATCATATTTAACCATAATATTATTTCAATAACTATACATTTAGGTGTTGGAGAAAAATAAAATACGTTGATTTGGGAGGTGGTGAACCCTCTAAAATATAAACAATCAAGTTCATTTTAGTATTAAATGGAAGGAGGATTACTTATTGATATTAAACTAACAAAATATGTAATGACCCAAAAAACTCCACGTATTTTTTTTAAAATTATTTTGGATTTTTACGGTTCTATGAAAATTGAAGGTGCGTGATTCCGAGGCCCAGTGTGCTTGAAATGAATTTCTGAAAATTTTTAGGTACTTTCAGCAAACACACGGGTGACATTTTCTATCTTTTGAACTGGTTCTCAGAATTGAAACCTGAGAGCACTGTTGAATCTGCAGCACTGAGATTCTCTTAAGGTAAGCTTCACTTCGACAACATTTGGTCGAGAAAAAAAGGGAGTTTTTTCAACTTTTAAAGAAACAATAAAGTAACATAAACTATTATTTTATTTATTTTTATTTTTCCTATAACCTATTGAGTGGCGGTGGCGTGGACCACGGGGGTGGTCAGACCATTAAATATGGGGTGTTAATTTCACTTTTATGATTTGGTGGTGTAACCACACCTTGCATAATTAATGAGGAAATTTAATTACGTCAATTAATGAGGCACTTTAATTACGTCAAATTAATGAGGCACATTAATTATGTCAATTAATGAACCTCATTAATTCCTCTAGGTGTTGCTCGCCTTTCCACCTCCAATTTATAGGGATATTGAGTTTTGTTTTTGGCATGACTTCATTAAATGAATAACCCCTAAAGAAGTGAAGTCAAGCCTTCCACCGATAGAGAATGGAGGATTGACAACGCCCGTTGTAGGATCTATCCAAAGGTCGACGAATGACAAACACCAACGAAAATGAACCTGCTCCTTCATCCATAATACCTTTGAACATGGAAGCAACACCATCCGTGACATCCCCAATGAATCACTAGGTAGGGGTTGTCTTTTAATTAAATAATATTTCTCAATTCTATTCCACGTTCTTGTATTTGAGGAAGGTTGTTTCGGGGGATTTGATTGGGGTTCAAAATTATTTAAATGTGATGAATAATTACTTCCCTATTATAATAAAGCAAACGCAGAGGGTGTGGGCCAAACAAAGAAGTCCCAGACCCTTTGTTACATGTTTTTTGTTGCGTTCTTTGGGGAAAATTTTCACAATTCGACGGCTACGCGAGAAAGAGGGTCACACTATGACATCAGTAGTTCGGGAGAATCATAGGCACAAGCGAGAATGGAAACAGAGCCCTTGATCATCACCGAAGCCCCGCTAGCATGACATCAGTGTGACAACCTTGGTGACTAGCGTCGGCGGTGGAGACAGTGGCTAGGGCTTACCAACCACCGAGGAGCATGGTGCCGATTGGCACTGCAACGTTCGGGCAGGCGGCTCGCAAAGGCCAGCTGTAGAAGCGTAGGGGGCATACAGTCACGTTCCAAATTGTAGAAGGCACAACGAAGGCATGCCTGCTGGCCTGGAATCGTCACCCGTTGGGCCGAGCTAGTCCATGACCCAGCGAACCAGGCCCCCATCATTACCACCCAGCCAAGGCAGGATGAGCTGGTCTGTGGCCTAGGCCGGTTCGGGCTGGTCCGGGTCAAACCAAGATAGAGTCGTGTTGGACCCAACCTGGAACCCTCTCGGGCCCATAAATGCTTAAGTGACCGTCACATGTGAACCAGACATCTGTTTGATGAACCATATGTGGTATTGGGATCCTTGGAGTGAGATAGACCTTTTGAGATACTACACGAGAGATTTAGAAAATGTTAGTGTATGTATAGGTTGGATCGACTCTGAATCCCACCAGGGCCTCGACACTAAAATTCCAATAACTTACATATTGGGAATCTAATTGACACATCATATATTACATTTGAACCCTTATGACGTGACAGATCATAGGGTTACTTATTCATGGAAATTTTTACTGGTTCAAATATGACGGTTGGCTTGGGGAGTGGTTCTCCCAGAATCAAGCATGCTTGAGTGGTAATCCAGTGGCTGGCTGTGACATAAAGAAAAAAGCAACCAATACAGGTCACCATTCGAAACTTCAGAGTGGGATCATCTAACTATACCACTAATCTTTCCTACCTTTTTACTAGAAACTGATATGGGTCAGCACCAGCAACCAATACAGGTTAACACCAGCGACTAATACGGGTCAGCACCAGCGACCAATACGGGTTAGCATTAAGCGATCAATACAGGTTAGCATACACTGACCTTTACAGGTCAGCAGCAGAGTTACTACAAATAGGATGATCATGCCATACGACTAGTCATCCATATCCATGTAACCTTGAAGTTATACCATTAGAGTGAGTTGTCTCTTTTGTTTTGTGATTAATGAATTATATCAAGCTTACTATATTACCTTTTTGGTATTTCTTGCGATGTTTTTATTTGTGGATTATTGAGAGAACTTCAGGGCTCTCAGGGTCCCCTTTTAGGTTTTTTTATACTCACCCCTGCACGGGAGTTTCCCGCACGTGTGTGTCTGGTGCAGACTACTGACACTCCGAGAGAGACATTGGAGGTTAGGGACTTGGTGGAGCTTGGTGAGACATGATCAGTTGAGATCCTCTTCTTCAACTTCAAACATACAACTACTACCCTCCAGGTAGAGCTCTAGGGAAGATGGGATAACTATTTACATTATTTTCAGTTTCTAGGGCTTGTATTCCATCCCACTATTTTCAGTTTATATTTGAACTTGTTATTGTACTTTAATATCGTGGTTATACCTCACTTTTGTTGGTTGTTTACTTCGGTTTCCATTTTTGAGTGTGTACAGATCTCTAAGGAAATGCCTTCTCTATTCGGGAAAAGCCTTTATGTTCTAGTTTCCAACCCCTGGCCTATGTAAGGCATTCTTGGGGTAGTCATGTCCGGGCCCCATGGGACGGTTCATGACAAAGTGGTATCAGAGGGCGGTCCGTTATACCTGAAGAAATAATAGCCTACTTTTAATGAGGCAATGTTGTGAAGTGTCTTAAGTTTGGTTTTTAGTACATAGTCTAGTGTTGGGGCATCGGCCAACATATCCATACTACAGGACCCTGAATTCTATTTTCCGACTCGGTACATGAAAACACCGGTTGCAAGTGTTTTGGAATGTTCTCTTGATCTCCCTTGAGTTATATCACCAGGTATAACTTATTGACCGTGGCACATCTGTTTCTTATAGGATGCCTCAATGAAGATAGCCATCTAAGATTCTAGTTAAGGATTGTGACATTGGCCCACCAAGTGATGATGCATCGGTAAAGGGACCACTCATAGTGATGGAACCGTCGGGTGGTGTACCAGCAGCACCACCACCCGTTGAGTAGTAGATACTACCTTTGGATCACGTATGCCAACTGAGTGTGTTATAAGTGTTCTAGAGACATATGCCTCTAAGGGTTCGCTACGAGATGGACCCCTAGGCTATAGAGGATTGGCTTGAGGCGGTTTTGTGGGTCATTCATTTAGTAGAGACACCCACCGAGAAGATGGAGATCTTGGCTGCTAGCCTTCTTCAAGGCTCGATATGACGATGGTGGAGCTCGATGCTCCAGGTGCATGAGGAGATGATCCTCACATGGTCGGACTTTGAGATCCTTTTCAGGGTGGAGTTTGTTCCAATGACTCAACACTCTATGCGTATTCAGGATCGACTGCATTTGCAGCAGGGCTGCCAGACTGTGGCTCAGTACTTGATGAGATTTACTAACCTCTCCCGATACTCCAATGACATGTTACATGAACCTTAATTTACGGCTGAGATCTTTGATTAGGGGATCCAATGAGAGATCATAGCTACCATAGTTTCTCTTATAATCTCGACATAGTTTGGGGTTCTATAGCGAGCTTTGCTGATGGGTAGATTCCTTTACTAGAAGGAACTGATATTGAAATCCCCTACCAGATGACAGGTAGAAGAGTAATCTGCAGCTGGAAGTAGACAGATGACGCTGAAGCCTAAGTGGTCTAGACCTTCAGGAGGGAGACCTTATGACACAAGGTCAAAGGTGTGAGGATCGAGAGGCTGAGGGAGCCACCAGTGAGGAATGATCTGTTTTTACTATAGGGCATAGGGTCATAGAGCTCGTGAGTATCCGACTCCCCATGAGGATTATCGAATGATGGTGGAGGGTCCACCGATGTAGTGACAATGGTAGGAGCATGAGTGTCATACAGGTGGTGGATGAGGTAGGGGAGCATGATTTGTAGTGGAAGGTGGTCCAGGTAACCAGGAACTACCACCACCACCCCCAGGCGGTCTACCATGAGATAAGGGGGCAGATGGATGGGGACTAGCCTAACTATAAGAAGTAGAGGCTCATGACCCTAAAATCCCAAGGATGATATGAGATATGATCTATATCTTATCTACTTTAGTTGCAGTGATTATCGACACAGGTTCTAGCCATTCATTCTTTGCTGTAGACTTAGTTTTGGACTCTGAGATTCCGACTGAGCCTTTAGCCCGACCTTTGCATTTGGATAATCCAATGGGTGGAGATTTAGCAGTTATACACTAGTTCCGATAGTGTGATATTACACTCAGAGGAGAGAGTTTCAGATGTGATCTTATAGTAGTGGCATTGTCGCCCTATGATGTCATTCTAGGCATGTAATGGATATCATAAATTCATGCACATATTGACTACTTGAGACGTACAATGTGATGTATATGCATAGATAGAGGAAAATTATCCTTTGTTGGTGAGAAGGAAAACATGGCAGCATGAGATGGACTTGAGCTCAGGAGGGTGCAACCAATTACATATCATTTGGCATGCATGACATTCGACACGGTGGATGAGGCGAGACACCAGTTCCCAGCGGTGGTGGATGAGTATGAGGACGTCTTTCCAAAATATGTCCCAGGACTACCTCCTTTTGAATAGGCAGACTTTTGCATTTACCTAATCCCAGGGATCACAATAATATCTACACCACCATATTGGATGGCCCCTGTGGAGCACCGGGAGCTGAGGGTACAGTTGGAGGACTTATAGAGGAAGAGATTCATAAGGCCCAATTTTTCTCCATGGGAACCCCAAGTGTTGTTTTCCAAGATAACCAGGCGGAATATTGAGGCTATACATGGACTTATGGAACCTAAACTAGGTGACCGTGACGAAAAAGTATCCTCTATCGAGGATTGATGATCTGTTTGATCAGTGGAAAGGAGTGAAGTGGCTCTCGAAGATAGACCTCAGATCAGGCTATCACAAGCTTCATGTGTGAGGTGAGGACATCCCAAAGACAACCTTTAGATGCCAGTTTGGCAATAAAAATACCTAGTGATGCCGTTCGGCATGACAAACACCCCTGTAGTGTTCATGGGTCTCATGAATAGGATCTTCTAGATCTACTTAGACCGATTTGTAGTGGTCTTCATCGACGAAATCTTAGTGTACTAAGCTTCTGTGGAAGAGCACATTGTACACTTGAAGGTAGTTCTGGACACACTCTAGGAAAACTAGTTTTATGGGAAGCTCTCCAAGTGTGAGTTCTGGATGTAGAAGGTACACTTCTTGGGACACATCATCTTAGTAGATGGAGTTGCAGTGGATCCAGTAATGATTAATGTAGTACTTTATTGGGAGCCACCCGGGAGTGTTACTGAGGTGCGAAGCTTCCTTGGATTAGCAAGATACTATCAGAGGATCATACATAATTTTTATAGAGTAGCAGTACCTATGAATACCTTGATGAAGAAGGGGAAACCCTTCCTGTGGTCAGAGAAATGCCTTTAGATCTTTCTACAGGTGAGGAAGAGCTTGACCAGTGCTCCCATCATAAGGTTGCCGAAGGAGGGAATTGAATTCTTGTTTTACTGTGATGCATAAGGGACCGGGCTCGGTTGCATCCTGATGTAGATTGATGCATTGATCAATTATGGCTCACAATAACTGAGGCCTCATGATCCGAATTATGTGACTCACAACTTATAGTTGGTAGTAGTAGTATTCACACTAAAGATGTGGAAACACTACTTGATGGGTGAGAAGTTCATTATTTACTAAGACCACAAGAGTCTCAGATATATCTTCACACAGAAATATTTAAATCTGAGACCACAACGTTGGCTAGATTTCTCCAGGATTATGACATTGAGATAGTCTATACTCCGGGGATGGGAAATGTAGTGGCAGATGCACTTAGACAGAGATTTTTTTTGTAGCTACTGAATGATGCTTCAGAGTAGTTAGAATCACTTCAAATATCCTACATGGATAGAGATGAGAAATTCTACCTCCAGTCGATGGTAGTTTCCCCTCAACTCATTTAGTGAGTCAGGGAGGAGCAACTCGGAGATAGCAGCCATGGGACTACAAATGCTCAGATGTCCTAAGGCCATGCACTTGATGGATAATCTGATGGTGGGGAGAACACTATCATTTTTAGAGGACTTATAGATATGGAAATGTAGCTAAGAGAGGAGGAGATGAGGGAGTTATATACACCCCCTTGGCTGTAAATACAAGCGTGATGAATATGCATCAGGACCACCAACGTCAGTACTGGTGGACAGGGATGAAGAAAGTTGTGTCAGATTTTGTTTCTAGATGCCTCACTTTTCAGCATGTGAAGGATGAGCATCAGGTACCAGCAAGCTTGACCCAACCCCTGGAGATACTAGAGGGGATGTGGGAAGGGATATCGATGGACTTCGGGAAGAGGTTACCACATACATATAAGGGCATGATACCATCTGGGAGACTGTTGACTGACTCACCAAGTTGGCTCAATTCCTTGCTATTTGAGAGAAGCGTTTGGTAGAGAGCTTGGGTCATGTCTACATTACAGGGATCATGTGACTTCATGGGGTGCGTTCGACGATAGTCACTATGACGCATGATTAACATCCCAGTTTTGGAAAGGATTGTAGGAGGCTTTCGAGACTTAGCTTCTCTTGAGAAAAACTTTTCACCTACAGAAAAATGGTCAGACTGAGTGGACTAGCCAGACTAGGGAGGACATGCTTCATGCATGTGTCCAAGATTTTGGTCATAGTTGGGAGGAACAACTACCCTTGTAGGAGTTCACATAAAATAAAATATATCACTCCACCATTGGTAAGGCCCCTTTTGAGGCATTGTATAGACAAATGTGTAGATCGACCTCATTCTGGACAGATCCAAGAGAGCCAACACTCATTGGCCCAGAGATGGTACATGCTTCCACTGAGAAGGTGCAGGTCATCTGAGAGCAGATGAAGACTCCGCAGAGAAGAAATAAGTCCTATACTGATAGGCGATAGAGAACACTAGAGTTATTGGAGGGGGACCACATATTCTTGAGAATCACCCCTCAACAAGGATTATAGAGATTTGGTAGAGGTGAAAAACTCTCACCGAGATTTATCAGACCATTCCTGATACTTCGGAGGATTGGAAAAGTGGTGTATCTCTAGGTGCTGCCACCACAATTGGAGAGGGTGCACAAAATCTTCCACATATCCTTGATAAGGAGATATGTGTATGACCCATCTCACATCATCGACCATGGAATTATAGAGATCGACGACGGGGCATCTTATGTTGAGTACCCAGTGAAGATAGAGGATCGATAGGAGTAGATCCTTCGTGGGCAGTTGATACCTCTGGTGCATGTTCTATGGCAGCACATGAATATCTAAGGGAGAACATGGGAGAGAGAGGCTCATATGTGTGCCCAGTACACCTCTCTGTTCGTGTAGCCTTGTTTGGCTTCCAGGGACGTAAATCTCCAATGTGGGGAGAATGTAAAGACCTAGAAAATTTCATGTATTTTTTTTTAAATTATTTGGGTTTTTTACAAGTCTACAAAAATTGACGGCGCGTGATTCTGAGGCCGGTTGTGCACATAATGAATTTTTGAACTTTTTTTAGGTACGATCAGTAAAAGCGCTGGCATCATTTTCTATCTTTTGAATCGGTGCTCAGAATTGAAATCTGAGAGCACCATTGAATCCCAAATGATGGGATTCACTTAAGGGAAGCTTCACTTCGACCATAGTTGGTAGGGAGAAAAATACAACTTTTGTGACTTTTAAAGAATAAATAAAATAACAAAAATTGTAATTTTATATCTTTTTCTTTTCCCTACAACCTTTTTAGTGGCGGTGGTGGGGACCTCAAAGGTGGTCAGACCATTAATTATGGGGTGTTAATTTCACAATTTCACTTTGGCAGCATAACCACCCCACACATAATTAATGAGAAATTTTAATTACGTCAATTAATAAGACACTTTAATTACATAAAATTAATGAGTCACATTAATTATGTCAATTAATGAACCTAATTAATTCATCAAGGCATTTCTCACCTTTCCCCATACTATTTATGTGGATCTTGGGTTTAGTTTTTGGAATACCTTCATCAAGAGAAGAACCCCTAACGATGTGACGCCACGCCTTCCACCGATGGAGAACTGAGGATTGACGATGCCCATTGTAGGATCGATGCAAAGGTCGAAAGGAGACGAATGACAATGCACTTGAAACTCATCATTCTTCGAAAATACTCTCAAATGTAGAAGCACCACCATCCACGACGTTCCCAACTATTCACGAGGTAGGTAGTGTCTTTTAATTCAAGAATTTCTCTCGATTATTTTCCGTGTTCTTTTATTTGTGGGAGGTTGTTTCAAGGGATTTGAAAATTGTACAAAATTATGAAAACATGATGAATAATTACCTCCCTATTTTAATAAATCTAATGTAGATGGAAAATTCCAAAAGAATAAGGCTCAGACCCTCCATAACTTGGTTTTTGTTGTGCTCATCAGGAAATTTTTTCCAAATTGGACTGCATCCCGAGACATAGGGTCATGTTGTGATGGTGGCAGTCTGGGTGGACCTTAAGCATAGAAATGAATTGAAATAGAGCTTTGGAGAATCGTCAGAGTCCCGCAGAAGATCTGTCGGTTTAGTGGCCCTGACAACCGGTGCCAGTAGTGGAGATGACAACCCACGCTTGCTGGCCGTAGAGGAGTACGACGCTACGACGGTTGGGAAGACTGCTAGAAATGGCCGACCTTGGAGGTGGAGGCGGTGCGATGTTGCACATAACGTTGAAGAAGTTTCAACTTGAAGACATGGAGAAGGCAAGGGGACCCACGTCCCACGAGTCCCATGGACCACGTTGTGGCGCCGCATGGTGTCGTTGATTGAAGGGGTTGAAAAACTCCTTTGAGTTGTTCGACAGGATGATAGTGTGCCCTGCGTGGGGCATGCCAGTAGGCCGGGTCGCGGCCCAGCAAACCCGGCCTGCCACAGCCCAGCCTAGCTAGTGCATGCCAAGCTGGGCTAGGTCAGACCCAGACCAGGTTGGGTTGGCCCAGGCTGGGTCGGGATGGGTCAGAAAAGACACTGACAGCTCTCAGGCACAAAAACACTGAAGTGACCATAACTTGTGAACCTGAAGTCCATTTGATAAACCATCTATGGAGCTGGGATCCTTAGAGTGAGATAGTCCTTTTGAGATACTATACGAGAGTTTGGAGGAATCTGGACCACAACCATGTTGGATCGACTCTGAATCCAACTGGGCCCTCGACACTAAAATTCCAATAACTTACAGACCGAGTGTCCGATTGACGCACCGTCTGTTGCGTTGGAATCCTTATGACGTGACAGATCATTAGGTTACTTTTTCATGGGAATTTATACCAATTTAAATATGACCAATAGATTGTGGAGCAGTTCTCCTAGAATCAGGCATGCTATGAGCAAGAATCCTGTAGTGAAATTTTACATGAAGAAGAAGAGAGACCAATACGGGCCAACATCAGAAACTCCAAAGTGGGATGATTTAGCTGTACAAATAATCCTCCCTTTCTATAAACCAGTTACCAATATGGATTAAAATCAGTGACCAATACGGGTCAGCACCAGGGACCAATGCAGGTCAACACTAGCGACCAATACGGGTCAACACCAGTGACCAATATGGGTTAGAATCAAGCGACCAATACAAGTCAGCATACAGTGACCTATACATGACAGCAGTGGAGTTACTACAGATAGGATGATCTAGTTTTATGACTAGTCATCCCTATCCTAGTAACCATGAAGTTATACAATTATATTGAGAAGTCTCTTTTACTTTATGCTTAGTGATTTAGATCATGCTTGTGATATTACCTTTGTGGTATTACTTTTGATGTTTTCTATTGTTTTACTGAGAGACCTTCGGGGGTCTCGGGGACCCCTACTGGGTATTGTTATACTTACCCCTGTAGGATATTTTCACACACGTTTGTGTCTGGTGCAGACTATTGATGCTTCGAGGAAGACTTTGGAGGTTTGGGACTTAGTGGAGCTTGGTGCGGTGAGAGTAGTTGATATCCTTTTCTTCAACTTCATACTTACAACTACTACCCTCCATGTAGAGCTCTACGGAATATGCGACATCTGTTTTCTTTATTTTTTGTTTCTAGGGACTGTATTCTGGCCCACTGTTTTCAGTTTACAGTTGTACTTGTGGTTTTACTTTACTCTTGTGGTTATACCTTACCTTTGTTGGTTGTTTACTTCAGTTTTCCGTTTTGTGTGTGTACAAATCTCTAAGGAAAGGCCCTCCCTGTTCTAGAAAATCCTTCAGTTTCTAGTATCCAACCCCTGGCATATGGAAGGCGGGCTTGGAATACTCACATTTGTGCCTCATGGTATGGGTCGTGACAAAATAGGACTCTAGTATATTTATGATACCAGGGTACTTATGTCTTGGTGGATGTATTTTTTTTGTAATTTTATGTGGATGATTGATTAAAAAAATTCGTTGAGAGTTTTACTTTTCCCATTAGATGTATCCTCTCATACCATCCCTTAAGGATGGTTGTAAGGATCTATTGGTATAAAAAAATCCGTAGACACAAAGAGAATGCATGTAGAGAGAAAATGATATATTATAGGCAATATATTGGGATTATAATGTGTGAAGATACAAGGTGAAGAGTGGTTCTATTTATAATGTGAGTAGAAGAGAGTTTTTTTAAATAAAATACATATTATTCTATTATTTTGTCTCAAGAATATAAATTTTATTGAATAATGATATTTTATAATGTTATTAATTCTTTTTATTTTTAATTAATAATCAATTACATCATCCATGGCTCATTTATACATGTATTTTTTTGTAATGAAAATTTCAATATTTTTTCATATTTCACTATTCATTAAAACTAATATTTTTTAGAAAAATACAAAAAAAAATCAACCTAATAATTTTTTAATATGTATATTCAAAAAATGAAACAAAAGTTTCAAAATAAATTTCCATATATTATATTATTAATTTTCAAATAAAATTAGAACTGATTGAAAAATACCAATTGTCATATTATGATCATTTATCTAAACGTTTGAAAATGTACATATATATCATAAGATTATATTTTAATTATATTGAAAGTTAATAATATTTTATGTTCCAAAATTTTTAAGGTGAAATTTATGTTAATTTTTTGTCTTTATGATAAAAGTTCAAACCAAAAATAAGTGTTTTTGAGAAAACAAAATAGTTATTTTATAATTTCTAAAGAATTTATATATTTTTAACATTATAATTTTTTTATATTTTAATTTTAGTACATTAGTAAATATTATTTCATAATTACAGAGTGGTTGTTATTATTCTGACAACCTAGTCACTATTCATAATGGTAAAATTATTATCTCAACATTCAGATTACTATTCTAAAAACTATATTTGTAATGGTAATATAGGTTTCCTATCATATATAAATAGCTAATGTTTTATTTATTATATACTCAATTTAATTTTCACTAAAGTATATATATATATCTATATTTTAATATTTATTATTTAATTGATAATATTTTGTTTCATTTATTTAGTGTTTCTTTCTACTGTGATCATTCTATGAGATCAGGATGATCTGAATTTTCATATTATAATTATCGTATTTTCATTTTTTATATCATTATAACACATTAATTTATTTGTTTATATTATCGTCTAAATTTATTGTTCACTTCAATAAAATTAAATTTTGTTAGTTATATCATCTAGTGGATGTGGCTTATATAAAACTATATTTCTAAATATGAAACATTTTTATAATTATAAGTAAACTTACATTAAAATTTTGTTGGGTTATTTCAAGTGGGAACCATTATTGTTTGGAGTCTAAAAGTGACCCACTGCGGAGTAAATTATAATAGGTAACCACACTTGTGTGTTTTATATTTTCTACGAGGGTAGAAACATGGGAATACTTCTTATCCAATGGGTGATGATATGGGAAAAGTATTTCAATTCAGCCTCAAAGAGGAACACAAAAAATCATTGTAAAGGAATAAAAACCCATGTAATTATAGTTTCAAAGTTTAATTACATCTGATAGGATTAGTACATATTTTTTAACATAATTTGATAAGTATTATAACATTATGATAAGATGGAAAATAGTGGATTTATTAGGCCTTATGTATTTGGGATCCACATGTCCCAACACTCACAAATTATTATATCTAAAAAGAAGTCTAAAATGGATGTTCATAACATAGGTTTGTGATTTATATGGATTTTGTAATATAGTGATTTTTGGGAGGTATTATTCCCTTAAATTTTTAATGTACTCCATAGAAGAGGTTTGTTCTGAAAATTGTCTCATGTATTTTAACACCCTAACCCCAATCTCTAGTTACAAGATGATGTGTTGTATAACCTCTTGCATTACTCCTCATATGAAGAGGTTAAAAACTACTATATTGGGACATAAGTTATGTTGGGATATGATTCCCCCTCTAATAAAAATCTTAAATAGGATAATAACATAAACATAACTAATAAAATAACAAATCAATAAAATTACCTGAAGATGAATGTTACAATTGATATCATGATAGAATATACAATAATAAGAAAAGTTATTTAATAATATAATAAGTTAAATGAACCACTAATGTGGTAGTTAAAAAATTATAATGATAACATATTTAATAAACAAATATAAGACACAACAAATACTATCCAAGGTCTATCATGGTACTAAATCTATCTCCCAGCTCAAATATTTTCAACAACCTAATATAGGGATATTTCCCTTATCTATATCCCTAATGATGAAATTTTCCTGAAAATTGAGATGAAAATATAGGCTGTGATCATAAACCATATTAGACACCACCAATTTATACTTAACACATGTTCACATGTATATGGAAATTCAAACATTATAGAAACGTAGATGCTCAAGCAATGATACAAACAATCATGTGCCATGTGAATGTACAATATTAAATCTTACCTTAACACCAACTAAATATACATCGATTCCATACCAGACCAACATCATATATAGTAATTAAATCACATATAATATGATTCATAACTCCCTCCACCTTTATTGATCAATCACATTCCACCTATAATGAATATTTCCTTTCCCAAATCCATGGGCATGTCATACCCAGGACTTAGGGCTACCATATTTTAATGATGTTAACCATGATTCCCACACCAAAACAAATAAAATATATATTATATGTAATTATTAAATCCATTGGAATTTCATACCAGTATAAATAAACTCTTTTAATATCCTATTGCATTTCTGTTGGATAACTGAATCTGTGCTCAAGAACTGACCATCATATGAAGGAAAACTATAAGGCCCCATCCTTAAACAATAATTAGTCTTGATTTAAGTAATTAATTTTAATTTATTTTACTTTAAGGACATTTTATGGTATAGATATTTTGATAATTATTCCATAACTCATACATACAAAAAAGATATCAATACAACGTGGAAACTTTCAATAGTAACCATTTCTTTCAAAAAATAGAAACATTTAAAATAAAACACAGTATCTTTTCATGTTTAATCGTCATAAATTTTCTATGATCCAATACATGATTCTATTATCCCTTAAATCCTATGAAATTTTTTCAAAAACTTGGGTTGAGCACAAAAATCTCACTAAGGGATATAAAATAAATAATTAAATCATTAGTCATTGAGTTATTTAAAATCAAGATTTTTTTTAAAAAATTAATATTATTCACCAAAAGATAAACATAAAATAATTATCATACCTCATGAAATAATTAGATTCCTATAAAACATAATAGAAACCATAAATTATAATGTTAAATTGTGGAATCCATATCATACATACATTGTAGCTTTCACAGCTACATATGGAGTAACCTTCATGCTTATGTCTGGAATACCCGTTATAGTATATTACCTAAATCTCATAAGAGAAACCTTATTGTTTAACTCTATCCCATTAACCATTGAATTAGGGAGGTATAGTAGGTTTACCCACCCTTGGTTTATCACATAACCACTTTTATACATAATAAATGTCCATGAAATAAAAAAATAAGCAGTACACATAAATCATGGATAATGGGAAAATAACATTTCCACATTACAAATACAAGATATCATTTCAAGATACTAACATAATGAATTTATTATCAAAACCATTATTAATAACAAAATATATTAAAAGGGAATATGTATTTATATTAATTTTAAAAACATTAAGGCTTATAGAGAATTCCAAATATTAAATAATGGTTACACCGACAAAGAAGTTGTTGTAATCCAATACCTTAAAAAACATTCCTTTTGTCATTTGGTAAAACACATAATTGAAAATGATTGATTTTGATTACCATTTAATTAAATTAAAAGTTAAGGGGTTAATTATAAAACTTATAAAATAAGGTGGTGTATATTAATAAAATATGCCTCAATTAAAGGATATTGAGACCAAGTCCCTTACTTTAAGTTCGATTCATCAAGCATGTTCCTTTTACATCTTGAGTAATTAAAATTTGTTAATTTCTACATTATTGAGAAAATTTCTCAGGTTATTTATTTCTTTTACATCACTTATTACCATGTTATAAAAAATTCATAATTATTTACATTCATATCGGATGTTTTTGTCGATATTCGGTACTCAAGTCGAAAATGAACATTGTTTGATGAAACTAGACCATTTGGACATAAGTCAATCATCTCCAGAATTACATTCATGAAATTAATATCATCTTTATGCATAAATTATAACATTAAATAAAACCATAATGTGTGATTATGATAAATTAACAATGTTATAATCATGGAGATGATAAGCCGTACGTACATATTAGTAAAGTTTCCATTTTTCATTGATCATTATGAAAACAAGAGAAATAATATTTTTTCATTTTACAATGATAATATTATTATTAAAATAATAATGATAATAGGAATATAATTATATATATATATATATCATACAAGTGATGTGGTGAACAAAAATGATTCACATCTCTTCGTGGAGGTGATAATTTACATGCACGCACAATCGATGTTAACATGTTTACGTGTTTGGAAGGTAAGAAAATAAATGAAATATATTTTTTATAAATTATTAATACATAATGAATATCATATATAAACATTTATTACATCATTATAACTAGTATCAATAGATGGTAATGAAAAATGAACAATATTGGTTCACGAGGTGGTAGTCCACTGTACACACAAACGAAATGTTCATTTCCTGTTTGATGAAGTTTGAGAAGGATTCAGGTTGATGATATTAACATAATAAAATCACATTATAATTATTATACTAGAGTTATTATTTCATTATGGTTGGATTAGATATAAAGAAAGTGGAATATGAAATAAAATAGAAATACATAAATAAAATGATGCCTCTTCTTCAGTTGATCACTCTTGAAGAACAACTTAACACCTTTAAAGAGGTTGTTATACATAAACAAAGGCCTCAAAAATTTGGGGATGGATTCTATGAGGGTTTTTTGGGCTGATAATTTCCGAACCAAAAGGATTTTGAAGTGTGGGTACTAGAGAAGAGTAGTTAACTTTTTATAGGATAGGGGAGGGGCACCCTTGGAAACTCTTAAAATTTTAAATTTATATAAATTCTAATTCGGTTCCATATAGTCACAAAATCATTTATCTAGAATATAATATGATTTTGTGTTGAATATAAATCATCCAATTATAACTATACTAGTTTTTAATATTTTTTAATCCTTATCCTTTTGATTTATTCCTTATTTTACCCTTTTTAATCTTACCATGATATTATGTTATTTAAACATTTTGGGTAAATGTACTAACCATAACACCCAAAAAGTAATATTTGTGACATATTTGTATTAATAGTAACCATTTGGATGAATCTTATATTTTAATGAATTTAATATCATTTAATTAAATATTTTATATTTTAGAATACCCATAGTGTAAATTATGACACTATTCATGAGTTTATTATTGAAAATTTCATAACCAGAAGATAATTATGAAAAAACTACATTAGATTAATAAAAACATTTAA
Organism: Viscum album; assembly: GCA_963277665.1. Taxonomy (NCBI): domain Eukaryota; kingdom Viridiplantae; phylum Streptophyta; class Magnoliopsida; order Santalales; family Viscaceae; genus Viscum; species Viscum album. Next base: position 430,561,499 of record OY728121.1, read on the forward strand.
TAATTATCCTTTAGATTAGTTTATGTAATAAATTATGTCATATAAGTTTTTTAAATATTTATAATAACATTTATTTGATTTATTTATTAATTAAAAAATCACTACATCATCATTATATTACCATTTAATTTAATTATTTATTTCATAAAAATTATAAATAAATTACCATTATGTAGGTAATATTTTTATATTTCAAATTACTAATTATAGTCTAAGATTTCACTTTTATATCGCTATATTAAAATTGTTCTAGTTATGAGAGTCATGATTATGACATCTAAGTGTTTATTTTAAATAAAATGTTTGTAATTGTCATAATCACATCCAAGTGTATTCATGTGGTACTAAAATAGACCCAAAAAATATTATGGTTAGTATAAACTCATAAACATAAATTATGACAAGTTTTAGGGTAGTATTATAGTATTATAATATTAGTTTTAACTTTAGTTACCCGATTTACCCTTAACTGTGGTAATTAAAATAATTAATAAAGTTACTATTCATAATTTCCAAAAAAGATCTATTTACATAATTTGGACATAAATATTAAATATATGGAATTGTTTTTTTGGAATTAGTAACACAAAATTTGTAGTAATTAATTTAAAAATAATCCATGCTGTAAAAATGAAAAAAATAATATTTTTAAAAATAAATTCAATGAACAGATCGATGTGTCTTTATATATAATTTCATTGTGAAATTACATGAAATTACAAAAATTGGATTAAATTATAAAAACATAATCTAATTATACTTTAAAACCAATTAAAAAGATAACATATCAATATAAATATCATAGATAAAAAATTTGTTTTGAACTAAAATGCAGTATTTTTACTATTCATTAAAATTAGAATTTTATCATAAAAATTACCAAAATATTAGGAAAATTAAATTTTGATGTCTTTTTTCCAATTATAAAGTTAATTTTCAAATATAAAATATGAAATTTTAAAAACTAGATTTAAAATGGTTATATATCAAAATGCAGTAAAACTACATTATCCGAAAAATAAACATTTATATGGAAAATTGAATTCGTTCTTAAATAATGTCTATAAAATATATAAAAAGATATTTAAACATTAAATTGAATATATTAAATATATATTCCACTAAAAAATCCTATAAGAGTGATTTTATTATATTATCTAATCACATATTTTCATTTAAATAGTTTCTTTTGAAAAACATATCCTTTATATTCAATTGGATTTTATTAAATTTCGTAATTAATTTCGCAACTAAAGAATAATTATATAAACATGTGTAAACCATATTGTCATAATTTAGTTAATAATTTTCATTCCCATCATTATAATGGATATTTTATAACCATTATATTAAATAAGAATATTTAGTTGTCCATTAAAGCTAAATATGTTGTATTATGAATGCTATTGAACATAGTGTTTCCTCTTAAAAAATCAGGATGTTAAATTCAATTTTTTTTTAAAATTACATCCTTGAAATTTTTATTTTTTTGTTAAATATGGTTTAACCTTTCAAAATACATTTATTTCAATCCTACTTTGGAAAAAGTATTAATTAAAATACAACTTTAAAAGAATGATATGATTGTACGAAGGTAACATCAGATAAAACATACTAGGAATCCATATAGGAAAACATGGATATTGGAGAAAACATAACCATCATGTACTGATGGAGAGTGATTAAAAACATGATAATGAGAATGTTAAAAATCAGAAAATCACAAATATGTAATTGGTTTAAGGGTCTTTGGTTTCGTGGTAAGAAAAGTAAATGGTAAAATTTTATGTTTTAAGATCCTTTCATAAATTTCGGTAATTATTTTACTATATAGAATAATAACATAAGGAACTAATATGAAATTTCAAGTAGTGTTTCATCCATTAATCAAATTCCACCATAAGCTCATTTTTTCTCCAAATGATGAGTTTTTAAGATGACATGGTCACACCTAAAGCACTAGAATCGACTTCTAGAGAATCACATAATCAAAAAAATATGATCTATATATTTCCCTTGTAATTATACATTAACCAAAACCAAAATGTTATGTAAAATATTAGATAATTCCCCCATACATAATAATTCTTTATAAGGATAAATAGTACTTTCATTCACCATAATTTAGTAGTAATATGAAATTTCTACATAGACCATTCAATAAACATATGTATTTAAAATTCCTCAAAGTAATACAAACTAAATTAAAACCCATAATTGAGGTGAACTTGATAAAATATTATTCAATAATAATTTATAAATTTTATCTCTAAATAACATAAATCACTATTAATTTATTATAACAAAAATTAATTTACAAATCACATATTCTCATCGATAGGTTAATTATTTACATAAATAACAAAAATCCTAATAAGTCCAAAATAAAATCTTATATTCTTGAAAATATAATTCAAACATTACTCCTCTAATAAAATCCCATATTATTCTATTTAACATGATCATATAAGGTTCCATAAATAGTGAATGTATTCTAAAATAAAAATAATCACTTAATCACCAAAACATTTTCCAATTCCATGGTAATATATCCCAAAAAATATATGTCACCAAAATCAAGTTATTTTAATCCATTAAATAGTTTTACTAAATCTAAAATGTCATACTAACTAGGTATTTCACATAGGAATGTGGTAGGTGATTTACCCTTGTTTCCCTTTAGTTGTGGGTTTGATTCCCGCAACATTGCTGAATGCGACGGGTTGTGGTTTTCAAAAAAAATATCATTATTATAACATTATAATAAATAAAATAAATCCATAATAAAATAACCAGAACATATTTTAACATCAATGGATATCATATAATATTCATTTTTCATCAAAAAATGTAATAACCCTCAATCACCTAAAAACCCAAATATCATATTAACCCAAAAGGTTATCTATTACATTTATTATTATGTGCACATATGAAACGTTAATTCATCCTTGAATAAAAATTTCACATAAAAAACTTTAGGGTTATACATACTAGAAAAATTCTTCCAATTTAATCCCATCATCAAAAGGGAATTAACACTTTTTAAACATTTCATCTTCGAACAATCTACCATAACTCTTGAATACCATATATCAAGACTTAATAATCATTATTCATTCCTCATGATACACAATCCATGATATTATATCTTATTTAATAATACCTATTTCCTATAAACAAAAACATGAATCATGTCATAAGATTCAATAATCTCAAAACATGAGACATGAAATAATCTATATCTTACATAAGTCATTTTTAGTTTCCTCATCTTAAAATGGAATGAAATTAGGTATTTATAAACATATATTGGTATGGTCCTACTGATCCCATTCCAAATACTTATTCACAGGACACCTATTTAAAAAATGACCTTACTCCCCACATTTTGAACTTTTAATTGATAACTCAGAAGAAACTTCTTTTCATTTTTTAGAGTCAACTGAATGATTCATTTTTTCCTTGGTTCTTTATTATTTTATGGCCATCATTTCCAAAAATATAACATCTTCCCTTACATTTAAAACATTTTCTTGGTGTTTTTACACTTCCTTGATATTTATGTCATTGAATATAAATTCCTTTATGATCATTATTAATATAACATCGATAAGGATTCAATTCTCTCATATATGATGCATTTGAAAAATCACAAAGGTTCAAGTGATTAATCATGACTCATGATTGTTGGTTTACAATAACCATGATAGTTCTCACTGAAGCTACCATTTCATTTGATTTACTATTTATAGAACCACCACGTATTCCTTGACATCATTTGTTACTTTTATTCATGATATATCCAACCATTTACTAAAACCATAAATGTTAGTGTGATTATATCAACAAAATCATCATATACTATCTACAAGGAAGATAAACACTAATGTATACTTATTCATGATATCTATAAATCATTAAATTTATCTAAAATAACTATTAATATTTCTATTATGATAACCATTATGGTTATATACCACTTTTCTTTTATGCATAAATAACACCCAAACCTCTAAAGTTATCTAAACCAACCTCAGATACCAACTATAAGGCCTTGACATTAAAAACTACATAATCTTGAGTTAATTCATTAATTTTACTATATTTTGTTCAGATTATATTTTATGGTTTATATTTTTAGATAATTAGTCTCTAACTCAAACATAAAAAAAGAAGAGATATAAAGGGAACACTTCCAATAGTATCTGTTTCTTCCATAAAATAGAAACTTTTAAAATGAAATGTGGTTTCTTTTCATGTTTAATCATCATAAATTTTACCTAATTCCTTCCTTTACTATACTGTAACTTAAATCCTATGAAAAATATTTGAAAAAATGGGATGACCAAAAAAATTCTCAGTAAGGGATATAAAATAAGAAATGAAATTGTTAGTCCATGAATATTTTAAAAGCATTTTTTTAAAAAAACCCATTTTTTCACCCATTAATCATAAACCCTTTATCTAACCTCATAAAATAATAATATTCCTATAAAAAATAATATAAAACATAAAACATGATAGTTAATCAAGTCATCTATATCATATTAACATTGTAGCTTTAAAGAATACATAGGGAGTAACCTATATTGTTACATTTGGAATACCCATCACAGTGTATTCCCTAAATCTCACAATAAAAACCTTATTTTTTAACTCTATGACACTACCCCATACATTAGAGATCTATTATGGGCTCACCCGCCCTCATTTTATTGCAGAACAACCCAAATACATAAGAAATTCCCATGATCCAAAACATAAGCACAAAACAAAAATCATGTATAAAGGAAAGATAACATTTCAACATTGTAATCAATATATATAATTTCAATCTATTTTCATAATCAATCCATTATAAAAATAATTTTCAATAAAAAATTACATGAAAAGGTAATGTGGTTTTTATTTTCATTTTAAAAACATTAAGTCTTATAGAGGAATCCAAATATCAAATAATGGTTACGGTGGCATAGAAGTCATTTTTACCGTATACACTAAAAAACATTCCTTTTGTATTTGAGTAAACTAATTCATAGAAAAAGATTCCTTTTGAAAAATATTTATAAAATTAAATTTCAAGGGGTTAACTATAAACTATATAAAACATGGTGGGGTATATTATTAAGATATGCCATAATAAAAGGATTTTGTGACGAAGTCCCTCACTTTGCATTCAATTCGTCACATATGTTCCTTGGTCATCCTGAATAATATAATTTGGTAAATTTATAATTTCTTCAGATAATTTCTCACATTTATTATTTCTTTTAAATCAATGAAGTCCATATTTTAAAAATTACACAATTCTTTAAGTTCATATCTGACGTTTCGTTGATATTCGGTATTTGAGTTGAAAATGAACTTGGTTGGATGTCACTAGTCCATGTGGAAAAAAGTCCATAATTTCCATTATAAAATTCATTTTATTATTATAATATTTATACATAATTTATACCTTAAAATCAAACCATGATGTGTGGTCATGAGAAATGAACAATGTTATAATCATTTAGAAAGTAATTCGTACGTACGCATGAGTAACATTCCCTTTTTTCATTGATCATTATGGAAATAATATAATTACTAATTTATACTTCCCTAATAATAACAATATAATTAAAATATAATAATAATTTAAATATACAATTATATATCATACACATGATGTGGTGAATAGAAATGATTCACATCACTTTTAGGAGGTGATAGATCACACATACGCATGAACAACGTTATCGTGTATATTTTCATTGAAGGTAAGAACATAATTGAAGTATTATTCTTTTAAAAAGATAAATATGTCATGATTATCATATATAAACATTGATTCAATCATTATAACTAGCCTTTGTAACTACGATTATTAGAGAAGAGTTGGTAACTTTTTATAAGAGAGGGGAGGGGAACCCTCGAAAACTCTTAAAATATTAAATTAATATAAATTCAATTTTAGGTCCAAATGGTCCCAAAATCATTTATTTAGAATATAAGATTATATTAGGTCTATTAAGCATATTAAAATTAAAATTCCACATGTTTTAATTTTTTTTAACCTAATATTTTTGGTTTAAACTTTATTATACCCTTTTTAATCATACTATGATATTATGTTATTTTCAATTTTTGTGTTAATATATTTACCATAAAATTTCAAACTACCCAAAAAGTTTCAATAATGATATATTTGTACTTATCATAACAATTTGGATGAATATTAGATTTTTAATAATTTAATATCATTTAATAAATAATTTTATATTTTTAAATACAAATAGTGTCAATTCTAACACTATTCATTAGTTTACTTTTAAATATTTCATAACAGGAATATAAGTTCAAACTAAATCCATTAAATCACCCAAAACATGTCAAAAGTATCTATAAAATTATTTTATGGAATAAATTATGTTATATAATATTTATTTTAATATTTATAATATCATTTATTTGATTCATTCATTAATTTAGAAACTACTACATTATCATTGTGTGACCATGTAATTTAATTATTTATTTCCTAAAAATTATAAATAAATTATCATGATGTAGGTAATTTTTATTATTTTAAATTACTATTTATATTCTATGATATCACATTAAGAAAACATATTGTTTTTTTGGTTGTGAGAGACATGATTATGACATGTCGGTCATTATTTTAAATAAAATATTTATAAGTGTCATAATCACATCCAAGTGGCTCCATGTGGTCCTAAAATCTACCTAAGGATTCTAATGGTCAGGATACACTCATAAAATTAAATTAGGACTAATTTTAGGGTATATTTATAGTATTATATTATTATTTTTACTATTAACTACCTAATTTACCATTAAGTGTGGTAACTAAAATAATTAATAAAGTTACACATCATAATTTCATAAAATAAAAAATAAAAATAACCTATTTAAATTATTTAGAACTACTGATTCCAAATATGGAATAAATTTTTCCAAATTAAAAACACATAAGTTTCAGTAATTAATTTAAAAATAATCGACATTATCAAAATAAGAAGACATGGTTTTTGAAAGTAAAAAACTATGATATGATTGATGTGAATTTATGTCCAATTTCAATGTGAAATTACATCCAATTGCCAAAATTGGATTAAATGATAAAAAAATAATCTAAATTTAATTTAAAATCAATTTAATATATAATCTATCAATATTAATAACTTAGACGAAAAAGATATTTTGAATTAAAATTATGTATTTTTCATTATTCATTAAAACATGAATTTTAACAGAAAAAATACCAAAATTTCAACAAATTAAATTTTGATTTACTATTCCAAATAATAACTTTTCTTTTAAAAATAATTTATAAAATAGTCAAATACTATTTTAAAAAAGGTTCTCCATCAAAAGGCGGTGTAACTACATTTTCAAAAAAATAATTCTTTTATCCAAAAAATTGAATTTGTTCTTATATAAAGTCTATAAAACATATAAGATAAATTTTAAACATTAAATTGAATATATTACATATATATATTTAATTAATAAAATTCAAAAAAATCGATTTTATTATTTTATAAACTCACTTTTTATTGTCTAAATAGTTTTTTATAGAAAAACATCTTTTCTATTCAGTTGGTTTTTATTTAATTTCCTAATTAATTTTCTATAAAAAGTTTCATTATATAAACACGTGTAAACCATATTTTTATAATTTAGTTAATCATTTTCATTCCCACCATTATATTTTCTATTTGATAACTGTCATATTAAATAATAATTTTATGTTGTTCATTAATGAAAAATGTGGTGTATCATGCATGATATCGAACACAGTGTTTCTGTTTAAGAACTATAGATGTTACAGAAATGTCCAATTAGAAATTTCTTTCTTAAACCCATATAAAGAGTTATCTATGTCCATTATTTCAATCTTTCAACATAAAAATAATAAAAGATACCATTATCCTTTTATAATTTTATAGGTGAGGCTAGAAATAGTGTGGGAAAACACAAAATTAGATATACGTATATATATATATATGACATCAAGTATTCCATAGGCTATTAAATATTTTATAAGTAAAAAAATATTAAGTATAAAAATGTAATATGAAATAATGATATCCTAGGGAAACCTATTCCCATGAAAATTTTTATAATTAAGGTGTCGTTACTCTATGAAAATACAAAATATGAACATGATCTAATTAAACTACACAATGGACAATGATTTTAATGACTTAGTACAATTAGAGCATTGACATTCTAATGTGAATAATCTACACCAATGTAAATTTCAATATAATGTTCCCTCAAAAAAACCCCATTATAACTTGTGATAAATCTAATTTTATGATATAAGAGTAAAAAATATCAACTTGTAAGACTAGATTTAACATACCAGAGACATGCCACTACTATCAATGTTATAGATCCAATGATATTCATAATTGAATTATATTGACTTATCTCTTGATGATCCAATGTCATAGACTTCTAGTGGGAGTTGCATCACCCAAAATATTATAGAGGAAGTATAGGGTTCTGGTAATAAGGAATAAGGTGAGTGAGAAAGCAGTGAGAACTCATATTATTTAGTCTTTTGGAAGAGATTCAAAACATGGAGTAAAGTGTGGATTAATGTTTTGAACTTTTGGGATAATTGATACACAGAAACAAATCAAGTCACCTAAGTTTTAAATCCTAAAAAAACCATTCAAATATAGAATTAAATTCCACATTTTACCAACTTTCCATTCCTTAAAAAATTAATTCCTTCAAGAAGGAAACTATTCATGTTAGGAATATCCATTCATAGTTTGAATCAACTCATGAAGCTTGTTTCTGGATAGATTTTTACATCCTTCTCAAAAAAAACTGACACTGATCATGTAATTATATTACTCCCCTAAATACAAGTTAAATATTTAAAATAGGAATACATAAAAATTGGGGATGTTATAAATCTCCACCAATAAATAATTATCATCCCCGATATGTTCTTATAGATACATGATCGAAAAGATCATTCCATTTAAAAAAATGTATTATTTCCACTCCAATGTTTATTCTTTGATTAATATATATTTCCAAGAAACCCCAAAAGTGTCACTTTTAGCCCTCGACATGCCTTATCACTCTAATAAATGATCCACACTTATAATTTAACACATGTTTAACTATTATATAGGTCAATGTCTTCATAGATTATCACATGAATTGGATCACGTATAAACCTCCAAAGATGAAGGGAAATTGAACATATCATGAAAAAACCAATTTCATGGAGGAATATCCAAATATAATTGATATTTTCCCAATAATCAATATAATACTAAATGATACATAAAATAAAGGGTCTATATTACCATAACATCAAAACCATCTACTCACTAGTAGAGGGGAAACCCATAAAAATTTGATCACCCACAGTGAACTCCAAGGGTTACATCTTCCTATCGGTTCAAAATTTGGGTCTAATTTGAGTAGTGATTGACATATTTTGAATCCACTACATCCTCTTGGTGTCGTCCTATAATATACACATCCCCAAAACTACTACCTCACCCACTTCATTCTATATAATGGAGAGCAACACAGTCAACCATAATGATCTTCAATGGATGCTATATGAATTTATTCCTAGAATAATTATTTTATGGGAAATCAATTAGGGATATTTTATCATACCAATATCCAAAATATTTCATAACATAATCCTATAGTCTAAACTCTAGTATCTATATCATCTTCTCAAATTATTCTTCAGTCTAAAGATGATACATTTACCTAAATCTATGTTGGGTACACAACTCCTTCTATAAGCCCCCCAACTAGGATGTGAAGCATGTGCCCCCATCCGATATGATTCTGACATGAGACTTCTGAATGTGTGTAATATCCCATAAATATAGAAATCCCATATCATACATTGAAATGGTATATCCAATTAGTATTAATTGATACACTATCATCAATCGATCAACTATTACACAAATGACATCATGACTCCTCGGGGTCCTGGGAATCCCCATCCTGAAGTACATATTCACATATTCCCACATATTAATAGAAATTTTAAGTGGTTGATGTAACCCACCAGGATTTTGATTCTCAAAAATTCACTCTATTGTTGTAATATTTTAAAATAAAACTATATTTGATATCATATACAACACAAAATGCCAAGAATAAGTGAACCATGAAATCCTATTAATTAAATAAGACCATTATGACATAGACTTTTAATTCGTATATACAAATAAGTGTAATAAAACTAATATATATATATATATAAGGTTCATACACAATACAAATGTCCTAATTAATTCTCAATAAATAAGCACTCAATTTTCAGTAAAGTAATATCTTTCTTAAAAAATATGTAATTTTTTAAAATGATTTTTAATTCTCTCTTTATAAAACTATTATAATTAATCTGTTAAAATATTATAAATTTTATTTTATAATATATATATCATTTTTGAAATTAGAATATAAAAATTAGTGTAGGGTCAATTTTTAGGATTTTAATGAAAGGAATGATTTTTCAATGAATAATAAAAATACCATTTTTTGTTAAGCATTCATTATTATTCTATGAAAAGATCAATTATGATTTTAAATTTATGTAAAATTAATATAATAAAAATTTAATTATATATAATCTATTAAATTAATTTTTAATATTTATTATAACATATTTTGGAAATTCATCGTTTTTGGCTTAAAACCCATTTTTCTAAAAACTATTTTTTATTATGTTTTATGAATTTATATTATAATTGAATTAATATAAATATAAAATTTAAATATTTAAATATTAATATTATATTTTTAATTAATATATTATAATTTTAAAATTAGGTTCTTTTAAATTTTTATCATTATGAATAGTAACCATAATAAATATTTTTCACCTAGATATGGGTAAGATATGTAATTATTGTTAAAAATTATAGTATAAGGACAAATAATAACCCTAAACCTTAAATTTAATACATTTTATGAATGGATTTGGATCATAATCATTATTGATTAGATTTTATGGACTTTTTTTCCATTTTTATTGAAGATGAAAAATATTTTTTTAAGTAAATAAAAATACAAAATATCACACTCTTACATTAAAATTTTCCAAATATGTTTACATCGTGAAAAACTAAATTTTTAATGAATATTATGTTTTGTTTTTATAATAGATAATTTTTAAGGTTTTAATTTATTTGTAGTTTTTTGTGATCAAATTATTAACTTAAATTATAACAAAACGCTGAAATAGTTATTTTATAATGAGTATATGATTCATGTTAATGATTTTATAAAAACTAAATTTAATATAGATTGAGTGATTTATTTTATACCATGAATTTTATAAATATAAAAAGCATATTATAGATTTTTAAAAATTCTATATTCAAATACATTTTAGACATATTGAAATAAATGTTTATGTAAATGAATGGTTTTTAAAATGATAATAATGATATTCTATAATAATCAAAATTTTATTAAATTATTTAAAACTAATAAATACTAAATTATTTTAAATTAATGATATATGGTTTATAATATCATCAATGATCCATTAAGGGGTTTATTTTCCTTTTATTGTATCTTTATAGACCCCTAAATAGTAAAAATATTTGATATAATATTAATCATTAAAAGGGTAAATGGAGAATTAAGAAAAAAGAGACATAATGAAAAAAGCACCTAAACTTGTCTAAATTTTACTGGATGAGAGTATTTCAGCTGATACTCACCCTATATTTAAAATATATTAATTTGTTTCCACTTTTATTTGAAAATTATTTTATATTAACTTAATTATTTAAGTTATTCCAAGAGTTCCCTCCCTATACATATAAAACAACTCCACCTCTCCCATATTCCTTGAATTTTTTGAGAAATATAGTTCAAAAAATCCCTTAAAAGTTAATTATTTATTACATCCATACCCAACTATTAATGTATCTAGTTTTATTATAAGACTATCCCAATTTTCCCTTAGGTATAAATTGATTGAGGTTTTCTTGAAAGTGGTATAGTTCCAAACAATGATTTTTTATTTTATTTAATTTTATCGAAAATTAAAAATTCTATAAACCATTATGATATATCCACATTAGTATATCCTATATATTGAGATTTTTTTATTCTTATGTAATAACATTCAACTATACTCCCATACATCAAATAGAAAATGATAACATTATTGATGTGTTAATTTGTATACAACCTCACGAATTGATGCAAATATTTTCCACCCACACCTATCATGTATGGTTATAATTATGTAGTTAATGTATATATATTATATTAATAACTTAATTATAATTATTTAAAAATAATACATCATCCAATATTTAACAATTTATTCCATTTAAAAATGATAAATTTGTTTTGTGTACCTATGGATTACACCCTGTACAAGGTGATTTGATCCCTTTTTCTACACCAACTCACACGGATAGTTCATATAAGTGTATTTAAAGAGAAATTATGATATTTATAAATTAATCATAATTATTTATAAATAAAAAAAATATGTTCTTCCACTATTTTCATTGAAAAATAGAACCATCACTCATGCATACAAATGACCTACAATCTCTAGGATTGTAACATATAACATTCCCCATGAAAATAATTAGTGGTTGGTTTTAGAAGCAAAAATATTTTATATAAATGAAAATTTCATCATGATTATTATTCTAGAGTGGATGAAATACTTAACTCTTTTAAAATGGTCAATATACCCGATTCATTTTTAAATTTTGAACCACATATCCTCAAAACACCCAACATGGACTTTAATGATTAATTAATTTAATTTTTCAATAAGTTTTTTATAGATAAGTTATTAATCATTGAAAATTTTCATAATAAATTCAATTATTGATTTTTTTATAAAAATGTTAAAGGACACACTGAGCTTGTTTGACATTGAGGGTAAGATCCATCTTTACTCAAATTCTATTCATTGAGTAATAATTATAATTAATTAACTATTTTATTACATGATTATGTGTTAAATTACATATAATTTTAATATTTTTTATTAATAAAAAATTTATGTGGTTTTGTAATTATTACACAAGATCACATCAATGATTAATTCAAATATTTGTGATACTATCTTTATAAGGATTCATCGTATCAATATTTAGTCATTGAGACTTATTTGGTTTTACGGACCAATTTAATTTAATGAAGTGTATATACTTCCCTTTTAACATCCAATATATTGAATATACTAATTTTCATGATATGAAAATATTTATTTTAATTTAATCTACATAGGGATTATGATTTTAATGTTAAAAAAGTGTTAAGTGGTTAATTTTGAATCCTAAATTCAATTATAATTGTTTATTATTGAAATTGAATTGAGAAATTATATGATGATTATTTTTTATGAAAATTTAATATTTCTTATCCATTGGATATTTATGATTTTTTAAGTAACATTTTCCTTTCATTGGTAATCAATGTGATTTATATAATGTTTATTATAAATGATGATCTTATTTATTCTCTCTTAGTTGGAAAACATTTCTCATCAACCACGGTTTCAAAAATGTTTTATATAATGATATTAACTTTAATAAAATTTGGTTTTAAATTTATTCTAAACATTTTTTATTTTTAAAAAACTACATTGAATATTATTAAATTTTTATGAACAAGTTACTTTTTACTAGAGGTATAAATAGAATCCCTGTTTTAGCTATAAGTATATAAACAAAATTTCCTTCTATAATGATAGATCTATTATTTCAAGCTTCCATTACAGGTTTATTGGGTTATTTGAAAATAATTTATTTGCTAATGTTCTCAAAACCTTTTATTTTTTAAAATATATTTTATATATGGTAAGCGTATTTTCCAAAAAAAATATTTTAATGATCATTTTGTTGTATTCATATTCAAAAATGTTCAGAACCATTAATTTTGTTTATTATCCACCAATGAAATGTTTTAATATTACCACCCTTATTCATTCATTGGTTGTATTATGATGATTTTAGTTATATTTAGGTGGAACCAATTTCTTTTCCATGAGTTAATTAGGATTAAAAGGAATGATTTTTTTCAAGGGTGTTTTTATTTGAAAAGTTCGAGATTCAAAATTTTTCGTTATTGATATTTTACATGGAAATTATTGTCAACTATGGGTGGTGTCAATATAAATCGTGATGATAGGTCACCCTAATATATATCTATAATTAATTGGGTATTGGGATAGAGTAAAATATTTACAGGACTATCCTAATATATTATTATAATTTACCAGGAAGGTTATTCCATTTGTAAGAGTGATTGTAAGAGTGATATGAAAATTATGTTCCATGTTAACAAGATCTTTTCATTAGTTTTTCATCATGTTCCAATAATTAATTAGATTTATGATTTATTTCACATGGATCATGATTGTTTTCTTACGCGACTCGTGCATTATGTCAAATCATTAGGCAATGTCTCATGTTTTATTATCCATGTTTTTATGGGTAATAAATAAAATATGTTATTAAAAATAAATTTTATTACATCATCATAACCTTACGGTCATATTATGTTGACTAATGACATTTAATTTTTAATGTTTATGTTTTCCCATAATGAGTGTTTGAGCGTAACATTTTGGTTCACACATCCCATAGTTATGAGTTTTATTAACAAATAAATTGTGTCTAGAAAGGAATCATGTGTAAAATATTTAATGTGATATGTTAAAGAAAAATATGTAACAATTAAAGATAGTGAAAATGGGAAAACTGTTCAATACAATAGATGGGTATTATTATGTAAAGGTTATTTTTAATTATCTAAAACTCTAAAAAAGTCCATAACTTATGTATGTGATCCAATATTTAATTTTAATGTTTTATTTTTTAGATGGTTTAAATTTGGTCACATTTATCAGTATCAAAGCATTAAATATAATGATTATGTTTTTAACATTGGATCACAGAGTACATGTTAAGGGTTTCTATAGATGGTATGAAAGGAGGGTTTAGATAACTATGTATATAAATATATTTTCATTTGAGGTTACCATAATAGTTATGGATAGAATCATGCATTTATAATTTTATGTTTTATCATAATTTTGAAGGAATAGGAATAACAAATGTTGTTTTAAGTGATGATATTTTATTGTGACTAATGATATTTTTTTGTTGATTTTTTATTTAGGTATGGTGAAAGTATGACATAGGTATGTCATATTTTTTAACATTGAAGTTTTCTTTGGATGAATAAAATTAAATGATTTGGGACAAAAGATGAAGGGTATGATATAACCTTTGAGGTTAAAATATTCTATAATATTGATGTTATTGAGGTAATTTTGGGTGTTGGGTTATTAATATCAATATGAACATTTCATATAATGATATTAAATATAATTAGTCTAATTTTTATTAATTACCATAATAATCCACACTATAGTCTTATAACTATATTTTATTTGGAAAATAGGAAATATAAACAACTGGCTTATACTAGTTATACATTACCTCAAAAATAGAGCTTCATAACTTTCACCCTTCTTAGAAATATCATACATAAAAAACTATTCATAACTTGGAGAAGGAAACATAATAAAGTGTGATCTCAGGTGTTCAATAATCGTAAATAAGGGATATAAGAATGATAATATATTAATAACATGTTAAAAAGGTTTTGTGAACATGATATTAAAATTTTAAAATCATAACCTATATGTCACATATTATAATATTTATTCGTGGGATAAATATTGGAAGTTTCTAATATATGAATCATAACATAATAAATGAAAAAGATCCATGTGATCATAAAAAAGGCATAAAACATGGAATTGTGGAATACACATAGGAAATAAGAATCATTTCCTTAGTAGTCAAGTCTTGTTTCCATGAAAATTCAAGTGAAATGGTTTTACTACCTAAACTGTGATAACTTTAATGTTTCACACCAAAAACTATCATAGTTGAGGTAAAATAAAAATGTCAAAGAAAGCGATGAATGATGGAAATTAAAACTTTATTGAAATGACTCATTTATATCACCTCTAATATGTGCTAGTTTTGGTATTCTAGATGATAGAAAGCTGTAGTTTATACCTAGGGTAGTGGATAAGGGAAATTGGAAGAGATTGGTTAATCTAGATGGCTCAATGTGGTTTCAAGAAGACAAATAGGGGGTTCCCTTTTATAATTGGTAAAGGGAAACTCTAAAAATTTCCTAAAATACTAATATATTATAAAGTAATAGTGATGTCAAAATGGAACCAAATTGTTAACATTGATATATAAGATGAGTATGTGTTTAAATAGTATAATCTAATAAAATATGGACATGTTTGGATCAAATTTGTAACCCAATCATTTACATTTGACCCCCACTTACCCTTTTTTACAACTACAATAATATTAATGTTTCCTACCATTTAATGGTAAATATTGATAAAATAAAATAAAAAATAACTTAAAATGGATCATGTATGTTTTTTAAAACCATATCCATTTAATTTGGAAAAAAAATAATAATTTTTTTTCAAATTCTAGCTCATTTAATAAAATAGTGTTTATTATAAAATATCATTAATGTCATTTTTAATACAATTAATTTATTTTAAATTTAAAAATATCAATACATAGTGGGAATAAGAATTTTAATATTATATACTTCTCTAATATTTCATATAGAACAATAAAAATATTGGGGCACATTAAATAATTCAAATTATATCCCTTCTAATATTTTTTAAAAAAGTTATTATATTTTTTTTATAGAATAGAGATATATTTTTTGGTGTTCCAAATAAATAAAGGTTATTATATAATTAAAAAAAATTAAAATAAAATTTACCACAGTTACTATTCATGCTAATTAAAATGGAACTTTATACTAAAATTGAGCCAATTAATTCTAAATATATAATTCATTTTGTCAAATTCTATACCTATAATTGGTAAAAATTTATTATAATGTAAGTGTGAAAAATGTGATGAAAACCCCTTTTTAGAATAATACATTTTAATCACAAAACTGGATTTATTATTATACGATACATAATAAACAATATTAGATTACTTTTTAAAAAAAATATTGTAAATATAATATAAGTATTTCATTTAAATAATTCACCAAATGGTGATATAATTTATTTATTAGGATAAAAATATATCCCACCCATAAAAAATGTATTTAAGAAAAATATCTCATTTTTTTGAAATCATTTTTACTTTCAATTATAATTTATTGATATCTAATGATTTCAAATTATAAATTTGTAAACCCAGTTTTTTTATAATTTATTTAGTGTTATTAATACCTTCCATTCATGTGGTTATTTTGTTATAATATTTTAATACTATATCACAGTTTGTCGAAAATAAATGTTGCGTGCAACATGGGTTATTAAAAAAGATAGGTTTAGTTGAAAAATGACACTTCATAAAATACTTGTGTGTTATATTGATGGCCCCATAAATTAATTTCCCTATTTAAATTATGTTATTGTAAAAAAAATACTAAGGGTACTTCTGACTCATTATATCCTTTGGTTCCTAAGTAGCTTCCTCAAATTTGTTTCCCAAAAAACATTGGCCATGAAAGTCATCTTTTTTAATAGAATACTCTCTCTAAGAAGTAGATTCTCGAACGATTGTTCCATATAAAATATTTTATGATTTTGTCATATGAAAACTTTGTTCTGTACAGGTGATGGATCAAATATGATCTTCCTTAGGAGATCTGTATTGAATACGCCTGTTACATGGGATAGCTTAAGGGGGGAAGGTGTTAATAAATAATATAACATCACGATATGTTCAACAATTTTAAAAGGATGATATAGTAGAGGATTGTATTACACTTCTTTCAAAATATCATCACCCTATTCCTAGGAGATATTCATAGGAATACCTTTTCTTTAAGTTCAAACTCTAGACCATTCTTATTATTGTCAGCATAAACATTTTTTCAACCCGGATATAATGTTATTTTTTGTTGAAGGGATCTAATATTCTCTATTATTTCTTTAGTAGAGCCAGGTCCCAATAACATTACTTCTCTATCTTCTTTCCTGATCATTATATTTATATAATTATTACTATATAATGATTCCTAAGGATACATCTAAATATTGGAGTGATTTCAATTGTTGAATCAAAATTCAAACAAAGGAGGGTCTTGATCCCAACCATAATTAAAATCCATAGAGAATGATCTCAATAGTTCATCAAGAGTTTGAATGGTCCTATCATACTAACAAATTGTATGAGGATAATAAGAAGTGATGAATCATTACTTTATATCCATATCCTACTAAAGACATCTCCAAAACATTAAGGGAAACCTCGAATCTCGATCAGAAACAATTGATAGTGGTACACCATGAATATTACAGTATAAGTAATGTATATTCAAGTATGTTCATAAAATGTGAAATCAACTCAAATGAATATATAGTTTACTAACTTTGTATGGTGATTGAATACAACCCACATAGATAAACTACAACCATTATTTTGATAATTTTTCTCAAGGACCTTCAATTTCTATGATGCATAAGTAATAACCATGTACTTCTTCATGAGAAAGCATCCCAATCAATTATTTGATGCATAAATATATATTATAAACCCTTATCCACTATAGGGTACCTTATGAAAATGTTCTATAACTCGACTTCTATTTAATTTTTTAATGAATTCTATGATTTCATATATTCAAAGTATCATGGATCCCTTCAGAGTTATCATGGTGATTAGATTTGATAGCTAGGAAAAACTATCCACAAAGCACTGATAATATGCATCCTAACCGTAAAAAATATATATCACATTCATATTTGTTTGTTTGGGGAAATTTTAAAAAACATCTATCCTTGAAGGGCCTAGAGGTATACCCTCACATAGGATTATATATCCCATAAAGGAAACATTCTAATTAAAAAATATAAATTTTTAATTATTTTTGATAAAGAATCTCCTTCCTTAGTGTCTTCATCCCAATCATCATGTGATCTTCAATATCATCCATGCTTTTTGATTATATAATAATTTAATCTATAATGACTATAAATAACCGATTAAGGTATTCATTAAATTATGTATGAATTAAATTCATGAGGATAATTTCGAAATTAGTAAGGCTTATATGGAATCACAATAATCTCATAGTGCCCATACATTTTATCAAATGTTTTATTTGGAATATCCTCCAACTTAAACTAGAATTGATGATATTCAAAATAGAGATCAATCATAGAAATTTATTTTGCTTCCCTGATTTGGTAAAAAAAATCATCAATATGTGGTAGAGGATACTTATTTTTGATAGTGATCATGTTATTTTGTTAATAATCAATGTAGAGTTTCATTAATCCATGATTCATCATAAAAAATTGAAAAGGTGAAACCCAAGGTAACCCCACTTCCAAAATGAATCTTCTAACAAGATTCTCCTTGATTTTATTTTTCATTTCATTAAACTCAATCAATGATATTCTATATTGGGTGTTTGAAATATATATATCACCAAGTACGAGTTCTATTTAAAACTCAATTTCATGATTCAGTGGAAGACTAGAAAATAATATTGGAATAAAATCAATAAAATAATGTATAATATGAATATCATTGATGTTGGATTTCTCCCCAACCATATAAGATAAACACCTTTTTTGACATGGAATCATGACCCATGTGATAGATATAATTTACATCATAATTTCATTTTTTTCTATCATACTAATAGATGACCATAGTTTGGTTTTTAATATCAAATATAACATCCTTTACCTATAAATTTATGTTGTATTTATGTAAATAATTGAAATAGAATCCCCAAAAAACATTGAGTTAGTCTAGGGGAATAACACTGTGACTTCCAAGAAAAACATTTTAAAAAACATCAACTAGAGAATAATCATTGACACGGGATGGAATCATCAAATTAATTCAAGGTTTTTATTGTTAACTAAAAAACCTAATTTTATAAGTGACGATGTTATACCTATATAAATGTCATTAGATATAAAAAATTGGTTATAAAATAAAATATAATAATAAATTAGTTTTTATAGAGTAGATGGGATCTGCAACTTTGAATACATTATTTTCATACCCTTCACGAAAAATATAGATATCTGTAAATTTCCATTTCTCTCAACCAATAAGAAGTTTTTGAATTTAGTCATCATCATTAACCTTTGTATTTGGGAATTGTTTAGTATAATTCCAATATTCCATGAATTTATAAAAGTATACCATATGTGGGGATTTCTATAGTTAATTATCTCTATTTAAATCATTAGATAAGTTATTCCCATCAAATTATTATACGATTATCCCATTACCTTAGTTTTCACACAAGAAACATTTACCAGTTCCATGAAAACAATTTCCCCAATGTTTCCATCCACACATGGATAATAAAGTAATTCTAATATTATTTTCTCAATGTTTTTTTTAATTTCCATGGAAATATATTTTTTCATTCTTATCAATCCCATGATATTGATATGTAACTCCAATATCCTTCTCCTCCATGATGGAATATATAATTATTTCATCCTATATATTAAATTCTACTATAGATAATTCACTTTTAATATTGGGTTTAAAACCATTGATGAATCAGTCAATATTTTATTCAGTTTTGATGATAAAACCACAAGTGTACCTTAAAAGTACTATAAAAGTTTCCTCACATGTTTCAATTGATTAATCATATTTCTATTTCTACTCAAGTAATTTTTATCAATATTTTAATGAATAATATGAGGGAAATACTAATTGAGAAATACCCCTTAAACTAATCCAACTAAATTGAGTCAATTTATTCTTATTAATTCATGTTCTTGAAAAGAATCTAGCATTGATATGATTTTCATTCCAAATTATAGAAAACTATAAAAAAATTCATATGTTATGAATCCTAGGGAATGTAAAATACACGTTCAAGGGTTTAGATCCATTACTTGGTGTCTAGTGGATTTGTGGAATCGCTACAGGAAGGTGGATTTTTTTCTCATGAATGGATGAGAATCTTTTTTCCCTCATTTAATCATTTTGAATATTATCTCAATTCCTAAATTGAGAATGATGTGTGAGAATAACAGTGATATTTCTAATTCACGTTCCCACAATATTCTATTTCGCAAGAGAAAATTCTTTTCATTATTTATCACATTCATTATTGATATGATTATATTTGGATATATCCATTGTCTAAAAACCAAATCATAGTGTGAGAATCAATAATTATATTGGTAAACCAGATAATCATGAAAAAAAAATTTATATGATGTGTAAATCATGTAACTTTATTCTTAGAAACCATAGTATAAACTTAGTTCATTCATGACCATTATCAAAACATCAATATTTGATCCTATACCTAGACACATCACCTAGGTTCTCACTAATGTTTTGTCATAATATATTCCAATGGTAACTAATACTTACTATGATACTATCTATACCAAAAAACATTTATTACATTGATATTATATCAAATTAGATGAATATTCATTACATTACATTTTGATCCACACCATAATCATATAGGTATGATATCACTAGAAACATGGAAATATAAAAAAATAGATCACAATAGTTATAAATATCCTTCCACTTAAATATTAATAAAAATCACCCATCATAAGGATATCATACATAAAACATTTCTTTAGAACTAGGTAAAATTAATATACACTACTATAAATACGGCCATTAACAGCGCTAAAAAAGGTCTTTAACAGTGCTAAAAAAGCGTTGTAAAGCTCAGCGGTGATAAAGGGGGTACCCCTTTATCAGTGCTTAATAAGCTCTCATAAAGGATTTCTTTATCAGCGCTAAAAAATCATTGATAAAACAACCCTTTATTAGCACTAAAAAAGCACAGATAAAACAAACCTTTATCAGTGCTAAAAGATCGCTGATAAATGATTGTTTTATCAGCGCTCCATTAGCACGGATAAACATATCTTTTATTAGCGCTGCTTTAGTACTGATAAAGGTATATTTTATCAGCACTTTATTAGCGCTGATAAAAGCACGATTTATCAGCGCTAAAAGAGCGCTGATAAATGGCCTCTCTACTACTACGATAAATCTGCAGCAGCACACCCGAACACCTGAAAGGAAAATAGAATCTCAATAAGCCAATTAAAGCAAGTATACCCATACAAAATTAACTCATAAATCATAAGCAAATTAGACAAAGTATTCCCATACAACAATTATACCCATACACCATTAACACATAATTTATAAGTTAATCAAGTACTTAAAGAAATCAATTCATAATTCATGGGGTTTGGGGGCTATTCAAGGGTTTGGGGTGGCTGTCCAAGGGGGGTAGGTGGTGTCCGAGGGGCTTTCCAGTTCAATCCTAATGCTCCACATGGGTTTGTTTTATCAATACATAAATCTCTGGACTTTTTTCTATCCACTATGCATCATGTTCTCAACCTCAAAGAAGTTATAAGGTTTGTACACACACTGAGGTGCTCATACTTGGGGGGGGGGATGAATCTCATTAATTAACCCCCAATATTAAACCTGCAATAGGCTATTTTAAGTGCATTATCAGGCAATATGCACAACCTAGTTGAGAGAGATCTGGAATAAGACTAATAAAAAATCATCATTGATACTCAAATCCATGACCATGATTAAACCCAAATTAATTTTCCAAGTTTTGAACTTTTACCAAGCATTTTACAAGGATCGTGTTGACATTATAAAAATATAGTTTGACCAAGTCCTACCCCATATACAGAAAGACACATTGATTCTCAAGTATTAAATCTTGATCAAACATACCTACTTCATCCAATGTTAGGGTTTCTCTGAGTACATCATATGAACCACACAAAACATATAATATACCATGGTCTCCCCACTATATAAATAATTATCATTGACCTCCAATATGTGAGTTTTATTTATAAGCCATCATGGAAATCCACTTATGGGAGTTTTCTCATCCAGGGAATACCCTCAACAGTATCTCAGACCACCCATATGTGTTCTTCCAATTCCGAGGCATAAGACCTACAAGGATCTCATCCCTATACTATGGGAGTACCCTTATTTAGGGAATAATAATAAGAAGCATATATTCTTTACCATATGGGAGTATTATCATCCAAATAATAATCCCTAGAAGCATATCAACCCTCCAATATGGGTGTATTCTCATTTGAGGCATAATCTATATAATCATCTCATCCCTCCCCTATGGGATTATTTTCATTTAGTGAATATTCCCGATAAGAATCTCATAACACTCCTATGGTTGTATTATCATTTGGGGAATAATACCTATATACATCTCATCCCTCCCCTATAAGAGTATTCTCATTTATGGAATAAGACCCACAAGCATATCCACCCTCCCAAATGGGAGTATTTTCATCTTGATATAAGCCCATAAGTATCATAGACCCAAACACATAATCACCCTAGTATACCAGGCCAAACATAACTTGATATATATGAGGCCCCTGATAGATCACATGCCATGACCCCCCATTTAAAAGATCAATGCAATCTGAATGCATTTGGTCGGATTTCCGTAGGTCAGTTGTTGTTTTCAATTAAAATCGTGTCCATTTTATACAAAATAGAGACCCTTTGAGTGCTAGTGGCCACATAGTGCCTCAGATTGAGGTGGGGTTGACTCGTACATGTCACCAAGGACCCTTGGATCGCTCTTATAAAATATCAATGTAATATGAATGTGTTTGGTCGGATTTTCGTAGGTCAGTTGTTGTTTTCACTTAAAATCGTGTCTATTTTAAACAAAATAGAGACCCTTTGAGTGATAACAGCCACACAGTGCCTCGGATTGAGGTAGGGTTGACTCGTACACATCACCAAGGACCCTTGGACCGTTATTATAATAGTTCAATGCAATCCGAATGTGTTTTGTTGTATTTTCGTTGGTCAGTTGTTGTTTTCAATTAAAATCGTGTCCATTTTAAACAACAAAGACCCTTTGAGTGCTAGCAGCCACACCGTGCCTCGAATTGAGGAGGGGTTGACTCATACATGTCACCAAGGACCCTTGGATTGTTCTTATAAAAGATCAATGCAATACTAATGTGTTTGGTTGGATTTCTGTAGGTCAGTTTTTGTTTTCAATTAAAATCGTGTCCACTTTAAACAAGAGAGATCCTTTGAGTTCTAGCGGCCACACCATGCCTCGGATTGAGGTGGGATTGACTCGAACATGTAACCAAGGACCCTTGGATCGTTCTTATAAAATATCAATGCAATATTAATGCGTTTGGTTAGATTTCCGTAGGTCAGTTGTTGTTTCCACTGAAAATCTTGTCCATTTTCAACAAAATAGAGACCCTTTGAGTGATAGAAAACACACCGTGCCTCGGATTGAAGAGGGGTTGACTCGTACACATCCCCCTGGACCCTTGGATAATTCTTATAAAATATCAATGCAATCCGAATGCATTTGGTTGGATTTCCGTAGGGCAGTTGTTGTTTTCAATTAAAATCGTGTCCATTTTAAACAAAATAGAGACCCTTTGAGTGGTAGCGGCCACACCGTGCCTCGGATTGTGGCAGGGTTGACTCGTACACATCTCTAGGGATCCTTGAATCGTTTTAATTAAATATCAATGCAATCTGAATGCGGTTTGTCAGATTTCCATAGGCCAGTTGTTGTTTTCAATTATAATCGTGCCCATTTTAAACAAAATAGAGACCCTTTGAGTGCTAGCGGCCACTCCGTGCCTCGGATTGTGGTGGGGTTGACTCATACACATCACCAAGGACCCTTAGATCGTTTTTATAAAATATCAATGCAATCTGAATGCGTTTGGTCAGATTTCCATAGGTCAGTTGTTGTTTTCAATTAAAATCGTGTCCACTTTAAACAAGAGAGACCCTTTGAGTGCTAGAAGCCACACAGTGCCTCGGATTGAGGTGGGGTTGACTCTTACACGTCACCAAGGATCATTTTTATAAAAAATCAATGCAATCCAAATGTATTTGATCAGATTTCGGTAGGTCAGTTGTTGTTTTCACTTAAAATCTTGTCCATTTTAAACAAAATAGAGACCCATTGAGTAATAGCGGCCACACAATGCCTTGGATTGAGGCAAGGTTGACTCGTACACATCACTAGGGACCCATGGATTGTTATTATAAAATATCAATGCATTCCGAATGTGTTTGGTTGGATTTACCTAGGTCAGTTGTTGTTTTCAATTAAAATTGTGTCCATTTTAATCAAAATAGAGACCCTTTGAGTGCTAGCGACCACACCATGCCTCAGATTGATGCGAGGTTGACTCATACACATCACCAAAGACCCTTGTATCATTATTATAAAATATCAATGCAATACTAATGCGTTTGGTCAGATTTCCGTAGGTCAGTTGTTGTTTTCAATTAAAATCGTGTCCACTTTAAACAAGAGAGACCTTTTGAGTGCTAGCGGCTACTCCGTGCCTCGGATTGAGGCGAGGTTTACTCGTAAACGTCAACAAGGACCCTTGTAATGTTCTTATAAAATATAAATGAATTCTGAATGCGTTTGTCAGTTTTCTGTAGGTCAGTTGTTGTTTTCACTTAAAATCTTGTCCATTTTTTTTAAAAATAGAGACCCTTTGAGTGCTAGCGGCCACACCGTGCCTCATATTGAGGCGGGGTTGACTCGTACACGTCACCAAGGACTCTTGGATCGTTCTTATAATATATCAATGCAATCTGAATGCGTTTGGTCGGATTTACGTAGGTCAGTTGTTGTTTTCACCTAAAATCTTGTCCATTTCAAACAAAATAGAGACCATTTGAGTGATAGCGGCCACACCGTGCCTCGGATGGAGGCAAGGTTGACTCGTAAATGTCACCAAGGACTCTTGGATCGTTCTTATAAAAGATAAATTCAATCTGAATGCGTTTGGTCGATTTCCGTAGGTCAGTTGTTGTTTTCAATTAAAATCGTGTCCATTTTAAACAAAATGGAGACTTTTTTAGTGCTAGGTGCCACACTGTGCCTTAGATTGAGGTGAGGTTGACTCGTACATGTCACCAAGGATGCTTGGATCGTTCTTATAAAATATCAATGCAATCCGAATGTGGTTGGTCAGATTTCAGTAGGGCAGTTGTTTTTTTTCATTTAAAATTGTGTCCACTTTAAACAAGAGAGACCCTTTGAGTTCTAGTGGCCACACCGTGCCTCGGATTGAGTCAGCGTTGACTCATACACATCACCAAGGACCCTTGGATCGTTCTTATAAAATATCAATGCAATCCAAATGCGTTTGGTTGGATTTCCGTAGGTCAGTTGTTGTTTTCAAATAAAATCTTGTCCGTTTTAATCAAAATAGAGACCCTTTGAGTGCTAGCGGCAACACTGTGCCTCAGATTGGGGCATGGTTGACTCTTACGTGTCACCAAGGACCCTTGGACCGTTATTATAAAATATCAATGCCATACTAATGCTTTTGGTTGGATTTTCGTAGGTTAGTTGTTTTTTTCACTTAAAATCTTTTCCATTTTAAACAAAATAGAGACCGTTTGAGTGATAGAGGCCACACCGTGCCTCGGATTGAGGTGGGGTTAACTCGTACACTTCACCAAGGACCCTTGGATCATTCTTATAAAATATCAATGCAATCAGAATGCATTTGGTCAGATTTCCGTAGGTCATTTGTTGTTTTCAATTAAAATCGTGTCCATTTTAAACAAAATAGAGACCCTTTGAGTGCATAGAGGCCACACCGTGCCTCGGATTGAGGCGGGGTTGACTCGTACACATCACCAAGGACATTTGGATCGTTCTTATAAACGATCAATGAAATTCGAATGCGTTTGGTCATATTTCCATAGGTCAGTTGTAGTTTTCACTTAAAATCTTGTCCTTTTTAAACAAAATAGAGACCCATTGAGTGGTTCAGCATTCTTGCATGTTGCTGGTGCATATCATCTGTTAAAATGGGAAAATGACTCATTGGAGAAAGGCTGTTTTATTTAATAACAATTACAATTTTCCTATAAACATTTACATAAAACAATATTTCATCTTTTGATCCCCTTAACCCCTCTAAAAAATGACCACAAATTTTACATGTTCCCAAGTCAGATATTCATTGTATTTGTGTACAATCTTCCATCAGGTATACAACCCACTCATTTCAGAACACATCTATATAGTCTTGTTAGTATGAGGCTTTTTGGAAGTAAGAGTATTACTGAAAAATAAAAAAATAAATAATTAATAAATAACTTAAAAGAACTAGTAGTTGTTTTCAAAAATACCTCTTTAGGGGTGCTAGTTTACTGATGAAAAATGATCTCTTTCCGAAATTTACAAACATAATAACTGCAATCATTATCATTTGTTTATTTTGGACACTGCAGAAAAAATTGATCATTAGGAGAATAAGTAACTTGTTTTGAGATGTGTTTGGATAGTGAAATTTTATTATATATACCCTGATATATTTCCAGATGTAGTACTTGCTCGTCTCCCTATTCTTAGCCCCTGTCCTCATTCCTTTTTTAGACGATAATGATACACCACCCTATCATAAATGAACCCTCAGTAAAAGATAATATAAATTATATTATTTGATGTTCAGACCTAAAACGTAAGATGTAGTGTCTTACAGATTCACAAACTCCATAATGTGTGGTCGGTTTGATGGATATCCTTGCTTTGAATGCAGAAAATAAATCTTCAGAGTATCCAAGTTCACCGCAACTAGCAACCAATGTTTCCTAAAAACACAAAAAGGAATAAGTAATAAAAGAAGTGAAAATATAATTGATATTATTTAATCGTAGAGTATTACCCCATCATGGTTGGTATTAGGAAAAGTCTGTCATCTATAATCTTGCGTTCAAATGTTTTCATCAAGCCGTTCATTATTACATTCCTTTTCGATGGATCTATTTTCGTTAGGTGTGTTGATGTGATTTGAGGACTAACTAGTCCAAATCATGGATCATGGGAAAATCCCTTCAATTGTTTTTCAAAAATGCGTCTGTCAACAATATAAAATGCATTTAGTCATAATTTTCACATTAGATCAGCTTTTGGAAAATCAATTCATGGAAACATACCTCATATATACATTTATAACTGTGATGCCTAGCCAACCGTTTTCAAGGATTTCATTTACATTTTTACCAGCAACGAAATCTTGACTTTCCTCTCCGTATATATTCTCTTCGAAAACCACTATATGACTATTACCATCTTTTAGCTTCATATCCACATGATCCTTCAATGCTAGTAAATGTGGATAGAGAACAGGTGGTGTTATTGTGCTTTCCGTAGCTCCTTGGGATCGGTTGGTCGATCCTTTAGATGGTTTTGAGCCGACGTTTGTCACACCCTTCCCTTTCTCCACCTATAACAACAATCATTGGTTCAGACTATTTTTTCATTAATTGTTAAGGGTTTATCTTGAAAAGAAAAGGAAATAAATACCTCTTTGTCCACATGTACTCTTACAAGTTGTGATGGCCATGTAATGAATGTCCCAATAGCCTTTTCGACCATATGAATATCATCGTCATCAAGTTGAATAGGTAGCTCTGCCTTTGGCTCATGAGCTACAATAATCGTCACTTTTAGATGATCTATTAGAAGTGGTCTATTATGCAGTGTGGAATCTAGGATATTGAACACTGTAGCCCTCGCTACAAGCTGATAGGTGGGTGTTGATAGATATAAATCCCAATCATTATTAACTTGTAGAAGATGAGTACAGAAAAATTATCAGTGTTTGTATAATTCATATTTCATTGGAACAATTATTAGAATATTGATTACCACGGCTAATATAGTTCTTTGAGGCAAATGGCTCACCTCAAAGCTAGTGGGGGGTAGCACGGGATGTTCATGCGGCGGTTTTTCGTGAGTTTTGGCTTCCCTTTGCTTCCCACCCATAAAAGTTTCTAGCAACTCTCCCTGTCATTGAAATTTTTCATCAAGGGTTGCTATTTTTTCACTCATTTATTCCAATTTTTCATCTGTATCATCCATTTTTTTCTTCTTCTCAAAATATACTCGGGGTGTCACCCCAATCCCTGCACCTCTCACATGACCATATTTTTCTGGCTGTTTCAAAGCTGTCGATAATAGGTCTGTATCAGCTACAGGAATAGCTGATTCATGTGACTGTTGGATATAGGAAAATAACTAATTATTTTTATGTAATAACAATTTTAAACAAATTATTTTATTGTCTTGTCATACTTACACATATTTCCCAAACTTTCTGTGTGTTCTGATATACTAACTTCCCTTTTTTGTTCACACATGACTCCTTCCATAGCACATGAAATGGGATGGAAGTGAATTTGGTTTTAGACTCATCAATCTACATATAAACATAGAAAAATAATTATGATGATGTTTATTGGCACATAAAAATATTATTGTAATGTAAAAATATGTACCATTTTATTTTCTAATGAAGCGTACCCCATCCTTGCTTTATGATAGGGGTATGTTGGTTTTGAAGAACGTTCCTTATTTTCAGTATAGATTTTCTGTTTCATAAATGAAATATTGACAATCAATGTGATGAATACAAGTATCCTCAAACAACGTATTATCACTCACAATGTACCTGAAACTTCTCATCCCCACGATGGCCAATAAATGCATCCCATGCTTCTTGGGATATCAGGTGAGCGTAGACAATGGGTGGGTGCGGGTTTATTTTACCTTTATAATCTTTGAGGTGATATCTTGTTAAAATAGTGCGAAAACCTCGATGAATATTTCATGAAATCCTTAGTATATAATCCTTTTGTGAATCGTCTACTATAAATGTACTCTACAGGAGATTGAGAAGATTAAGACATTGTTTCATTATATTATTTGCTAGTAAATTAAAGAAATAAATTCATAATGTTACTCTAATTTCTTCCCAGATCACAGCCATCAGCCCGGACACAACATGGTTCCATGAATATATGTCAATCGGCACGCATTTCCGAGTGACAACTCCAATGTAGCTGCTAAACATAGCATTGTTGGGATTCACATGTTGGCCTCGTGCATTCCATCAGACTTCAAATATGATGCCTTTGCTTTTCACCTTAATAATTTTGGCTAACACCATCAAACTACGACGCACCTGTGATTTCTGCGACGTTGGTCCTTCATTCCCGACCATTTCAACGATATCAAAATCATCTATATGTTCATCTAGAATGGTATCAACGACATGTGTTGATGGTTGTTGGACCTCAACACTAAGAGCAGCAGGAGTCGCAACAGCATGTGTAGCAGGAGGAGAAGTAGGAGGAGCAGTAGCAAGAGCCACAGTAGGAGGAGCAGTAGGAGCAACCAGAGCCTCAACAGGAGCAACAACAGCACCAGCAACATGAGCTGCAGGAGAAATAGGAGTAATAGGAGAAAAAGCAACAGCAGCATGAGCTGTAGGAGCAGCAGCAGCCACAACAGCAGCTTCTTGAGAGACTTGTTCAGCCTCAAGGTTAGGAGCATCAGAATGTGTAGAAGTCATTATCTGCAAAAGTGGTTGAACAGTTAATCCAGATTACATAAATTCAGTAATGATAAAATAATAACATGAGATAACAAGATCTATATTAAAAACAAAATATAACATGTTTACTGAACTCTCTTTCTTTTTTTCAAAGGTTTAATGGATTTGACACCTCTATCGACTATCCAAATCCCTTCATTGTGGCCTCCTCTAACATAAAAAACATTTTCTACATTAGGACCGCTCCGAAATGATTGCGACGTACCACTAAAAGGATCGTCCCCAACTGAATTTTCATCAGAAACTTCAGTAGTTTTGGACGATAGCAGAACAATCTACCACTTTCGGTTTGCAGGATCTGAACCATAAAAAACTTGTACCGCTTGGGATGCCATTATAAACTGTCCGTCTTTGTACCCTTCATTACTAAAATCAACTTTCAAAAATCCCCATTTATCTATTTTAACACCACATTTGTTATCAAAAAATTTTCATTGAAAAATTGGCAATTGGAATGTCTTATAATGCAACTCCCATATTAGTTTGATAATGCCAAAGTATGACGTATTTGCATAAATTGGATTTCTTTCCTTACTACCCGAAACATGCATTGCTTCAGCCACTAGTGTAACTCCACTATTTTTCATGGTACTATCTTCATCATGTTCATCTGTATAGAATTTTTAACCATTAATTACATAACCACTGTAAGATAATACTTACACACTTGGTCCAGCGGCTAGCCATCAAAGAAATTTTGAAATTGAATTCAGATTTTCATCCAACTACTTAAAAATATGGCCCTAAAACCATCCTATAAACTAATGATTATGTGTATATGATAACCATTTTTCATCCCCCGATGGATTCAACTGACTAAGAATTTCTTTTTGAGTTTCAATATTTGGAGCAACCTCCCACCTGTTATGAAAAACATAAAGATGCGCCTGCTACCGATCTGTAATATTGATTGTCACAACTTCTCTTCTAGAAATTCCCTCACCCTCAATGCGTCCAGCGTGATGAGATTTCAGGAGACCAATGCTTTCCACATCAGATAGGTATTCATTACAAAATTCAATGCCTTACTCAACAATATATCGCTCCACTATACAACCCTCTGGCCGACATCGATTTTGACATACCCTTTCAAAATCTTCATATACCGTTCAACATGATATATCCATCTATAATTCACAGGACCCCAATGTCGAATCTCTCTCACCAAGTGAATCATCAAATGAACCATCATATCAAAGAATGTTGGTGGGAAGAACATTTCTAATTCACATAATATGATGACAATCTCTTTTTCCATAGTTGGAAATTTCCTCGGGTCTAAAACTTTTCTACATATAGCTTCGAAAAATAAACAATGTGTGGTTAACTTATGACGAAAATTCTTGGGCAAACTGCAACGTAAAGCTATTGGAATTAGATCTTGCATCAAAACATGGAAATCAAGTGGTTTAAAACCTTTTAACTTGAAATAATTCATTGAAACAATGTTCTTGATAGTTGATGAGTACCCCTCTGGGACCTTTACATCATTGAAGAAGTTTCAAAATAGATATCTCTCCGCCCTAGAAAGAGTATAAGCAGCGGGAGGAAGTAACATTCGATTTTCACCCTTCACGGGAGCCAAATCGTCTTGTATTCCCATGTCAATCATGTCTACCCCTGCCTTAATTACATCTTTTGTTTTGGCAGGGGCATTTAGTAATGTTCCGATAACACTGTCACTTACATTTTTTTCCACATGAATCACTTCAAGAAAATGTCTGACGTACAAACAATTCTAGTATGGTAATTCAAAAAAAACTGATCACTTTTCCAACTGATTTTCGTAATATTTTTCGGAAATGTTTTACCCAAAATAGTGTTCAGATATTTTACTTTCTCAAACATTAGATCACCTATTAGTGGAGACGGTGTTGCGTGTTTTTTTTGAACTACCATTGAATGATGTCATCCAAGATCGGTACTTATGCCAACGAGGTAGAAATCTACGATGTCCTAGAAACACAGATTTTGATGAATGTTTCAACCTAGTTGATTCTATATCTTCTTCAAACATGAGACACCCTTGAGTTCCTTTAATGCTATAGCCTTCCAAATTTCCATAAATAGGGAAATCATTTATTGTCCCATACAACATCGCTCTCAACATGTAGTATTCACTTTTATAAGCATCATACAACATTACACCAGTGTCCCATAATAACTTCAAATCCTTGATCAAATGAGCCATATAAACATCAATATCGTTACCTGGTTGTTTTGGTCCTGATATAAGCATAGATAACATGATGAATTTCCGCTTCATGCATAACCAGGGTGGTAAGTTATAATTTACCAACATAGCAGGCCATATACTATGAGTGCTAGTTTGAAAACCAAAAGGATTCACTCCATATGAAGATAAAGCAAGACGAATGTTTCTCGGCTCTTTTCCAAATTCAGGATACTCATGATCAATTTTCTTCCATTGAGGAGAGTCATCTGGATGACGTAATAACCCATATTTATTTCTTTTATCTGCATGCCACGACAATTGTCTTACAGTTTCTTCACTTTCATATAGATGCCTAAACCTTTGAATGATTGGAAAGTACCATACAACTTTTGTTGGATTCGATTTATCTTTCTTGTATCGAGAAGAACCATACTTTGGGCATTCTGTAAGTCATTTTTTCTCTTTGCGAAACAATATACAGTCTTTCGGAAAGGCATGTATTCTTTCAGAAATCATTCCCATCGAGCATAGCATTCGTCTAGCTTCATATGTCCTGCTTGGGAGCTCATTATCTTCCGGGAGCATGTCATTCAAGAGAGCAAGTAGTTCCGTAAAACTGACATCACTCCATCCATTGCCTGCTTTAAATTTATACAACTTTATTATAGCTGACAATGTTGTATACTTAGTTCAAGAAGCATACAATGGCGTCTTTTCACAACTCTTTAACATCTCAAACAATTTTGTGCAATCACGGAGTTCATCTTGAATTGTCTTTGTCATTTCCTCAATACAATCTTCATCATCATTAACATCTGTAATCACATCCTCCATACGGCCTTCTTCATTATCCATATTTATATTCATATCTAACGATCCATAAAATGCAGTTTTATCCCAACCAGTAGCTACATTCGCTTTTTCTCTGTGTTTATTCCAACATTTATAACTCTGATCTATTCCGTGACATATCAAATGTTCTTCCAACTCCTCTGGAGTATGTATTCTAGAATAACAACAACTTAAACATGGAAAAAGGATTTGAGAAAGATCTTTTGCATGATACTTTGAAAACTTGATGAACTCTTTCACTCCGTTATCGTACTGTATTGTTAAATGATTAGCATCCATCCAATCTTTATTCATCTCCATCCTATTTGAATCTGAAATATTAGTATTTATGGTTCAAGTAAAAAAACCAAGAATTCCAAATACAGTAGAAGAGAACCACTTCCTTATAGAAATGGAGATTAATAGAGCCAAACCATTAGTATTTGTTCATCTTCATTAAATATAATTACTTTAGATTCATTATAGTTTCCTAAAATCACCCCAGACCGAACAAAAGAATAATCAAGAATGATACATCTACCAATCCTATGTATCTGCCCTACATCCAATATCATCATGCCTAAATACTCAATGTTGGTGGAAGTGAAACCATTCCTGATGATCATGCCAAGAAGAAATGGAAACCAAAAGGGGGGAGTGAATCAAAATACCCCAAACAAGATGAAAAAACATGGTATTTGAGAATAGGTTAGTGGCTTTTATGTTGGCTAGACACCTATCCAATAGACTCCACGAGCGGTGATGGCCCCTACAGTTGTTGCACCAGGTGAAACTGTCACCTGAGAAGCTTAAATCAATGAGGCCCTTCCCATCCATGAACTGAACAAACTCCATGATGGCCTTCCTCTAGAATGGGCTTCTACCTTTCCTTTCCTTTGGGTTGGAAATGACATTAATGTCACCCCCAACAAACAATGGATGGTGGTCGGGATCAAAGTTATTCTGTTCAAAAGGAAAATCAATCCCCCTCATTTTTTTTAAATACCAATACCATAAACCATTTAAAAACAAGACATTTTAATTTACATTGGAAATCATTCCAAAAAAATTCAATAAACAAACACATGCCAAACCATTTGGAATTTTATTTAAATAATCAACATATCATTATTTTAAACCATGATTTTCATTTAAAATATCAAATCCACCAATGGTGGAAGGAAACCTAATTTATTTCAATGAAAAAGGTTAATTCACAACAAGATACCATTAATTCCATATATTATTTTCATTAATAGCGTTATTTTGTGCTTCAAAATGATCAACAAACGTCAAACCAACTTCAAATGGATAAAATATGAATTCATGAAACACAAGAATTACAAAAAGAAGATATAGTATTGAAACACCCACTTGGAATCTGAATGAGTCTACTCAAATGAAGAACATCATACATCTCCAACTACATCGATGCTTTCTCATATACAACGACACCACTAGCTAGATAGTGTCCCTCACCAAGAACATCATACATCTCCAAATAAGATACTACAACCACTAACCGTGAAGAACATCATAAGATAGAAATATACTAAGAACACATCCCTTCAACCAAATAAGAGACTACAACCACTAACCATGAAGAACCACTAAGAGCATAATTTGAAACCTAAGGAAAGGTACACCCAAAACATACCAATTAATTCAAATGAAATAATTTCTAAACCAAACCATTGAAATCCTCAAATGTTCCTAACATCAAACCACATCATATCTCCTAATAAAATTCTTTGATAACACTATTTAATGGCCTATTCCCATTTAGACCCCTCTATTGGTTAGTAGATTATAGTGTAGTGACCCCCTAAAACCATCCTCCAACATGTCATGGGTTAGTGAATGCACCGAGGGTATTTATCACAACCATGTGCAATGTACTTCTAATAATAAATAATTAATATAGTTTAACATCAATTTGTATAGATTATTTTTTAATGATACCATGTGAAAGCTAGTATGGTAAATATGTGTGATAAGAAATTTTTGGTCTAACTAAAAGGGTATATAGCCTAATGAGTGTATTTTGGATTCACAAAAAATATGACTCTATGTCGTATAGGGTTTTTTCAACTAGTAGGAGTATGTACCACTTAGTGAATATGGTCCTCTATGTGTGGGAATGTTTTAATTTAGAGTATGGACTAATATGTATGGTTCCCATAGAATAAGGCCCATTTGAATTGTATATTTGGGCTTGTGGGTAATTTTTTGATGCTCCTACTGGGGAAATCACTCAAGCTTGAATCTGTTTCCTTGGGCAAGCCAAAATCCTCATAACCTACCTTACCTATTTCCAAAGGTGGAAAGAGTACACCTACATGGTTGATAATATTTTCCCCTTAATTGGAATGGGAATATGGGATGTTAGATATTCCTTCTATAGTTTCCTTCTGGGAGTATGATTCCTATTCTGGGTCTCTGTTCCAGATATAAGACATGTTTCTGAATCTAGTTTTTTATTCTACTCACTAGTGGACACAAGTTAATTACAATTATTATTCTAGTTACAAGGAATATACTTTTAGTTGAATTTAATAATAGTGATGAGTTTATTGTAAAATTCATCTAAAATTGAGGTTTTAATTTTTTATTAGCTCATGACATGAGGTGTGTTTTCTGTAATACATGAGTTATACCATGATTGATAATTGGTAACTTATTCTTATTTCATAACGAATTAAAGTCTTATAACCTCTATAATCTTATGCTCATTACACAAGGCGGATCACATTTTTCATGTGAGGAATCTACGCCAATATGGTTCATAAAATATATTCATAGCACATAAGGATTTATATATTCATCTACTAATGAATCGTGTTCTTATCACACCAGTTAAGAACATAAGATCATTTACTAAGGGAAGTGTTTAGAAATAGTATGGTCATCATATAGAGGATTCTTTGGCACATCGCCTAAGGAATCTCATGCTCCTCATGTGAGGTATAATCATAGGATCATTACCTAGGAGATGAATAATATATCTTATGATCATCACTTAGGGGATTCATAGGCATATCCCCTAATGAATATATTTATAATCTCGTGAGGTATAATCAAGGGAACATTATTTGGGACATAAAGAAGATCTCATATTCCCATAACATAGGGACTTCATATTCTCGTCACCTAAGGCAACCTAGGATTATCACCTAGAGTTGGATGTTTCCTGAATTAAGAGTGGTCCTAGGTTTATATATCGGTAAAGGAACTCACATATTTGAATTTTAGAAGAGGGAACCACACGATACACTCATCACGTAGGGTGTGAGCATAGTTTTATATCCACCATTTCATTTTTATCAATGAAGTTATTCAATTCCCACCAAACCCTTTTCAATTTCATCATTAAAAACTATATTCTATGTCACTGGGAAACTAAAAGGAAAGCCCATATCAACTAAAGATGTCATCTACCACAATAACCCACTCATTACATCTTTTTAACAATGGAAAGGTTGATCCTTCCCCACTGCAAGATTTACCACCTCAACCATCTAACATTTCCCCCCAATGGAATCTATCACAACCAAACTAACAAAAAAATTCTGAAACAAGTCCACCAAAAAACAATGATGATTTTCAACAATAAAAGTAAAAAAGCACCATGTTCTTGAGAAATATAATGAAAATTAGTAAACACATGTGAATCGTACACTTTACATCATTTCCCATCAAGTATGGTTCATTTTCTTCAATCGGTCAATCCATAACACTCACCCATAGAATAAATAATCATGTTAAAAAAATGATATACAAATGGGAGAGGAGAATAATATTGAAAAAAGATTTGGAAAACATGCCTTAAAAGAGGTCCGACAAACTGAATCATGAAAGCATTGCGGGCGGCAGAGGTCCGGTAAACTGAAGCTCAAGGGCGGCGGATGTCCGGCAACGCGAACTCAGCGGGCGGTGGAGGTCCGACAATGAGATACGAGGGCAGTGGAGGTCCAGAAACGTGATCTCAGCAGGCGGCAGAGGGGAGTCGCAGGGTTCCAATACCGCGAGATCTTTAGGTCGTGATAAAACGAGGGCACTGTGTGATCGAATTTATAAAAAAATGCTCTAAGGTTTTATCAGCGCTCAAAATACGCTGATAAAGACTAGCTTTATCAGCGCTAACATTTCAGCACTGATAAAGGTTACCCTGTATCCGCGCTAAAATTTTAGCAGTGATAAAGGAGCACTTTATCAGCGCTAGAAAAGCGCTGATAAAGACCACCTTTATCAGACCTAAAATTTTAGCTCCAATACAGGGTAACCTTTATAAGTGGTTTTTCTTAGCGCTGATGTAAGGGGGCGCTTCCCTTGCCCATATTTTTAGTAGTGATATGAAAGGGATATCTCTTACCAGTAATGGTAAATAAGGGAGACATCAATGGACTTATAACAATAACATAAGAAAATGGTCTGGTAATAATATTTGAAATTTGAAAACCATACCATATATATCATATATAATAATATTGGTTCATGGAATAAATATTGTTAGTTTATATGATATGATTTATAATGGAATAAAAGAACATGATCCATGATATCATAATATGGTCATAAGAAGTTGAGTTGTTCCATACACATAATCTTACAAAGTCATTTACTCAGTATTAAAAGATCTTTTACAAGACTATCATATTGGAATGGGTTCACTCACTAAAATATTTTAGTAGTAAAGGTTCACTATGAACATTATCACATTGTAGAAAAAATAAAATGTTAAAATAAAGTGACTGTTTTTTACATTTATATATTCTATGAAATGACTTCTCTAGATGTAATCTAAATGGATCTAGGGTTAGTGTGTTAGGAAGACTAAAACCTATAAGATGTTCCCAGAGAAGTGTAAATTAGAAATTTGTAGATGTTGGTTTATATAAACTATTCACTGTGGTTTGAAGAAGAGAATGGATGGGTATATGTTTGAAATTTAGAGGAGGGGAAGTCTTGGAATTTCATAAAATATTAAATTAATATAAATTAATTTTTATTCCCAAATCGATCCAAATTGATAATATTCGAATATAAGATTATTATTAGTAGATATACTCCCATACATTAAAAATTATACAATATTTGATCACATTTTTATCCTAATATTTTAGTTTTAACTCCCTGTTATCCCATTTTATAATTATTATAATATTAAAATTTTCTATACACTAATGGTTAATAATATTAAAATAAAATGAAAAAACCCATAATTGATCCATTGATGATGTCTAAAACAATATGCCATTAATATTAATGAGTATGATTTTTATGATTTTTATTTCCTTTAATATAATATTATTTATTATGGATATCATTAATGACATTTTTTATACTATTAATTGTATTTAACATCAAATACATGATCTCAAAGTATGAATTTGAATAAAATTATAAAAAACTCTATAATATTACATATATATATATAGAAAATATTTGGTACACATTAATTAATTCCAAATATATTACTTTTAATTTTTTTAAATTATTTATAATAAATTTTTAATAAATGAAGAAGTATTTCATGAGTGTTGCATAGGAAATTAAGATAAATATATAATTAATAAAAATTAAAAAAAACATTTTTATCAATAAATTAACTTCATAAATCTTACAATATACACATATATGATATGATTAAATTATCTTTTCCTTAGGTTCCCACATAATAGATATTGAAAACAAAGAGAGGGACATTTCACAACATTCGTTGATTTAAATATTATATAGGACATTTTCATGAGAATTTTTCAATTAAAATAATAAATTTAAATATAATTATGATAAGGATTGAATTAAATTTAGAAAATTTGAATTATAATTAAAAATTATTGCCTTACCACTTAGATTTAATCAATATTACCCGATTTAATCACAGTTGAGGTTATTTTTTTACCTCGATTACTATTCGTATTAACCAATAATCAATAAAAATGGATTTATTATTATCCTATGTGTAATAAAAAAATATTATATGAATGTTTAAAAACATGATCAAATATATAATATATAAATTTATTTAAAATAACTCACCAATGCTGATCAATTTAATTTATTTGGATAAAAATACATTACGTTCATAAAAACAGTTTTCCAGCAAATATCTCTAATATTTTGAAATGGTTTTTATTTTCATTTTAAATTAATTCTCCAATAATTATTTCATTTTATAAAATTTTAAACTATAAATTTTAAAAATTTGGTTACATATATTCATTCCTACTAATCTAATGGCTAGGTGATAATACTATTTTAACAGTTTATCATTGTTCATATGAACTAAATATTTTGTGTAACACAAGATATTGAATAAACTAAATTTAGTTGAAAATAATATCTATGAAAATATATTGATGTTACATTATTTTTTTATGAAATAATATAATATAATAATTTTTATTATTAATAAAATTCGGAGATTATCATAGCTTGTACTAACCCTTTTAGTTTTTCTTAATATATAATGTTACGTAGAATATATTTTTTATACTTTTATACCTTATATGATTAAATAATATTTTATTTTTTAAATTGGTAATGAAATTTTTTTCTTGGATGATCATCATTTGAAGAAAAAGATGTATTTGTTGTGGAAATTTATTAGAGGATGAAATTTTACTATTTTAGAAAGAATGTTTCCTTATGTTTTTAATATATATGGTAATGGAATTGATCAAATCATGTAATATTAATCTTTACATAAATATTTTATCCTACTAAATTCAATAATAATTATTTTGTGGTATTCGTAAACACCAATATATTTATGGTTTTGTGATCATTAAATTTCTTATGAACACATTCTATTTCACATTTATTTATTTAGAAATATATTTTCTCATGTATGTATATATTTTCAATTCCCTACAATTCTATCTAGTTAGGAAAAATAATTATGTGTTATTCTAGGTAAAATTAATTTTTCTGTTTACCTATTTTGTAGAGGATGTGTTATTAAACCTTTTATTATCCAGGTTTTAAACAATGGAATATTAAAATGCGAAAATCATTATTGTAGAGATCATGTTAAAATTATAATAAAATAATTTATTAATATGTGTAATAATGTAATATCCCAATATTTTAAAAAATACTATATCTGATTACATATATTTCACACAACACTGATCTTAAAGAAAGAACCTAATAGTATTATTTAAAAATGAATGATATAACCTAACCAATTAATTCAAAAATAAGAATAATATTAGTATAATTATGAAATATGTATTTGTATTTGTAATTAAAATAATATAAATTTATTGAATATCTCATTGGAAAAAGCTCTCAATTTTCAATAGTAATTTTATAGTTTAAAAATTTGTTTTTTTTTCAAAATTTGTTATTATAGAATTTTGTAAGAAAATATTATTAAAATTTTTTTCTAATTTTATAAATTTTATTTTTATATAATTTTATAATTTTTAAATCAATATGTCAATATTTTCATAGGGTGAATTTTTGATATTTTTCCAAAAATATCAATTTTTCAGTAAATGGTGAAAATCAACAATTTTTGTAAAAGGTTAATTTATTTTCAATGAAGTGTCCCATTATAATGTGGATTTGAACTCAAAGTAAAATTATTATAATTTATATTTATATAATACAATTAAATATATTTTAATTATTATCATTATATCATATTATGGGAAAAGTTCATTTTTAGGAAAACACATTTGTCTATTAACTTTTTTCGTTGTGTTTTATTTATTTATATTAAAATTGATTTACAAAAAGTATACAAATTAATTAATTAAATAAGGATCAACAATATTGAATGATAATTTTCAAACATAATAAAATTATCCCTTTTATTTTTTTCATTCTGAATAGTAACTGTAGTAAATAGTTGTCACCTCTCTATAGGTAAATCAGGTATCTATGGTTAAAATCAATATAAAAAAACGACTAAAAATAACTATAAAAATTAATTTAATATATTATATGTTCTTTTTATACCATACTCATCCAATATTTTATATTATGGATTTTATTCTATTTTACTCTGAAAATGACTTATAAATTAATTTATGTAATGAAAAATCCAAAATGCCACACTGGTTCTTTTTAATTTCTCTATATGTTCACATAGATATAAAAATAAGTTGCGAATGAATATTAATGGTTATTTTTAGACTAGATAAATTATTTTTATGTTGATAATTTATATTTATTTTTATTTGTTGAATCAATTACCACAATTTCTTTCACAACACCATCTTAATTCTTCTACAAGTAGTAGAAAAACAATGTTAATGATTTTAAAAAATATAAAATTAATTTTTTTGGATATTTATAGTGTACCTATAATTTTATAGATAAATATAAAATATTTCAGATGTGTAAATATTATATATTTTAATTCCACTGTTATCTTGATGACATTAATGTAAATGTAAATGAATAGTTGCAAAAAATATCATTATTGATATTTATAATTTTTTTTCATTAAATGACTTAAAATTAATAAGAAAAAATATTAGAAAATTTTAATGGGATATGGTTGGAAACATAAACCATGTCCCATTTAGGGGTATCTTGTCCTTTTATTGAAAATTTATTGACCCATAATGTTTAAAATAAATGATGTCACGGTAATCAATAAAAGGGTTAATGTGGGATCAAAAAATTACGATATTAGTGAAATTTTGTTTTAAGTTATCCATATTTTATTATCTAAAAAAATTTATAATCAAAAATATATTATATTATGAATATTTTGTTTTGTTTCCAATTTTCATCGATAATTAATTTATATTAATTCAATTCCTTATGTAATTATAACAGTTCTCTCCCCACAATTATAAAATGGAACCCCATCAATCAATTCCTCAAATATTTTGATCACAATATTTCTACCAACAAATACCAGAAAAAATTTATAGAATCCTTACCTGCATACTAGAGGCCTATTTTAATCAGAAAACAATCATTAGATGGATTTAGTTATAAAATTAAAGAGGTTTCAAAATATTAGTTATAGTTGTTAACTGATCATTTTTGTTTTATATGTTACCCTAATCCTAATACATTAATCTATCCAATTTATATAAAAATTACATTATCTCCCATGTACTGATAGGATATTATATTAATGTTATAAGCATTTTAAATCACCTTCTTTCCTTAAATGAGAAATAAAACCATCATGAGTTTGTATTGCAGACTACCTTCTCAAGAACTGATGCAATTCATTGTACATCACCAAATCTAACTACTTGTTATAATGATGTATTTTATTTATATATATGATATTAGTTATATAATTATCATTCTATAAAAATATTTTGTTTTTTTCTTACCATTCAATCCATCGATATATTATTAAGGCCTTCCCATGTATGTGTGGATTACCACTTCCCTGAAACGATGTGGTTAATTTTTTATTACTACCTCAAATGGATGGTAAATATGTGTTTATATAAATATTTAATATGAAATTTAATAAATAATATTTATTATATAAAATAAAAATAATATTTACCTTCTTTCTCTCACGTTCATTGAAAAATCTAAACATTACTCTTGAATTTATACGATCTACAGTCTCCAAGATGATAACATAACTAATTTATCACAACCTTTCTTCACTGGTGATATTTAAATATATAGTTAATTTATATAAATAATAATTTTTTCCTGATTATTATTTTTGATATGATAGAATAATTACCTTTTTGACAACTTTCAATATTAAAAATTTAGTTTGAAATTATGATTTTAACAAAATTAAAATAGCAAATGCAGAATCACTAGTTATGTAATTAAACATCTCATTAAAATGAATTAAATTAGTGGTTTATGTATAAGGTAATAATACTATAAAAGGTTTTCATGAATTATAATAATTGATATATGATTATCATATAGGTGTTAAAAGACATACATAGGTCTTCTAGCTTAAGGTAAGAGGGTTCTTAACTCAGTTTCAATTATTTATGTTGTAATTATACTTAAAAGACTATATTTTATGATAATTATTTTTAGAATGACCTAGGACTGTATTATATTTCAAATTATTTTATATTTATTAATTTTTTTTTCATATAATCAGTGAAATCATTTATTATAACATCTATGATACGACCATTGATAGGATTATCCATCTCAATATTGTTTCATTGAGACTTTTTTGATGTTATTATCCTACTTATGTTTAGGAGTTGTATATAATACTATTTTGATAAAATATATAAAGGATATAATTATTTTTAGGATATTTAAAGATTCATTGGATGTTATTGATTTATTTTCATTATAATTCAAAAGTTATAAATTTGGTAAGAGGTTTAGGTTTTAATCCAATTTTTTATTCAGGGCCGATTCAGCTAGGATTTACACTATGAAATTATAAGATCAGTATTTTATAACCATAATTAATATTTCTTATCAAAAATATATTTCTAAAATTATTCTATTTAAGATCCATTTTCCCTATTTCATGCTCTAAATGGTTCAAAAAATGTTTATATGAAAACTTTAACATGTTTATCCTTTTTAGTTATAATTTTATTATTATAAATCCATGCTTTCTAAAATTATTATTTTAATGTTTTTCGATATTCATAAATGATATTGAATTTAATTTTTATCCCTGTTATAGTTTTTATAGAAAATTTTAAAATAAATCTTCTTGAATTTTTCTAAAGAAGTCACTTTTTACCGAAGGTGTAAACAAATTTTTTGTTTTAATGATTAAATAATGAACTAAATTTCCCACCATAATGACCAATACATGATTTGAAGTATCCATTGCAAGAGTCCATATTTATTTTCAATGATTTTTTTTCTAATACTTTTTAATCTTTTTAAAATTTTATTATTTATAAAGAATGGTTATATTCCAGAAGATTTGTTTTCATAATTTCTAATTGTATTTCTATTCGTCAACATAAGAATTTGATTTTACTTATACTCTAATGGGGATATGTTGTAATGATATCATCATTATTCATTATTTGGATAGATTATTAATTTTCGAATGTGATTTTGTTGAATCTCATTACATTTCAATGGGTTTACCAAGATATAAATGAATTTTGTTTTATTTCAAAGGTGTTATGTTGAAAATAACAATATTCTAAATTTTTTTATTCATGATATAGTACTCGGTCCTTGTTGATA
The DNA here is from genome assembly GCA_963277665.1 of Viscum album. Lineage (NCBI taxonomy): Eukaryota > Viridiplantae > Streptophyta > Magnoliopsida > Santalales > Viscaceae > Viscum > Viscum album. The sequence continues at coordinate 430,606,177 of OY728121.1, forward strand.
AAGATAAATGTACATTTCATTACATAGGATGATGGTTGAGCCCAATATTTCTCTCCAATGTATTAAGTAATGGGATAACGTTCTCCAGTTATATGCTTCCTAGAGAAGATTATTGGAATTTAATGGGCAGGTTATTCTATTTGTAATATTTATTGTAATAGTGATATAAATATTATGCTACATGTTATGAATACATTATCTTTATATTTTTGTTATTTTCTAATGTAATATGTTCATAAGGTTTTATTTTAGATTGATCAAGATTGTTGATTTATATGACTAGTTTATTATGTTAAATCATTCTTCAATGTATCATGTTTTAAGATATAGGTGTTGCTGGGTATGAATTATCTTATGTTATTCGTATCCAATTTAATAATATCTTAATACTTGTATGATCATCTAATTCTAATTTATGACATCCAATTTTTAATGCATACATTTAACCTTAATTATAATTTGTTCTCATCCTTTTTATATTATAAATATCCCCTATTAATTATAATTTGTGTTAAATGAATTATGTTTATAAATATTCGTGAGTGAATAATTTAACAAGAAATGTTGAAGACTTACTGTGGAATAATAATATATCATTATTGGGAGATAATTCATCACATAAATATATGGGTATTTTTATATAATATTGTATCATAATTATATTAAAATATTTACATAAAAGTAATTGGAAATATAAATTATCCAATATTTTCATTTGATGTTTTATGTTATGGTATGGCTGATATTTGGTAACATTTATCGGCATCAAATTCATTAATGTGAATATTATTATTTTAGAACCAAATACGAGACTATGGGTTCGGTGATATTATATTCTCCCTGAAAAATGTAAGTCTTCTTGAAACAATATTGGTGATGTCCTTATTCATACATGTCTTCTAAAACAAACTTTTTTTATCAGGATACAACTTCATTGATCATATATGGGCTTCCCACATCAAAGCATGATACATTGTTATTTATTCAGCCCCATTTAATCAAAAATATTATACTCTAAAATGACAATAAATCTCATCATTATCATATAGAGATGACATTGGAACTGAATCATTCCCCTCTAATAATTCCCACATGACCACATTCTAGAGATCTAAATCTTGGATATCTTTTAAAAAGTCCACTCAAGATGGAATGATAATCAAACAAAATAATGTCATAACACCATGATCCTCATATTCATCCAATAATCAGTAATTAATAAATTCATCACATTCTAATCATCCTACGAATTCCGCTGTCCAATCTGTAGAATATCCATAATTTTCCTATTAATAAAATATGTGGCAACATTTACCTTCTTTGGTGAATAGGTCATCACAATATCAAAAGTTTGTAGATTATTTAGGTAATATCTCTATCTCAAATTCAAATCCCACGGATAGAAGATGTATCAGAATCAATTGTGGTTTGTGTTTGGAACCATATCTGATCAAATAGATAATGTCTCTTGAATAGAGGAAGATGGATGAAACCATCCAATTCAAAGTCATGCATTAGGTATTTATACACCAAAGGAAATATATGAGATGACTCAAAAGAAAATATAAAATATATGTACATAATCATTGATTAAGAAAACCATATGAGGAACCACAATATAGAGTTTATCAAATTTAATGTTTTTGTAGAGAAATAATTGTATTTTCACCAATGTCATCTTCATCTCTAGGATGACCTACTCACATTGATTAAAGTACATATACTACACACCTTATATGGGGATACCTATCACCAATAATTCCAAATTTGAGAACTCCATGATGAAGTGATGATAGTACCCTAGAATAACAAGGAGCTTCCAAATCATGAATACATTCCTCATATTTTCCCAAGACAACACAACTTTAACCTTCTCTAGGTCCACTAAAATCACTTCCCTTTAAAATCAAATGCCAAAAGAAACTAACCTACTCATTCCAAAATTTCTACATTGAAAATATCATATAATTATGAATCACTCAATGTATACTCAATAAAAACACAAGGTTCTTGATATGAAAATATGAAGAAATTGAATATACCATGATATCACCCAAAAATACTATGATGAACGAGTCAAGTAGTTGAAGGAATATATTTTTTTATGAGATCTATAGATATTGCTGGAGAATTTTTAAACCCAAATAGTGTGAAATTCTACACATACTATCCACATATACTCCGAAATAATATTTTTGAATTACCCCCTTCTATGACCCATGTTTGGTGGTAGCATGAAAAATGATTAATCTTGGAAAAAATAAATCCCAATATAACTGATCAATAATATTGTCCATCCTATGTAATTGTAACATTTTATTCCCAATTCACTAATTCATCTTGTTGAAGCCATAGAAATTAATAGACTACCCTATTAATTCTTGTAAAACTAGACTTAGTCACCCCATTGAGGCGTTTTCAGTTGGATGAAACCCTTTTAAACCAAACCTTTCTATTCAGCCATTAACTCATTATGGTCAGTTGTTTCCCTATATAAAATAGGAATCATTTGGGTTTCAAACTAGGAATAAGATTTATCTTAAAATTGATTTTTCTATTATAGGGAATACATATTATGTTTCATGGGAAAATATCATGATAAGGATCCTCGAATGAGGGAATCCTAGAGGGTGATACTATTGATTACATAGATAGAGCCAATAATACATTTTTACTATTAAAGATACAATCAAGATTATATGTCGTCCAATTTTTTCCTCTCTGATATCCCACATGGTAGTAATCAAGAAAAATTTACTATTACAATAGTGAAAGATAATTGTCTAGTAGTATTTGAAATGAGGAAATTTTTTCCAATAATTCAATTATGAATGTCACATAGAATTTATACATATCTTTGATCATGATTTCGAAGAGGTATTTTTATAAATAAACAACTACAAGAACATTTATTATCACTATAGATGGTCAGCATTCTTTCCCAAATGTGTTTCATGGGAATTAAAATGTAAAGATAACATAACTAGTAAATCATACCCAGTAACGACTTGAGAAGATATAAAAGAATGAAAATATACTATATAAATAATGTAATAGAATCCAAAGAGGAAATTGGATAACAAATATAACTATAAATGTCCACACACAATTTTAATATGGAACCTTATCTACCGTATAAATCCTCCATCCTTATATATAATGACCATGACTCTATGGTGCATGAATCACTTGAGTTGCTAAATTATGAGGTTTTTGGGTACACTACTGAGGGCCCACACATTCACCATGAACTCTGATACTTGAATCTAGATATGGAATCATAGAATAAGATAATTGGATATGAACCATCCTTGTACAATAATGTAATTTTGTAGGTGGTTTCACACATGATGGAAAAATTCTCCTTCTATCAATAATTATAGAACATGGAGAAACCTCCTACCATATGATGGGAAAAATAACCAATATCCACGATTGGGATAGAAAAATGGAATATCCCCTACCCAGGTTCCATATATCCTATATCATTTATACCATACCAAAAAATTATATGAAAGGAAACCATATAAATTTGATACCATTTTGTAACACCCCAACAAGAATCACCAGTTTTGAGATGCAATGCCCCATAACCTCAACCATTGCTCCCCATAAAAAAATTCTTTAAACTATAGTTGAAGGTATAATGTAACAATGGGAAACTATGAAGTTAATTTCCCAAACCATGGAATCCATTAAATTTGTGTGTTTTGGTTGTTGGAGGAACTTAGAGGAGTTTCTAATAATTTTAGATATGTGTAGGAGGAAAAGGGTGTAACAATGTTATTTTTGGAAGGATTATGCTGTAGAGAATGGGGTTTAGATGAAATGGTGAACACTGTGGTATAGATGGGCCGCCTGTGGTGTAAGGAGAAAACTTAAGGGAGTTTTGAGGATACTTCTATTTTGGGGATTTACTTCACAATGCAGCATTGGATATAGAATAACCATTCAATGTAAGTAATAGATATGGTATGTAGAAATTGTTACAACATTGGAGGAGGATCAGCTGTACTTTGGTGGTACAAAAATCATTTTAATAGCTGCACTATGGATATGATACTATGTCACAAACACTTTCTAGTTTCTTGGGGTTTTTAGCATAGTGGTATAGGATATTCTATGGTCTTCCACATGAATTATAGGATATATAGTGTGTGAATATCCATATGTATTAGAGGATAATTTTAATATAAGGGTTGAAGTGTCTAATGGGGGTTACAGCATGGTCCATTCAAATTTTAGTAGCTCTTTTGTGTGGTCCGATGGGATACCCCATTGTCTTACGATTCCGAGGATGAGTATAAATTTTATGTAACCCTATCACAAAACTATTCATCAGTATTTCCTTCCATTTATTGGGATACCAATGTGTGAACCAATGATCTATTTTAATCCCCATAAGTTTCTATCAACCTCAACCATTAAGGAATGATCCATGATGTCTTTTTCTATGAACCCTACTTGTTCTCTTCTAGTTTCTCAATATTTCTTTATATTGGAGGGGATTCTATACAAGGATCCCTGAGATTTGATAGTGTTTTCATAATGATATTGTGTGGGGTGTTGTGTTTTGGGTGGACACAGTTATCACCTTCATTGTGGTGATAGTTGGAGGTCTTAATCTTGAATCAAAATTCTACAGTATATTATAAATCTTTATTTGTGGTTGGGGATCCTTTTATTTTCATCATTTGAATAAATAAAAAATGGATTAACTCTAGTTTATCTATAGGAATATTGTTTTCAATGACCTAACAAATGATAATGAAATAATTAATTGAAATTGATGTGTAAGAGAATTGAATTTCATGTTTTTAATGAATTTTTATGCTGTTGATATTGTGATTATTAATTCTTGTTGTACAAATAATAATCATCCCTATTGGGTGCATATATTTATGCTGAATTGATATGTTTTCTAGATCCAATGATGTGTGGGTTTTTTTATACCACATTGAATAAATGGATAACCACCTACATTAGGCTATTGAAATGGTTTCACATGAATATATATAGTGTTTTAGAATTCCCTTAAAATAATGAGGTGGAATTTATTAAAGGCCCCTTGCTAAATATGAAAAATTTTATGGTGATCTGTTGTGAAAATTGTTGTGGTGTGTGATAGTAGTGTGTACGGAGAATGTTAAGGGTTCTATATCTCTACTATATAGATTTTATGGTGGAAAATTGATTGTGGTGTTCATGCAATATGGAGTAAGTGGATGTGGATATTAATGGTTGTGATGTTGTGATAGTTTTCAGGACAATGATGATATGTTTTTGGTTTTTGTTGTACTGTGATGTTAAATTTTACAAGGTAGTAATGCAATTGGTAAATAAGAGTATGAAATGGATGGGTTGGGATTGTTAGATGGGTTGAATGGATAATGAATATATTAAACGGGGATGTATGTCTTAAATTTTATTTTCATAATTTTAATTAAATGGAATTGATAATGTAAGGGTATGAATAATTATTTTTAATGGTTATATGAAATCTAGGAAACATATTATTTTGAGAAAAAAATATGAAATATGAAATTTGACATGTGTCATATTGTGTGGTGTTGTGCATTTAGTGGTGATAAAGAAAAGTGTGAGGTGATGTTGTGAGTTTAGATTATATTTTTTAGGCGAACACATAAGTAGGGATTTTTTACTATTAATTCAATTTTGTGTACCTAATTAAGAATAGATAATAGAAAGAAAGAATGATGGAAATACATTAATGTTATGGTGGCCAAAAATAGTGGAGGCCAAGGGAATTAGCCCGTACAAAATCAGGACCAACTATGGGAACTGTTTGATTCTATAAATTCAGAAACATGATTAATCTCATTCCAAGTATGGGTTATTCTTATATGAGCAATATAAGACATTATTCTTCAAATAAAGAAGATAATATACCTACAAATACCATACCTCCCCTGGAGGGAGTATAAAAGAACAATGGAATAAATATCAACCACCACATGGGTAATTTTATAGGATTGACACACCTCCATTCCATTATGGATAGCTTTAGGCTCCACCAGAATAGAGTCTCATTTCCCATATAAAGTTAATAATGAAAGTTTCATAGATCAATTGAAATCATGAACAACACCTACCCCTATTATTATTCTAAGGTTACAGGTACCATCACAGATGTGTTATGATATTATATATATACAATTTATTTACATAGGATTTTATATATGTGACCCATCCATGTTGAGAACCTAGTGCTCTAAACCAAATATTTTGGAGGGAATTATTTTCAACATCCCTATGTTGAGGATGTATGGATGACCACCAACTCTTCCCCTGTAACATCCCAAGTGAGTAATGAATAATATATATTTTTATCTATGTCTATTAATGAATTATATAGTGTTTTAGAGGCTTAAAATGAGAATAAATCCAATCTTAAGCATGGAATACACTAATATTTTTAAAAGATTGTTTTACGGCCTTTTGATGGAAAACCATTTTTGAATCTATCTTTTGACAATTTTATAAACTATGTTTGTCAAAATAAACTTATTATTTATGATTGGGACATCAAAATTTACTTTTTGTGAATTTTTGGTATTTTTCTGACAATGTTCATTTTTAATGAATAGTGAAAAATACTGCATTTTACATCAAAACTGCTTTTTAATATAATTTATTTATATTATTATATTATCTTTTGAATTGGTTTTAAAGTAAAATTAGAATATATTTTTACCATTTAATCCAATAGTGGTCATTGGAATCAATTTCACTTTGAAATTGGACTTAAACTGGTGTCAATCTTTTGATACTTATTGTTTCATAAAAACACGCTATTTGTCATGCAGCGGCAATTAATTATTAAATTAATTAATGAATCTTATATGATTTGAATTTTTTAAAATAGATATCATTTTTGAATTCATAATATCAAATATATCTTAGGGTGAAGTTTTGGTATCTTTCTGAAAAACATCAATTTTTGATGAATAGTGAAACCACTAAGTGGTAGTTAAAGAAACTGATTTTTCGTTTAAATGAAATTTTACCACCGCTGTGATTTGATTTTCAAAAATCCAACATACATGGTTGTCATTAAGAAGTAAAATGTGGATCAATGAGATTAAAATAATTTTTTGGTGAATAGTAACTTTTATGTTTTTAATCGCGATTAGTGGTAATTAGTGTAGTTTAAGGTAAAAATAATGTTTTAATAGTATGAGATGAGCTTGACACATGTCCTACCCTCACTGTATGTGTCATGGCCGACCAAGAAAATCCATGAGTCAACTTGGGGACCCCATAGAGCCACTTTGGTTGGGAAATGACATAAATAACTTTTTATTTAATGTAAAAGTAAAAATGACACAAACATGAGTTATTTTACTAAAATAATTATTACATGGGGTTATACAAGTCATATTTTTTATTATAAATATTCATTGGAAAGATAAAAATATTTCCTACATTATAGTATTTTTTTATAATTTTTTAGACTTTAAATAAATTAAATTATTTATGACATCATGATGATGCATCGATTACCTCATTAATAAAGGATTTAAATAAAATGAAGTGATAATGTAACATCTATGAACTAAACATGTCCAAAACCTATTGGATGGGTGGATTTATAACCCGTATCACCTTATCCTCGAATTATATTAATGTGGGACCTTTTAAATCTGAAAATCATTTTCAAATAAAGTAATATTTCTTTACATTCCAAGAGTGCCCCTCCTCTCCTCTTATAAAAGGCCCCCACCTCTACCTCCTTACCCACACTTCCAAAGCCTTTGGCTCGGCCAAAACCTGCCCATTTTGTCTCTCCACTTCCCTCTCTTACTCCTTGAAGCCTCACTTTGGGAAGAAGGCTTCCCAAGAAAGCCTTTGAGCTCAAACCAAAGGGTGTTACCCGATTTTAAGGTAATGTCTTCACTTGAGTCCTTTTGTTTTATTTTTCTTCTCAAACCCCCTAAACTCTTTTTATTCATTTCTTTTGTAAAAACTCCAGTATATTCAATATACTAGGATGTTGTTATAAGAAGGATTCGAGAAACACTTACACACGCCTGCATCTAATGGTTAAAGGACATACTGTTTCCGGGGATGGTGAATTTATGCCTCCCGAAACGATGATTGTTCAACATTCATTTAACACCTTAAAAGGTGGACATTAAGATGTCACTATATTTATATATGATATATAATATGTTTATGTTTTCCTTAAGCTTCTGTATTTTTCATTTTGGGCATACCTTTATGGTTTCTGTTATGGGTAAACGCGATATCTTCATTTAAGGAAGTGCAGACTACCACCCCCTCAAAGTGATTTGATTCCTTAAATACCATATGTGGGACATATAAAGGTTGGAGTTATGATATTATATATGATATTACACTATAATTATAATATACCTTTTTATCATTATGATTCCATTCTATAAAATACGAAATAGAAATGAAAGTAGCGTTCATGCGTACGTACGGCTTACCGTCTCCATGAACGGTGCATTTCATTTATTACCTCTAAATGATTATGTAATATTATAAATGCATGCATGTACTGGAAATATAGTACATATATGATATCTACATCATGAATACCATTCTGGATATAATGGATACATGAACAACTTGTAATTATAAAGGGATTATTTTTGACTCAAGTACCAATGATCTTTAAAACGACCGTTATTAACTTAAATAATTACATAGTGTTCATGACATGGTAATAAGTGATATAAAAGGAATAATGAACTTGAAAAAGGTTCTTAAAAAAGTAGAAATTAACTCAATTTTATTATTCAGGAGATTAAAGAATGACCGAGTCAAGTCGGACCCGAGGTAAGGGACTTCGTCTCAATCTCCTTTCATTGAGGCATATTTTGTTTTATACTCAACCTTATTTTATACAGTGTATAAACCCCTTTGAATTTTACGTTTATCCAAAAGGAATCTTTTTTATACGAATCATTTCACTAAATGACAAAAGGGAATGTTTTGTCATACGTATGCGGCGACAACAACTTCTCCGCCGCCGTGACCATTATTTGAGTTTCATCTTCCTCTACAAGCCATACCTTCTTTTTAAAAGAAAAATAAATACCATGTTTTACTTTTCATTTATTTTGGTATTGAAAATGGTTTTCATAATGTTTTTATATGAATGTGTTGTATTGATATCTTGTGATTGAAAGGTGGAAATGTTATGTTTCCTTTATGCATGTTTTATGTGATACGATTATGTTGAGGTTCATGGGCATTATTATGAAGACAGGTGGTTCCGTGATAAAATAAGGGCGGGTGAGCCCGATATAGCTCTCCAATGCATTGGGTAACCCGATGGAGTGAAACGTTAAGGTTTCTCCGAAGAGATCTAGGGAATATACTGTGATGGGTATTCCAAACCTAACCAAGAGGGTTTCTCCCTATGTAAGAATGTTATGAATGCCTCAAGTTACCTTTATGTCTTATGATTTCTATGATTTATTCATGATTTGATGAGGTATGTTAAAGTTCTTATGTTTTATGGGTAAAGTATGATTTCATTCTTATGTATATTTGTTCCCATGTTTCCTTTCTATATATTTTTATATCCCTTACTGAGCTTTTTATGCTCATCCCAAGTTTTTTTTGAAATGTTTTTCACAGGTCAAGGGAAAGGTACATGATATGATGATAGTGTCAAGGAAGTGTCAAGAAAGAATCCATGTTTTATATTAAATATGTTTCCACTGATAGGAAAGAAGAATACTATCTTTATGTAACCACTTTGTTTATATGTGGAATGTAATGAAAGTTCTATGATCTAATTCTCTAAAACTCTAAACCCGAAAAGATCCTCAATGTGTAATCTTGTAATAACTCAAGATTAAGTAAGGTTTAAGGCTGGGGCCTTATAGTTGGTATCAGAGGTCGGTTTAGATAACTTTAGGAGTTAGAATTCTATTAAATTATTGTCCAAAAATATTTTTTTTATGTTCAAATTGAAGTGATTTAGCATTTGAAGATTACCATGTTGCTTAATCTAAGACATGTTTGTTCAGAATGGTTTTCCACAGAGGAAACAGGGAAGTAGTGCTAAGAAGGCATGCAGAAGGAAATAACCTTCCGAATCAGCATCCTGATATGGTTGGAATTGGAACTGAACAGTTTGTTGCAGTAATGGCGCAGTTGACTCAAGCGATAAATGGCGGTGGTATCCATGCACGAGATCAGCCAGATCAACCTCAGAGGAACATGTCAGTGGTTGAACATTTCATGAGGCAACATCCTCCATCATTCAGAGGATCATCTGACCCTGTGCTAGCTAAAGGGTGGATTAAAGCACTGGAGAAGATTTTCAATGTCATAGGGTGTTCAGACAATCAAAAGGTTAGTCTTGCTATTTACCGTTTAGTGGGTGAAACAGATCAGTGGTGGTCGATGGTTAAAAATATTGGGGATGCTGATGAGATTGATGCTCTCGACAGAGATGAATTCAAAGGTATATTTCTTGAGAAGTATTTTCCTAAGGCTGTTAGACTTGGGATGGAAAAACAATTCTTGGAATTGAGGCAGGTGGAAGACTCAGTGGCTGCCTATGAAGAAAGTTTAACTCGATTAGCAAGGTATGCTCCAAATTTTATCCGAGACCTTGATAGTAAAATCAATCGTTTTTACTTAGGATTAAAGCCAAAATATCGAAGGGCATTAGCTTCTCGTGAGTTTAAAAGTTATGAAAAGTTTGTTCGATGTGCTGAGAAGGTGGAAATGGAGTTTGCCGATGATCAAGTGTTCTATAACAACCAACAGAAGAAGAGACCAAGGTGGAAAGAGAAAGGTAAGAATTCTTCAAAAAAGTCTGATGGTAAGAAAACTATGTTTCCAGTTTGTGATAAATGTGGCAAAAGGCATGCTGGGGAATGTCTTCTGAATTCTAGAAAGTGCTACCGATGTGGTAAGATGGGACATAAGGTTCGTGATTGCACTGAAAAAGATTAGGGTGATGGTAAGACCAAATTTGATTTACAGTTAGTGAAATGTTATAAGTGCAATGAGATGGGTCACTATGCAAATGAGTGTCCGACAAAGAGCTTGAGTGATGGGAAGCAGTTAGACTACAAGCAGAAAGGGGTGGTGAAATCCGTTGAAACTACTTCAGCAGATGTCGGGCCATCAAATGAAGTTGTATCATGTACTTTGTTTTTTCAGATTATGCCAGTGTATTTTTTGATTCGGGGTTTACACATTCTTTCATCTCGGAAAACTTTTCTAGTAAAATGGGAATACCATCTCAAGAAATGACTCCTGAACTTGTGGTAAAAACACCTGGGGGAAACGTTGAGGCAAAATGAATTTATAAGAATATTACTATCCTTATCTGTGGAAAGAACCTACTTTCAAACCTTATTGTTCTACCTCTAGTAGAGTTTGATGTTATCTTGGGTATGGATTGGCTCTCTATTTACCATGCTGAGATTGACTGTAGAGCTAAAAAAGTTTCTTTTCAGAAAGACTTTCAGTTTGTGTACAAGAATGAACCCTTACTGTTGATAACATATCAAGAGGCCGAGAAACTTGTAAAAGATGGAAGTGAATATTACCTTGCAAACATCGTTGAAAATAAAAGAACTATTCAGATTAATGATGTGCCAATGGTAAATGAGTATCCTGATGTTTTTCTTGATGATTTTCCTGGAATAATACCAGATCGGGAAGTTGAGTTTACTGTTGACTTAGTTCCTGATGATAAGCCAATTTCAGAACCCCCTTATCGAATGGCTCAAGTTGAACTTTTAGAGTTAACGAAACAATTGTAGGAGTTATTAGATAAAGGTTAAATTCAACTTAGCACATCACCATGGGGTGCTCTTGTTTTATTTGTTAAAAAGAAAGATGGTTCAATGAGAATTTTCATTGATTATAGAGCCTTGAATAACATCACTGTTAAGAAAAAATATCCTTTGCCTCATATCGATGATTTGTTTGATCAGCTCTAGGGAGATCAGTATTTTTCAAAGATTGACTTGAGATCGGGGTACCATCAGCTGAAGGTAAAGGAATCAGATGTTCCGAAGACAGCGTTCTGTACAAGATATGGCCATTATGAATTTGTAGTAATTCCTTCTGGGCTAACCAATGCACCTGCTGTATTCATGGACTTAATGAATATAATTTTCCATGAGTTCTTGGATAAGTTTGTGGTGGTTTTCATTGATGATATTTTGGTGTTTTCTAAAAGTAAAGAGGAGCATGAATGACATTTAAGGGTTATCTAGCAAACCTTAAAATAAAAGAAACTGTATGGAAAATTCAGCAAGTGTATGTTTTGGTTGCAACAAATTTCTTTCCTTGGTCACATTGTTTCTAAAGATGGGATAACTGTTGATCCTGCAAAAACAAAAGTTGTGGAAGACTGGCCAAGACCCACAAATGTAACTGAGATTCGTAGCTTCCTTGGTTTGGTGGGCTATTACCGAAGGTTTGTTAAAAAAATTTCATGGTTATCTAGTCCAATGACTAAACTAACTCGGAAGGGTGTAAAGTTTTTCTGGACAAAATAATGTGACGATTGTTTTTAGGAATTGAAAAGAAGATTGGTGAATGCTCCAGTTTTGGCACTACCTTCCAGGAATGGTGAGTTTGTTATATACAGTGATGCTTCATTGAAAGGACTTGGTTGTGTCCAAATGCAGAATGATTAGGTAATTGCTTATGCTTCACGACAGTTGAAAACTCATGAGGTAAATTATCCTACACATGATTTGGAATTAGCTGCTATTGTTTTTGCTTTAAAAATTTGGAGGCATCATTTGTATGGAGTAAAGTGTGAAATATATACCGACCACAAAAGTTTAAAGTATATATTCTCTAAGAAAGAATTGAACATGAGACAGAGGAGATGGCTAGAATTAATCAAGTATTATGATTGTACAATTCATTACCATTCGGGAAAAGCAAATAAAGTGGCTGATACTTTGAGTCGAAAAAGTAATGCTTCATTAACAATATTGCGTTTAGAACGTGATCCTTTGGTTAAGGATTTGATGAACTTTGGCATAGAAGTTGTTGGTGTAGGAAGTTCTTCTGTTTTGTTTCAGGTATCAGTGAGATCATCTCTATCAGATAGAATCAAGCAAGCACAGAACCAAGACAGTGAGTTGCAGAAAAAGGTAGAGCTGGTTCAGAAAGGTAAGTTTCCTGAATTCAACATTGATAATGCTTTTGTTTTGAGATTTGGAAAGAGATTGTGTGTGACTTGTGATTCACAGTTGAAGAGAGAGTTGTTATTTGAAGCTCATAGTTCTCCATTTTCAGTTCATTCAGGAAGTACTAATATGTATAGAGATCCTCGGGAGTATTACTGGTGGGATGGAATGAAAAGAGATATTGCTGATTTTACTGTGAAGTGTTTGACTTGTCAGGATGTTAAAGTAGAGTGGTAGTTACCGAATGGGATGCTTCAGCCTTTACCAGTGCCAAAGTGGAAATGGGAGAATATATCCATGGACTTTGTTGTGGGATTACTGAAGACATCTCGAGGTAATAATGCAATCTGGGTTATTGTTGATCGCTTGACCAAATCTGCTCATTTCCTTGCTATACGAGATACTTTTTCCATAGATCAACTTTCCTGTTTGTATCTTGAAGAGATAGTCAGGTTACATGGAGTTCCTCTCTCCATTGTATCTGACCGTGATCCCAGGTTCACTTCTAACTTTTGGAGAGGCCTTCAGAATTCATTGGATACTAAATTAAATTTTAGTACAACTTTTCATCCTCAATAAGATGGGTAGTCAGAACGAACAATTCAGACCTTGGAGGATATGCTATGAGCTAGTTCAATGGATTATCAGGGAAGTTGGGACCAACAACTTTCTTTGGTTGAATTTTATTATAATAACAGCTTTCATTCTATTATACAGATGCCACCATTTCAGGCATTATATGGGAAGCGGTGTCGAACTCCAGCTTTCTGGGATGAAGTGGGTGAAAGGAAGTTGATGGGACCAGAATTGGTAGATGAGATGGCAGAAAAAGTTCAGTTGATTCAGAAACACATGATAACAGCTCAGAGTAGGCAGAAGAGTTATGCGGACAACAGGAGGAAGGATCTCTCTTTTGAGGCAGGTGATCATGTTTTTCTCAAAGTATCACCATGGAAAAGTGTGATGCGGTTTGGTAATAAAGGAAAGCTGAGTCGAAGGTTCATTGGACCATATGAAATTCTAGAGAGAGTTGGATTAGTTGCTTACCGAGTGGCTTTACCTCCGAGTTTATCTTAGGTACACAATGTTTTTCATGTTTCAATGTTAAGGAAGTACATGCCAGATCCATCTCATATTTTGAGTCCAGAGGTAGTTCAGCTGGAAGAGAACCTATCTTATGAGGAACAACCGGTCTAGATTCTTGACCGCAGGGAGCAAGTTTTACGGAATAAGGTGATTAATCAGGTAAAGGATTTGTGAAAAAACCACATGATGGAAGAGGCAACATGGAAATCTGAAAATACAATGAGGGATAAGTACCCCCATTTATTCGATAAGTAAATAAATTACGGGGAAGAAATTTTCTAAAGGGGGGAAGGATGTAACATCCCAAGTGAGTAATGAATAATAGATATTTTTATCTATGTCTATTAATTAATTAGATAGTGTTTTAGAGGCTTAAAATGAGAATAAATCCAATCTTAAGCATGGAATACACTAATATTTTTAAAAGATTGTTTTACTGCCTTTTGATGGAAAAACATTTTTGAATATATATTTTGACAATTTTATAAACTATTTTTGTCAAAATAAACTTATTCTTTATGATTGGGACATCAAAATTTACTTTGTGTGAATTTTTGGTATTTTTCTGACAATGATCATTTTTTAATGAATAGTGAAAAATACTGCATTTTACATCAAAACTGCTTTTTAATCTAATTTATTTATAGGATTATATTACCATTTTAATTGGTTTTAAAGTGAAATTAGAATATATTTTTACCATTTAATCCAATAGTGGTCATTGGAATCAATTTCACTTTGAAATTGGACTTAAACTGGTGTCAATCTTTTGATACTTATTGTTTCATAAAAACACGCTATTTGTCATGATAGCGGGAATTAATTATTAAATAAATTAATGAAACTTATATGCTTTGAATTTTGTAAAATAGACATCATTTTTGAATTCATAATATCAAATATAGCTTAGGGTGAAGTTTTGGTATCTTTCTGAAAAACTTCAATTTTTGATTTTAGTGAAACCACTAAGTGGTAGTTAAAGAAACTGATTTTTCGTTTAAATGAAATTTTACCACCTCTGTGATTTGATTTTAAAAAATCTGACATACATGGTTGTCATTAAGAAGTAAAATGTGGTTCAATGAGATTAAAATAATTTTTTGGTGAATACTCACTTTTATGTTTTTAATCGCGATTAGTGGTAATTAGTGTAGTTTATGGTAAAAATAATGTTTTAATAGTATGAGATGAGCTTGACACATGTCCTACCCTCATTGGATGTGTCATGGCCGACCACGAAAATCCATGGGTCAACTTGGGGACCCCATGGAGCCACTTTGGTTGGGAAATGACATAAATAACTTTTTATTTAATGTAAAAGTAAAAATGACACAAACATGAGTTATTTTACTAAAAAAAATTTTACATGGGGTTATACAAGTCATATTTTTTATTAAAATTATTCATTGGAAAGATAAAAAGATTTAATACATTATAGTATTTTTTTATAATTTTTTAGACTTTATATAAATTAAATTATATATGACATCATGATGATACAACGATTACCTCATTAATAAATGATTTAAATAAAATGAAGTGATAATGTACAATCTATGCCCTAAACATGTCCAAAACCTATTGGATGAGTGGATTTCGAACCCTTATCACCTTATCCTCTTATTATATCAATGTGGGACCTTTTAAATCCGAAACTCATTTTCAAATAAATTAATATTTCTTTACTTTCCAAGAGTGCCCCTCCTCTCCTCTTATAAAAGGCCCCCACCTCTACCTCCTTACCCACACTTCCAAAGCCTTTGGCTCGGCCAAACCCTGACCATTTTGTCTCTAAACTTCCATATATTACTCCTTGAAGCCTCACTTTGGGCAGAAGTCTTCACAAGGAAGCCTTTGAGCTCAAACCAAAGGGAGTTACCCAATTTTAAGGTAATGTCTTCACTTGAGTCCTTTTGTATTATTTTGCTTCTCAAACCCCCTAAACTCTTTTTATTAATTTATTTTGTAACAACTCCAGTATCTTCAATATAATAGGATGTTGTTATAAGAAGGATTCGAGCAACACTTACACACACCTACATCTAATGGTTAAAGGACATACTGTTTCCGTGGATGGTGAATTTATACCTCCCGAAACGATGATTGTTCAACATTATTTTAACACCTTCAAAGGTGGCCATTAAGATGTCACTATATTTATATATGATATATAATATTTTTATGTTTTCCTTAAGCTTCTGTATTTTTCATTTTGGGCATACCTTAATGGTCTCCATTATGGGTAAACGCGATATCTTCATTTAAGGAAGTGTGGACTACCGCCCACTCAAAGTGATTTGATTCGTTAAATAACATATATGGGACGTATAAAGGATGGAGTTATGATATTATATATGATATTACACTGGAATTATAACATAACTTTTTATCATTATGATTCCATTCTATAAAATACAAAATATAAATGAAAGTAGCGTTCATGCGTACGTACGGCTTACCGTCTCCAGGAACGGTGCATTTCATTTCATACCTCTAAATGATTATGTAATATTATAAATGCATGCATGTACTGGAAATATATTACATATATGATATATACATCATGAATACCATTATGGATATAATGGATACATGAACAACTTGTAATTATAAAGGGCTTATTTTTGACTCAAGTACCAATGATCGTTAAAACGACCGTTATTAACTTAAAAAATTAAATAGTGTTCATGACATGGTAATAAGTGATATAAAAGGAATAATGAACTTGAAAAATGTTCTTAAACAAGTAGAAATTAACTCAAGTTTATTATTCAGGAGATTAATGTACGACCGAGTCAAGTCGGACCCGAGGTATGGGACTTCGTCTCAATCTCCTTTCATTGAGGGATATTTTGTTTTATACTCATCCTTCTTTTATATGGTGTATAAACCCCTTTGACCTTTACGTTTATCCAAAAGGAATCTTTTTTATACGAAGCTTTTTACTAAACAACAAAAGGGAATGTTTTGTCGTACGTATGAGGCGACAACGACTTCTCCGCCGCCGTGCCCATTATCTGAGTTTCGTCTTCCTCTACAAGCCATACCTTCTTTTTAAAAGAAAAATAAATACCATGTTTTAATTTTCTTTTATTTTGGTATTGAAAATGGTTTTCATAATGTTTTTATATCAATGTGTTGTATTGATATCTTGTGATTGAAAGGTGGAAATGTTATGTTTCCTTTATGCATGTTTTATGTGATACGATTATGTTAAGGTTCTTGGGCATTATTATGAAGACGGGTGGTTCTGTGATAAACTAAGGGTGGGTGAGCCCGATATAGCTCTCCAATGCATTGGGTAATGCGAAGGAGTGAAACGTTAAGGTTTCTCCGAAGAGATCTAGGGAATATACTATGATGGGTATTCCAAACGTAACCAAGAGGGTTAATCCCTACGTAAGAATGTTATGAATGCCTCAAGTTACCTTTATGTCTTATGATTTTTATGATTTATTCATGATTTGATGAGGTATGTTAAAGTGCTTATGTTTTATGGGTAAAGTATGATTTCATTCTTATGTATATATGTACCCATTTTTCCTTTCCATATATTTTTATATCCCTTACTGAGCTTTTTATGCTCATCCCAAGTTTTTTTAAATGTTTTTCACAGGTCAAGGGAATGGTACATGATATGATGATAGTGTCAAGGAAGTGTCAAGAAATAATCCATGTTTTATTTTAAATATGTTTCCATTGATGGGAAAGAAGAATACTATCTTTATCTAACCACTTTGTTTATATGTGGAATGTAATGAAAGTTCTATGATCTAATTCTCTAAAACTCTAAACCCGAAAATATGCTCAATGTGTAATCTTGTAATAACTCAAGATTAAGTAAGGTTTAAGGCTGGGGCCTTATATCCCCACTCTATCTTGTAGACAACGGTGAAATGCATGGTCTATAATGACCAGAAGTCAAAAGTACACTATTGATATTTCTAATAATATGATGAGATGGGATATAGTGGGGTTTCTATATGGTTGGAGGATGGTAGATTGTTTATTTCCGTCATGTTCATTATAACCTACTACTTTTGTTATGATATGTGATGTCATGAGATAGACCAAGTATTTGCGGGTGGGATATGCTATAATTTGATACACCATAATTTTTTTGGACAACTATGGTATAGAAGAGGTTAAAGCACCAGGTCATACACTATTAGGATCTGAGGGGGCTACATAGTGATAATGTTTTATGGGGTATAATATGATTAATGTACTTTTTGTTATGTTATTAATTTTTTTTCTATTTCTAGTGAATGATCCGTGGTGGGGATGGGATTTGTTAGTTGTCCAATATAAGTGATGTTTGTTATCTTTTCTTATCACGAGTGTATTATTATGTTATTTTCACATGTGAAATATAAACATGGGTTACCCTATTGAGTATAAATGTATGATCTATATATGTATAATTTTTTTCAAGTTTCAAGGATGACTATATGGATAGTTCTTGAAATTTGGAGCACAAGCCTTTTGGTTGTTTTTTTCTCTAACTTCTATTTTCTTTTGATATTTTATTTGTAGATGTTCATATTCATATTTTTTTACATATAAATTCATTGGAGGATGGTTTTGGTATCCTTATTAGATTATATCATGGAGTTTCTTGTGTTTGATTTATCATATGTAAGAATTTGATATTATATGAAGTATTATTTTCAAATTAATTTATTCTTTTGGATATTTTTCCATTTCATAGAATATTAAATATTTTTTTTATATATAAACGAACTTTGTTTGGATTGATTTATATGCAATAACATGTTAATCGGGCACTACATAGAACTCATATATTATCCTTCAGTACATGAAACACAATGTTTTGATTATGTTGAACACAATATTTAGTCTCTTTGATAGCTTGTGTCCCACGCATGGTTGAGTTCTTACCGAACTACAATATACTGTTAATATTATTATTAAATATTACATTAGCTACTACCTATCCATTTGAATGAATATTACGGATAAAATTAAATACATTGTGTAAATATTATTTACATATGTATATAAAATGAATCATTTAGATGTCAATTAGTATAATTGAATGGAAGAACTATTTAAAAATAATGAAATTATTTTTCTAAGAAAACTATTTTTCTATGTACATACACAATTTTATATCAATAAATTAAAAAAAAACTTTTTATGAATGGTTTAAATCAAATTTATATATTATATATTAAATAAATATTTATTATACTCATCCAATAGATTTGATATGTATAAGATAAAAATAAATCCAATTTGAAAAATAAGAAATTAATTTTTTATAATATATAATTATACCACCATTTAATGGAGGAATTTTTTAAATATTATTTTTGAAACATTTAAAATTGTTATTTTAAAAAATAGACTTCAATTTTTAATGCTGAATATCATAATTTACATTGGGATAATTTTTTTTTATTTTTCAAATAAGTTTCATTTTTTTAATAATAGTGAAAATAATAAATTTTAATTCAAAAATGATTTCCGATCTAATTTATTTATTTAAATTTTTTTGTTTAAATATGATTAAAAAGAATAATTGTATAAATAATACACCAATTAATCATATATAGGACATTGGAAAAAATTTCACATTTAAATTTGATATAAAAACATTTTAAATTTTTGGACCTTTTTGCTTTAAAAACCTGAATTGTCCTCTCGTATATGGGGTTAATTTTAATTTAATTTCCACCACTTAGGTAATTGAAATTTTAAAAAATAGATCACAATAAGTATTATTTTTAATATATAATATGTTTTACAATGTTTTTAATCATAAATATTTGTGAAATAGATTAAAATAAATTATATAGATTAAGAGAGAAATTAGAATAACAATGTACAATGCCATAAACATTATGCCAAAAATTACCAAGAAACATGTCTAAAATTAGATGTATGTTAATTTTTAGACCCTGTACCACCTTTTCTCCAATTGGGACCAATTTTTCCACTTTAAATGGATATATTTTAGGTGGAATTGTCTTATAAAAAATTTACATAAATGTCACTCCTCCTTTATTATGAAAAATAGGTCATCCCTCCCACATATTTACACATCTAAAACCCCTTCTCAGGACAGTAATCTTCTCAAATATGCTCCCTAAATACCTATAATCATTTAATAAAAATACCTTTGGGACTAAAGCAACCCAAAGAAGCCATTTGGTACAAACTAATAGGAGTTACCCAATGAAGAGGTATCATTATTCCTCAAGTTACGTTGTTTTGATTAATCTGTCCACCAACTAAAATATTATTATTAATTTATTACATAGTATCCATTATATAATAAATATATATATAAGTTATTATTCTAAGGGTTTTACCTACACATAAACATATTTCCATTTAATGAGTAATAAACTTATCATTTTCACATACGATGGACTACCGCCTCACGAAATAATGTTGTTCACTTTTTTCCATTACCACCAATCATTGTTGTGCATTATAACAAAAAATATTTTTTATATGATATATATTATATTTTTAGTACCTTTATTCTTCTGAAATTATTATATAAATTCACCTTCATGATTTCTATTTTTTTGTAAATACGATAACTTCGATTATAGATGTTTGGACTATTTCCTCTTCAAAGTGATGTGATTAATTCATAATTTACATGGAATGTATTAAGGATGGATTTAGTGAAATTATTTGGAATAAATATCATAATAATTATACTGGAACTATATATATATATATAAATTATATTTTTTCTTTCTTTCATTCAATTTGAAAATAAAATAAAAATAATTGTTATGCGTACGTATGGCCTACCGCCTCCATCAATTGTGTATTCAAGTTCATATTCATATATTTTATATATTATAAAAAACACACATCTAATGAATATATATTTTGTTAATATCAAAATTTAAATTATTTAAATATGTAAATCAAGATCTAAATAATAGTATCAAGAATAACAGTCCAAATCATATATGATAATGAATAGGGATATTACCCAAAACATATCATTAACATTGAGTAGATAATAAAAATGTAAGATAATTTCAAAATAAAATAATATATTATATTATATAAGAAAGTTTGGTTGAATTTTATATTTATAATAACATATATTTAATATATAGGAGTGTAGAATGTGTACGAAAAAATTCATGACTTAAGGTAAGGGTTTTCTAATCCGACCTTTTATATTTGTGAGATACATGTCATCTTCACCACTCGTTTCTTTTGTGTGGTTTATATAATAACCATGAATGAATTAAATAATAGGTATAAGTAAATTTATGGGTACTTAAATATCCGTTACATTATATATTATTCATTAGTATTATGGTTTTAATGTTACCAAATCGGTTGGGTAATTTGGTCTAAATTTTCATTCTTTGATACATATGTTATGATATGAACCAATATGATTTTATATGGTGTATATATGTCCCTATAACATTTTATATCATTAATATTAATAATTTAATGATAATAAAATATTCATGTAAGGTAATTTTGTCATGGTATTTCAACTTAATGATACCAAAGTGTTGAAAGATTATTGCTACAATCTCATTATTTATCGGGATTGTTTTTTTATGCTTATATTGATAAAATATTAGGATAAATATATAAATAAATTTCATGAATTTTGTTCTAATTTAGTTATACATGATATATTCATATATTCATACGATTTTTCCAATCTTTGTTAATTAATGTAATTAAGAATGTGTTTTTAAGAAAAATTGAATTCATTTCTCTCTTCAGTTAGATATTTTTTTAATTTTAAAAAATGTGTTTAGTGAAAATTTTCTAAAAAGAATTATTATTCTTATCTTTAAAATATTATTTTACACATGTTTTGCATTTAAAATATAAGTTGTTTTTAAAATGATTCTTCATGTTATTTTCTGATCATGAAAAGTTTCTATACTTTTTATGTTACAAAATGAATTTTTGAAATGAACAGACTTACCCACCACCATGACTGTAATTTCCAGGAAGCTTCCATTTAATCTATACAAACTTATCATGGAAGAATGTTTTTCCTATTATTATATAAATTCATTTTTAATGTGATTTTCAAATATGAAGGATTCCAAAATTATTTTAAGCCTCATTTTCATCTATTCAAATTATATTTAAAGAAAAAGGTTTCCAAATAATTTTTGAAATTACTTTATAAGTTTTTAGAGGTATTTTAAAAATAAATTTTTTTTAAAAAATTCTATTTGATTAAAAAAAATTTCAAATAGGAAAAGATATTTTCCTCAAGAAATGTTTTAAATGAAATTATAAGGCCATCTTATCAAAATGGATTTTTAAATGGATTTATGAAAAAAAAATCTAATTAATGATATTTTTAGTAGAAAATGTTCTATATGATACTTAAAAATCATTCCCCATCAAAGATGACATACATTGTTATATTTTATGGTTTATAAAGGATATTATATAAGAATACCATTCATAATCATTATTTAAGGTTTTAATTTTTTATGAAATGATATTTATTACACCCATAAATTTTACATGATAAATATGATATTGAAACCAACTTCATTTCAAGGGATATGATTTGATGAAATGATTGTTACACCTATCTCTTTTCCACTATTAATGATATGATGAAATTTTTATGATACCCATTTCCTTTCATAGGATATGATATAATGTATATGAAACCAATCTCGTTTTATGGATTATAATACGATGCATGTTTTATTATCTTCTCACACATGTATGTATGATTTTGTTATTTAATTGATGGGAACTATATATTTTCTCAAAGTATTGGGTAAATATTTTCATCTTGTGAGATAAAAATGGATGGAATGAGGATTGTAATCGTTATAGATATACAAGTCTAGAATGAGGAGTTAACTCATTTGAGTAATATAGTGTTAGAATGAGATGTGGACAAGGATCATTAATACAAGGCTAGAATGAGGAGTGAGGTCAGTTTAGTAATACAATGATGGAATGGGAAGTGAATTTTTTTTTGTAATACAAGGATGTAATGAGATGTGAATTGAGTTTAGTTTTACATGGGTGGAATACTGAGTGAACTTGGTTTTTTAATATAGGGATAGAATGGGAATTAAACCTTGTTTAGTAAAACATGGCTGGAATGGGAAGTCATCCTAGTTCAGTATGAAAAGGATTGAATAAGTAATTAATGCAGTTCAATAATACATTAAAAAAATGAGAAGTGAACCCAGTTGAGTAATATGTTGTTGGATGGATTAGTGAACCCGTTTCAATAATGTAAATTGTCCACTAATATAGTATTCAGAGTAAACATAAAATACTATGATGGTTTTGGGTGTGAATATATTCCACTAAGACGACCTTGTCATTATGCATTGAATACCATAAAAATCACTATTATATGATTATTCATCTCTAATAAATTCTATGACTTATTTGTATGTTATGCTATCATGGATAATTATCTTGATTCTCATATGATTCGTGTATTATGAACTACCAATATTTATTGAATAATTCATCATTTTTTTCTCATTTAAAGGTTTATATTTTTCAATGTTATTCACAAATTCTCATACCCCAATTTTTATATTAAACTTATGTATCTCCTCTGTTAACCCTTACTATGAATTTGAGATCACCCTTATGTTACTTTTAACTAAGATATGAAAAACGTTTTTATGTTGTTGTATTAAAGGGCAAGTACATTAAGGGATATTATGAATATATTTCACCAGGTTTTATGATTATTCTTCTATGTTTCTAAATACCCTCAACTATTACGGTCCCCAAGAATGAATTATTGAAATGTGCTTAATATTCATTTAAAATTATGTAATAACCATGTATGATAAGCCCAGGTCATTATAATCAGTATCAAAGGAATGGTTTATTAATGATTTGTAAATAAGTATGAAGAAACATTAGTGAGATGCCTAGGGATATTTCTAATGATATGTCTAGGTATTTTTCTAAGGGTAAGTCTAAGGACAAGTCAAAGTATAGGAAATTTTCCTTCAATTTTGGTAAAGTATAGAGTAGGTGGTTTCCTATAAATACATCACTTTCTACATAATACATGTGGGTATGGCTCTGGAACATATGTACATATACGAAACAACACTGAGAACACTATATTGAGATAAACTTGATCAGGAACTGGTGAATGAAAATGGGCCTTATCGCACACCTATTTTGACACTCCCAATGGATGTGAATTTAAGAATTCAAAAACAATTTATGAATCATCATTGAAGGATTTAAATAAGTCAAGACTATGAATGAATGATGATAAATCTAAGGTTTCAATGATTAATAAGAAAGGTATCATGATTTAGACATCCAATAACTATTTTTTCATGATTATTTCATTCCACACAATGATTATTGTTTCATACTCTATAATTTTTTGTTATTTGTAAATGGATAGAACCTAAAGAAACCGCGTTAAGGGGGGATGAAATGGCCAATGAGATTATTTTCTTCCTAAAAAACCAAATTTTATGGGGTATGATTGTTTAAAACTCATTTTTATGCTCACACAAATTTCTCAATCTTTGAATCATGGTGAATGTTTAGAACTCATTTCTAATCACGTGGTTTCCTATTTTGACAACATCTTCAATGGTCCTCATGTCAATAAAGGGCTCAGGGATGATATTATCCTCTCCTTGATTGAAGATAATGACAATACTTATCTTCTTATCACCCCCTTGATCATGAAATTAAAGACACTATATTTAGTTTAAATCCCGATAGTTCTCTAGGACCTGATGGGTTTAATAATGGGGTTTTTAAGAAACACTGGGATGTCATTCACATGGATTTTTTTAATATTGTTGATCCTTTTTCTCCAATGGTATTCTCCCTCATGGACTTAATGATCAGTTCTTAACTCTTATTCCTAAGGTTGATAATTCCTCTGATATTCACCAATTTTGGCCTATTTCCCTCATTAACACTCTCTACAAGATAATTTCTAAAATTTTAGAAAATAGACTCACTCCCATATGAAACAGAATTGTTTCTTGAAATTAATTTGGTTTTATTAAAGGAAGGTCCATACAGGATTTCATTTTCCTTTCCCTTGAATGCACCAACATTCTTAATAAAGTTATTAGAGGTGGGAATATTTGTATAAATCTTGCCATTAAAAAAGATTTCGATACGATTTATTGGGGTTTTATCTTCAAAGTTCTTTAGAGTTTTGGATTTAATGATATATTTATTAGAAGAATTAATACCTTATTTAAGTCTGCTTCCATCTCCATTCTGATCAATGGATATCCTAAAGGTTATTTTAATTTCTCCAAAGGTGTCAGACAGGGAGACCCCCTCTCTTCCATCCTATTTTTTATTTTTGAGGATTATCTTAGTATATTGATCTCCCAACTGGTTAATCAGAACAAGATTAAGCCCATACAGGATATGAGGAATCTCAATGTCCCCATTCATCTCATGTATGCTGATGATATTATTTTATTCCTTTATGGAGGGAATAAGAATACTTAGGTTCTTAAATATTCTTTGTCTCATTATGAATAAATATCTGGCCAAGCCATATGTTGGAATAAATCTTTGATTTTATTTGGATTTTTTTTACTTCAAATAGAAAATGCCTTTCATCAACAATTTTGGAATCAAATAAGGTTTTCTCCCTTTCACTTATCTTGGAGTTCCTATCTTTTGGGGAAGACCCAAATCAATCTTCTTCAAAGGAATTGTGGATCAAATCAACAATAAACTCTCTTACCGAAAGGGTAAATCCCTCTCCAGGGTAGGCAGAATCTATCTGGTTAGATCAACTATTGTCTCTAAAATTGTTTACTCTTTGATGATTTATAAATGGTCGGCTGGTCTCATGAAAAGGATGAACACTTACATAAAAAATTTTATTTGGAAAGGATGTATTCTTGAAAGAAAAATTTTCACCATCCCTTGGTCCACCTGTTGTAAGCCAATTTATATGGGCGATATTGGAATAAAAAATCACAAATTTTTTAATGAAGCTCTCCAGGCCAGGATCACCTAGAGTTTAATCAATAATAACTCCAATACTGTTGAATTTTTAAATCAAAGATTTGTTTCTATGCTTAAAAAATAAATTTAAATCATATTATCTCATCAATTTGGCCCTCCATTAGACAAAACTTTAATAGAATCATGGATAACTCTAGATCGATGGTTAATGAGGATTCAAATATAAACTTCTGGATGGATAACTGGACTAGTACTCCTCTTATCTCTTGGTTAACTCCGGACTCCCCTCCTGAGAATATCAACTCCACTATATGGGATGTTCTTCATTCCCACAGAAATAATCTCCCTGATAACATTTCCCAAATTGTTGAAAGTTAACCATTTTCTAATTCTGAGGATTTTTTCATCTGGAAACCTACTCATAATGGCATTCCTGACTCTAATTTTTTTTATTGAAATAGTTTTTCAAGACTGGAATCCAACTTTGACTTGTTGAATTACATTAAAAAACCATGGATTAATCCAACAAGACTCACTCTTATTTGGAGTATTTCTCATAACAGAATTCCCACTAAGGCCTATCTTTAATGTTTTGGTTTTCAACTATACTTCAAATGTTATTTAGGAAATCAACATAGAGAAGATGCTAATATTCTTTTTCTGTTCTGTGCTACTTCCTCTACTTTTTGGAATTACATTTTTTTCATTTTTAATTGCAGATGGATGATTATTTGATTCTAATGACTTTCATATAAAGAGATGTGAGGATCATGATGCCTTATAACAAATTAAAAACATTTTTCTCACTGCCGTCACATAACTTCTTCATGTTATATGGTATGATAGAAACAATATCTTTTCTAATAAATGCTCATTAAACTTGAATGCAGGTAAAGCTCAGATACTTATTGCGATTCAAGAAGCGACATCAATTCAAAAAGCGCATTGTAACAACCTGGTTGGTGACTTTGAGATTCATCAAAATCTTCGGATTGATGGCATTTATAGTCCACCTCAGCGGAATCTTGAAGTATTATGGAAAACCACAATGCAAGGATGGATTACAGCTAATGTTGACGGTGCCTCAAAGGGTAATCCTGGTCCGATGGGATGCAGTGGGATTTTTAATGATTATCGTGGGTAGTGTCATGGTTGCTTTTATAGTAGCTATGGCATAGCTTCGTCACTAGAAGTGGAGATTATGGGTGTCAACCATGTTGTCACCTTTTCCCTTCAAAAAGGATGGATGAACATATGGTTAGAAAGTGATACAACCACCATTGTTCATGATTTATGGAATGGAGTGACTCATCTTTCCTGGACTCTCACAACTCGATGGATGAAGTGTCTGGATTCTCTTATGGGGATCAACTTCATTGCTACACATGTTTTTCATGAAGGCAATGTGGTTGTAGATGCTCTTTCCAATAAAGGTGTCAACCAGGTTCTGACTTTGTTGGATACCTTACCTCATGATCTATTTCAGCTTTATCAAAAAGATTGTAAAAAACTATCATTTTCCTTCTCTTGTAATCCCTTATTTTTTATATATTCAATATTTAGTGCTTTGGTCTTTTGACCAAGGTATGAACTTTAAAAAAAGGAAAGAAAAAGTCACTCCAGTTGTCTACCGTCTGGAAGGTGGGGTTGGTCAGTGGTATAATCATTTTTAGAATATGATGCGACAAGATAATATTGACTCCATAGTTTTGGACGAGTTCAAGAAACTATTTTCAATATGTACATTTTTCATATTATTTATACGAATATGGGAAATGATTTTATAGATCTTTATAAAAAGGATGGTGAATCTGTTAGTTCATATAATAAAAAATTTACAAGGCTTCTTGGGCACTCTTTCAGTATTATCATCCATCCATAAATGCAAACTGACCAATTATTTGATGGTATGAAACATATTCTTTGAAAGAACTTGTCCATTAGTAAATATATAATATTTAAAGAATTTTTTCGATGCAATATCAAGGTGGAAATAGTGGTTTTAGTTTCATATCAATCTCATGATGTTGACATGAAAAGTAATATGCAATTCAGAGGGAAATCTAATGACCATGGAGAGAAAATGATGACATTTCTATTACTCATAATGTTTGAGAAGAATCAAAGTGGAAATTTTCTTAAGCGTACTACTAAATGATTTTGGTGTGGAAGGGAAGTCCATCATGAAACTAATTGTAGATGTGATGGTAAAAATTTAGAAAATGTTGTGAATATAGGGAAAGTTTCGTAGAATTCACATTCCTCAATATAGTGATTCAATTGCATGTAGGTAAGACATTTAAATAAAATTCCCCAATCCATGGGTGAATATGGGTGAAAATCCACAACAACTTTAATAAAAAATGAAAAATAGATTACTTATGAAATAATAATAAATGAAGTTAATAATGGTACTTACTGAACACTTATCCGTCTCTAGTTGGGAATTTCGTGTTTCATTTTTTATGAATAAGCCCTATGAAAATATCATTGTTCATATTTGGTGAAATTTCATATGATTACATCCCTATACATGGATTCAATAATAATAATATAATGTCATATATTATATCAGTATAAGGATGCTCCCATGTTTTCTAATCAAATTTTTTGGGTATATGATAAGTGATTTTCTTAGGAATGACGAGTAAATTAAAATTTCAAAGGATTAAAAGGTTGACCATTAATGAAATGGATTAAGTTAAACATTGGATGATTTATTAAAAATTTAAGAGTTACCTCAAAATATGAATATTTATGCATAATGGATAACTTATGTTATCCATTTAATCATGATAAGGATAGATGGAACAACTTATCATTCTATGTATAGATCTCATGATCTCTGAGTACATCATGAATGAAAAAATCACCTTCATCTCGTAGAGTAAGAGATTAAGTGGAAATAAACATAGGTATAACCTAATAGAGAGACTGTGAATATGAAATGGAATGATATAAATTATTAATATTTTCCTATATTCAATAATAGTAAATCAATTCATCAAATCTTGGAAAAGGATATTGACAAAAAATCCTCACACCTTCGTTTCTGTTGAACCGAATGTCATATAAATAATTATAGATTTATGGTTTTGAGGATGTTTACATTCCATTGATCATTCACTTGTTGTTGATAAATGATCTTTATGACACTCTATAATTATTTATTTTTTTTCCAGATGTAAAATATTCATTCCCAAACTATGTTTGATACTATTTGGGTATATATTTGTCTAACCATTATGATTACAACATTCACTATTTAATGGACATTTGAGTATTCATTTTTTCTATGTGGTTTTATATGTATGGAACATTCAATTATTAAACCATTGATAACCCAGAAGAATTTTTAGGGAGAAATTCATATTAAGAGGCATATAATGAAACAACCCATGATTTTGTAAAATAATTTTGTTGAAACAGTTTTAATCACTTTATATATTTTTTTGTTTCATGCAATATTGGATATATTTTTTTATATAAAATCACTATGTTTGGATTGCATTATAAAAAACACCAAGTTAATATTTCAATATATGAAACAATAATATTATCTTATAGTACAAATAACACTATGTTTTTCTTGAATTCCACATAATAATGAGTCCCTTTGATATCTTTCAATACACACAAGGATGCGTTTTTACCGAACTTCAATATACTATTAATATGATTATTAAAATATCATTTCAGGTACAACCTAGTTTTTTTATTGAAATTTATGAGTAACATTAAATAAATTATGAAAATATGATTTTGAGATTTATATAAAATTAATTCATTTTTGGGAAATTAGTATCAGTGAATGAATCAACTATTTGACAAAAAATATATTAATTTTCTAAGATTCTTTTAATGAAAAAACATAATTTTATCTCGATAAATTATAAAAATAATGTTTTCATTAAATTGAAAATATTATATATTCAATAAATGTTATTTATACTCATCCTATAGTTTTAATTGGTAAAAGATAAGAATAAACCTAATTTTATGATTAAAAACACGTATTTTTAAAAAATGTAAGTTTACGACCTTTTAATGGAGAAACTATTTTATATATTATTTATGAAACTATTATAATTTTTTATTGAAAAAATAAAATAAAATATTGAAATTATAATATCAAAATTTACTAGTGGTGAATATTTAGTATTTTGCTATGATGTTTTATTTTTTTGATGAATAATAAAAAATGATGAATTTTAAATAAAAAATAAATTTTCAACTAATTTATTTTTATAGTTAAATTATATATCAATTGGTTTTAAAAGAATAATAAGATTTATAATACAGCACTTAAAACAATTTAGATCATTTCAACCAAATTCACAATTAAATTAGATATAAAAAAATTTCTATCTTTTGGACCTTTTCTCTTTAAAAACCCGCATTATCGTCGCATCTATGAGATTAATTTTAAATTAATTTTATGAACTTTTGTGATTTTAATTTGGACAAATTATGAAATATTTGTAATTATAAAAATTTATAATGTATAATGTGTTAAATTCTTCTTTTTCACCAAAAACAATTGTGTTATTGATAAAAAATAATTATAGTGATTAAGAGAAAATATATCATAATAAAGGACTAAGACTTAATATTAAGGACCAAAATGAACTTGAATCTTTTCCACAAGCCAATAGATTTTCATATTTATACCATATACCCCCTTAGATGAAATTTGGACCATTAGTTTTTCCACATGACATGGGGAAAATG
This sequence comes from Viscum album, assembly GCA_963277665.1. Classification (NCBI taxonomy): domain Eukaryota; kingdom Viridiplantae; phylum Streptophyta; class Magnoliopsida; order Santalales; family Viscaceae; genus Viscum; species Viscum album. The sequence goes on from OY728121.1 coordinate 430,637,115, forward strand.
TGTGTGGAATTCCCATTTAAAATATTAACAACAATGCCACTTCACCTCAACTACAAAAATGAACTCACCCATTCCATTTATTCATACCTATAAATACCATCATTTACCAAAAAATACTCTTTTAAACTTAAAAAATACATTACATTATCATATAATTCTCTATTTTAGAATGATTCCATCCAAGGAATTACTTTGGTACAAACCAAATGGAGTAACCCACAAAAGATGTAACATCCTTCCCCAAGATCCATTGTTTTGTTTCCATTATCCACATCTAAACACTTATTATTCCATACTTATATAGTATAAAATGTATCATATATATACTATGATATTTCATTTCTAATTTTACAAACTACACTTACACACACTTCCATATAATATGTAAAGATCTTACCATTTGTGTATAAGGCAGACTACCACCTTATGAAGTGTTGTTTTTCATTTTTTCCATTACCACCTCCCATGGGTGTGAATTATTATGGAAACTATATTTTTATATTATATTATATATATATATATGATATTTATGTTTTATATATTCATCTTTAATTATTATATAAATCGTATCTTCATTATTTCCATTTTGTGTAAATACAATAACATTGTTTGTGGATGTATGGAATACCGCCTCCTCAAAGCGATGTCACTCATTCACACATTTTATGAAATTTGTGATGGATGGGTTTAGTGAAAATATATAATATTTATGACTATTTAATTATACATTAATTATATTATATATAAATATATAAATATATATTTTTACTTAATTTATTTTAGTACAATAATAAAACATAAAGAGCGTTAATGCATATGTATGGCCTACCATCTCCATGAAAAGATTATTAAATTTCATGTTTCTATATATTATATATTTTAAAAATAAATATTTATTGAATATATTTTGTATTGATATAATTTTTTACACTCTTTTCGTAATTATATCATGATCGAATTATGATGATCAAGAATGACAAGAAAATCAAATACAAAAATTAAGCGAATATTTCCCAAAACGTAATATTAACATGGTGTTGTTAATAAACGGGTAATATAAAGACATAAAAAAATAATTTATGAAATTTGATGTTATAATATTTTAATTTTTATATTTATAATAATATTATATTTATTATACATGTGGATTTAATGTGTACGAAGAAAGTGAAGACCTAACATAAGGGTTTTCTCATCTAACATTTCATATATGTGAGATATATTCCGTATCAACAACAATCATTTATTTTGTGTGATGTAAATAATTCACATGAATGTATCCTATTAACCTTATAAATATATATATTGTTATTTACATTTCCATTTCATGATATCTATTTCATCGGGTCAATGGTTTGAATTTTTCAAAATGGGTTAGGTAATTTTTTTTCTTATTTTGCATTCTTTAAGACACTTGTTATGTTATGCAACTATATTGTATTATATGTTTTATATATCTCTATATACAATGAGATTTCATGATTGTTCTTATTTTAATGATATTAAATGTTTCATGTTTTTTCATTTTCTCAAGGGTATTATTATTTAAATTTACTAATGTGGTAAAACTTTACTTCTACAATCTCATCATTTATGGGTATTGTTTTAGATTATGCTTCAATTAATGAAATATTATGATCTATATCTCACAAAATATCAAAAAATTTATTCTACTATGGTTATACATGATATACCCATGTATAGGAACCTTTTTCCACTCTTTCGTACTTAATATAATTAAGAATGTGCATTTAAGAAAATACGACTTTATTTATCTCTTCAGTATAAAATTTAATTAATTGAAAAAACCATTGGTACTAAAAATGTTTTCAATATTTTATAACTATGATTTAAAAAAGAAATTTTTTCCCATGTTTTAAATTTTTAAGAAAAAGGGTTTTAAAATGAATATCCTTGTGTTTTTCCGATCAATGATCTTTTCTAATCTTTTTAACATGTAAAATGAATTTTTGGAATGTATGGACTAAACCACTATCATGACTGTAATTTCCATGAATCATTGTATTAATTATTACAATGTTATCTTTAAATAATTTTTTATATAATATTATATAAATTCATTATTTTAATGTGGGTTTCAATGAAAAAGACTGCCAAATTTATTTCGACACTTATATTACGGTTTTTAAATTATTTTCTAATAAAAATCCTTCTAAAAAAATTTCATATTCTTTTATAAGTTTTCAAAGTCATTTAAAAATAAAAAATTGTTTCAAAATTATTAATTTTATAAAAACCATTTTTAAAATATGAATATATATTTCCATCATGATTTTTTAAAATGAAATTATAAATCCTTATTTATAAGAAAAGTATTTTCTAACTTGTTTTATGGAAATGAACTTTGACGAAAGGATTATTTTCCACGTGATCTTTCAAAATACTTCTTCATATTTTATGAAATAATTTATTATAGTTCATGATTTGTTGGGGATATGATCGTATAATTAAATTCCTTTTCATGATTGATTCGTTTATGTCTAGAGAGAATGATGTTTATGAAACATGTTTCTCTTCCATGTGTTATATTCTTTTGAAACCTTATTATCTTCATGGTGTATTCTATAATAAAATGATAATGAGACCATTAAATTTTACCTCTGTAATGATATGATAGAATTTTTATGATAAAAATTTTATTTCAAGGGTTATGATATGAGGTTCATGAAACCCATCTAATTTTATGGTTCATGATATGATGCAAGTTTTATTATCTTGTGGCACATATTTGTGTGATATTATTATGTGATTGTTGGGAAATATCTATCACTCAAATTAATTGGGTAATGATTAATATCTCATGATATGTGAATAGATATATTGCGGAGTGAAGTATGTTTAGAAATATAGTACTGTAATTGGGAGTTAACTCAGTTTAGTAATATAAGGATGAAATAGGATGTGAACTCAATTCAATAATACATGTATTTAATGGAATGTTAAATTTGTTAAAAAATATAGGGGTGTAACAGTTACTAAATATGGTTTCGTAATGTTGGGATGGAATATGAAGTGAACTAGGTTCAGTAATACCTAGTTGGAATGAGTAGTGAACATAGTTATGTAATACAGGGCTGGAATGGGAAGTGAAACCAGTATAGTAATATAGTTATTGAATAGAAAGTGAACCTGATTTAGTAATTCTTGGATGGAATGAGGAGTAAACTTATTTATATAATAGTGGTATGGAATGGGAAGTTAACATGGTTCATTAATAAAGGGTTGTAATGGGGAGTGAACCCAATTCAGTAAATGACCTTTTCTTATAAAATGGTATTGGAAGTGATAACTGATTATATAAATGGTTTGTGGAGTGAAATCATTCCACTTATATGACCTTGTAATTATTCCTTACAAAAATGGAAATCATTTTTATATCCTTATGTATGTATTACTGCTATATTATGCTATAGTGGATAATTATTTTGACTCACATATGATTCACCTCTAATGAACTTCAAATCTTTATGACATAATTCAGGGTATGTTCTTTTATATAAAGAGTTATATTTTTTAATGTTATGCACATGGTATCATACCAATATGCTTATTTTATGCTTACTTATCCCAATTGTATACCTATACTAAGCATATAAGCTCACCCATTTTTTATGTTTCCATTCCCTAGGATATGAAAAAATGATTAAAGTAGTTGTACTAAAGGGGAAATAATTATGGGAGGTGTTGACGATCATTCACCAAGTTAAAAGATTATCTTTCCATGTTTTCAGGGACACTAAAATATTTTCATCATCATGCATGTAGTTTTTTAATGTATAGAATATTAATATAAAATGATTTAAAGTCCATGTATGTTAGTCCTGGTTCTCGATATCATATATCCCTAACTTATTATTAATGATGTAAATTCCTCCAATTTGTTATATTTTTATACCCTCACGGATCGACTCAAATAATGGACCAACAAAAGGTGGGGCTAAGTAGTCATTATCCATTATAGTGCATGGACCCGAATCCCAGATCCTTTGTTAAAATGATGTACATTACATATCCATCTATGATGATGATATTTTTGACCCAAAATTTCCATCCAAACCATACATCATAAAAATGAATACATAGATCACTTATATTCTTGAGTACTATTTAGGTTTATTGATTTATATAATTAAGCTAAATCCTGTAAAAAAAATATAAAAGTCATCAAATGAACATTTCACAAATTTAACAAATGTTTTCTTATTTCACATTTGAGAATCACCATCGTCATGGTATAATCCTTTATATACATAAATTTTTCAACCTCATTCATTATGACTAGGTTTAATGGAAACATAAGATGGGTGAGATCAAATTCTCAGTAAGGGTTTACATAAGTATTAATAGTTGAATGTTATTAATGAGAAAATGAGTGGACAAGGGTATGATGAAATAATCAAAGTGCATTATAAAATATTAAAATAACTAATACCCATAAATACTAAAATAATCAAACATAAAAAAATTATTAATACCCTAATAAATGAAATAATAATAAGAATCAATAATTATGAGACATGTTTTATCAATATTGATCAAAATTATAATCATGAACCCATATATAAAATATACTCTTCTAATGGAACATCATATCATAGAACTCATACAGAACACTTTAAACCCCATATATAACAAATTCAATTGTAATAACCAAATTACTAAAGTCTAATATAATTTTATTTGGAACATTATAATTAACTAAATAATTAGATCATTATCTAGGATAAATATTCATATAAAAAACAATGGGGTCACATGACACTATCTAGGTGCATCCATTATATATAATTTCAATAAAGCACAACATGAATAAAGTACATAGACATTTCATTCTAAATATCATAGAAAAAATAATTAACATCATCAAAACCTTGTAAAATTAATTTGTTTCATATAATTATATGTGAAACATGATTAACTCGTAGATAATAAATGGGTTCCACAAAAATCTCATTGAATCATTATTAAACCATTGAAGAGAAATAGGTTCAACAAAAATAGTTTTGAAACATGATTAAGTCATTCAAGGGAAATTAGATCATTAACAATCTATTTGAAACAGTATTTTTCATACATATAGATAATGAGGATGATATCATTTAAAAATATCCTCATCGAATAATAATTATCAATAATAGTTTTTGAATTTGATGAATTTAAATACCATTAAAATATCATTAAATAATCATTGAAAAAAAAATTCATTTTGAAAATCACTTTTTCAATTTTTTTTTAAAAAATATGTTTTTTTATATAACCTTGATATATTATGAATGAAAATTATAAAAATAATTTAATAAGTATGTTGAGGAAAATAACCTTTGGGGTTTAAAAAAATTAATTAATTTTTATTAATTTGTTAAGAAACATTGTTTTGGTTGAGAAAGAGTTTTCTATTAGGAATGTGATTTTTTATGAAAACATTATTTTGAACTAATGAATAAAGAGCATAAATTGAAGAGAAATAATTTATTATAATGATATAAAAATAGGATAATCAAATTAATGTTAATTATCTTGAGTTAGATCATAATATTTCAATACTGGTGACTTAGTCCCAAACTACCCGGATAAATGAAGAGATTGTAACAAAAAAATCATACCACTTTCATAACATTGAATCATAATTTTCAAGAAATAATAAAAATAGTAGAAAATTATAATATCACAAAATTAATGGGAATAATTACATAACTTGTAAATAGATTATTATGTACACCTCATAAATGAAGATATGTGTATAACATAACATATGTCTCATTGAAAGAAAATTGACACCAAAATCTATTACTTCTTAGGTAATATTGAATCCAAAAAACTCATTAAATAGATATTATAAAATGGATATTTACATCCAAATTAATTTAAGTATATGAATAATAAAATAAATTCATGTCTAGTATATACACCACATAATAAAAATAAGTGGCGAATACGAAATATATCTCACAGAAATAAAAGTGAGACAATAAAAACGGTTCCCTCACGCATCATTTTGGTCAGATGTTATTATACCTTCTTTATGGGGGTTTTAAAAAATTTATAAAATTAATAAAAAAAATTAATATTTATTAATATCTTATATAAAATTAATATTTCATTTTATTACCTGTTTATTAAAAATTATATCTCAATGTTACATATTGGGTAATAAAAACATGGATTTTTATATATATTTGGACTTTATTTGGTATTCCTATGTAAATAATTATTAAATAGTATATAGAATGTAAAACATGAAATTAAAATCATATATATTAATTATATATTTATTTATACTAATTTATAAAATATAGTGATTGGAAATGAAATACACCATTCATGGAGACGGTTAGACATATGTATGCATGAACACTGTTTCCATTTTCACATCATATTGAAGGGAAAAAATTAAATGATATATATATATATATATATTATTTAAAAAAATTTATTTCATAAATATAACATATTTTTATTAAAACCAAATTTATAACATTACATGTAATGTGTGAACGAATCACATACCTTTACGATGTCATAGTCATCCATACACATGAACGACATTGTCGTATTCTCAAAAATTGAAAGCATTAAGTTATATATTATATTGTAATTAAAGAATCATTATAAAAAAAATTTAGTACATATAATATATAAATATTATTTATATCATTATTCCCAGACATGAATGGTGGTAGCAGAAAAACGAATGATATCAGTACGCGAGGTGATCATCCACCGTACACACAAATGATGATTTTAAGAATCATTTAATGGAAGTTTGTGGGATTTTTCGTTTTAAAATTAAAATAAATATATTTTCACATATTTAGGATAATTTATTTATTCTATAATAATGGTAAAATAATAGTTTAAGGGGGTGGATAAATAAATAAAATAGAAATGCTCGATGTAGAGCATTACCACTTCTTGGGGGTATTTTCTTTTAGTTTTTACCAAAATATATCATTGGTTGGATTTATATCCAAAATAATGATTATATGATGATATTATGGAATATTATTAGTTTTTTTTCTCTTAATTTTCCAATCTAATCGTCTTGGTAGGTGTGAATATAAGAGGAGAGGGGGATGCCTTTTATAAGCGGGGTGAGTGGGAAACATGTAAATTTTATAAAGAGGTAATTCCAAAAAAAAATTAATGTAATATGGATAAATTAAAAAAAAATCTATATAATAATGGATAAGGTTGAAATAGTTCATATCAATGGGTTTTGGATAAAATTATAGGTCATTTACTCCCTCAAGATTAAAGTTAAACCACTAAGTAAACTAATTTTAACTTAATCACTAAAATTAATTATAATTTCTATTATAAATAATCTTGTTAAAAATATAATTTAACACTAATATAAATTATTTATTATTATTATTAAAAATATGGAATTCTTTTTTATAAATTAAACTCCCAAAATATGAAAATTTTAATTTAAAATAAGTCCCGTAGATGTGACAAGAATGTGGGTTTTAAATGTGAATATGTTCATGTATTTGATTTTTTTTAATCCAAATTTAATATTAAAATGATTTCAATCAAGTAAATTGGTTTAATATTTTTATACTATATCTAGTGATACCTTAATTACAATTTAAAATATAATTTTACAAAATAAATTCTTTAGACAAAAAATCATTTTTTAATTAAAACTCTGCATTTTCAATTATTCATCATAAAAAGAAAAATGGAAAAAAATACCAATAAATCACCCTAAGATATTTTGGACATTATGCATTAAAATATTATGTTTATTTTTTCAAATATAACTTATAAAATTGTAATTATTTTGTTTTAAAACAATTGGTCCACCAAAATTCAGAAATTGCTTTTAGAAAACTATTGCTTTTTATGTGTAAAATTTGAAATATTTTTATATCATGTGTAAAAAGACAAGTTGAATGATAATAAGTTTATTGAATATATATATATATATATATATTTCATTAATATCATACCATAATAGTATTTAATTTAATATATTAAGATAAAACACTTTTGGGCACATACAATTTTTTTTAAATCTCATTTCCATTACATTCAATTGGTTTTTATTTTAATTTACAATTATTTGGTAACCAGTGAATTAATTCAACAAAAAATTATAAAAAATATTTTTATTATTGATGTAATCTTATTAACTTAATCCTTTCCAATGACTAGTTGATAACTGTTTTCACAACCCATCCCTCGGGGCCCAGGCCGTGACTACCCCAATCCCGCCTTCTATAGGCCAGGGGATGGCTACTAGCACCAAAAAGCTGTATCCCGAAAATGGGAAGGCATTTCCTTTCAACCTATACAAACACACAAATCAATAACACAACAAGAGGCAACCACTATGTAAAATGATGTAGTAAAAAGAGTGATGAAAGTAAAAGGGGTCGAAATACAAGCACAACTGTAAAAGTAAAAGTACAACTGAAAAGTACAATATAACTAAAAAGGGGAAAATAGCTCCTGGATCGTTCACCAAGGATCCTACCTGAAGGGTATGTATAGCTCATGACCAGTAGTCCTCGTGTCACATCAAACCAAATAGTCCACTTCTAAGTAACGTCCAGTCTTGTCTCCCTCAGCCACAATCAATGTTGTCCTTCGTCTGCACAAGTCACAACAAGGTGCGGTCGTAGCCTGTGCAGGGGTGAGTATAACAATACTCTGTTGGGACCACGAGACCCCATAGGTCTCCTAGAGTTCCACAATGAAAAAACAAAAAATCAAGACATCAACTCTACTTAGATATATGATTATACATATACCTAAGTTATCATGATATACTCATCTCATACATGAGGGAAGAATAAAACAAAGGTAACACCAAGAAAGTTGAAATAACACACAGGTAACACCACCGAGATAGAAGTATCAAACAGGTAACACTACTGAGATAGAAGTACCACACAGGTAACACCATGAAGGAAACACCAAAATGGTAGAAGTTCCACATTGGCAACACCACTAAGACAACACCACAAAGGTTGAATTACCAAGCAGGTAACACCACGAAGATAACTCCACGAAGGTAGAAGTATCACATAGGTAAACGACTCATCTCACACCAGGTATAACATATGTATAGAAGTAAAGATGATTAGTTTTAAGCTAGATTATATTATTTTATTAAGCAACACCGCTTCTGACCCACACAAGATCGATAGGTAACTAACCCCTACTGACCCACATAGGATTTGACCCATACAAGATCAGTATGAACTAACCCACACATAATCGCTAATCCCTGACCCACATTGGAGCTGAAACACATAGAATCGGTATGCGCTGACACACATAGGATCGCTGAGTACTGACCCACAAAGGATCTATGTTCTTTCTTCACGTTACAACCTTTCATAGGATTCCTCGCACCCGGTATGCCCGAGTTTAATAGAATCAGCATCTCAAGATATCGGTCAAACATAGAACACTACTAAGCTCCAAATATTAGTAACCCAAAAGACTGCTATGTTAAAAGTGTTCCAACACGACAGACAGTATGTCAATCGGATGCCCGATCTGTAAGTTATAATCTTTTTAGTTTCGAGGGCCTGGTTGGATTGAGGTTAAATCCAAACTGGCTATACTCAAACTATTTCTAAAACTCAAGTAGATTATACGAAAAGGACCATCTCGATCCAAGGATCCTAACACCAAAGACAGTTCTTAAAATGGACGTCCAGTTCTCATGATATGGCCCTTTAAGTGTTTCTGGGTCTGGTGGGGCATGGGTCCAGTCCGACGCGACTTGAACTGAACTGGGATGGGACGTGGTGGGCTCGGCCTGATGGTCCAAGGTTCTGTCCGACCCCCAAGGGTGTGGCCCACAAGGGCAGCCCGACCAGAAAGGGTTGGACCATAAAGGGCGGCCCCCTAAGGGGTGCAGCCCACCTGGCGCCTGGCCTGCTTGGTAGGCGGCCTGACTCACGCGGAGTGTAGTTCGCAGGGGGTGTCGCCTGAGGTGCAATGGGGTTTTCCCGAGTAGGAAAGGGGGGAAGCATTTCCCCCTGGTATCCTGAACAGCCCGGAGTCCATTCGGTTTCGTGAAATGGGGTGCCACGTGGGCGCCACCCGATCTCCATGAAACCCACCGGGTAGGAACGAGTTCGGCCTTCGGCAGAGCCCTCTGCTTTCCATCAGTGTGCTGGTCGCACAGCCTCCCCTTTCTCAACTAGTCGTTGTGCCAGCTACCTCCTCCAACCCCCATGACTGATGAGTCATGACCCCTTTCTCACCGGCGACATGAGACGGCGCACCACACCTCCTCCATAGATGGACAGTGTCGGCCATTCCGATGACCACTACAGCTTAGTGCCACATCCTCCTCTTGTGTCATGCGTCGACACGTGACCTCTTTCAAATCCGGTCAGTTCCACCATACTGGCGGTCTTCCACAGAGGGCGCAAGTGTACTAAAGTAGCAGAGGGTTCAGACTGGGTTCATTAGGCATGTTCCCTCCACATTATATTGTAATCATGATGGAGGAAAAAGGAGTTCAAGAAATTCACATGAATTAAACAAGAACCAAAACCCTACCTCAAGAACAATGGTGAGAACTGATTTTTATAAGTAGGTTGGTGTTTTCCATCCTTGAAACTGGCCTCCAATGATGTCAAATGATCGTTGATCTTTGGTTTGGGGTTTCAGTATCTCTTGTCACCGCTCTCTAGAACTGGCTCCACCTTCCAACGGTTGGGAGTCTTGGAACTTTGTCTACACATTGTTTCTTGGAAAATCAATTCCAACAACTCTCCCCAAGCTTTATATAAATAGGAGAGGGAGAGGGTGTGCAATGTTTGTGGAAGTAATGGAGGCCCATGAATATAGAACCTTCCTAATTCCCCAACAGTGTAGTTACTTAGATTGAAGGGTGAATCCATTTATTGGCTTGTAACATCACAGGTCCCACACTCCACTTTTCCATTGGAGGATAAGATAGAAAATAAAAATAAACTAAGTTGTTTTTATTATTCTTTAAAAAGTCCCAAAACTTAACTTTTCCCCAGACCAACTAAGATCAAGTTGAATCCTCCCTTAAGTGAATTCTGGTGCTCTAGAGTCAATGATTCCCTCATATTTTCTAATCTGTGCATCAGTTCAAATGTTAGAAAACACCAACCACTCATTTACATAATGTACCTTTAAAAAATTTCAGAAATTCATTCAAGGTACATCGGGCCTTGGAATCACACACTGTCAATTTACGCAGACTCATAATAATTCTATATAATAAAAAAATTACATGGAAAATCTGGGACTTTACATTCTCCCCTCCTTAGGGATTTTCATCCCCAAAAGCAAAAACATAGACTAAGAAAACAAATGGGAGTACTGAGCACGAATCTGAGCTGCCTGCTCCCATGTGCTCTTATAGAAGTTCCTATGCTGCCAGCGAACACGCACCAGAGGTATCAACTACCCACGAAGGACCCACTCTTATCGATCCTCAATCTCTATTTGTATCTCTGTAAATGTCGCCTCATCATCAATGTCTAGCTCACTGTGGTTGATGATGTGAGATGGGTCATGCACGTATCTCCTCAACTGGGATACATGGATGACGCCGTTCACCCTTTCCAACTGCGGTAGAAGTTCCAAGAGGTATGCCACCTCACTAATTCTCTGAAGTATAAGAAAAGGTCCGAGAAAACTCAGTGATAACTTTCCACCTCGGCCAAATCATTGTAGTCCCCTTCGAGAAGAGACGTGCAAGAATACATAGTCCCCCTCCTAGAACTCCAGAGGTCTTCGCCTCCTATAAGAATAATACTTCTATCTACTCTGTGCAGTCTTTATCCACTCTTTAATGAACTTCAACTTCTCAATGGTAGCCCGTACCAACTCTGGACCCATAAGTCCAGACTCCCCTAGGTCCGTCCAACATAGAGGTGATATTAAAGGTTAACCATATATGGCCTTGAATGGTGACATACTGATGGTGGAGTGATAGTTGTTATGGTATGTGAACTCCACCAAGGGTAAGTGATCCTCCCAACTACGAGCAAAATCTAGGATGAAAGCATGAAGCATTTCCTCTAGGTTCTGAATGGTCTTCTCCATCTAACCATCTATCTGAGGATGAATGGAAGTGCACAAACATAGTTGATTCTTGAATGCCTCCTGTAATCCCTTCCACAACTGTGAAGTAAAATGTGCATCATGGTCAGATATGATCATCGATGGAACCTCATGAAGTCGAATAATCTCTTGTACATAGAGGCATCCCAATCCCTCTACTGATCCCTGCTCTCATAAGGGTAGGAAGTGGGCTGACTTGGTGAGTCGGTCCATGATCACCCAGATGGAAACAAGTTTTCTAGATGTATGTGGAAGCCCTATCACAAAGCCCATGTTGATTCCATCCCACTTCCACTCTAACACCTATAGTGGTTGAGTTAATCCTGGTGAAACCTGATGCTTGACCTTCACTTGTAGACAAGTGAGGCATCGTAAAACAAACTCTTCCACTACTTTCTTCATTCCGGGACACCAGTGCTAACACCAGATGTCATGGTACATCTTTTCCACAATAGGATGTACATCCAGAGGGGACATCTGTTACTCCCTCATCACCTCCTCCCGTAGTACCACAGGTACCATGGTACGTCCTCTGAAGAGGATGGCATGCTCCCCTCCTTCAGAAAATCCATCAGGTGCCTGTCCCGAGGATAAATGAGCATGTCGATCCTCGTATTAAATGTTCCCAAGCTGCACCTACCAAAATCGTTGAAGGAGTGGGGGAGTGACTATCAGAAATTAGTGGTATGCTGATCCATCTCTATCCATAAAGGATATCTATAACGCAGCTAGCTGCTCTGTCACCTCACTCATCAACTGCGGACCTCACCTCCTACTAAGTGCATCTGCTACCAAGTTCCCCTTCCCAGTAGTATAGAATATCTCGAAGTCATAGTCCTGGAGGAACTTTAGCCGTCACCACTATCTTAGGTTTAGGTCCTTCTAAGAGGAGATATACCTAAGACTCCTATGATCATAGTATAATGTAAAACGTTTTCCCCTCATGTAATGTCGCCACATCTTCAAGGCGAAGACCATTACTCCTAACTCCAGGTCATGGGTAGCTTGGTTCTGCTCATGTTTCCTAAGATTTCGTGAGCCGTAAGCGATCACTGCTCGCTCCTACATCCAGACACATCCATGTATGATCCTTGATGCGTCACAATTGACTACATACCCAAAACCCTCTTTTGGTAGCCTCAAGATGGGGGCACTCTTCAGTGTATTCCTCAACTCTTGAATACTCTACTGGAACCTCTCTATCCATACAAAGGGTTTTCTCATCTTTATCAATGATGAAAGGGGTGACACAACTCTGTAAAATTCTAGCACAAATCTCTGGTAGTATCCAATAAACCTCAAGAAACATATCACCTCAGTCACACTTCTGGGTGGCTCCCAAGCAAGAACAGCCTCTATCTTCCCTGGATCCACTGCAACTCCAGCCTCCAAAACAATGTGTTCCAAAAAGTGGACCTCTCATATCCTGAAATGGAACATTGATATCTTACCATAAAATTGGTGCTCTTGGTGTGTATCAAGAACTGTTTTTATATTATGGGCATGATCCTCCTCCGTCACTGAGTATATCAAGATATCATCGATGAAGATCACCACAAAGCGATCGAGGTATGGCTTGAAGTTCCTGTTCATGAGTCCCAAGAACACTACTGGGGCATTGGTCATGCCGAATGGCATAACCAAGAACTCATAGTGGCCATACTGACATATTATGGTCATCTTTTGTACATCCTCATCTTGTACCCTAAGTTGATGATAGATTAATATGAGGTCTATCTTCAAAAACCAATGAGCTCCCTTCAGATGATTGAAAAGATCATCAATCCTCGGAAGTGGATACTTGTTATTCAAAATCACCCGGTTTAGACACTGATAGTCCACATAGAGTCTCAAAATTCCATTTTCCTTCTTGGAAAACAAAACTGAGGTTGCCCATGGAGAAAGTTTGGGCCTTATGAACCACTTTTCATACAAGTCCTCTAACTGTACCCATAACTCATGAAGCTCCGCGAGATCCATCCGATATGCTGGTGTAGATATCAGTGATATCCTAGGGTACATGTCGATGTAAAATTCTACCTCTCTGTTTAGAGGTAGTCCCGGAACATCTTCAAGAAGGACATCGACATACTGGTCCACCACTACAGGATAGCTTGGACTCTCAACATCTACATTTCCAAGAGTAAGGCTAGCTAATTGAAGTGTGATCGATTACACCCTCATCCTAGTGAGTCCATCCTGTGCTGAAAAGTTTCCCTTATCACCATTGAAGGAAAACATGGACCCATCCTCACAAACACACTGCGATTTTTGCCTAATACAGTCAATCTAAGCATGGACTGTGGATAACCAGTCCATACCCAAGATGACATTGTAAGGCCTTGATACCACTACTAGAAGATCCCAGTAGAAACTCTCACCTCCTAGAGTAAGCTCACACTTCTAGAACCAGTGTGTAATTGTCGAATCCTCTCCTATAAAAGTATCTAGCGATAATGATCAAACCAACAGCTCCACTAGAATCTTTAAGCTCCGAACGAGGGTCGTGGAAATAAAAGAGTGACTATCACCAATTTGTATAAGTACTATAGATAAGGTGGAGTAGACAAAAATAATACCTCTAATCATCTCTGGAGTTCCGTGGTCATTGGAATTATATTCCTAGAGCTAAGATCTTCCCTGTCCACCTACTTCCTATGGTCGGGGTGGACCACTTGGTGGAGGCGGTGGTAGAACCTCGAATCACAGCCCACCACCTGCAGCACGACCAGCACCTCTGCCACATCTGTCTACTATCTGCATACCTCCTTGATCAAATATATACTTTCATCTCGGTGGTCCCATGACTATCTCATGGTCATCTATATGATTAGTCGGGCAGTCGCGAGCCATGTGACCCTGCCCACCGCACGAGTAGCACTGTCTACTCCTCAACTGTCATCCTCTATCCCCTAAGACCCTCACCACTGACCCTGTATCTTGAGGTCATCCACCAGAAGGTCTATCCCACATGGGAACCTACATCATCTTCCTACTACCTATTATAGATGACTCTACTACCAGATGTCTGGTGGTGTCTCTCACTATCAGTGCTTACTCAGCTAGAAAGCTCTCCACCAAAAGTGCCCAGTTTAACATCCCATATTGCATTGAAATGATGAGAAATTTCATCGATGCACTGATATCCCATTAGAGACCCCACTCAAAGGTCTAGGCCCTAAATAAAGGGTCTCACACCATGTTAGCGGAGTAGCGGGAGAGATCATTGAACCTCACCGAGTACTGGGCCACAATCATGCTGCCCTGCTGTAGGTGTAGCAGCTCCAGTATATGCACAGAGTGTAATGTTGCTGTGAGGAACTCTTCCCTAAAAATGCTCTTAAAGTCCACCTAGAAGAGGGTCACCTAATCGTGTATCTAGAGCATCAAGATCCACCATAACCCTATTACTTCTTGAAAAAGACTGCATGCTAGGATCAAGATGAGTTCAGCTGGTGTCCCAACCCGGTGGGAAACTCTGAATACAGCCTCCAGCCAGTCCTCAGTCGACTGTGGGTCCATCTCGACACAAAACATCAAAGGCCTATACTGCTAAAACTCATAAAATGCACTCATTTGGAATTCATCCTCTTCTGGTGGGGTTGGTGGAAATGACTACCCAACATGTATTGGTGCTGCTGATACACCACCCGAAGGTGTTAATGCCGTAAGATGTCCCTACACCGAGGCCTCATTGCTTGATGGGACATCATCGCATACTCTCTTGGGAATCCTAGCTGGATATCTACATGGAGGAATCCTGAAAAAAAAACATGTGCGAGATGGTCAATAAGTTATACTAGGTGAGCTGAGTCAAGAGATTACAAGGAAAAAACCTTTCAAAACATACACAATTAGTGTTTTCGTGCACTGAGTCAGAAATCAGATGTCAGGGTCCTGTTGTATGTATACGACGGCCACCGCACCAACATTGGATTCCCCAAACAGAAAACCACACTCATAGCACGTAACACTATTGCTACATTGAAAATATTAGAATCATAGTTCTTTAGTAGAACCGACTTCTCTGATAGCACTTTGTTAGGACTTGTCCCTCGGGGCTCGTGTTGTGACTAACCCAAGACCACCATCCATAGGCCAGAGGATGGTGATTACCACCAGAAAGGTGTATCCCTAAAATCAAAAGGCATTTACCTTTAACCTGTATAGACCCACAATCCATGAACACAACAAGATGAAACTACAAAGTAAACTACTATTGTAAAAAAGAGTGCTGAATGTCAAAGGGATCGTAATACAAACCCAACTGTAAAAGAACAAGTAAAAATGAAAAGTAAAACACATCTGAAAGTGGAAAATAACTCCTAGATCATCCACCGACAATCCTACCTATAGGGTAGGTACATCTCATGATCAGTAGTCCTTGCATCACATCACACCAAATAGTCCACCTCTGACTACCGTCTAGTCCTGACTCCCTCATCCTCGATCAATGATGTCTGTCATCTACACAAGACACAACAAAGTGCAGGTGTAGCCCATGCATGGGTGAGTATAATGATACTCAGTAGAGACCCTAAGACCCCATAGGTATCCTAGAGTTCAAAAAAAGTAAAAACCACAAAGCAAGACATTAAATCTAACTAGGTATATTCATATAAATATACCTATGTTATCATGAAATACTAATCTAATACATGAGGGAAGTATACCACAAAGGTAACACCATGAAGGTTGAAATACCACCCAGGTAACACAACTGAGATAGAAGTACCACACAAGTAACACCATGAAGACAACACCACAATGGTAAAAGTGCTACATAGACCACACCAATAAGACAACACCAAGAAAGAAGAAGTACCACACAAGAAACACCACGAAGGTAACACCGCGAAGGTAGAAGTACCACACTGGTAAAGGACTCAACTCATATGAGGTATAACTTAAGTACAGAAGTATGGATGATTAGTCGTAAGCTAGATCATCTTATTCTGTTAAGTACCACTACTTATAACCCACATAGGATCGATAGGTAACTAACCCCCACTGACCCACAAAGTATCTGACCCACATGGGATTGGTATGCACTGACCCACATATGATCCCTGAGTGCCGACCGACACAGGATCTGAACTACACGGGATTAGTATTCACTGACCCATAGAGGATCTCGGAGCGCTAACCCACACATGATCACTGAGCGCTGAACCACACAAGATCAATGTTCTTCCTTCAAGTTACAGCTTGGAACAGGATTCCTTGCACTCAGTGTGCTTGAGTTTTGTAGAATCTACCACTTGAGATATCGGTCATACCTAGACTACCACTAAGCATTAAAAAGGAGTAACCCAAAGGACCACCATGTCCTAAAGGTTCAAATGCAATAGAGGCTGCGTCAATCAGACACCAGGTCTGTAGGTTATAAGCATTTTAGTTCCGAGGGCCCAGTCGGATTTAGGTTCGATCCAACCCGAATGTACTACAACTGTTTCCGAAACTCAAGTGGAGTATACAAAAAGGAATTTCTCGATCCACGGATCCCATCACCACAGAAAGTTCGTCAAATAGATGTCCAGTTCACATGATATAACCCTTTAGGTGTTTCTAGGTCTGGCTGGGCCTGGGTCCGGTCTGACCCAGGCGGACCGACCTAGCCCGACCTGGTCTGGGATGGGCCATGGAGGGCTAGAACTGCTGGGTAGAGGTATGACCCAGCCCGAAAGGGGGTGCGGACCACCAAGTGTGCGACCCGCTGGGTAGGTGGCCTGGCTCATAGAGGAGCGCGACCAGCCAGTCGTGTGGCCCGCCAGGTAGGCGGCCTTGCCCATGGCGGAGCGCGGCCCGCCAGGGCTGGCGGCCCGACCCATGCAGAGTGATGCCCGTAGGCAGCGTGGACTAGGGTGGAGGGGGGTCTAACCGAGCTGGCAAGGGGGGAAGCGTTTCCCCCGTTATCCTGAATGGCCCGGAGTCCGTTCGGTTTTGTGAAACGGCGACAACACGTGGGTGATTCCTAGTCATTGTGGAACCCACCGGGAGGGCACGAGTTCTTCCCCACCATGGCTTCGGCCATGGCCCTCTACTCGCTGGTAGTGCACTGGTCAGGCCTCCTCCCCACATGAAGGTGGCGCGCTGGTCGCACCACCTCCCTTCTATGGTTGGACGCTGTGCCAACCACCTCCTCCGACTACCGCGGCTGACGAGCGACGAACCCTTGCTCCCCAAAGTGCGTGATGACACGACACACCTCCTACGTGGCCAGCAGGTGCTGGCCTCTCCGATGACTGCCAAAACGTAGTTTTATGAACTCCTCTTGTGGCACGTGTCAGCATGCCACCTCCTTGGTAGCCAGTTGGTGCCGCCGTGCCAACTGTCTTCAATGGAGGGTGCAAGGGTAGTAAAGTTGTTGAGGGTTTGGGCCAGTTGTGTTTGGCCCACACCCTCCGCATTAGCTTGTAATCAGGATAGAGGATAATGGGGTTAAAGAAAATAACTTGAATTAAACAAGAATCAAACCCTTACCTCAATAATGAAGGTGATATCACATTTTTGGAAGTGGGTCGGTGTTTTCCATCCTTGAAATAAGCCTCTAATGACATAACTTGATTGTCGATCTTTGGTTTGGGGTTTCAGTGTCGATCTTCACTGCTCATTGGAACTAGCTCCATCCTCCAAGGGTTGGGCGTCTCAGCAATTTTTCAGCACTTCGTTGCTTGGAAATGCAGCGCCAAAACCTCTCCCCAAGCTACATATAAATAGGATAGGGGGAGGGTGTGAAATGTTCGTGGAATTAATGGAAGCCCATTAATTAGGAACTTTCCTAATTCCTGAACGGTGCAGTTACATAGATTGAAGGGTGTATCCATTTATTGGCTTGACACAACACTGGTCCCACACTCCGCATGTCCATTGGAGGATAAGAAATAAAATAAAAATATACTATGTTATTTTTATTATTCATTAAAAAGGCCCAAAACTTATATTTTTCTCTAGACCTAATGTGGTCAAAGTGAAGCCCCCATTAAGAAAATCCTGACATTGTAAATTCAAAGGTACCCTCAAAATTTTAATATGAGCATCTGTTCAAATGTAAGAAAATGTCGCTCACGCGTTTATTGAACGTAACTTAGAAAATTCCAGAAATTCATTCGGGTCACAAAAGGACTCAAAATCATGTGTCGTCAATTTTGGCAGACTATTAATAATTCCATAAAATTAAAAAAAATTACAAGGAAAATCCGAGTCTTTACAACTGTCACATGAAATAAAAATAAAAATATTATATTATTGTCTAGTATGAATAGACCTTTCATGTGGCACCAATTACTAAAGATACCTGATGTTATGTGAAACAAAAGATAATCATAGTGTTGAATATAGTGAAATATAAACTGTTTATTTTATGTAAGTAATACTATCAATGAATTTAAATTAATTGGAATGAATATTTTTTGAAAAAAAATTTAGATGTTACATCCTACCCCCATTAAAATGAAACTCCCCCTCGAAATTCTTCTTTGTTATAAATGGATTATAATTTTATTGAATTAAATTATTGGGACCCATATCTGACAATTGAAATAAATGAAATAACCCTTAAAAAGTGAATTTTAGTGACATAAAGGTCACCCAAAGATATTCATTACAATAATTACATATAGAGATAACATTGGTTGGAAATTAAAAGAAGATATTTGTAAGGAAAACTAATTTTCCAAGAAAAACAAAGAATGATAGAGAACATGATCAATAGGATGTTAAATTAAAAAAACCAAGAGCTAAATAGATTTGTAAATGGTCATCGATATCATCAGAAAATATGGTAACAAGATAATATTTTATTTTAATATTTTTCCCAAATTTTGAAGGTTTATTTCATAATATAGATAGATAAAATAATTATATATACTTACATGAAAAGTAAAATTTCTTCCTTTTACCAATCTCAACCACAACATCATCTTTCCCTCTAGATAAGGACTACTCTAGACGAATTCATCACACATAAAGCACTAAAATAAAATTTTAATGACCACATAACCATTAAATGGATAAAAAAATCTACCTAATATATTTAATCATTATCCGAAACAAAAAAAGGTTATAATAATATAAGAAAACTCTCAAAATGAATGAATTATAATATGATAAAACAATATTGAAATTAAAAACTAATACCCAATTTTGAAACTAAATCTTCCATATCGCTATATCCCAAATAAAATTAACAATGACAAACTAAATAAGTGATTTAACCTCAGTGGTTTTCTAATACCTTAAATATTTCAAAACAAAAATCATGGTGATCTTTTTTTTGAAGTAACACTAATTTTTTTTACCGAGTCACTTTTCCAACATATAGTTATCTATATGATAAATCTTATATTCTTATAATTAGCTCAATAAACATGATCATATGAAACATTTTGGTTATAAATACCATAATTTTTATTTCTAAAAAAATTTATTGAAAATTCACATTAAAAAATATTATTTAACATACATCAACCAAATAATATGTCACCTAAAATGCCATCAATAAACAAAAAATATTATTACTACCTAAAACACTCAAATTACGTGTATATGAATTTGAACTTATGATCATACTTTATCTAATATACCTATGATTGTATCCCTAACTCTTAAGATAACATATCATGAAGACATACTAATATCCAAATTTATCTAAACCTAACAATGATACAAACTATAATAGCTCATGGATCCACACTCTAGGATCTTGTTATGAAATCATGAACATTATATTTTCAGAAAAGATAAAAATAGTTGCGACCCAAATTTTTCCATCAGAACCATACATAATCAAAATGATAACTTGTATCACATAAAAAAAGATGACTATATATGTTTTTAGTTTTAGGTAATTTTGAAAAATTCTATATAATCAATACCATAGTTTTTAAATGAAACTTTCTCCCATTTAATGCACATTTTCTTATTTCATAATTGATCATCAACAACATCTTGGAAAAATACATTATAGATATGATTTATTCAACATCATTCATTATAAATTGAAGAAAATGAAACATACTATGGGTGATATCAAATTATCAATAAGGGTAAACATAAACATTAATTATTGAATGTCGTTAATGGGAAAACATTTTCTTAAGGGTGTGATGACATAATCAATGTACATGATATAATAACAAAAGAAATCATACCCATCGACAAATGAACCATAAAACATGAAAACATGGAATAAGGCTTTAATAAAGGAAATAGTTGTAACACCCCATGCTTCCATGGTATGTTTCTCTTTGGATAATTCATTAGCTTGCGCTATACGCAACTTCGAGTACTAGCACACCACGACAAATCAAACTAGACATTATGAATTGTAATACCCAATTTTTGAAATTTTATAAATATTATTTATCAAAATGGGCTTCATTTTGGGATTTGTAATATCAATATAAGCTTAGGGTGAATTTTTAGTAATTTTCTGAAATCTTTCAATTTTTTCAAAATACTAACTTTTGGATTTTATTTGCCACAGTTAAAAGTAAATAGGGAAATTAAAGGTAAAAATGTTCTTATAATTACCATAAAACATGTCCTAATTATATTGGATAAGTTTATTTAGACCAAAATAATCTTTAGGAATCAAATACTATCCTCTTTGATCCACTTGGATTAGATTAGGACATTTATTAGTATTTTATTTAAAAAAGAGTTAAAAGTGTTAAATATAAATTTTCATAGATAATTTTTTTAATACAGGGTTATACTTAAGATAAATTAGGCTAAAAATATTATTTATAAAGAGAAAAATATTTCTTAAATAATTATATTTTATTTATAATTTTTAGAAATTAAAAAAGTAAATTTATTTTTGACACAGTGATGATACAGTGATTACCTTATTAATGAAATATTAAAATAATTGATATTATATATATCAAATAAATGTAAATTGAGAATTTGGATGAATTACACTAATTTTATATGTTAATATGACATGTTAATATAGATTTAATTTATTTGTATTGATGTAATCAAGTTCCTTTGACTTTCACAAAAACCAAATACTAAATAGAGTCAAAATTGACATAAATGAGTTTAAAAAAAATACTATATTATTAATTGATATAATATTCATAAAGATATAAGTATCAGCCAAAGGACATATATAAGGTTATATAGTTTAATAATTAACCACTTGGGGTTCTCTTGTATTTTTATATTAAAATTTTTAAACCTTTATTATAATAATACAAGAATACATGGAAAAAGCTAAACAATTTAACTAAGAGTTAAATCTAAAAGATAAGGTTAATATGGTGACCTAAACCTATATTAAAACTATTGGTTGAGTGTATTTCGACCCATCCATACATTATCCTCAAAAGAAATCATTTTTGAGCCATTATAAACCGAATATTATTGTATAATAAATTAATATTTCAAGCTTTTTCCCAAAGTTACTCTCCCCACTCTTATAAAAGGGTACTTTCCCTTCTCTCAAAATCACACCTTCAGAGGAATGTTTCTCGGCCAAAACCTACTCAAATATCTTCCCAACTACCCTAAATTAAACCTAGAGTCCTTAATTGGAATATAAATCTGATTTAAGGATCACTTTTGATCAAATCAAAAGGAATCACCCGAAGAAGAGGTAATAATTTCATCACCTCTTTCAAAGTTCTTTTCTTATTCCACTTTCACTTTCCTTGATGTTTCCATAAAAAAATAGTGAATCCAGTACCATCTAAATAATGTGATGTTATTATAAATATGGTAGACTAATATTATTTTTTCTATCAATTGTGTGAATGAAACATTCACCACACATGCGTACATACAACTTACCATCTCCACGTCGTGGTATATTTTGATATTCAACATTTCATTTTGTGGATGGGTATAATAAGGAGTATAATTGATGTAATTAATAAATATAACTTGTTAATTATTATGTATATATGATATAACATCCAATTACATGCAATTTCACCATCAATAGAATGGTATTGTCTCTCTTGCGTACGTATGGATTACCATCTCCAAGAACGCGATGAGATTCATTCACCATCGTAACCGTTGAACTATAATTTTAATTTTAAGAATAAAAATGATGTTTAAGAACTTAATATCATTCTGGATATGAACTAAATACAAACTATATATAACAAACATGACCTACATATAAAAACATATAACAGAAAACAAACCAGTTAACACCGGAAACAATGATACTACTGAAATATTATTAACAAAACACTATTAAGAGATCATAAATAATATCATATTTATGTATATGGTTCTTGAATAATTTAATAATAGTGATTTAACTATTATACAGGAGGTTAATATACCCTTGACCAAGGAAAAGTACAAGGTATGGGTTAATTTTAAAATCTCTTTACTTATCTAAGGTTGTTTGTACATATGTATCTACTGAGACTTTTTTATCATCCACATCCGTGTTTCTTATAATGAATTTTAATTTTTTTAATATTTCCTAGAATATGGGTTAAATTCATTTAAACCCTTGCTTTACATTTTATAATCTTTTTAAAGGAATATTTCAATCATTTTCCAAACAAATTACTTTATTACCATTTCAAAAAATTAAGGTAAGAATGTTTTTTAACATATACGGCGGGTGCAGATATATCCCCCATTATAACATATTCTAAGCTTACCATACAAGATTATAAGAATATTTTCAAAATAAATATTTTATTTTATAATTATGTGACTTTTAAATGATTTCAAAATAGAAATAGATATTTCTCTAAATAGTTCTTATTTTATCTAGGTCAACATCCTTTGATGGATTTTACATTTGTTTGAAGTAGATTTATTATGATAAAATATTCCATATTTTATTGAAGGTTTAGGGATATGTTTGACTGTGGATGTGTTATTTCTATACCATTCTTGGTTTATAGATAAATTATTACTATTTCAAATGCTAGTTTTAATACGAATGATTATGTTATGTTTCATCCTTTTCACATGAGGAATGCATTAGATGTAGTAAGTGACGGGTGGAGACCACTATAACTCCTCGATGCATCTGTAGGTATCATAAGACAATATAGATTCTTGGAACAAGAATTTGCCAAAATATTATTTGTAGTCTTGGCACAAGGCCATGAATACGTGGTTATGATGTTCAGAATTCTACATTCCAACATTATGAAATTAGCTATTGATATTACATGTGATTATTCGACTAGTAGAATATCTATGTGAATAAGTAAATGGAATTATTTGATTTATCTTTTCTATATTTTGATAATATTTATTTTTAAAATGGTTGGGTTTTAGTCTTATACATTTCCCTTAATGTTTATGATTATTTATGAATGTTTCTACTATATTGTTATCCTTACTGAGCATCTGAGATCACCCCTTTCTTATGTTTTATTTTTCGTAGGATGTGAAGAAGTATATTATTTTTGACCTACAGGTATAGGTTATGGGATACGAGTGTGTTCGAAGGAGACACAATGATGTTTTGTTATTTCATAATGTTATGTAAAACATTTGTATGTATCTAGTACTTCCAAGGCTACTAAAATTATAGATATTTCAAGAAATTATCTCTTGTGATCATGTTAATGATATGTAATGATGCTATATCTCCAGGTAAATAGGACCAAAGAGTTATAGTTGGTTTCAAAGGAGGTTTTTTACAATCCTTGGAAGCTAGATTTAGAAAAACTCTGATTAGAGAACATTAACCTAAGATAGACTTTGAGGATTAGTATATAAGAACATCCAAGAATTTTTGTAATGTAGATATTTTTTATATTTTCCAAGCAAGCATCCCTGTCAGTATACGAGCAGGTAGAGATGGCTCTGTAATAGAAGTAATTAGGAGTGAAATCACCAACAAAGTGTTTTGGTCTTAACCCAAGGTATCTTGGTACACGAAAATGGGCCATGCTGCACTCTTGGTTTTGACACTCTCAGGGGATATGCTTAGGATAATTCACCTTTTCATTAATAATAATTATAAAGAATTTATGAGTAAATACATCCTCAAAGGATTTTTTTATGATTATGGATTATATGTATAAACTATTCAATTTATGTTAGGTATTTTACTAGTTTTGAATTACGTATTGTAATTTACAAACAAATATAATGAATTTCATTGTTTAGAAATTGTTCCTAGTGGAAGGAATGGAAACTATATCAACACACATAATATATGTAGGGATTTCCCTCCTACTCAAGATAATTATAGTGGAGCTGGTGATGCAACCGGTTCTGAACAACTTATAACCATACTAGGACAACTCACTCAGGTTATGAATAATAACCTTACCCGTATAGAGCTCCCTGATCCAAAACGTGGAGGATCAATGTTAGATCTCTTCATGTGGAAATAAACACCAACATTAAATAATACTAAAAATAAATTTGTAGCTGAGAAAGGGATAAGTTCCCTAGAGAAAATATTTCATGATTTGGGGAGTAGCGAAAGGGAAAAATTTGTCATGGTGATTTTTCACCTAACGGAAAATGCAGATCAATGGTTTTAATTAATTTAGAAAACAACAGGGGATGAAGAAGTATCAAATATAGAATAGAGGGATTTTAAAGATCTTTTTATATAAAAATAATTTCCTCAGGACCATCGAGCGGATATGGAATGAAAATTTATGAGTTAGAGGAAAAAGGAGGATGAGAATGTCGTAATGTATGAGTCTAAATTTACAAGGTCAGAAAGGAATGCGGTAGATTATATACATAACCCACGGAGTAATATTGATCGATTCTTTGATGGGGTAAAACCATTTCTAAGTCAAGAATTAGTCTCACAATCCTTCTGATCATACAAAGATATTGTCTGATGTGCTATCAAGATAGAAAATAAATTCTCTATGTCATACAACATTAATGAAAATAGAGAGAAAAAGATATATGTTGAACACTCTGGAAATAGAAATAAGGGAACAAGGGAAATGCTAAATTTCCATCCTATAGTAAATGTGGGAAGAAACAAACCAGTACTTTCCTGAAAGGAATGGGAGTCTATTACAAGTGTGGTAAAAAAAGGCCACTAAGCATGTGATTTCGTGGGAAAGAAAGAGGATGTAAACATTGAAAGATACAATTTTAGAAAAATGTGTCATTATGCTAATTAATTTACAAAGAGTTGGGGAAGATTACCTCAGAAAAGGCTATGGGAGAAAGGCCAATCTTATGCGATCACTTCTATGGAGGTTGAAGCTCTGAATGATGTGGTGGTAGGTAATTTAATAGTTTTCTCAAATTTATCCATTGCTTTAATTGATTATGGATCATCACATTATTTCATATCTTTCTAGTTTTCTAAAAAAATTATATATTTCCAATTTGATATAACAAGGTAGTTTTCATTCAAAACTCCCAAGGGAAGTATCATTGAAACAATGTTTTGTGAATCAGTTCCCTTTAGGGTATATAAACGTGCTTTATCTGCTGATATCATCATCTTACCAATGATTGAATTTGATATAATCCACGCTATAGATTGGATTTAGAACCATGATGTGAAAATTTATTATAAGAAGAAGATGGTTACAATTTTCAATGATGATAAGGAATACCTTATCATTTGAGTAGAAATGTCACCATCTGATTCTTATCTAGATATACCCCCAGTAGCTCTACTAAATTCAATTACTGGGGAGGAATAGTGTAGAGACCCGAAGCTTGACGTACATTGACATTACATTACATTTGAGGAATAATTAGTACATAACAAAAACACAGACACAAGGACCGTAATAGTTTAGTGTCTTTGGAAACTCGGAATATAATCTTCTAATCGTGGTGAAAGATCTTCAATATCTCCCATAAAGATCTTCCTTTTTTTACCTAAAACCTTTCTTTATATCCTGGGGAAAAGAAAACATAAAAGGGTGAGCTCAAATGCTCAGTAAGGGTAAACAAAAGAAATATCAATCACATCATATTCATAAGAACATAACATTTTGGAAATCTTAACCTGCAAAAGAGATCATAATTTCATAACATGGAAGAAATCATGGTAGTGAAATGTAATCACAATAATAATAACATAAAACATGAAACTTTGTGGCATACACACATAATCATGGAAAATCATTTCTTGTTAGTCATGACTCATTTCCAAGACTATCTTAGTGGACAAAGTCCCTTTCTGAACCGAGTCACCCTCGTTCTAGTCCTGTTTCACTGAACCGGTATAACCTACCATTCCATCCATGTCTATCTCATGAGATATAAAATCTTTACCCAATGCATTGGAGGGAGATATAGGTCCCACCCATCTTATAATGAATCCTTTCTTATGTGTGCCACATAAATCATAAATCATACATCATCGCATAACACATGTAATAAAAATGGGATTCTTGAAACATCATGACATCATAAAACAAATCATATAAGGTAAATGACTTCATAAAAATAATTCACTTACAACATAATCAAATCAATGTAATAATAGGGATAAAAACAGAACCCTATATTATCTTAGATGGAAAATAATTTTGATAAAACATTTGAACTTCATTCTTGAGGAAAATATCCTTTATACTTCAAAAACATTTTTCCTTTCTTAACATGTCATACAAATTTAAACTAAAAGAAGTTGATTAAAAATAAACTTGAAAACTTGTAAAGAAAGCTTCTTGGAAATAATGTTTTTAAAAATCCATTCATGCCATATAAGTTAGAAAAACATTCTTAGTACCTTTGTCGGAAAAGTCAAAAAGTACCTCGTACGAAAAAAACGACAAAAGATTCCTTTCATATTCTTTACTAAAAACTCACCGAAGGGTAAAATTGGATTTAAACATATGTAAGTGGATGGAAACAATATTACATATTGAGGTAACATGGATGTGGATGATAAAATACACCCCAGTAAATACTTACAAATAAACAATCTTGGATAAAAATGAGATTGTGATATTTCCCTTACCTTAGGTCCGACTTGCTTTGTAAGTGTCCGAACCTCCTGTATAATGATTTAAATCATGTTATTGACTTATTCCAGAATCATATTCATTGTTATTATATCATATATGGTCCACTTATGACTTTATATTACCCGTTATTTTGTAAATTCATGTTAAATTAGCGTTTTGGGTAAAATCGTCTCATTTGTCGTTCGTGTTTTTAACTTGTAATTATTCATATGATTACTTAGATCATGATTACTTAATTCCAGAATATAAAACATGATTTATATATATATATATATTCAGAATATACATATATAATAAATCAGTAAATGGAAAGAAATACACCGTTCATGGAGACGGTAGTCCGTACGTACGCATGAACGCTATTTTCGTTTCCTTATTGAATTGAATGGAATTAAGTAGATGAAATACATATAAATATAAATAATTCCAGTATCATTATTAGGTCATATATTTCATTAGTACTTATTATATATACTTTATAATCATTCATGAATGGTTAATCATTGAGAATGAATCTCATCGCGTCGTGGAGACGGTAGTCCGTACGTACGCACGAGCGATGATATCATTCACATGGTCGTGGAATTGTGTTGAAGTGTATGTATACTATTTCAGTATCAATATCACATTATAATAATCATATATAGTTACTCATTAAACCATTATACCCATCCAATTAAGGTGGTGGCGGAAAATAGATTACACCACGGCGTGGAGACGGTATTTCGTACGTACGCACGCGTGGTGATTTCCTTTTTCCGTAGGATGGATAGAAGGTTAATTAGAGTTGTTTCATATTTATAATAACATATCAGTATGTAAGTAATACTTATGTTATTACTTTATCATGAAACAACTAAAGAAGAGGAAGTTGAAGAAGAAAGAAATTGAAAAGATCGGTAATGGATATTACCTCTTCTTTGAAACGCCTCTCTGAATCCTTCACTTAGGGAACTAAGATTGGTCTTTGAAGAAGACCAGAACCTATAGGATTATTCTAGGGAAGTGGAGAAGAGATTTTGGAAGGGGTTGGCCGAGCTTGAAGGCTCAAAGTTGTGTGAGGAGGAGAGGGAGGAGGTGCCCTTTTATAAGGGAGGAGAGGGGCACCTTTGGAATTGTTAAAAATATTAATTTATAATAAATCTAACCCCACTTAAAAACCTCCAAAAATTACTCATATTCGAAGATTAGATGAGATAGGGTTGTAATATCATCAAACAATCAAATTTAGACATGTTTGGATCTTATTTTAAACCTTATCATTTTCATTTATCCTAATTTAATCTATTTAAGTTTATTTGTGGTAATAAAATTCTAAATTTTACATTATAACAAATAATTACTTATTTGCTGTGAATTCTCCATAATTGTTTACTTTATAACATTATAGACCATATAAATTTAAATTTATAATTTTTAAATATTTTTGTGATTTTTAAACTATTTTATAATATGTTATTTTTATGAAATAACAATAGTGTCAATTTTGACACTATTCATTTATTTGAATTTAAATAAAATATATACAGAAGATATGTTCGAACTAAAAGCTTTAATATATTAATAAAAGGTCATATGTATCTATAAAATTAGTGGATTACATTAAATAGTTCATATAATATTTATTTTATTATTTTTAAAACCATTTATTTGGTTTATCTCTTAATAAAATAATTACTACATCATTTTTGTATAATTATTTAATATACTTATTTGTTGCATAAAAATTTAAAATAAAATTCTATGATGAAGATAAATATATTAACTTTCACAATAATACTTTTACTCGAATTTATCATCTTAAAATCACAATATTTAAATTGTCATATTTATTAAATTATGAAGGTGACAACTTTGGCATCATTTAAAATAAAATAATATAAGTGTCATAATCGCTTTTATAAGCCTCAAAATGGTCAACATTCGACCATTGGATGATTAAGGTTTACATTTACATGGAAAATAAGTTTTGGTTAGGTATTTGTGAATTATATGGTCACTATTAGTTTAATAAAAACAGTATTCTTGATTTTTCACTAGATAAACAATTTCTGCATCACTATTGTGTCATAATTAATGATAATTATTTAATCCCTAAAAATTATAAATAAATTTATATGATGTATATAATTTCATTATATTTCTGGAGACTATTCATGTTCGAAGTTTCATGAAGTTTATCACTAAATTAAAATTAATATACTTATAAGATTTAAGAGAGTGACATGTTGTCACTTTCTTTGGTTTTAATAATAATTAAGTTATTTTCATGGAAAAATGTCCATTAAATGATTCTAATCCGACCCTTAGGTGATATGGGTCGACTTTTAGTCATCCAATAGGATTTTGAAATTTGTTAGGGTAATTTTAAAATATTATATTTACCACTAATTACCCGATTTACATTTAACTATGGTAAATAAAATTTACCGTAGTTACTATTCATAATTCCCAAAAATAAAAAGTAGCTTATTAACATAATTTGTACCCACTGATTCCAAATATGGAATCTATTTTTCCAAATTCAATACACAAAATATGAAGAAATTAAATTAAAATTAATCCCGTTGTCGAAAGAAAACGGGTTTTTCTTTAAAACATTGCAAAAGATTGATTTGATGTAACCTACGAATTCAAGGTAAAATCAATGCTAATGATATACATTATATTAAATGGTAAAAGTATATTATATTTATAATTTAAAACCATTCAATATTATAATTTAACCACATAAGATATTATGATGAAAAAAGTTGTTTTTAATTAAAATATAGCGTGTTTTTACTATTCATTAAAATATGAAAGTTATCAGAAAAATATCAAAACATTATCTAATGTAAATTTTTATATCCTGATTCAAAAGAAGAATATTATTTTGTCAAATTGAACATATAAACATGTCAAAAACTATATTTAATGTGGGTGCGCCATCAAAAGGCGGTAAAACTGCATTTTTTGAAAAATACTTATTTTACCCGAAAAATTTATTTTGTTCTTATACCATGTTCTAGAAATGTGTAAGATGAATAATAATGTTATAAAATTCAAAATTTAGTTAACACTATTCATAACATCTAGTTCATGACAATATTATAATAATATATCATTGTTTATTAAAACCCAATATTGCGCACAACACACGCTATCGAGGAAGGTCGTGATTGCGTGTAATGCAAGCCAAGTCAGGGTTGCGTGTTGTGAAAGAATCCTTCGTTGTTTCGTATAACAGAATCCAACCATATTTCATTTATACACTGAATATATATATATATATATATATACTCAATGTTGCGTAGAATAACTATTATCAAAATTGTGTGTAACACGATCCAAGAATAGTGTTGCGTATACTGCAAGCTAATACGGTGTTGCGTATAGCGCAAAGTTATCTTGGTGTAGAATACAACACAAGACATTAATGAAATTAAAATAATATTTTTCATAAAATCTCGGGGTGTTACATTCTACCCCCCTTAAAATGAATTTCGCCCTCGAAATTCGTCGGGGTTATAAATGGTTTACTACTAGAAAGTTTTTTAATAGAAACCCACATCGTAAAAAGGAATACCAAAACAAATCTTTAAAAACGAAAGTATGAAACGTAACGGCTACCCAAATAAACTAATCACTGGGTTTCCACATAGGTGAAAATATGGATATGGAAGAAAAATCTAACCATCTTGTTCTGATGGAGAGTGGTAGAGAACATGGCTATGAAAAATCCAACAATCACAAAGCCATAGATTTGTGATTATCTACGGTACCATTTGATTAATCAGATATAACAGCACTAGGACAACATTTTTGGTTTTCAAGATCGTTTCCCTAAAGTTGAAGAATTTGAATTAGAATAAATACTTAATGTATTTTGGTACAATCTCACTGTTGTTCGTGCCTTGAACAATTTCTACTTCATATCTTAAATAAATGAAGTTGAATTTGTTATTCGTGAAGTGTTAGCAGATCATGTGATAGAATGACGGGTCATTCCATCTGTCTCAAACAAAAGGTTAGAAAAAGTTATTAAATATACATAAGTCATTCTATAGTGAGATTAATCATATATGGTTCCTAAAATGGACTTATACTTCATATATCATACTGCTTAATATAATAAAACTAGTTTCTACTAAACAGGGACTTCCTGTAGGCCAGTGGTAGGTGATAAAGGCCAGTCGCACTTCGGTTGTGGGTTTGATTCCCACAGCCTTGTCCGACGCGATGGGCTGTCGCCCGTCCTGCAGGTTGTCGTTTTTCTAAAACTATATTACTATAACATCCCATCAATAATATCGAAAAAACTTCTATCCTTAAACAATACTAACTTATGTCCAACATAATCCATTCCAATCTTTAGGCTTATCCATAATACTTCAATCCACTCTCATAATATAGTGAAAACGATTACCAGAGATTTAATACCATCGTTGATCCCCATATATCATAAAATATGTCTTGTTGGTCACATTCCAAACATTCAAAGGCCTTAATCATGTACTCTCTTGAATACCCATTGAACCTTAGTGAAAACATGAATGCAGTTAAAAGTTAACACCTTCCACATACCAAAATCCTCAAAATTCTATATACTCAAACCATGATATCACTTAGTCCTTATATCAATCATGAGCTCATGAATACTATCAAACATTTCATTTTCTCCCTATCCCTTCATTATGCGCATATCATCTACTTTCCAAAATATTTGAATCACTTTTCATGGTTACCAGTACCTTAAAATTATTGAAAACCACAATAGACCAATACATAAATATTTCAATACACCATAAAAGTATCTCAACAACATTATTATTGAATACCAAAACATAAACACTTCAGTCCATCCACTTCAATGATTGTCCTGGAATAAGTCCTCCCTTGATTTAGAAGTAACTTTTTAGGTCAGGGCATTGAGTTGGGTAATGCCCATGTTCTCCGCAAATAAGACATTGAACTCCATAACAGTCTGTCACTCTATGACCCTTTTCTCCACACAGATAACATCGGTCCCTCCATTTGAGGTATTCCTCAAGGATCTTCTTCCCTTCTTTAGAAATCTCAATCTTCCTTTCTTTATGCTCCTCAAAATGCGAACATGAATAATGGTTTATCTTACTCTTCTTTGATGAATTAGGCATACCACTAAATTTCACCTTGTTAATCATATATCGCGATGACTGATTCGGCATAATCACAATATCTTTCTCTCTAGGAATTACACAATTTTGTTGCTCATAGTCACCAATTTGTCCATTGGATTCATTGTTAACTGAATTTCTTCTGGTTCCCTCCATTAACTAAAACACAAAAAGAATTTTGTGAGAGGTAAAAATCATGCTAGAGAAAACAAAATAGTAAAGGGGGAGTACCCTCAATATCAATCATCTTAGGTTAAATTCTAAGATCGTTACCGTAGTTCTAGGACTATATCCTATATGTATACTTATCCTTAGGGACATCCCTAGACATACCTTAGAAAAATCTCTAGGGATCTCACTAACGTTCTCACATCCTAGTTTCCAAAGGTTGACTAAACCTTTCCTCTGATACCAACTGTAGAGACCCGAAGCTTGACGTACATTGACATTACATTACATTTGCAGAATAATTAGTACATAACAAAAACACAGACACAAGGACCGTAATAGTTTAGTGTCTTTGGAAACTCGAAATATAATCTTCTAATCGTGGTGAAAGATCTTCAATATCTCCCATAAAGATCTTCCTTTTTTTACCTAAAATATTTCTTTATATCCTGGGGAAAAGAAAACATAAAAGGGTGAGCACAAATGCTCAGTAAGGGTAAACAAAAGAAATATCAATCACATCATATTCATAAGAACATAACATTTTGGAAATCTTAACCTTCAAAAGAGATCATAATTTCATAGCATGGAAGAAATCATGGCAATGAAATGTAATCACAATAATCATAACTTAAAACATGAAACTTTGTGGCATACACACATAATCATGGAAAATCATTTCTTGTTAGTCATGACTCATTTCCAAGACTATCTTAGTGGACAAAGTCCCTTTCTGAACCGAGTCACCCTCGTTCCAGTCCTGTTTCACTGAACCGGTATAACCTACCGTTCCAGCCATGTCTATCTCATGAGATATAAAATCTTTACCCAATGCATTGGAGGGAGATATTGGTCCCACCCATCTTATAATGAATCCTTTCTTATGTGTGCCACATAAATCATAAATCATACATCATCGCATAACACATGTAATAAAAATGGGATTCTTGAAACATCATGACATCATAAAACAAATCATATAAGGTAAATGACTTCATAAAAATAATTCACTTACAACATAATCAAATAAATGTAATAATAGGGATAAAAACAGAACCCTATATTATCTTAGATGGAAAATTATTTTGATAAAACATTTGAACTTCATTCTTGAGGAAAATAACGTTTCTACTTCGAAAACATTTTTCCTTTCTTAACATGTCATACAACTTTAAACTAAAAGAAGTTGATTAAAAATAAACTTGAAAACTTGAAAAGTAAGCTTCTTGGAAATAATGTTTTTAAAAATCCATTCATTCCATATAAGTTAAAAAAACAACCTTCGTCCCTTTGTCGGAAAAGTCAAAAAGTACCTAGTATGAAAAAAACGACAAAAGATTCCTTTCATATTCTTTACTAAAAACTCACCGAAGGGTAAAATTGGATTTAAAATTATGTAAGTGGATGGAAACAATATTACATATTGAGGGAACATGGATGTGGATGATAAAATACACCCCAGTAAATACTTACGAATAAACAATCTCGGATAAAAATGAGATTGTGATAGTTCCCTTACCTTAGGTCCGACTTGCTTTGTAAGTGTCCGAACCTCCTGTATAATGATTTAAATCATGTTATTGACTTATTCCAGAATCATATTCATTGTCATGATATCATATATGGTCCACTTATGACTTTATATTACCCGTTCTTTTGTAAATTCATGTTAAAGTAGTGTTTTGGGTAAAATCGTCTCATTTGTCGTTCGTGTTTTTAACTTGAAATTATTCATATGATTACTTAGATCATGATTACTTAATTACAGAATATAAAACATGATTTATATATATATATTCAGAATATACATATATAATAAATCAGTAAATGGAATGAAATACACCGTTCATGGAGACGGTAGTCCGTACGTACGCATGAACGCTGTTTTCGTTTTCCTTATTGAATTGAATGGAATTAAGTAGATGACATACATATAAATATAAATAATTCCAGTATCATTAATAGGTCATATATTTCATTAGTACTTATTATATATACTTTATAATCATTCATGAATGGTTAATCATTGAGAATGAATCTCATCGCGTCGTGGAGACGGTAGTCCGTACGTACGCACGAGCGATGATATCGTTCCCATGGTCGTGGAATTGTGTTGAAGTGTATGTATACTATTTCAGTATCAATATCACTTTATAATAATCAAATATAGTTACTCATTAAACCATTATACCCATCCAATTAAGGTGGTGGCGGAAAATAGATTACGCCACGGCGTGGAGACGGTATTCCGTACGTACGCACGCGCGGTGATTTCCTTTTTCCGTAGGATGGATAGAAGGTTAATTAGAGTTGTTTCATATTTATAATAACATATCAGTATGTAAGTAATACTTATGTTATTAGTTTATCATGAAACAACTAAAGAAGAGGAATTTGAAGAAGAAAGAAATTGAAAAGACCGGTAATGGATATTACCTCTTCTTTGAAACGCCTCTTTGAATCCTTCACTTAGGGAACTAAGATTGGTCTTTGAAGAAGACCAGAACCTCTAGGATTATTCTAGGGAAATGGATAAGAGATTTTGGCCGGGGTTGGACGACCTTGAAGGCTCAAAGTTGTGTGAGGAGGAGAGGGAGGAGGTTCCCTTTAATAAGGGAGGAGAGGGGCACCTTTGGAATTCTTAAAAATATTAATTTATAATAAATCTAACCCCACTTAAAAACCTCCAAAAATTACTCATATTCGAAGATTAGATGAGATAGGGTTGTAATCTCATCAACAAATCAAATTTAGACATGTTTGGATCTTATTTTAAACCTTATCATTTTCATTTATCCTTATTTAATCTATTTAAGTTTATTTGTGGTAATAAAATTCTAAATTTTAAATTATAACCAATAATTAATTATTTGTTGTGAATTTTCCATAATTGTTTACTTTATAACATTATAGACCATATAAATTTAAATTTATAATTTTTAAATATTTTTGTGATTTTTAAACTATTTTATAATATGTTATTTTTATGAAATAACAATAGTGTCAATTTTGACACTATTCATTTATTTGAATTTAAATAAAATATATACAGAAGATATGTTCGAACTAAAAGGTTTAATATATTAATAAAAGGTCATATGTATCTATAAAATTATTGGATCACATTAAATAGTTCATATAATATTTATTTTATTATTTTTAAAACCATTTATTTGGTTTATCTCTTAATAAAATAATTACTACATCATTTTTGTATAATTATTTAATATACTTATTTGTTGCATAAAAATTTAAAATAAAATTCTATGATTAAGATAAATATATTAAATTTCAAAATAATACTTTTACTCGAATTTATCATCTTAAAATCACAATATTTAAATTGTTATATTTATTAAATTATGAAGGTGACAACTTTGGCATCATTTAAAATAAAATAATATAAGTGTCATAATCGCTTTTATAAGGCTCCAAATGGTCAAAAATTAGACATTTGGATGATTATGGTTTACATTTACATGGAAAATAAGTTTTGGTAAGGTATTTGTGCATTTTATGGTCACTATTAGTTTAATAAAAACAATATTCTTGATTTTTCACTAGATAAACAATTTCTGCATCACTATTGTGTCATAATTAATGATAATTATTTAATCCCTAAAAATTATAAATAAATTTATATGATGTAGATAATTTCATTAGATTTCTGGAGACTATTCATGTTTGACGTTTCATGAAGTTTATCACTAAATTAAAATTAATATACTTATAAGATTTAAGAGAGTGACATGTTGTCACTTTCTTTGGTTTTAATAATAATTAAGTTATTTTCATGGAAAAATGACCATTAAATGATTCTAATCCATCCCTTTGGTGATATGGGTCGACTTTTAGTCTTCCAATAGGATTTTGACATTTGTTAGGGTAATTTTAAAATACTATATTTACCCTTAATTACCCGATTTACCTTTAACTATGGTAAATAAAATTTACCGTAGTTACTATTCATAATTCCCAAAAATTAAAA
The DNA here is from genome assembly GCA_963277665.1 of Viscum album. Lineage (NCBI taxonomy): Eukaryota > Viridiplantae > Streptophyta > Magnoliopsida > Santalales > Viscaceae > Viscum > Viscum album. The sequence continues at coordinate 430,674,410 of OY728121.1, forward strand.
GTAGCTTATTAACATAATTTGTACCCACTGATTCCAAATATGGAATCCATTTTTCCAAATTCAATACACAAAATATGCAGAAATTAAATTAAAATTAATCCCGTTGTCGAAAGAAAACGGGTTTTTCTTTAAAACATTGCAAAAGATTGAATTGATTTAACCTACGAATTCATGGTAAAATCAATGATAATGACATACATTATATTAAATGGTAAAAGTATATTCTATTTATACTTTAAAACCATTCAATATTATAATTTAACCACATAAGATATTATGATGAAAAAAGTTGTTTTTAATTAAAATATAGCGTGTTTTTACTATTCATTAAAATATGAAAGTTATCGGAAAAATATCAAAACTTTATCTAATGTAAATTTTTATATCCTAATTCAAAAGAAGAATATTATTTTGTAAAATTGAACATATAAACATGTCAAAAAACTATATTTAATGTGGGTGCACCATCAAAAGGCGGTAAAACTGCATTTTTTGATAAATACTTATTTTACCCGAAAAATTTATTTTGTTCTTATACCATGTTCTAGAAATGTGTAAGATGAATAATAATGTTATAAAATTCAAAATTTAGTTAACAATATTCATAACAGCTAGTTCATGACAATATTATAATAATATATCATTGTTTATTAAAACCCAGTATTGCGCACAACACACGCTATCGAGGAAGGTCGTGATTGCGTGTAATGTAAGCCAAGTCAGGGTTGCGTGTTGTGAAAGAATCCTTCGTTGTTTCGTATAACAGAATCCAACCATATTTCATTTATACATTGAATATATATATATATATACTCAATGTTGCGTAGAATAACTATTATCAAAATTGTGTGTAACACGATCCAAGAATAGTGTTGCGTATACTGCAAGCTAATACGGTGTTGCGTATAGCGCAAGGTAATCTTGGTGTAGAATACAACACAAGACATTAATGAAATTAAAATAATATTTTTCATAAAATCTCGGGGTGTTACAAATAGAGTTAAGTATCTATGGTTGAGGGAATTAATGTTCCAATAGAGGATGTACCTATTGTGTAAGAATATGTTGATGTGTTTCCAAAGGATTTACCTGGACTTCCTGAATAACGATAAATTGATATTTACATTGATTTAATTCCTGATTCAAGGCCCATATCGAAGACCCCTTATATAATGGAAATTTTGGAATTAGTGGAACTAAAGAAACAACTAGAGGAAATGATTAATAATGTATTTATTCTCCCAAGCATTTCTCCATGGGGATCCCCTATTCTTTTTGTTATGAAGAAAGATGGATCTATGATGTTGTGCATTCACTACAGAGAGATCAATTCTATAACAATAAAGAAAAAGTGTCCCCTACCTCCCATTTATGATTTATTCAATCAACTTCATGGAGATCAATATGTTTCAAATATTGAACTTCTATATGTATATCATCAGTTGTGTGTGAAGAATGAAGACATTATGAAGACAAAATTTTGTACTAGATATGGGAATTATGAGTTTACAGTAATGCCTTTTGGACTGACTAATGAACCCTCTTTTCATCATGGATCTATTGAATAGAGTTTTCAAGTAATATATTGATGAATTTGTAGTGGTATTTATTGATGATATCTTTCTTCAATAAAAAATATATGAAGATCATGAAAATAACTTGCACACTATTCTAAAGACACATAAAAGAAATGAATTATATGGGATGTTTAGAAAGTGTGAATTTTGGCTTCAAGAGATTTCGTTTCTTGGCCATATTGTCTCTAACGATGGAATCTATGTTGATCCATTCAATAAAATAGCAATACAAGAGTGGGCAACACTAAAGTGTATAACCGAGGTACGTAGTTTTATTGGTTGAGCAGGTTATTGTCGGCATTTCATCTAGAATTTTTCAAGATTGGCCAACCCATTATCAAAGCTCACACGTAAATGGGTGAATATTTTGGACAAAACATTGTGATGAATGTTTTGATGAACTTAATAGAAGATTATTCAATTATACTATCTTTACTCTACCATCAAGGAATTATGGGTTTGTTATTTATAGCGATGATTCTAAGAAAGTACATGGTGTTTCCTTATGCATAATGATAGAGTTATTGCCTACTCATCACAGGAGATAAAAATTCATGAAGAAAACTATACCACTCATGATATTGAGTTTTTAGCGGTAATAATTTCTCTAATGATATAGAGAAACTATCTATATGCTGAAAAATATGAGATATATACTGATCACAAGCATTTGAAGTATATTTTTTTCACAGAAATAACTCAATATGAGGCAAAGGCGATGGCTTGAACTACTCAAGGATTATGATTTCACTATAAACTACCTCTCGAGGAAGGCAAATAAGGTGGCTGATTCTTTGAGTAGAAAGGATCATGGAGTTCTAAAAAAGAGGAGAGTTGAAAGGGATCCTATGTTCATGGATCTAGTAAATATGGATATGGGAATAATAATGGAATTTGAAACATCAATAATTTTTCAAATGGTTTCCAACCCATCTTTTATAGAAATGATAAAAATTTCTTAGACAGATGATGAGGCGAGTGAAAATAAAATTAAAGGTGTGAATGATGGTAGATTGATTGAATTCGTATATGAAGATGGAATTTTGATATTTGGGAAGATATTTTGGGTTCCTGATATACCTAATCTAAAAAGGGAATTTTGGGATGATTCTCATAGCTCTAATTTTTCTATACACACTTGTAGCACTAATATGTATATAGATCTGAAGGAACATTTTTTGCGGGACATCATGAAAAGGGATATTACTGATTTTGTGTAAATATGTATGGTTTTTCATCTAGTTAAGGCTGGAAGAAAAAATACAAGAAGAGTCTTGCAACCTCTTCCCATACCTGAGTGGAAATGGGATGATATTATGGTGGAATTTCTCATGGGGATACCCAAGACTCATAGAAGAAATGATGCAATATGGGTAATTGTTGATCATCTTACAAAGTTAACACATTTTCATGATATGAGAGAAGATTTACCACTTGAATATTTAGCAAGACTATATATTACTGAAGTTGTAAGACTTCATAGAGTACCCCTATCGATTGTTTTTTATCGTGATCCCCATTTTACATCAAGATTCTGGAAAAGTCTTTAAAATTCCCTCCATAGTAAATATCATTTGAGAACTTCCTACCACCCTCAAACTGATGGATAATTAGAATGTACTATTCAAACATTAGAAGTCATGTTGAGATCTTGCACACATGACTTTCAGGGTATGTGGGAGAAAAATTTACCTATCGTATAATATTCCTATAATAATAGCTTCCATTAAAGTGTTCAGATTGAACCATATGAAGCATTATATAAAGAGAGATGTAGTACACCAACTTGTTGGGTTGATGTTGGTGAATGAAAAATCATAGGTCCAGAACATGTTGAGGAAATAATAGAAAATTTGAGGATTATCCAAACCCACATCAAAGTATCTCAAAGTAAGAAAAAGGAATATTCCAATAATCGGAGGAAGGATTTTGAATTTCAAGTACGAGATCATGTTTTATTAAAGGTATCTCCATGGAAGGGTGTTACACGATTCGGTAATAAGGGTAAATTAAGTCCTAGTTACATCGGACCATTTCAAATTCTACAAAGAATTGAAGTTGTTGCATACCATTTGGAAATGTCTCCAAGTCTCTCCAATGTTTATGATGTGTTCCACGTATCACTTTTGAGAAAATACATGCTAGAACCAAAACATTTACTCACTTATAATGAAATATAACTAGAACCTGATATGTCCTATTGCGAGGAGCCTATTAGGATTCTTGATACCAGAGAACAAGTGTTGAGAAACCAGATGACTCATCTGTTAAAAGTTCTATGGAGAAACCATAAGATCGAAGAGGCAACGTGGGAACCTGAGGAACTTTTAATGAAGAACCAACCAATTGTATTTATGTATTAGTATTATAGAAATTTCTAGGATAAGATTATTTGATGGAGGGAAGAATGTAGCACCCCAATCTTCCACGATACGTTTCTCTTTTAATAATGCAATAGCTTGTGCTGTACGCAACTTCGAGTTCTAGCACACCACGACCAATCGAACTAGCCATTATTAATAGTAATTCCCACTGTTTAAAAATTTTTAAATTTTATTTATCAAAATGGACTTCATTTTTTGATTAGGAATATCAAATTTTTCTTATGGTGAATTTTGGGTATTTTTCTGAAAACATTCAATTTTTGATGAATAGTGAAAAAACTATATTATTTAAACCCTATTTTTTATTTAAATAATTATTTATTTTATTTTATTTTATTTTACTTCAAAATATATACATAATACCTATATTAGTTCAATGTAATTAATTGGAGTCATTTTATAATAAGATTATATGTATAAAAGTTTTTTGAACTTTTTAACCTCCTTTACCCACCGTCTAAGAACGTTAGAAAATTTGCATAAAATGTAACTTTACTACATCTATGAATTGAATTTCAAATATCCGAGAGACATGGTTGACATCAGTAAGTAATATGTGGTTCAATAAGATAAAAATAATTGTTGGTGAATAATAATGTTTGGATTTTATTTACCATAGTTATAAGTAAATAGGGTAATTAAAAGTAACACCAATATTATAATTACAATAACACATGTCCTAATTGTATTTGATAAGTGTATTTCAACCAAAATAAAACTTAGGAATAAAATATGATCATATCTGATCTACTTGAACTATAATAGGTCATTTATTATTATTTTATTTAAAGAAGAGTTAAAAGTGTTAAATTCAAATTTTCATAACTGAAACATTTTTAAAATAGTGATATACATAAGATAAATTTGACTATAAATATTCTTTAGAAATATATAAATATTTTGTACATAATGATATTTTATTTATAATTTTTAGAAATTAAATAATTAAATTTTTTATGACACAATGATGATACATTAATTACCTTATTAATGAAATATTAAAATAATTGATATTATAAATATCCAAATAAATGTATATAGAGACGTTTTATGCATTACAATAATTTTATAGGTTAATATGACATGATAAAATTGATTTAATTTATTATTTTCTAATTAATAATGTTTTTTGACTTTCACAGAGAACTAAATAATAAATAGTGTCAAAATAGACCTAAATGTGTTTAAAAAAAACTATATTATAAATTGATATAATATTCCAATAAATATAAGGGTTAAAAAAGGACATATATAGAGTTATATATTTCAATAATTAACCACTTGGGGTTATTTTTTGTTTTTATATTATTTTTATTAACCATTTATTATAATAATTCAAGAATACATAGTAAAAGTTAAACTATTTAACTATGAGTTAAATCTAAAAGATAAGTTTACTATGGTGTCCTAAACCTATCTAAAGCCTTTTTCCTGAAACTTTTTCAACCTATACCCACCTTATCCTATAAATAAATTCTTTTGGGTCTATTATAAACCGAATATTATTGTATAATGAATTAATATTTCAAGCTTTTCCTAAGTGACCCTTACCTCTCTTATAAAAGGGTATTTCCCCTTCTCTCAAAATCACACCACCAAAGCCATTTGACTCAACCCAAACCTTCTAAAATATCTTCCCAACTACCCTAAATTAAACATATAAGAATTAAATTTATTATAAAGCCAACTTATGGAGCTATTATGATCAAATCAAAAGGAAGCACGCAAAGAAGAGGTAATAATTTCGTCTTCACTTTCAAAGTTCTTTTCTTCATCCACTTCCTCTTTATTTGTTGTTTCCATACCAAAATAATAACTCATGTACCTTATACATTCTGTGATTTTATTATAAATATGGTACAAACATATTCATTATTCTCTCCATCATATAAATGTCAAAGTCACCATACGTGCGTACGTACAGCTTATCTTCTCCCTGTTGTGGTGTAGTTGTTATTCAACACTTCATTATTTTGATTGGAATTATAATGAGTATAATTGAAGTAAATAATAAATATAACATGTTAAAGATTCTTTATATATGATATACCATCCAATTACATACAATTTCTCTATCAATGGAATGATATTGTCTATCACGTGTATGTACAAATTACCGTCTCCACGAATGCAGTGAGATTCGTTCTCCATCATAACCATTCAAGAATAATTTCCATTTTATGAATAAAGATAATTTTTATGAACATAATATAATTTTTGATATGAATCAAATATATTATACCCATAATAAACATGAATTACATACCAAACATATAAATGAAAAAGAATCCGTTAACACCCAAAACAATGATACTACTCAAATATTATTAACATAAAAATATTATAAGATCATATATAATATAATATTTATATATATAGTTCTTGTATAATTTAATAACAATGATTTAACTATTATATAGGATGTTAACATACCCTCGACCAATGAAAAGTACAAGTTAAGGGTTAAATTTTCTATCTCTTTACTTATCTGAGGTTGTTTATACGTAAGTATATACTGGGACTTCTTTATCATCCACATCTGTGTTTATTAAAAATGTATTTCAAAACATTTTTACTATTTACTAGAATTTGGATTATAGTCATTTATACTATTTTTTTTACTTTTTGTATAATGTTTTGAAAGGAATATTTCCATTATTTTCCAAACAAGGTACTTTATGACCTTTTCGACAAATGAAGGTAAGAATGATTTTTAACATATACCGCGAGTGTAGTTATTTTCTGCCGTTATAACATCTTTGAAGCTTTCCTTACAATCATATAAGAATTTTTTCACAATAAATTCTTTCTTTTATAATTATGTTACTTTTATATTATTTCAAAATAGAAATAGATATTTCACTCAAATAGTTCTGATTTCATCTATGTCAACATCCTTTGATGGATTTTACACCTGTTTGAAGTTGATTAATTATGATACAATCTTCTATATTATATTGAAGGTTTTGTGATATATTTTACTGTAGATGTTTTATTATTATACCATTCATGATTTATGGTTAAAATATTAACTTTTCATATGATATTTTAAATAATAATGTTTAGGTTATGTTTCAACCATTTCACATGAGGAATGTGTTAGACTTAGTAAGTGATGGGTGGAGCCCTCTATAGCTCCTCGATGCATCGATAGGTCTCATGAGACAAACTAGTGTCTCAAAACTAGGCCTTGACAAAAAAATTTTGAAGTATTGGCACGAGGGATTGACTTTGTGGTTATCATGTCTAGCAATATGCATTCCATCATTACCAAATTAGCTATTGATATTACATGTGATTATTTGAGTAGTAGAATATCCATTTGAATAAGTAAATGGAATTACTTGATTCATATTTTCCATATTATACTAAAGTTTAATTTTAAAAGTCTTGTGTTTGAGTCTTATACATTCTATTTAATGTTTATGCGTATTTATGAAAGTTTCCACTATATTGTTATCATTACTAATCTTCTGAGCTCACCCCTATCATATGTTTTATTTTTCCCAGGATGTGAAGAAGTATATTATGATTGAACTGTAGGGATATGCTATGGGATATGAGTGTGTTCAAAAGAGATACAATGGTGTTTTTTTATTTCATAATGTAATGTAAAACATATGTATGTATCTAGTACATATAAGGCTACTAAACTAATTGGTCTTTCCAGAATAGATCTCTTTTGATCAGGCTAATGTTATGTATTGATGCACCGACTCTAGGTAACTAGGGTCGGCGCATTACAATAGGCATACGAATCAATATTCAAGATCCATGTGACATCAATATAGATCAAAAAGAGAACCATAATCACATATATAAAACTAGTAGGTATCTTCGAACAATGTATCATAGAACCCTAACAAACCCCTTATAGAACCCTTACAGATCCTTTTCTATTGGAATAATAATATAGCTAAATTATAAAATACTTATTTTGATAACATAATAATTACCCAACTCAGTGGAGTTCTATCTAGGAACACCCATCATATAAGCTATAACGGGCTCACCTTTCCCTATCTGGGAACACCTATCATATATAATTCCCATGAAAACAACATGAATATAGTATATAGGGATTTAATTATAAATCACATATAAACAATCATTTACATTATCAACATATCAAAAATAAATGGGTTTAATGTCAATCTCTTTTAAATGTGATTGACCCATATAAATTAAAAGGGTTCCATAATAATATTTGGGAATAATTATTATCATGTGGAAGTGAAATGGGTTCCATAAAAATCTCTTTGACACATTATTTATCTTTTCAAGAGAAACAAGATCCATAAAAATCCATTTGAGACAATATTTTCCACATATTAAAATAACAAGGATGGTATCATTATAACAGATCCGAATTTGAGAATAAGTAACAATAATGGTTTTTGACTTTAGTGTATGGAAATAACATTAAAATATCATTAATTACATTTTGAAGAAAATAAACTTTTCTTTTTGAAAATAAATTCTAAAAACCTAAAACATTTTTGAAATTATTTTAATCAAAAATCACCATGAAATCTCATAAATAAAACCTATAATAATCAATAAAAACAATTTATAATGAAAATATCATTTCATATTTGAAACAACTATGTTATATATTTTTTAATTTATTTACAAAAACCTGTTTTTGGAAGAAAAAGTGTTTTTGAACAAGAAACTGATTTATCATAAAAACATTAATTTTAACTATGGAGTTTATAATGATAATAATATAATCGGTAATTATCTATTATAATGAGAAAATAGAAGAGAATAAAATTAATTATAATTAATTATAGTTGAATTATAATATTTGAACAATGAAGACTTAATCAAAAATAATCTTGATAAATGATAAGATTGTATCAAAAGACTCATACAAATTTTAGAATATTGAATCATAATCTCCATGAAATAATAAAATTAGATTAATATTATAATATCATGTAATTAATAATTTTTATGATACAATAATTCAATTACTCAATTTATACACCTCATAAAATAAGATAGGTTTATAACATAACATACTTCTCAAAGAAGATAAAATGAGAAAAAAATCCCTTAAAACATTGGTAGATTTTAAAACAACCCCAAAAAATAGAGATTATAAAATGTATACATAACCCATACATGTATGGATATGAATAATAATATTCATTCATAGGATATATATACACCACATAGGAAAAATAAGTGGTTATTATATAATATATTTCCCATAAATAATTGTGACATGAGAAAAACCCATACTTCACACTTCATTTTGGTTAAATATTATGAAAAATAATTTATAGTGGTTTTAAACACGTTATTGACTTATTATAGAACCATATTTATATTTTTGATATCATAAATGATATTTTTGTAACCTTTTGTTACCCATTAATTAAAAATCTCATGTTAAAGTTACATTTTGGTTAATAAACACTTTATTTATTAGTATATGTTTTGAATTTATAATTTTGTTCCAAATACATAAATAACTATTTCATAATATAAAAAAATTAAACCATGATATAAATACCACATAAATTCATTATATATTTATTTATAGTATTCCATAAAATATAGTGAGAGAAATGAAATACATCGTTCATATAGACAATAAGTTGTATATACACTAGAACACTATTTAAATTTTCATTTTGTATTTATTGAGAGAAAATTGAATGATAAATATATATTTATATATTATAATTAAAATATAATTTGTTTGGCATCTATATCACATATTTGTATCAATCTATACCATAATATAATCAATATAATGTGTGAGCGAATCATATGGCATTGTGAGGCGGTAGTCTTCGATAAACCCGAGCAACAATATTATATTATCGAAAATTGGAAAGCTTGAGGTTTTATATTATATACTAATTAATTAATAATTATAAAATTCTAAATAACATTAATATTATACATAAACATTATTTCCATCATTTTACCCAACTATGAATGGTGGTACTGAAAAAATGAACGACATTGGTTCGCGAGGGGGTAGTCCACCACACACACACAGAATGATTTCATAACACATTTGATTGAAGTGTTTGTTGTTTTTGTTCATAAAATTATCTTACCAACATCTCAGTATATTAATGATGCTATTTTTATTATATAATAATTGTATAGAAATAATTTAAGTGGGTCAAGAAAAAAATAAAATAGAAATTCCAATTGGAGAACGTTACCTCTTCCTCAAGAATATCCTTTTGGTTTATACGAAATGACTTCCATGAATTGAAAAATTAGAAAAAGATATATTCTATTATTAGATGATTGAGATTATAACTGATTTGGGTAGGCTTTTCTGGGCCAAAGGGCGTGATAGGGGAGGAGTGGTGGTTTCCTTTTATATGTGGGGTGAGTTGAAAAGTTGTAAATTTTTTATAGTGGGAATTAAACCCTTTATTTTTTCATGTATAATGGATCCAATAACAAAAAAACAAGATAATATAAGGTATAATTTAAATATATTTCTATAAAATAGGTTTTGGAGAAGATTAAATGTCATTTACTATTAAATTTAATGTTTATCAACTAAGTGAACACATTTTTACCTTAATCAATACATTTAATTTTAATTTCATTCAATAATATTTTTTGTAATATTTTTACAATATTAGACATTATATATTATTATAATTCCAAATAATTAATCCAATTTGAGAAATTTACATCACATAAGTTGAACTTTTTAATATAAAATTTGTCCCACATATGTTACGAGAAAGTTGGTTTTTAATGTGAAAATGTTAAATTTTATTTGAGCTGAATGTATATCCAAATTCAAAATGAAAATTATTCCAATAACCTAAATTGGATATATATTTTTATAATTGATATAAATTTTTGTTCATACAAAATTTAAATATAATTTACCATTATAAATTATTTAGATGAAAAATAATTTTTCAATTGAAAATCAATATTATTCACTTTTAATAAAAAAATAAACTTATCAAAAAATAAAAAATAAACCAAAGATAATTTTGAAATTAGTCTTTCGAAAATTTAGTTTTTTTCCAAATTAAATATATATATGTTTCAAAATTTAGATTTAAGACTACTGTGTCATCAAATGGAAAAAAAAATCCTTTAAAAAATAAAGCTTTTTATATATAAAATTTGGGTTTTTATATCATGTATAGAAAAACATTACATGAATTTTTAACATTTTATTCAATATTATATATATATATATATCATTAATATAAATCAAAAATTGTAATTAATTTAATTTATTATGATAAAACTCCATTGGGTGTATAAACATTGTTTATTTATAAGAACATTTTCATTATATTCAACTAATTTTTATTTTCATCTTTAATTCATTGGAAATGAAATAATGAATTATATATACATGTTTAAAACATACTTTCCTTGTTTAGATAATCTTATTCATTACCATCATTCCAAAGGCTAGGTGATAACTATCATGTTAAAAAATAATATTAATTGTATATTGTTGTTTGGTATGATTTGACCTTTCATATAACAAAAATTATCTATGAAAAATGATATTACGTGCAACACAAGATAAAATTGATATTGGGTATAATTTCTGATAAAATATGAATTTCATGTAACAAAAGAAATAAAATAATTTCAATTAATTTGAAAGATGATATTTTATAAAATCTCATGATGTTACACAATCTTTCTCCCTTGGTTGTTATCCCATGAGGGGAAATTTTGGATATAGGTGGTCATGATATAGTGGTATTAGAGATGATGGTTAGGGGATAAGGTAGAGTTCATGTTTAGACGTATTTATAATTTCATGGATTTGAAGTGGAACTATTTCAGGTTATCATGGTTCCTGACCTTGGTTAGGGAATACTTTCGAGGAGATGCGATTTTAGGGGAACCCATTATTCTATTCAACAAATTTTATCCTAGAAAATGGAAAAGTGGATGATGTATATTATTGTTAAGGTACCTAAGAGAAATTTTCACATCATTATTTGCTTTTTTTCATAGTTTAATTTGGTTTATTTTGTAATTTTTAATTTATGTTTAAATAAAATAAATAAATCATAATAGAATTAGTTACTATAAATATTATGAAATTCGTGTTTACATTTAAATATAGATTTGGGTTGGAATTTATTTGTGGTTAAAGAAGTATAGGTTTAGTAGGATGATCTGGTTGATTTCCAGGGGGTTGTTCCAGTTGATTAAGGCAATAAGTGGTAGAAAACATTGTGCTACTTTTACCTATATGCTTTGGGGAAGTATGAGGGATGAGTTTCTTATCTAGAGAAATAGATCTTATTAGAGGGGGTGTATGTTGGTTTATATTTGATCTATGCCTGAGTGGAGTACTGCATCCCTTTAGAATTTAGTCAGATGTTTGGAGATATGAATTATTTCTAGATTTTTTTATCATGGTTAGTAGAATGAGGTATATGATTCATGGTTGATATTTTAGAAAGATGTCCAATAAGCGTTCATTTAGTGAAACCTGTTGGAAGTTAAGAGGTAGAAGATTCACTCTCCTTAGATGAGGAGGATGTCCATACTAGATATGGGAATCACGTTCATGGATCTATTATGTTTTACCCAAACCTCTTTATGGATGAGGAGTATGGGGAGTGGTGTCTTAAAGAGGTACTCCATCAATCTATATGTCATGTAGTTACAAACTTTATATTACTAATGTATTTAGAGTATCATAATAAGGACTTGTTTGTTAATAATATACAATAGTCCGAAGGTTTTCCCTGATAAGGGAACTTGTAGGGTTACTTGAGGATTTTAATTAATAGTGGAAGAACTTAGGAACATGGAATTTCATGGTTTTAACAATTTATGAATCCACCCTAGTAGCATTTAGGTTATCCTTCTAGGGATATTCGTTTTCATTTATTTTTATAGGGTATTGGAATGGAAATATTTTATATATGGGATTCATGGAAATCCTTAGTATCAGTACCATGTTATTCTATAAGATTATTATGGTAAAGGTAGTCATGTTCAATTCATTCCTTAGTAGAAGATTCCAATGAGTCTGTTTAAACATCAGAGGAAGTAGGATTATAATCAATAATTTGGGGATAGAGTATGTAGAGGTAAGCCACATGATGTTCCCCATGAATAGGGATATTGAAAAAAGCACAAAAATGGAGGTGGATATCAGTATAGAGGTAGAGGAGTTGGCCCTGTTCAATTTCTTGTACTGTAGTTTGTAGCACGAGAGAGTCCAGAGATCATTAGAGGTAAAATTAGTTTATCAAGTACCCTTTTTTTATTATTTGAATGATTTTGGAGCTTCACACCCAATTTTTTCAAACTACATAGTATTAACTACTATACAAGGAATAAATAGTATTCACATTCCACTATGGATGAATACCATTGTTGAAGGAAAATATATATTGTTTTATTTATTCTGGGGGTGTGGACTAATTATGGGGCCACATTAGCCATGTTGAGATATCATCATACAACAAATATAGTAGTGTTATGTCATTATTAGAATTGATTTAGATGTATTCCATGAATACTATCTTTGAATTATTCCAAAAGATATTTATATTTATATACGTGGATAGATAAAATCCAATTTTATATGGTGAGACAAGTTTTCTGGTGGGTAGTAGATGTGTGGATTCCTTTAATTATTTGGTGGATTATTGGTGCAAGGAAAACTTTTACACAAGGATGGACGCGTATCCCATGAAATTCAAAGAGTTTTTAAATATTTATTGAGGAATTTTTTGTGTTACCCCATTAATGTGATGTTGAGTTTGATAAAGAAATATAGTGACACAACACATCCCCTAGGGCCCATGTCATGACTACACCAAGCCCACCCCCCAAAGGCCAGGGGCTAGTGACCATCGCCAAAGGAATTATCCCGAAAGTGGGAGGAATTTTCATGACTACCTATATACATTCACACACACATCCCCATACCATAATGCACAAAATTAAACATGCATCCCATTTAGACAACCACTGAGCATGACAGTAAAAAAATTAATGTAAAGGGTAATGAATAAAAACCCAAAAAGACATGTACATGCTTTTAAAGTCTATCTGTAATAAACCCTACATTAAGGGTAGGTGAAAGGGGTGCAGCCTGAAGTCGTTGAAGTATTCCTCATCTGTTATATCCCATTGGGCACCGTCTTATCCCAAACAACCATGGTCTCTATCAAAGCATCTTTCATATGCACAAGACATGACACGTGTGGGCGGAGCCCGTGCAGGGGTGAGTAACACAATACTAAATAAGGACCACAAAACATAAAGATAATACCACAAATTAAAGTATTAAAAATGTACACTACCAAAGAGGCACATGAAGCGAAGCCCCTAAGAAGTACAGTTAAGAGAGATTCAATAGAGTCAGCTCACATAGGTAAACATCTAAATTAAGGAAGGTAATAATAACATTCATAACACATAACACCTTGTATCATTGATGCATTAATACTTGATTAGTGATTAGGTATACTGGTTCAGCTAGACCCACTCATCACATAGGCCAGCCGGGTCACCTAGACCCGCTCATCTCCTTGGTTTGTTGGATCACCTGGATCTGTTCCTCTCCTTGGCCTGCTAGGTAACCTATATCTTCTCATCTCCCTAGCTTGTTAGGTCACATAGACCTGATCATCTCCTTGGTCTACTAGGTTACCTAAACCTTCTCTCCTCTTTGACTTGTTGGGCACCTATACCCGCTCGTCTCCTTTGATGGCTGGGTCACCTAGACCCGTTCATCTCCATGGTGTGCTGGGTAACCTAGAACCATTTATCTCCTTAGCATACTAGGTCACCTAGACCCACTCGTCTTCATATTCTCATCACAACAAGTCATAGGATACCCACTCTTAACGTGTTTTATTCTTGGAGAGTCTACTACTCAATCCATCTGTCATATCTAAACTTTTACTAATATCCAATTAGTGTATACCAAAAGGACTGCCTCGTCACAAGGGTACACACCCCACAAATAGCTCATCAATTAGGCAAACTATTTTCATGTAATGATCCTTTTAGTAAAAACGGGTCAGTTGGGTCTGGCCCTGGTCCGACCGATGTGGAATGACATAACCTGACCCAACCCGATCCAATTTGGCCAACACGACCCGACCTGGTTGGGTCTGGGCCAACCCGGTCCACCCTGGCCTAGAGGCCTGGCTCATTTGTGATAGCTAGACTCGACCTGTTGGGCTGAGGGTCCAACCTGTTCCCCTTCATTCTGCCAAGCCCACACTAGATGGCCAGTTTCTGTCTAGACGGGCCTTCTAGTGGCCTTGTTCCCCCTCTGGATAGGCCCGACCTAGCAGGCATTTCTATCCATCATGAAGGTGGTATGCAGCACATCCGCTCCACATCACGAAACTGATAAATGACCGTATGCCTCCCCCACATGCAGTACCTTGGACCACATGCCATCGTACACCTGTGGCCTGGTCATGGGTCTTGTAGCCTAATGCGGTGCTAGTGAACCGACATGTTATTCTACATGCCACCTGACCCGATCTGGTGGTCCATTTTTTGATCCAAAATCCCTGATATGATCCTTGGGTCACCATCTCTACTTTAGTGGGCTTGAAGCTATATTATCGTCGACCTAGGGGTCCAACCATGTTCCAAACCTACCAGAAAGATTCTGACGTGGCCATTAGGGTTGTAAGCGAAGAAAACTAGAGGGAGAGGAAATCACAGTGAAATCCCAAGGAAAATAATGATGTTCTTGATTGTTTTTCCATCATTTTTGTGTTATAATAAAGAGGGGTGATGTTCAAAATATAACAACAATAATAATCTCCTCTTTAATCCCTTCATGCCTATTCCCATTCCCACATAGTCGAATGATCTTTGGGTCATTTGTTTGTGGATTTACCCGTGTTCATCATTTATAAAGAAGAACGAGGGAAGGGAGACCATGATGAAATAAAAACCCCTCACTTAGAAAACAAGATCAATCAGAGGATTGAATTCACAATTCACGGTGATCCTTCTACGAGCACCCTCTATCCATCTTCTTGGGTGACATCTCTCACAAAGGAGAGGTGAGCTCTCATTGTCATTGGATATTCCTTGATCATGTCCATTAGTCAGTTTCCAATGAGAGCCCACTAGAGGTTTAGAACAAATCCATTACTATCCAATGAGAATGTATCCCAGTTAAGTTATTAATTGAAGAATCGTGTTTCATTGTTTTCGTTACACTTAGTCACTGCGTCATAATGTTGTTTAATTTATAAAATAAAACAACATTTCTATTACAATTTGGTTTTAGTGCTGCCACGTTACTTGCTTTATTAAATTTAATAGTCGACTCGACATAGTGTCATAGAGAATCAAATTTGAATAAAATAAACATTATTATGTTTATAATATTTTTCCATAAAATGATCAAAAAATTATGTTTACCCCTGACCCGCACTGATTGATTTTAGGTCCTTCCATAGGTAAAGTTGTTGTTCGAGACAAAACGATGCCGCAAAATATTTAATCTAGAAACCTATTTAGAAGCTTCCATAACTGCATACATGAACTATTTTAAAAAACATTAAAAATAGTTAAAACATTTATTTAGGGCATGTCCGGCCTCAGAATCAAATTTATTCTTAGTGCCTGGTCTTGAAATAATACCATATAATTCTCAACAATTTTACATGATATTTTTGGGATATTACCCTCTACCCACCTTATGGTTTTATGTTCTCGAAATACAAATTAAGGGATAAAAAAACAAAAGGGGATACTGAGAACAAATATAAGCCTCTCGTTGCCTAGTTCTAAACTAGAGATTCCCCTTCTACCACCAAATTCTCACTAGAGGAATCGCCTGCTCCCAAAGTACCCGCTCCTGTCAATCCTCAATATCCACTAGGATCTCTGCAAACGTTTCCCCATAATTAATTTCCATCTGACCAAAGTCGATGATGTGAGATGGATTGGGCACATACCTCCTCAGCTGTAATGTATGGAAGATATCATGCATCTTGTGCATCTGTTGGAGAAGAGATAGGTGGTATTTCACCTCACAAACTCTGTATTGAATCTGGAATGGGTCCATGAATCTCAGATACAGTTTTCCACCCCATCCAAATTTCCAAAATCCCCATCAAGATGATACCATAAAGAACACATGGTCTCACCCATCAAACTACAAGATCCTCATTTTCATTTTAATATATGATTTAATCCTTCTCTATGAAGTCCACATCTACTCTTGGATGATCTATACCTTCTCAGTGGTATCTCGTACTAACTCGACACCCATGAGTGCTGACTCCCCTAGGTCTGTGAAGAAAAATGGTGATTGCATAGTCAGACATATAGTTCATAGAATAGTTCCATACCAATGGTAGAGTGGTAGATGTTGTTGTACGTGGTCTCCACCAGTAGTAGTTGATCCTCCCAACTGTGACTGAAGTCCAATATATAACCTTGAAGCATGTCCCCTAAAACCTAAATAGTCCCCTCTGTCTGAATATATGTCTGGGGATAAATTTTTGTGCTCAAACATAGCTGAGTACCAAATTAAACCTAAAATATCATCCACATCATAGATTTTAAGAGAACATCATGGTCTGACATGATCATCTAATTAACCCCAGGAAGTTTCACTATATCCTGAATGTAGAGGAATCCCTTTCTTTCTACCAAACCCTACTCTTGTATGGCTAGGAAGTGGCCCAACATTGTGGGTCAGATCATGATCACCAAGATGACGTCATTCCCCCTATATGTTCATGGAAAACATATCATGATGTCCATCAAGATACCATCCCACATTTACATAAGCACCTTGTGTGGATGATCCAAGCCTGGTAGAATCTGATGCTCTACCTTCACTTACTAACACGTGGTGCACCGAGAAATCAACACTGCTATTTCCTTATTCATCCTCAACCATAGGTACTAACGTCGAATATCATTGTACATCTTCACCACTCCTATATTCCCTACCAAGGGGGAGGTGTGTAACTCCCACAGAATATCCTCTCGCAATGCCACTTGTACGATGGTGCACTCTCTGAAATAGATGGCTTGATACCCTCTAATCGAATTTACATCAGGGTCTTGCCCTATGGATATCTTATCATGTATAGTCTCACAATAAACATATCAATGTTGTGTCTCCCTCACTCACTATAATAGTGGGGGAGTGACAACCATCGACTGAACATAGGCTAGCCCATATCCATCCATAAAGGATATTTTCATCACAATTAACTTCTATATCACCTCACTCATTAACTGCAACCTGATTCTCTTACTGAGGATGTCTGCCACCACGTTCCCCTTCACAGGAGTATAATATTTTAAAGTCATAGTCCATGAATAACTCTTTCCACCACCATTGCCTCATGATCATGTCCTTCTGGTAGAAGATATACATGGGACTTTTGTAGTATGCATAGATGGTAAAACAATCACCCATCTTGTAGTGATGCAAAATCATTAAGGTGAACACCACTACCACTAGCTCAAGATCATAGACCTTATAGTTCGGCTCATGTTACCTCAACTATCGTGAACCAAAGGAATTCACTGCCTACTCCTACATCCGGACACAACCTAGTCTGGTCCATAATGAATCAAAAAACACTACATAGACCACATCCTTTTCTAGAAGTATCAGTGTAGGGGATTCTCATCAGTCTCTGCCTTAACTCCTAGAAACTATGCTAGCACTTCTCTATCCATATGAAGAGATGTCCCTTCTGGGTCAAAGCTAATAAGGGTGCTTCTACCCTAGAAATGTTGGGCATGAACCTCCAATATTACCCTACCAAGCCCAAGAAACTCTTCACCTTATTCACACTCTTACGTGGCCAACATGAAAGACTCATCTCTATATTTTATGGATCTACAACAACCCCATCGTTCCAAAAGAAATTTCAATGAAAGTCAAACTCCTGAAACTAGAAATAACACTTCGAGATATTCCTCTAAATATGGTGCTTTCGGAGAGTGTCAAAGTCTATCCACAGGTGTGTTACATGATCCTCCTCATAAAAAAAGTACAATAGGAAATCATTAATGAAGACCATGATCAATCGATCAAGATAGGGATGTAATATACTATTCATGTCTCCCATAAACACTAGTGGGGCATTGGTCATGCCAAATGGCATCAGTAAGAACTCATAGTAGAAATACTGATTTTTGAAGG
Organism: Viscum album; assembly: GCA_963277665.1. Lineage (NCBI taxonomy): Eukaryota > Viridiplantae > Streptophyta > Magnoliopsida > Santalales > Viscaceae > Viscum > Viscum album. Next base: position 430,693,522 of record OY728121.1, read on the forward strand.
CTGTATTCAGTACATCCTCATCCCGTAAAATATGCTGATGATATCCAGACCTAACGTATATTATTTAGACAAACTTCACTCCTTTAAGATGGTCAAAGAGGTCATCGATTCTCGATAGTGGTTATTTTTTTATGGTCACCTTATTTAGGAACTGATATTCCACACACAACCTCAAACTCTTATCTGCCTTCTTTGAATGAAAAATTTGGGCTGACCAAGATAAAACACTGGGCCTGACAAATACATTATTCTATAGGTTATCTAGTTTTACCCTAAACTTAGGAAGTTTCGTGTGAGCCATCCGAAATTCCTATGTGGATATCGGTGTCATCCCGATTATAGATCAATGAATAATTCAACCTATCTACAACGGGGTAATCCCGAAAAATCCTTTGTGAAGATGTCATTATACCCTTTAATCACTATAGGAAACTAGTGGCTCCTCTCATCCATTGCACTATGGTTAAGGAAAGCCAACTAGTGAATGATTGGCTGCACCCTCCTCTGAGAAATTCTATCATATGCTACAGACATCCCCCTTTTCTTGTAAATGAAATCCTGGTCCCATATCCCCAGACACACCAAAATATACACATAAAGTAGTCAAACTATGCATGGATTGTGGATAACTAGTCCACACTTAGAATGATGTCTTAAGTCCTCGATGTTGCTACTAGGAGATCGCCGTCAAAGATTTCGCCTCCAAGACTAATCTCACACTACTAGAACTACTGTGTGAATGTAAAATCCCATCATATCAGAGTCTATAATTGTATAGATTAATCCAACAGCCCAACAAAAATCTCTAAGCTATGAAAAAGGTATTTTGAAAAGAACAATTGACTAGGACCTGTGTCTATAAGAACTACAAATAAGTTGGGGAATACGCAGATCATACCTCTAATCATTTATGGAGTGTCGGGGTTGTAAGACTCCATCACCTAATTCTGGACACACCCATTTCCAGTGGTTCCCAGAGCCCGTTATGGACTACTTGTGGTGTTGGTGGTGGAACTTAGAACCTCCATCCACTGCCTGATACACTCTATTCTCCACTGCCACATCCACCTCCATATAGACCGGCCTTCTCAATTGTCATCCTCTACAGTCTCTAGAACATCCACTGATCGTGTATAGTGATAGTCAAGCTTTCATGAGCCATGAACCCTTTACAACCACACGAGTATCACACCCTAATCCATTGCCAACTCCCTCTTCCCAGGGGCCTTGCACCGTCGATCATGGGTGCTGGGGTCATCCCATGAAAGTCTTGACCTGATTGGCTCTCTGCTTTAACTTCCTGATACCCTCTCTTGAAGGCTACTCCACCTGGTGTCTACTAGTAGCTCCTACTAATAGATCCTACTATGCTAGGAAGCTCTTCATGGGAAGATCTCACTCTAGCACCCCAGCCTAAGTAGGGATGCTAAGCGGTTTCATGGTTGACCTGATCTCTTGGCGTAGTACATGTTCAATATCCCAATCACAGAAGAATGGTTCTTTCACCATATATGTAGTGATGTGTGAAAGATCGATGAATCACATTGAGTACCCAACAACTATCATGAGAGCCTAATGTAGGTGCAGTAGCTTATATATATTTATATAGCCTAATTTCATAGGAAATAACTCCACCCTGAAGAGGCACTCGATGTTTGTTCAAGTGAGGGTCACCTCATCATACTTCTTGATCATCAAGATCCACTATCTCCCCATAGAGCCCTATAGAAGGCTCACAACAAAGATCCACATTTGTTCAATAGGATACCTCAATAGAAATAAGACTCATGTAACCACCTCAAGAAAATCCTCTACCTCCTCGATTTCAGTCTCACCCCTAAACCTGGGAGGCCTCTGCCTCTGGAACTTGTGTAATACACTGATCCCGCATGTGTCCTATATCATATGGGCTAGTAGGAGATGCTGCTCAATGGGTTTTGGAAAAACTGATGAACCACCCTACAGGGATACCTTTGGTATGAGTCCCTAAACATACACATCATTAATAGGAACACTGTCTTCACAATCAAGCATTGGGATCTTGGATGGCTGTACAAGTGGAGGCATCCTGAAAAAGATCAAGATGAACCATAATCAATAGGTTACACCCAGTGAGATGAATATGACCCAAGAAGAACATGGGAACACTATCAATTCAAATATGATTAATGAAACTAGTTTTTTAGGTAACATGTACAAAAGAAGAATTCAGGGTCCTAGTGTATGGATATGTTAGCTGCTACACCAACACTAGACTCCCAATGTCTGAAAGTCAAAGTAGAAACATTTAAAACCATTTCCTCCCAAAAAGCATAGAATCCTAGACTTTAAGGTAGATCTAACCTCCTTTGATAACACTCTATCATGACCCGACCCCCGGGGCCCGTACCATGACTACCCCAACCCCACTTTCCAAAGGAAAGGGGATGAAGACAATCACCAAAGGGATTATCCCGCAAGTGGGAGGCATTTTCCTTAGTACCTGTAGACACACACACACACAGACATCCATAGTCCAAAATTCTGTATTGTAAATATTAATTCCACTAAGACAACCACTGCATGTAATAGTACAAAAATCATAGTGAAGGCACCAAAATACAAGCCTATAAAATGAAAAGTACAAGTTCATGTAGTTCATGTATGGTAAACTTTACCTGAAGGGAAAGTGAATGGGTTCCACCTAAAGGTGTAAAAGTACCCCTAATTTATTGGATCTCACTGGAAACTACCCGGTCTTAGACCACTAAGGTCTTTGTCAAAGAACCTATCATCTAAAAAAGACTTGACACATGAGGGTGGATACCTTATAAGGGTGAGTAACACAATATTTAGTAAGGAATGAAAAACACATACATAATACCAAAAAATGTATGCACAATGTATAATACCAAATAGGTACACGAAGTGTATCCCCTAACACGTACAGTTAAGAGAGAGTAACCAGACTCAAATCACATAGGTATAAATATAATGTATGAAAGACAAGACAAATAGTCTTAACACATAACACTTTATAACACTGAAGCACTCATATCAAATGAGTGATTATGTCTGATGGGACACCTAGACCCGCTCATCGCTTAGGCCAGATGCATCACCTAGACCCACTCGTCTCCTTGTCCTATTGGGTCACCATGACTAACTCATCTTCATCTTCTCATTACAACCAGCCACATGATCCCCAATCATATCATGCTTGATTCCATCTGAGTATACTCCTCATGATATTTGTAGTATCCTAACTTCAACTGAATTATAAATAGTGTATACCAAAAAGAGATACTCTTCATGGGGGTCTCAATGCCTCAAATGGTTCGTCTATTGTATGTATGGTATGAATGTTATGAAACGTCTAGTAAAATGGGGAAGGTGGGGTTAGGGCCTAGTCCAACCTAGTTTTTCTAGACCCGACCCGACCTAGTCGTTTCTGGGCTGACCCGATCTGGACAGGCTCTGTTTGGCCAAGGATCCAACCCATCGGGCTGCCTAGTGTCCCAGTCCCCTTCCTCCGGCCCGACCTACACTTGTGTACCAATTTTTTTCCATCCGAGATTCCTAGGGACCTTTTTCCCCCTATGAACCTTCCCACGCTGGTAGGCAAGTTCTATCCAACCTGGATGTAGCATCCACCACATCCTCTTCACATCATGAGACCTACAACTGGAGGGCTACCTCCCCTGCACATGGTCCTACAGACCACGTGCCATCGTACACCCATATTCGGGTCGTATATTTCCTGACCTAGCGTGGAACCCTGCTATCACCACTGTTCCATGCCACCTCCTACACACGGCTGCCACCATCACCAGCATGCCGACAGGTTCTTTCAATTTCCACCGTACTCGCTCCATTAGTCTGTTTTGTGATCTGAACACTCTGCTATGATCCTCAAGTCACCGCCTCCACTTTCATGTGCTCCAAGATATCTTACTATCAATTTGGTGGTTTTTCCATGTTTAGAACCTCTCAGAAAGAGTCTTATGTGACCACAAGCATCCTTCATCTTTGAACGAAAGCAAGAGAAGAGATAAAAATGAAATCCCAAGGCAACAAATGTTGGCCTTGTTAGTTCTGTCTTTATTCCTTATGTTAGAATAAAAATTAGAGATGTTATAAATATCAAACCAATAATAATCCCCTCTTTAATCCCCATATGTTGATTTCCTTACCCACATAGTCGACCGATACGTAGGTCAAAATATTAGTGGATTGAACCTTTTTCATCATTTAGAAAGAAGAACGGAAGAAGGGTGACCACACAAAATTTAAAACCCCTTACTTGGGAAACATGATCGGTCGAAGGAAGAAATTATTGGTAGATGGGGATCCATAACAGAGCTTCATCTTTCCAAAATCTTGGGTGAGATCACAAAAAGAGGATGGGAGAGTTATCATTGTCATTGTTGATTCTTCATTTGTCATTATTCATCGCTCACCAATTCTAGTCCTCCAGTAGTTTAGAGAAAATACAAACCCTTCGAACGATCTGGTACCCCTATTATGTTATTAATTGGTGAAATGAATTTCAGAGTTTCTGTTGCACTGAGTCACTGTATTGTTATAGTGTTTCATTAATGAAATGAAACAATGTCTCTATTATGGTTCAGTTTCACTGCCGCTACATTGTATCATTTAATAAATGAAATAGCCAGATTGATGTTCCATCACAAGAAAAAAATTTGATTTAATTAAAATTTTTTATGTTTATTTTAGTTTTCTTTAAAAAGATAAAAATTTAACTTTTACCCTCAACCCGTAGTGGTCAATATTAAGTCCTTAGGTAAATTCATCATTCCAAACACAACAATTCCATCGTATTTTTAATCCGATCACCTATTTAGAAGCTATGAGAATCAGATACATGCAGGATTTTAAGTAACATTAAAATAGTGGATACATTTATTATGGCTTCATCGGACCTTTGAAACATGTTTCATTATAGTTCCTAGCCTTGAAATAACCCATATAATTTTCAAAAATATTATATGGACTTTTCATGAAATTACATATATCCCAATACTTCTATTATTCGAAATGCTCCAAATCAGATATAACATTATTTGTTGCATGAGATGTATATTCATATAAAATATATTACGTAGAAGGGATTCATTTGGCCTAGTGTGTCAACATGTGGTGCTATAGAGTTATTCACCCAAAAGGAGGATGACGCTCTAAGATTTTTATATCTTATCAGATAGTGAATCATGTAATTATCAATAATATTTACCCTCTTTCAAGGATCAGTGAACCTTTTGACTAGATTAGAAGGGAACATTGGTTATATGAGATATATTTATGGATATTATGTCACCAATTTATAGAGAATGAGTAAGATATCCTAAAAACTAAATTTATGTAAAATTATATACTCTTCAAGTTTTTGGTCACATCATTTTGTGTCACGAACACAAAAGCTACATTCAAAGGACTCATGAAAAAAAATTCTATTAAATCCAAGACTAGTTTGTAGGATTATTAATCCATGAAATATTCATCAACATTAATTCATTGGGGTATTATTATGATCATACTAGAGTTATCTTATTGGATCATTGATTCCACTAGCTCTATGAAAGGTTTTCCATGTTTAACATTAAGACATGAGAGGTGAATTTCCTTGGGCATGTGGTCTCTCACTATGGTGTATCGAATGAACTGTTGATGGAAAATTGAGTTAGTTCATTTTTCATAAACTAATAATGTTTATTAGGTTCTTGGATTTGTAGACCATAGATGCTATTAATGGATTTTTTTATGATTTATCACAAATAGAGGCCCTATTTATATCATTCACTAGGAAATATCAATATTTTTTCTAGTCTATCTAACGTTAGAAAACAATTGCATAACTAAATGGTATAATTTTCAATTCTATAGTGCTCCAGTTTCCAATGGAATGGGCGAGGTTTGAGGTGTGTTTTGATGCTTCCTTTCAAGGATTTAGACATGTTTAGATGATATGAAAATTAGTTATTTCCTATGTGTATAAGTATTTATCTTCCCTAGATAATAATTACGCCATACATTATTTAGAGATATTAGTGGTTGTGTTTATTATTAATATATGATGCCATTACTTTATTATGGATAGCATTTTAGTCTACATGGATTACAAGAGAATGATTTATGTCATTTCTAAATTTCATGTGAATATGAAATAGTGAATTAGGGTGATGTTTATTCTTGAAAACGACTTTGAGATATCGTACAACTCAGGAAAGGGAAATGTCAGGGGTGGTGATTTGATGATGAAGTCACAGAAGGATGTTTTTTGAGAGTCTAGAGATTTTTTGAGTGTAATGAAGTAGTTGGATGCCTTAGAAAAATATTCGGTTGATGGTTGAGTTTACATATTTGTTAAGATGGTGTAGTCTTACCTGATGTGGATGACATAGAATTATTATTATGTAGACTTAGTGGGATATGTGATACATGATCGTGGGGACTATGGTGGTGTTATGGAGGGATGTTTGGAGGAATTTTAAAACTATATAATGTTTTGTGGTAGGGTGATTATTGTAGTATTGATGTAAAAAGGAGTAATATTTGAGTTTCATAACTCAATATTTTTTGGTACACCAAGGATTTTTAAATATTTATCATTTCTTGAGGACATGGTTTTAGTGTTCGAGGATGAAATGGGAAGTTTCATAGTTTTTGGCATGGGGTTTTTTAAGAGAAGGTAACAGTTAGAAACCATGTTCCTGGAGTTTTTTGTATCCCTTGGATATTATTGAGTGGAAATGGTATGCCACCTTTATGGACATCATTATAGGGTTACCCAAATCTTAGGGTGGTTGTGATGTTATATGGGTAATGAAATATTAGTTGATGTTATTGTCTTGCACACTATAATTCAAGGAGTTGAGTAATGGGGATGTTTTGGAAAAAATGTTTGTGGATGAGGTAGTGTTGTTTCATGGAATTATTAGGTCCATTAACTCTTAATGGGATGTATGTTTTACATCATACATCTTGAGGGGATTTTAGAATGACTTCACAACTCCGTTTCCCCTCAATACTACCTTCCACCCTTATAGAGACAAAAGGTTATAATATACTATTCAAATAATTAATGATATGTTGTGGGTGTTCATGTTAGACTTATCAGTTTATTGGAAAAAAAATTCAATTGGTAGAATATTTATAAAATAACTACTACCACTCATCCATTAGGATGTACACATTTGAGGATTTTTATGGGATGTCATTCAATTCTCTATTGTGCTAGAACAAGTTTAGTGAGTAATCTAATATCAGTCCTACTGTGGTGAAGATCATGATAGATATGGTTCATGTTGTTCATGGAAGGTTTAAATAAGTGTAGGTCCAATAGAATTCCAGTGTGAGTTATAGGAGGATAACCGTGGAGTTTTAGTTCAGAGACAATGTGTTATTAAAAAAGTCCTCTCAAAGAGTGCATTAGAGGTTTGGTAAGGGGTGTAATATCTCACCATAGTCGGAGGGGCCGTTGAGGTGTTGGAACGTGTTGGTGAATTTCAATATTAGTTGGAACTTCTCTTATGGATTGAATAGACATATGACATAATATATTTATTTTAGCTCAATAAATATCTTCATTATGATTCCCTTGTACTTATATATGGATAGTTTGATATCATAGATGATGGGAAATTTATGGATCATGTAGTTAGGAAAAAGATTCATTAGGAGAATATTCTATGTATACATATCATTTATATTACCCATGTACTGTGGACGCATGGTTTATTGTAGGGGAGTATTTGGGAGCTTGATACATAGATGGATTCCTAGTATGCAATGTTCTTTTTAGTGTTTCTTATTATTCCTTGTTTTATTCTTGATAATGAGAGGTTGGAAGTTGATGTTTCCTATGGTGTTATTTTTTACTATATTATTTGATGTGGGATTCAAATATCAAGCATACAGATATGGTAAACTCTGATTCCTAATAGATTGTTTCCATACATTGATAACATTTTAACAATGAGGGAGATTTAGCTCCACCAAAAGAAGATAATATATAGAAATTGAATATATAACTCCTTGAATTTTGTTTTTGGGGATCTGTTATGTAGTGGTTGTGGTGATCTTTTAAATAATATTCGGGGGATGAGAGGCTGTTGTGGGTGGATGTACAGAAAAGTTGGTGGTTTTTTATTAAAGTGGTTTTTTTTCAGGTAATGTGGTTTTAAGGGTTGTTTAGTAATCATTTTTAGCTAGGTTTAGTGTCTGTTTGGATAGTGGATGTTTTTATTTATAATGATATCTTTTAGTGGTATCTAAAGGGATTTTTGATTGGATCTTCATTACCTTTTTTTCTATATATTTTTTTATTATTGATAGTGTGAATAGATTGAAAGGTATCTGATGTGAGGGTATAAACCCTAGAATCCCTTTACATTGTGTATTTTGGTTTTCAGTGGAACCTAGATGAGGTTATAAATTTTTTTATGGTGCTTCTAAAAAATATGAATATCCAATACCATTTTTTTCAATGTTGCAGTGTGTATAAATGGGTTGTGGTGTAATGGTGTCCACTATAACAGAGGAGGGATAGATACGAAAAATAGGGAAGCATGGGGGAGTTTTGAGGCTAATGAAGTATTGGGGAAAGATGCACTATTTAGGTGTGGATGCAGTGTACCCATATTGATTGGTTATGCATATGGCATGGAGAAAATGTCGCAACTTAAGAGGAGGATTTGGTAGAGTTTTGTGCTACTTCCAATTCATGAATAGTTGTGTTATGAAGATGGGGTTGTAGCTCAACCTCTTCCTAATTCGTAGGGGTCTATGGAATAGTTCTTTTGGCCCTACTGTGGTCACCCCCATGTTTTATTGGATCTATTATGTACTAATATCCCTAGATTACTAAGTCTAGTTTTAATAGATAGGCTATGGTGTGGTGATGGTTTGTATTCCATAGTCTATTCAGTTTTCATCTTTTATGCGGTGAGGCCCTATTTTCTATGACATCGACATGTATTTTATATACTATGAATAAATTGTTACATTACAATGAACACATTAATTTTTATTTACTACTCTCAATTATTGTGTGACCCAAATTTTTCCAAAATATATCTTTCAGCCCAATATTAGGGGCTTTCGACACAGGATACTAAGGGTCGATCTATGGCGGTGTTTGGTAAGTCCTTCCTTGTTCTCTTTCTGTTTCTTCCTATTTCATCATATGGGAGGGGATTATGTCTTTAGAACAATGGTTTATTATCATGTATTTATATAAATAAATTCTATGGTGTTTTTTATGGTGAACAATGTGATCTCTTTCATTATGGTGTTCATTGGTGGCCATCCTCTTGCTCCATCCTTGCATAGTGTGGCAGAATGATCTATTCGAAGCATGTTATCCCTTGCTTCTCATATTATATATCATGAGGCAATGGGTTTACTATTTTATTTGGGATAATATGGTTTCCACTTTCCTAATAAATATAATAAATTTATTATGTGAAATTGAAGGTTAATTGGTTTTAATAACATAGTTTTAGAGCATTTATATATTCTGAATATTGATATTTTTCATGATTAATATAGAATTGAAAATTATTTGTTTATGAGCCTTTTTGTGCTAAATATATATCTTTTGTTGATCCATTGATTTGATAATGATGTGATACCACCTTGAATCAATGTATAATCACTTATATCTTTCTACTAAATTAGTTTCACATGTATATATACATTGTGTTAGAATTCCTGTAAAATAAGGATTATAGAATTAATTAAATTACCTTTTAAAAATATAAAAAATATTATGCTGATTTGTTCTAGGAAGTGTTTTCATGTGTTCTTTTGGTTTATAGGGAAAATGTGATGGGGTGTGTTGCTATTCAATTGGACATTTTTTTTGTAAAAGTGGATGTGATGTAGCTTTGGAAAATAAGAAGTTAATGTTGTTCTCAATTTTTTGTTATGTGGAGATAGTTGTATTAATGGGGATGATAGGTTTTTTATTTGTGTGGCATTATGATGTGATTATTTCCCATGTAGTAACAGACTTCTTTAAAAATTATTCTAAATTTAATGGGATTGTTTATTAAATGGGTTGAATGGATAATGAATAAATTAAAAGGGGATGTATGACTTAATTGTTTGTTTCTTAATGTGAATTAAATAGTATTAATAATATAAGAGTTATATGGAAGGAATTGGTTTCTAATATGAAATCTATTGAATCAGTTAATTTAATAAAAAAGATGTAGTGAGATATGTGGCTTCTGTCTTATTGTGTGTGGTTGGGAAATTAGAGGTGGAAACAAAAGTGGAGGAGGATGTGAAGAGATGTAGTTATGTTGTGAGTTTGGATGATGTGCTTTATTTGAACCCATTGGTTGGGATTCTGTGATATGATATGATATATATATATATATATATTATTTCATTGTGATTTTATATATTCCCCCACACATTTCGAGCACCTAGTAATGATAAAAAACTTTTGGGGGTGAATTTCTGAAAATAGAGGTGGGATTATAGATCTGTTTAACCGTCTTTTCCATTATCCCAATTCTAGGTGATGATGTGTGAATGAGTTATGATGGTTATAATTCAAAAAATTTTAGTTGTTATATTTGATGAGATGGATTACACTAGTTTTCATGAATTCTATTAGGAGGGAATTATGTTTATGACTTCCATGTTCAAAATCCCTACTACACATGTTATGTGATATGATGTGATGTCATTGACCATTTTACAATGGGAAAGATATGATGTGATGTGATGTTATTGAACAGGTATTTGTAGGATGCATGTGATATTGAAGGTGTGTGGGAGATAGTATGTATGTTATTGGGGTGTGATATTAGTTAATAATTGTGAACATGGTATGAGGTAATCTATCATCGATATGAATCATATTATGTAATTATTTCTAGAATTGGTACCTAGTGAGTGAGCTATGTTAAAGATGGGCTTGGTCAGTTGACTAGTTTATGTGTTGTTGGTTCTAGTGTTCATTCCCTGAATCATTGGTTGGATCTTTTCACATGTACAAAAGATTCATGGGTAACCCTTATAGCGACCCCAACCCTAGTAGTTTGGATATGACGTCTACGTTATTACATTGGAATATGATAAAAGGAATCCCAAACAAAAGGTCTGGGAACTTTAGTAGTCTTGTTAATTTAGAAACATACAAGATATTTATTTTTACAATTGAAAACATAGAACACAAAAATTATTTTTGTTTATAAATCCATTCTTCCTCAAAAAATATCCCAACATATCAATAAAAAAACACATCCTGGTATCCTGGGGAAAATAAAATAGAAGAAATAGGTGAGATTGTATTATCAGTAATGGATTGAATAAAAAGGAAGATATGAATAAAAAAGGCATAAAAATATGTATTGGTAAATATCTGAAACAGATTCCATTTAATCCATAACTTGATCGTAATTTGGATGAAATAAATAATGATCAAATAATTCCATATAAGTTGTCACAAGATCCTCAAAACTATACCATGGATATTCTAACTAATTAAATTATCACATGGAAAATAAATTATTGAATTAATAATTATGGAATGAAATATGTTGTACATGTAAAAAATAATATTATGGCCTTGTTCCAGGACTTTTAAATAATTGTGAAAAGACTCATCCAAAACCAAATATTGTTTCTCTCAAGATACATTACTATGAATCTAGGTTTTATAGTGGCCGCCACCAATCAATTAATAAGTCTAATGAATTATTCTTATGAAAGGGGTGAATCCTAATCCATATGATCATTCATATTGAAAAACTATCATATTGAATGTTAATACTTACCCTAATAAATTGACAAAATCATGATTCATCTAGAGTAAAATAGTTAATGGTAAAGAAAACTACATCCCCATTAAATCTAATTATAACCCATATATAGAAATAATAATAATAATTACATGAAAAAATTGTTCTTTAGTAGATAATAAGTAAAAAAGATTTTTTATGTCATTGATGAATATAAATACCATGAAAATATCCTTAAAAACATTTTTGAGAAAAATAAACATTTCATTTTAAAAATTACCTATAAAAAAGTTAAAAATATATTTTTGAAATAATTTTCAATGAAAATAAACTTTAAATAAAAATAAAATAATCATTAAAACATTGATTGCTCATGCGGGTGGAAATTTTTGTTCATGACGTACACATTAAAACAATATTCCAATTAAATTTTCTCTAATAATAAAATGGGATTTTTTTTAAAATGATATGAAGATTACATTGGATGAAAATTTACAATAGAATAAAGGGGAACAAATTTATTTAATAAAACATTTTAAAATATTAAAAAACATTTTTGAAAACATTTACAAAAAACATGGGTTTTGATGAAAAACAATTTCCCCCCAAAGAGAGAGATACAGTTTTATTTTATTGAAACTATTTTCTAAATAGTTTTAATTACCAAAAAGTAGAAAAATTTTATTTTTACATTAAAATTTCATGAATAAAAAATTGAATTATATATATTTATTTTATGATATCAATATAAAATAATTCCTTTAATGGAGTTGTGAGAATAAATAAACTCGAATAATGATGAGATTGTGAAATAAAAGGATTCCACTTTGGAATATTTTGAATAATATTACCTATAAAATAAATGACCAAAAAACAATGTATAAATAAAATTATGATAAATAGATTTATGATATAATGTATCAATTTTTTAGTATATACTCCACACAACGGAAATAAATGGTGAATATGTAATATGTATAACTGAAGTAAAAGTTAGACAAGAAACCCTTACCATTTATTAGACTTCATCATTATTTTATCACTACTACTGTATAATAAATGTATTTTTAGTTAAGATAAATTATATATAAATAATAATATATTTTATACCATATATAATTTACTTTTAGTCTTTTATTTCTCATTACTTAACAACTATTTGTTAAAATCACTATTTGATGTGATAATTACTTCAGTTTTCATGTATGTGTTGGTTCAATAATTTTAGTTCTTTTAATATGATCATGGGTATATAATTTTAATAATTTCAACCATGATATAATTATCATATGAATTTTTCTTATACTTATTTATAGTAATATGAAAAACATAGAGATATTAAATGGATTACACTGTTCATGGGGGAAGTAGGTTGTACGTACTCATGAATGATGTTTCTATTTTTCATGATGGATGAAATGAAAGAAAAATAAATATTAAGGAACCTATAAATAATAATAATAATTTATTTATATCATATATGTTAATAAAATATATATTTATCACCATCAATATAATTATAATATGAAAGAAATTTCACATCATTATGTGGAGGTAGTAGTCCACACATACACATGAGAGATGTTATTATCATACAATGGATTATAATGGAATAATTTCAATGAGATATTATATTTTTTTAATTAAGTTTATATCAATAATATGACCTATTTTCATTAACCTTTATCATTATTACCTTCCATGTAAAGCATGTGTGAAAAATGAATCACATTGCTTCATGAGGTGGTAGTCTGCTATACACTTGAGTGACATTATCATATCCCATGTGGAATCTAATGTATGATTTTATATGTTATATGATGTATAAAAAAGTATAATTATATTATAAATATCATATAAATATGTTAATTCCAATGGTAAATCCATCCTTGAAGGGTGGTAAGGGAAACCGAACTACATTAGATCACAAGGCTGTAGTCCACTATATTGATGAATGTTGATTTTATAACCCATTTAATAAAAGAGAAGATGGATATTGGTAGTGAAAATAAAAATAAATAATACAACTATATGGAACATACTATGGTTTTCATGTCACCAGGGATTAATAATAATTTTAGAAGAAGGAGGGAAAGTAAAATAAAACACATGGTTAAGGATGTCACCTCTTCTTTAGAAAACATCTTATAGATTGCAAAAAAACCCATAATATTTTTTATTTTTGACCAAATAAGGGAATATAAGATTATATTAGGCAATTAATTTATTTATTTTAATAATCATTTTCTATACGAATAGTGTTTTTATTTTGGAATAAGAGATTATAGTGGGATTCCATTTATATGTGAGGTAAGTGAGACACATTAATTTTTGAAAAGAAAAATGTGTACCCACATTTTTTACCTTATAAAAAAAATCAAAAAAGGGATATTATATATCGAATATCATATAAGGTCTAAATATGGCCTTAAAAGTTATTTTGGTTTTGTTTTTTTATTTTAAACCATTGATTTTTATGTTTAAACCCAAGGTAGACCATTTTTTACCTTAAAAACGGTAATTTTTTTTACTATTTTTACTATTAATTATATGATAAAATTAATTTTCTCATATTAGTTGAAATAATTTTTTTCATTCCAAATATTTAATCCATTTTACATATTTTCAAGGACATAAGAGTAAAATTCTAATATAAAATTAATCCAGAAAATGTGATGACAAAGCAGGGTTTTAAAGAGAAAATATTCACCTTATTGCAACGTTTTTATATAAAATTTCAATAAGAAAATGATTATAAATAGAAAATTATATAAATATATGTGTAATTTATCCTTTTTTTGCTTTTAATACTACTATAAAATATTTATTTTGTTTTTTATGTTTTTTATGTTTTTAAAAGAAATTCAAAATCCTAAATAAAAACCAGTATTTTTCATTATTAGCCAAAAACAATTTCTTCTCAAAAAATTATGAAACATTATTCCAATGATAATTTTATCATTTAGTTTTCACAAATTATGTATATTTTATGAAGTAAAATTTCTAAAATCTGTAATATTAAATTTTAATTTTTTTATTCAAAGTATGATTATATCGCCTTATAGAAAATATAGAATTTTTTTAAAATAATTTTTTTCTTTAAAATAGTTATTATTTTATTTATAATTAATAGATAACCATTTAATTTATAATATACATATTTAAATCATATATTTTTCAAAATTATTCATTCTTCCTCACAGTCTCCAACATGACAACATGGTTATAATTATAAATTTTAATGAATATTATTTTAATAGAGTTTTAAGTATCATTCAACCACACTGTTGTGTGAATGACAATAAATCGAGGCGATTGAATTTATTTTAAAATAAATATATCATATTTTCTTAGGGTGTTATATTTTATTATAATATTGTTTTTTTATTTCACAGACACTACTGAACATGAAGTTCCTATTTTAAAATATTCGTGTGTCACATTCTAACACATTAATTAAATTACATCCCCCCATATCAATAATTATCTCAAAAATCAAGGGATTGAAAATTTTTAATTCCCATCTAGAAATCCCAATTCTTGAGAATGGTTAGAAAATTTCTATTGTTAACCTAGAATGGGAAGTAGGATGGTCATATGGAATTATCACATAACTAGGTTTCTATGTAGGAGACCAAAGGTGGGATGTGATGATAAATACGTGGAAAAAAGAATATATAATTATATATATTTTCTAATATAATTGATCATAGGAATTTGGATGATCCAAATATATTTATTGATAAAAAAACATAAATTTGTGATGAGTTAATTGACCATTTCATTCATCTTATATAAAGGTAGTAGGTTCATATTTTTGTTTTCAACATTCTTTCCCTTGAGAAGAGTAATTAATTTACCATTATGACATAGAAAATAAAAAATTATACAAACAATTTCATCCCTTGGTTAATATTAAACCAATTTATACATCATTTATTACTCCAATAATTTTTTATAAAAGATGAATTTTTTATTCCGATTCATTAAAATTAACTTTTATTGGATTATAAGATCCATAAAAGAGTAAACATTTATTACTCCTATATTTAATAAAAAAAAAAGGTTTCCAAATGTTATCTAATGTAATAAATTAGTATGTAATTCCTCCAAAATAATCACAAATTCAATATAATCTCTTTCATAATTTTTTTTTCAATGAGCCTCATCTGAAAAAGTTCTGACAAATTTGATGTCCACCTTTTTTAAAGGACGGTTAATGAATCAAAATTATATTCATTAGAAAATGAAAAGGTAACTCTTCATGTATCATTCCAAATATGTGTACAACTAGATATCTATAAAACATTAATGAAAAAATAAATTCTCCCAAATATAAAATTTTAGGTAGATGAATATATTCTATAAATCAATACTTACAGAAAAGTAAAAAAATGTTACTTAAACAAAAAAACAACAAATAAATTTAAGGGTCACCAACACTATCCCATAAAAATATAATAACTATATCAATATAAGTAACATATTAAGAGTTATAATCCCTCCATATTTTGTTTTCCCAGAGGTTCAACTTGTCATTGATTTTGATTTTCTTCATCATTGGTACCATTAAACATATTCTATCAAATCATTTAAGAAATAATATTGTAGTTCAATCCATAAAAATATCAATACTATGATAACCATAATATCATTGATAAATTATTCATGTAACATAATTCAAGAATATTAACCCATGAACACTAATCATTCCACTTTATTTGGGATAATAGAATATGATACGCCTTTATCCCTTAGCTTATTTAGTGGTACAATATCTTGACACATTGGGTATTCATTTTCCTAGTTCCCAATATACATATATTTTAATAATTGAACACAGAAAATTAGTTTTTATCAATCAATAACATTTATGGTGGAATTTATCTCCGTAGTTGTGTCAACCTCCCACTCCCTTCAAATAATTATTGGGGTGTTTTTTCTTATCAATTATTACAACTACAAAATTGATTATATCGCTAGATCCCATTATTAATTTTTTTCTCTTTTTTTCACTTATTTCTTATCTTCCTTTCAAAGATATTGATACACATATAATTTTTTCTATATCTTCAAAGAATATGATTTCATGTCTTTGTATGATTATGATTTTTGGGAGACTAGTTCCCTTAAAAATATTAACTTAATCCCATGAATGAAATGATCTTTTTTACTCTATGGATTACACGAATTATTTTAGATTCTATTCATTCTACTAGGACTAATTTATAAAAAATTTCATACACTATATTAGATCCTAAATTAATGAATTCTAAATTATATTTTGGAAATTAGTGATAAAAATAACATAAATGGTATAATTTTTCCATAAATAATTTCATAATAATAAACATGGTTTCTTAAGGGATATATTTATTTACAACTCATTCATAATGGCTGGTAATGAAATTTTTACTTATCCTAATGACATCCCCTATGATTTTGAAACTATGTGTGTAATAATACCCATTATCATACACCAAGTAATGATTGGGTGATGCTTAATGTTCCCTTTTTAGAGATATTACCACTATGTACATTTGTTCCATAACCATGTACAAATTTAATATCCAAACATAGATGTATTTTTTAAGGTATAAAACATTATGTATTTATTTCAAAAACATTTGGATGTTATTACGAAAATATTCTCCAGGTGTATCATTTATTATGATTAATAATAATTTACTTCCTAAACTTATTTCACAATGTTTCAACTAATCTTCCAATGATACCAACTACAGTGACCCCAACCCCAGTAGCATTGAGATGGTTTATAATTAATTAATTTGGAATAATATATCAGGAATCAAATAGAGAATCACTTAATAGTTTGGTAGTCTTGGTAAACTATGTATAAAACTAAAATTATTATTACAGTTTAAAAATAAAAGATAAAATTATTTTCTTTGAGAACATCACTATTTTTATTAGTGTATCCTTATATATAATTCTCAGAAGACATACTAGTATCATATATAAAATAAAACATAAGAAAGCAGTGATATCATTTTCACAATAAGGGTAAGCATATAGTGGAATCCATTAACAGAGAAGTAATAGTCAACAAGGAATAGTAAATAACAGAAACACAGCGTATTTAACCAATAACATGCGCTTAATATAGGTGGAATAAATGGTGATCAACTTATTCTATATAAATAACCACTGGAGCATCATAACATTACAATGGATATTATATATAATTTAAAAGTATAATAAAATATCAATAAATTAATTTATAATGATTGAATTCATAATGCTAGACATCTAAAGCATAAAAATGTGATTTTTTCCAAAAAATAAAAAAATGGGTAAGGCCAAAGCTAAAACCAAATGTAGTTTTTCACATGATACCTAGTGATTCATTGAGGGGTTGTAATGGGCACCCTATCAAAGAATAATTATAAAAGATTCCTCATATTAATGGGGTTAATCCTAATAATTATAAACAATAATTTTGAAAATAAAAACATATTAACTGTTAATAATTACCCAAATTAATATACATAAAAAAAATCATTCATAATAAAATGTTTAATTGAAATAAAATTGGAAAAACCCAATCTAACTATTTATAAACCATATATTGAAGTAATAATTATGATATTGATAAAATTCATCATCGCTAAAACATATATTGAATAGATGGTTTATGTAATCGATGAATATAAATACCATGAAAATATCATTAAAAACATTTTTGGATAAAATAATATTTCCATTTTTAAAGTCATATTTCAAAATAAATATAATTTTCTTTGAAAATTAATTTTATATAAAATATCCATTTAATACCTTTAAAATATTAAAAAACATTAATTTTTCATTCTTGTGGGCAATTCCAGTCCGGATGTACAATTTAAAATCAATATTCCTTTCACATTTTCAGTAAATGCCTAACATGAATTCTTTTGAAAAAAACCTGAATATTAATTTTAAAACTTTTAAGAATGTAAAAATATATAACATATTTTTGAATTATTCATTTTTATAATTTCAAAATCAATTTGGTTTTTTCATAAAATGGATTTTGAAGAAAAGGATTTCCAAACTAAGAGAGAAATAAAGTCATATTTTCTTAAATACATTTATCCATCAATTTAAGAACCATAGTGTGAAAAAATGTTAATATTAATTGAGAAATTTCATAAAAAACTACATGTGAATAATATAGATTTATTTTAATATATAAATATAAAATAATTCTCCCAAGGGTTATGTAAACATAAAAAATCTTGAATAATAATGAGACTGTTAAATAATCCATTGCCACTTTGGTAACATATGAATCATAATAAAAATTAAAGAAGTGAAATAAAATAAATTATAAATACCATAAAGATAAATATATTCATGCTATAAATTATAAAATGTTAATTATATAATGAAAACAAATAAAACAAGAAAAGAATATAGCATAGGACTCATAAAAGTAAAAGTGAGACAACAAGGCATTACCCCTTGTGAAACTTCATTAATATGTGTAAAAAAATCTTATATAATAAATATTGTTTTCATACAATATATAAATTAATATAATAATATATATCATATAATATATTATTTAATTAGTCTTTTATCACTCATTTATATAAATTCTCATGTGAAATCATTATTTTGGCTGAAAATTGCTTCGTTTTTCATGACTATTATAACGACCCATACTTTACATACATTGTTAGTACTTCATAATTGAATCAAAATTATTACAACAAATAACAAAACCAGGAAAGGACCCTATAGGTATAGAGTCTTTAAAAACTGGGAAACATAAACAACTGGTTCATAAAGCATCTACTTTGCATCCCATTTAGTTCATCTTATCAAGTGTCCCTTTTGGCATATCCTACTTAATAACCTTCTTCCTGACCTGGGGAAAGAAAACATACAAAAAGGGTGAGCTCAAATTCTTAGTAAGGGTAAACAAAAGAAATATCAATCGCATCATATTCATAAGAACATAACTTTTGGAAATCATAACCTGCAAAAGAGATCATAACTTCATAACATGGGATAAATCATAGTAGTGAAATGTAATCCCAATAATCATAACATAAAACATGAAACTTTGTGTCATACACAAATAATCATAGATAATCATTTCTTAGTAGTCAAGACCCATTTCCAAGACTATCTTAGTGGACAATGTCCATTTCGGAATTGAGTTCACTCCTCATTTCAGTCCTGTTTCACTGAACCGGTTTAACCTGCCGTTCCAGCCATGTCTATCTCATGAGATATAAAATCTTTACCCAATGCATTGGAGGGAGATATAGGTCCCACCCATCTCATAATGATACAATTCTTATGTGTGCCACAAAATCATAAACCATACATCATAACATAACCCATGTAATAAAAATGGCAATCTTAAACATCGTGACATCATAAAACAATTCATATAAGATAAATGAATTCATAAAATTATTTCCATCACAACATAATAAAATCAATTTAATAATAGGGATAGAAACAGAACCCTTTATTATCTTAGATGGAAAATAATTTTGATAAAACACTTGAACTCTATTCTTGAGGAAAATATCCGTTCTACTTCAAAAACATTTTTCCTTTCTTAACATGTCATAAAATTCTAAAATAAAATAAGTTGATTAAAAATATAATTGAAAAATTTTAAAGGAAGATTCTTGGAAATAATGTTTTAAAAATCCATTCAGGCCGTATAAGTTAAAAAAACATTCTTCTCGTACTTTTGTCGGAAAAGTGAAAAAGTACCTCGTACGAAAAACGACAAAAGATTCCTTTCATATCTTTTACTAAAAACACACCGAAGGGTAAAATTGGATTTCATAAATTGTATTTGGATGGAAATAATATTACATATTGAGGAAACATGTATGTGGTTGATAAATATTCCCTAGTAAATTCTGAAGTATAAACAATATCCGATAAAAATGAGATTGTGAGATTTTCCCTTACTTTAGGTCCGATTTGCTTCGTAAGTGTCTGAAGCTCCTGTATAATGATTTAAATAATGTAATTGACTTATTATAGAATCATAATCTTGGTTATGATATCATATATGGTCATATTCTTAGCTTATTATTAGTAATATTTCATTGCTACTTGTTATTCGGGTGTTTATTAATTTTTGTTCTTATGCGTGTTTTGTCGAATAAATTCTTATTTTTCTCTTTAGGTTATAGATACCTCATTTCCAGAATGGTATTAGTGTAATATATATCATATTAATTCATTCAATTCATTTATATAGTCATTATTCAATGAAGATCATGTAGAACGAGTCACATCACATCGTGGAGACGGTATTCCGTACGTACGCATGAGCGATGATATCATTCCCATGATCGTGAAATTGTAATGGAGTGTATGTATACTATTTAATAATCCACATCAATTTACAATTATGATATATATTCATTCCATACACCATTATACCCATCCAAGTAAGGTGGTGGTGGAAAATAGATTACACCACGACGTGGAGACGGTATTCCGTACGTACGCACGCGCGATGATTTTGTTTTCTGTAGGATGGATAGATAGTGAAATAGGGTTGTTTCATACATATAATAACAATTCAGTATATAAGTGATACTGATGTTATTAATTCATAATGAAACAACTAAAGAAGAAGAAGTGGAAGAAGAAATAAAGTTGAAAGAATCGGTAACAGACATTACCTCTTCTTTGAAGCGCTTCTTTGAGACCACCTATTAGGGCACTAAAATTGGTCTTTGAAGAAGACCAGGACCTATATGATGTTTTTAGGGAAGTGGAGAGTATAAATTGGCAGGGGTTGGCTGACCTTGAAGGCTCAAAGTGGTGCGAGGAAGAGAGGGAGGAGGTGCCCTTTTAAAAGGGAGGAGAGGGGCACCTTAGGAAAAACTAAAAATATTATCTTATTATAAAGCCATATTCAATTTTAAATAGCTCCAAATTGATTTATTTATAAGATAATCTGGGGATGGGTCGAAATACCCTCATCTAATATAATTTTGACAAGTTTATTTTTCTATTTTAACCTTATCATTTAGATTTAACTTTAAGTT
Source organism: Viscum album (assembly GCA_963277665.1). Lineage (NCBI taxonomy): Eukaryota > Viridiplantae > Streptophyta > Magnoliopsida > Santalales > Viscaceae > Viscum > Viscum album. Next base: position 430,715,315 of record OY728121.1, read on the forward strand.
AAATAATTTTACTATTACCATGTCTTTTTGTGTTCTTATACTATAAGGTTAATGAACTTACCATAATAGGCCAAACGAACCCCAAGTTGTTTATTATTAATATATATAACCTTATCTAATTAATCTGGACGAACCTTAGATTTTTAGGAATAAAATAACAATTAATAAAATAATATTTGTTTTAAAAACTATTTTATGTCAATTTTGACACTATTTGGTAATTTATTTTTGTGAAAATCATAACAGAACGATCAGTTCGAAAAAAGGTTAATTAAATAAACAATAACATGTCATATTAACATATAAAATTATTGGAATTCATAAAAAGTCTCAAATTACATTTATTTGGGTATTTATAACATCATTTATGTCAATATTTCTTTAATAAGATAATTACTGCATCATCATTGTGTCATAAATAAAATAAATTATTTAAAGTATAAAAATTAAAAATAAAATACCATTATTTAGGAAATATTTTTAGCTTTCTATTGAATATTTATAGTCAAATTTATCTTATGTATAACCCTATATTAAAAATTATTTACTTATTAAAATTTGATTTTAACGATTTTAACCCTTCTTTAAATAAATTTATAATAAATGTCCTAATCTATTCCAAGTGGGCCTAATTGGTCATATTTTATTCATAAGGTTGTTTTTGGACGAATTAAACTTATATAATAGAATTACTACATGTGTTAAGGTAATAATAGTAACACTTTTACCCTTAATTACCCTATTTACTTTTAACCGTGGTAAAAAAAAGTAAAAAGTTACTATTCACCAAAACTTATTTTCATCTCATTGAACCACATTTTAGTCCTTGATATTAACCGTATCTCTCGGATTTTAGAAATTACACTCACAGAAGCGGTAAAAGTATGTTTTATGTGAATTTGAAAATTCTCCTAGGAGGTGGGTAAAAGACGGTGAAAAGTTCAATAAATTTTTTATATATCTAAAATTATTATAAAATGACTCCAATTAATTTCATTGAACTTATATAGGTATTATGTATCAATAAATTTAAATAAAATAAATAATTATTTAAATAAAAAGTCGGTTTTTAAATAATAACCCAGTGTTTTCACTATTCATCAAAAATTGAAAGTTTTTAGAAAAATACCAAAATTTCACCCTAGGCTAATTTTGATATTCCGAATCAAAAAATGAAGTCCATTTTGTAAAATAAAATCTACAAAATTTAAAAAAGTGGTTATTACTAGTCATAACGGCTAGTTTTAATAATATTTTAATAGCATATCATTGTTTAGTGAAACTCGGTATTGCGTACGATGCAAGCTATCAAGGAAGGTCGCGATTGCGTGTAAAGAAAGCCAAACTAGTGTTGTGTGTATTGAAAGATTCCTTTGATTATTTATATAAAATAAAAATTATATTTCTTATAAAAGTCTCAGGTGTTACAACTGTTTTGATTCAATAATATTAGTCCTTTTAATATGATAATTTTTAAATAGTATAAATAATTTTAAATATTATTTATATATAATATATATTAATTAAATCTTTATTTTTATAAATCTAAAATAGATATAGAGTTAAAATGGAATCCTCAATTCATGGAGACCTTATGTCGTATGTTCATAGGAACAGAAAATATATTTTTCATGGAAGATGTAATTAATGGAATATAAAGATTAATTAAACTTTAAAGAATAATTATTATTTTATATATAAAATTAGTATTTTTTAATAAATCATTATTACCATCCAAGTAAAAATAAAATGAAAAACATTTAACATCGCTCTATGGAGGATGTAGTCCACACAGATGTACAATTGAGATTATTGTTTTCTAATCGATTAGATTGTTTGAATTTAAAAGTTATATTATTTTTATATAATTATTTTAATATAATAAGTATCATTTATATTCATTAAAATTTATCCTTACTACCCTCCATGTAATTAATAATCAGAAAAATGAACCACATCACTAAATGAAGCTGTAATCTATTGTACAGACGAGGGACATTATCATATCCCTCATAGAATGGAATGTTATGTGGTACATTTGATTTTATAAATAAAAAAATATAATAATATCATAAATATCATGTAAATATTTTAAATTCAACATTACATCCACCGTTGAAATGTGTTTATGGAAAACTAACTACACAAGTTCACGATGTGGCAGTCCACTGTTAACATGAATGATGATTCCATAAAAAACATGATGAAAGTGAATATGGATATAGGTAACTCCCTTAACATAATAAAATATTAGTATGTTTATGATATTATGTAAATTATATCAACATGTATTAATTGTAATTTAAGAAGTTGGAGGATAAAATAAATAAAACACTCGTTTAGGGATGTTACCGCTTCATCATACAATTTCTTTTAGTTTTCTCCAAAATCCAACATATGGTGTATTTATGATCAAATTAAGGCTTATTGTATGATAATACTGAATTATATAAGTTATTTTGGTAGGTATAATCTGAACCAATGGGTTTTTTATGTTTTAATAGGATAGGATATGAGATGTCCTTTTTATAAATGAGGTGAGTGGCACGCTTGTTTTTTTTGGAAGGGAAAAGGTATACCCATGTTTTAAAATAAAAAAAGGATTAAAATGGGATATTCAATAAATATTAAGAGATATAGTTGATATATTTCCATACTAATGGTTTTCTACGTGTTATAGGTAATTTATATCCTTTATCTTTTTAGTAAAACCCTCATGTAAACCAATTTCTATCTTGACCACAAGAAATATTTTTTTTATCTTTATTATAGAAAAAAATAATGTCCCCCTTATTAAATAATAATTTTTGTGACGAATCTAAATATTTAATCCATTATTAAAAATTCGACTAACAGATGTGGAAAATTTTAATATAAAATATATCTCACATACACAATGAGAAAGTAAGGTTTCAAAGAGAAAATGTTAAAATTATTAGAATTTTTTTATGTAAAAAGGTAAAAATTAAATTAATTAAATTGAAAAATATTGGATTAGTAAATATATATACACTAATTTTAATTTAAAAGTCATCATAATATTGTTATGTTTTTTATGGCTTTAAACGAAATGAAAATTCATAATAAAAGGGGTTTTTCATTACTCACTGAATAATTAACCTTTTCTGAAATATTACTACAATTTACCAAATGGGACTTTATACATGTAGATTTCAAATTTGAAGTATATTTTTTAAAATAAATTTTCAAAAAGTGGTAAAATTTAATATTAAATTTTGTGAGAAAAGAATGACTAGTCCCTCTTTTAGAAAAAGCACAGTTTTTTTAAAAAAAACATCCTTTTCCATCAAATTGTTCATAATTAATTTCAACACTATATAACCATTTAATTTATTTTGTACATATGTAAACCCTAAAATTTAATTTATTTATTTTTTCCAATTCAAACAAAAAACCTAGCATCATGGTTATATTTTTCATATTTGAAGAATAATATTTTAATAGATTTGTCGTGTATCAATTCAACGTTGGGTTGTGTGAATCAAAATGTATCAATGATATTGAATTTATTTAAAAATAAATATATTATATTTTTTTTATTGTTATATTTTCTTTTAGCTTTTTTTTTCATTTCATACAGACTATTGAACATTATGTTCCTATTATAAAATCTCAAGGTTTTACAACCCTACATACTATACATTTATTCTGACACTTCATATATATAAACTATTTTTATGTTCTCATGAGGAAAATATAGACCATGCTAGAAATTAATAGATCATACCCCTAGTCTGTTGTCGTCTCACTTACTTATCTTTTCATTTGATATTTTATTGGATATATTTATCTATATCTATTTTACACATAAATGCATTCTGGGATGTTTCTAGAATCTATTTTATATTATGTTTGGGAGTTTCTTATGACTGAATTATACTATATCATGATCTTGTTACAATAGAGGGTAATTACATCCACTTGTGTGATTTTTATACCAACATTTATAGTTTCAATCCTAAACCCTACTGGAGGGGAGACTTAGGAGTTATTATCTACCATCCTTCACAGCCTTCAAGTGAGGGGTATAATTAGATAGAGGGGGTTGTGACAATGCCATTGGTAATAAAATTAATCATAGAGGAACCGTAACAATAAAATAATAAACTAAATTACACAATATAAAATTAATATGATGAATAATTCTATAAAAAATACCATGTTATGTTATATAATAACAATTCATTTCAATTCATTCAATAATAATACAAATAGACCCTAATTGTAGGAAGTAAACAAGAATAATAGTATAAATGGGAATAAATATATAGAATAAATTTTAGAAACTATTTGATGTTTGTCAAAATACCATATCAATATCATTTCTTGATTCTCTTTAATGACCTTCAGTAGTGATCATTACCTTTTCAAGATCCCTAATAATGTAATTCTTAGATGCATCTATATTTTCAAGTAGGGTGTGAGTATAAACCCAATAGGACCCCACCAATATGACCTTAACATAACGTGAACATGTATACAGAAATTTGTGGTATGGTGTCAAGGTAATATTACATTCAATTATAAAAATAACCATGTTTCCATTGATCATATACAAACTGAGATACCAAGAATATTGGTTATACCAACATCCATGCCATTCTAGAAGAACATCACATGTAGTTATAATATGACTTAGATCATCATTTGTAATGATATCAAACATTATTGAAAAATCATGTTTCCCATTTAAGTAACATCTCAATGCTCACCTCCAAGGTATATTCATACCCATGTCTAATGGAAACTTTCCCATAAGAAATGGCATGTAAACATTGATCACTATATCAATTTAATCAATCTAATATGAAATTAAAATCAACATTGCTAGTTCATTCCACTATTTATGGACACTCTTCCAATGGAATATTTCATTCACATGGGATGTCTCATGTCAATATCAGGCACTAACTATCCAATGTTGAGTCACCACCAATTATCCCTGTAGTCCTTTCTCACCCTCTATGTAATAGTCTATGTCTATATAGGATACCTATCATTTTAAAAATTAAATATAAATTTCAAATGATAAGTAAAAAATCCACATATTAGGAATAACATATCAAGGACCAACATATTTATATCAGAACATGCATTCAACTTTCTATGAAATTTTAAATAATAAGAAACTAAATTTTATAGAGAAATATAAAATAGAAATCAAGGTATGATGGGCCATACAATGCATGACATGTGTGCCTATCATGCAAGGGTTGTTACTTGGGGAAAATAATCAAGTATCACATGCTCTAACAATATCATAAAAGGCCTAATATTATGATGATTCCATCCCATTATAAAAAAAATATTAAAATGTTTAGAATCACCACCCGAGTCATGGTACAAACAAACATTCCCAGTATTCACACCATTCGATCGTGTCAGAACTGTTGGATCATGTTTTAAGAGGAATAACACACAAACATGTATTAATATATTGAAAATACACAATAATAGTTCATGATATCATTAGTCTAGCTCTAACAAAATACATATTCCAATTCTATATATTTGTCGGTTGAACATCCAATGATATTGTCTCCTATAGGTATTTGGATCACCCAAACTCATATTGAAGAAGCATAGGGGTTAGGGAATAATTAGGATAGTGATGGATAAATGGATAAGTGATCAACTCATTTAGTATACCTGAATAAAATCCATTCATAGCATGAATTTTCAATTTATATAGTGATGTTACCAAATAGTTGAAATGAGGAAAATGATTTTGAATAATATTTTAATCAAAGAAAACAATCATGTCTTCAATAACATTTCACATCACTAATGAACATTCATTCCCTATATGAAACTTATTGTATTATGACCAAAAAACTCTAAAATCATGAATATTCATTTATGGTGTGAACTGGGTATTGTAGCATGTTCCCCACCTCAGAATCATAACCTACTCCAATCATTCATAACATGCCTCAACTAATTTAGTGAATCTATTATAATCATTTAAATTATTTAAATAAGTCATATAATAAAAATGAATATTTTACATATGTTTTCAAATTTTTTATATGGATTATTACTAGTAATTATCTTTATGTTTCTCAAATGCAAGAGTCCATCCGAATTATATCAATCGAGCCTCCATGCGGCGTAATATACTTTGTTATATGAGTTGATACACATAAAAAATAGTAATCAAATTTATTAGTTGATGGGTATCTATATTCTTATGAGATCAGATATAGGTTTTTGAGGTTACATTGTGTTTCTCAGGTCTATGTAAACTTGGAATTATTCCATTCTACGGAGACCTCACAAATGAGTCCTCGAATATGGAGGTTTTTGAAATCATGGAACATTAGAATTTTATGGTGATGAAAAATATAGACATTCAGAAATTATGATTTGTTACTATGTTCAACTATTGACTCTCAATTTTCATTTTTTCATACATCCTCATTGATCCACTTTAGGCGTTTTTAGCATCAAACACAACATTGAAATTATATGGTTTATTAAATATATAAATATTTTTATATAAATATATTTTGTATAAATATGGAAATAACTAATCATATAAAAATATTTCATGATGAATCATTTTAAATAAATCATATAAACTCCACATGTTGATATTGGGAAATGAATCTTTTAAAGATATGAAGAATAGAATATATATTTTATTATAATAGAAATATTTCATTGAATGTTTATGATAAGTTTTGAATCTCTTATAAAACTAAATTATGTAATAATTGTGGAAAAGTACCTTTTTTTGAAATATGAAAATATGACTAATGATCATGATAAATATTTTATATATTAAATTTTAGATTCTAATATTTTTCATTGTTTTATATGAATTATTTTTTACTCACTCGGAGTTGTATTATCGAGTTAGTAGTTTGAGAGAGGACATGGGAAAAACTAGATTCCTAAATTGGGATGAAATAATATTACTTTTAAGAAATATTGATCAATCATCAAGGATATGGTTTAAAGATATTAAATTTTTTAATGTTAATATTAATTTTATTTATATTATGAATATGAAACAAATATCAACAAGATGAAGTTAGTAACACAAATTCTATTTACAGAATTCGTTTAACAACATTGAATTTCCATGTATTAATGTATATATTATATGTAATTATTGTGAGACTTGGAACTGAGAGAATGTGATTGCAAGACATAGAGTTCCCAGAACAATTTCATGAAATATATTAAAATATTAAATAACACGACTGAGAATTTTTCTACATAATGTGGAATAACATCTAAACAGGTTCCAGATCAGAAATCCAAGGGCACCGTTGTGTTTAGAGCAATGAATTTACCTTAAGAGATTCATATCATTGAAAAAACATCAGTCAAATATGAATAGAAATTATTATGTATTTTAGGAAATAAAATAAATGTGTTTTTAGTTTATTTAATGTTACGTGACGTTGACACAACATTTTTCTTTTCATAAAAATTATTTGGGAATTATGTTTATCGTCATAACACTAGAATTACACTAAAAGGAAGATAAAGAGATATATCCCATAAATTTTAATGAATCTAGGATTGAGGACAAAATGAACTCCATTATTCATCAACAAAGGATCCAAACACTAGGTAGGGGGTAGTTTTTATTGGTGATCTTTCCCCATTTTCTAAATTCAGCGATGAATTCCGAACAACCCACGAATACGTTTATCTGTGTTTTGATCACATGTTGGATGGGTGTTATGTTCAAGGGTTTTAAAAGACGGAGAAATGAATGTGATTTATTATTTATTTTCTTATTCATTCTAATGATAATTAATTGAGGCTGACAATAACAAAGGCCTAGGTTCGTTCCACTGGGAATTTTGGTGATTCTCCATTCCCACATTCTTGGCCTTCTTCAACATTGGATCCTCTTGGTCATGGATTAACTATCTAGGAGGATACAAACACAATTAGACTACTGAGGTAATGGAATGAAGGATCATATCCCAAGGATGTTAATATCATGACATGAGGATAGCAGATGTGTCTCCATTTTTAAAAATGGTGTAATAGAGGAAGATGGGCGGCCCTCGGCACCATGGGTGCTAGTGGCTGGAAGTGCCTGGAGGTGTGGAAACCTATATTTCATGGGAGGAAACCCATCCCCATATATGGAGGCTCGTCCATGTGAGAAGACTGAAATGTAGGTGAGGATTTAGGGTAGCTGGAGCACATAGTGTTCACTAACGCGGTAGTGTCGATCAGAGGAATGTGGTGGGGCTGCGAGGGGGATGTGATGAGGATGTCTCATATGTGGTGGAGCAGCCATGTGGAGCCCTCGATGGTGCAACCGTGTGTAACATGTTGTGTTGGAAAGGTCATGGGTCAAGTGAGATGGGGCCCCGACCATGTGGGATATGGTGTGGCACATCGTAGAGCCGATGGGAACACAGTCAGGGTAGATTGTGTGTAACAGTTTATCCCACCCATGTTCTAGTGGGCTGGACCAGAGGGGTTGGGCCACTCCAATATGCCTAGTGGGATGGACCATGTGTCCTAGTATTCCATATTATAGTAAGACCACCTGGTCGGGTTGGGAGATGTCGGCCGGATCAGGTCAGGTTGGATGAAGGGTCAGGCCAGGTCTATGAGTCAGATCAGACCCAAGTCATAATTGTTTTCTAAAACCATCATAACATTCAAACAATGTGTTTGTTTGATGAATTGATTTTGTTTTATAGATCCTTACTATGACTAGTGAGTTTTGAGATACTCTATGTAATTTTTTCGTGGAAGTGTGCATACAACCTAAGGTTTTGAGGAGTATGTTTTCAAGGAACGACTACCCGATGAGCGTAACACTATGGATGGCTGTGACCTCTAGACAACATGAATTGAGGCTATATGACTTTGAGACTACCTAAATTTGAGACTATGTTTCTTACCTTAATAATGAGTCCTAAAAATACTATGTGTCTTATCAGAAATAAGTGTCTTATAGAGACTATGTGTGTTATCAATACTGGGTGTTTTGTGGAATACATTAGATAATCCTATTTTTCTTACTATAGTCCCATACTAGTGTGAGATGACTATGTATCTTCATAGTAGTATACATCAATAATTTATTAGTGTTATACTTAATTTTTTTTTTGGCGTACTTTGTATATTTCATTATGGTATACTTTGTGTATTTAATTACATTATGGTTTCAGGGTATCCTACTAAGTATTATTTTACTCACCCCAACATAGGCTACACATGCACGTGTCATGTCTAGTGAAAATGATCAATGCTTTGATAGAGTCTTAGGGGGACATGGATGTGGGGGTTCTTAGAGTTACCATGAAGTTGACTTATGCTCCTACGACTTCAGATAGCTATCCTTGTAACTACACTTTAGGTAGTTCTTTTATGGATGAGTTTTAAGAACATGTGCACTCACTTTTAAATAATATTTCTTTTTTTGGGGGGCATGTATTCTGGACTTGTTGAAATTCCATTTTTCTACAGTTATACTCATTTTTAGTTATCATAGTTGTATGCATGCTTGTTTACATATTGTTTTATGTTTCATAAATTTGTGTATGGAGATGTGTACGTGTGTACAAGTACTTAGAGAAATGACTCCAATTTTTGAGATATGCCTACTAGATGGTAGTCTACAACCCCTTTCCTATTGGAGGAGGGATTGGGATATTAAGGGCATGGGCCCCTTTGGGATGGGTCATGATATTGTGGTATCATAGGAGGATGGTTCTACATTGGACTAGGAGTCTTTTAGGGATTTTTGGGGAAATTGTGTTTACTTTTTCATGTTCGTCTTTCAGGACAAGGAATATTGTGCTTTTGTGGCGGCTGACATATCCATACACGAGGACACAAAATTATTCTTTTCAAATCACAACATGGAAAAAATGGTTATAGGGAACAAAATTTTACATGAATCATATAGAATTTGGGTGTGTTATCATGCCCTTATTGAGGTGGATCACCAGGTATACTCTATTGATCGTGGTAAATCAGGTTCAATTTTAGGATTCCTCGATGCAAATTGACGTCTATGATTCAATTGAGTGATCACTAGGATGATCTTCCTAGGGAAGAGGCATCAATAAAGGTTCCTATGCTAGAGAAAATACATCATGGTGGTTTTGTCCTGATACCACCACCCGTCGGGCCGCAGTTACAACCAGTGCTACAAGTTGAGGATGAATGCAGGCAGAGTGCGTTTCATGAGCTCCAAAGGCAATGACCTCCCATGATTTGTGTTGAGACATAAACCTAAGTATCTAATGATTTTTTTGAGGAAGATACACATGTATTTCTCCTTGTGGGGACAACTTCTGACGATATGGAAGTCCTAGTAGTGAGTCTTTTTCAGGTCTCAATGGGGCAATGGTGGAGCTTAGTGACCTTGGAACATGATTAGCTGAATCTTTCCTGGGAAGATATTGACAGTATCTTCAGATATGAGTTATTTTTGGCTAAGTTATGATCAATGTTTATACCAGAGCTTCTACATAAATAGTAGGGTAGTCAGATAGTGGCAGATTACTTGGTTAGATTTATTGATATTTCTCAGTACTCCACTTATATGGTAAGAGACACATTCTTCATGGATCAAACCATCAATTAGGGATTACACTTTTAGATCATATAATCCATGATATACCATAGAATTCCTAAATATTTTGTGGTATGGGAGTGAGTTCTACTAGTGGATAGACTTCTAGCAGAGAAGACCCTGGAAGTGGGAGCTACCACCGAGACCCAGGTTGTTGAGTCTTTAGTAGTTGGTATCTGACTGCTATGGCAGGGACCCAAATAAGTAAAGCAGTGCATGGGAGAACCCCTCAACACAAAATCAGTGGTGTGGGGCCCCCATGGTAGAGTGATTTACCTAATGGTTATAATGTGTTGCCTGTGCGACAGTGAGGGATATCCGCCATGATATTTCCTGACCCATCGTACAACTGATTCAGAGATAGTCGAGGGTCCACCCAGATAGAGGAAAAGGAAGGATTACGGTGTTATAAAGGGAATAATTTGTGGAATAGGAGTAGATAGGGAAGTAGTAGGTGGACATAGGTTTGATGTATTAACACCCAAACCCTTAGGTGGTCCACGAAAGGCTTAGGGAGCTCATGGAAATAGATGAGGTAACTATTGGTGATGGAGGCTTATGACTATAAAGTTCTAAGTAATATTAGTGTTATGATATGCATCTTTTCCACCTTATTTTCTATTTTCATAGACACAGGTTTCAGTCCTTATTTTATTTCTACAACCCTTGTTCGAGACTCGATATTCCAGTGGAACCATTGACCTGACCCTAACACTTAGAGACTGATATTAGTGGGGATACGATGAACAAAAACTAGTGGTAATAGTGTGATCGTTCTATTTTATGTGAGAGTTTCAGTTGGGATCTCTTGGTCGTAGATTCGAGGCCTTATGAAATCATTATCTGCATGGACTATTTATCCATAATCCATGTTCAGATTGACTATTTTTGGCACTAACTGTGGTGTGTCTACAATGATGGGACTAGGTATTACTTTTTTTGTGAAAAGGAAACCCAAGTCAAATAAGAAGGAATCACACATTGGAGGGTGCATCCAATCAAAAATTAGTTGGATAGCCTAAACATTGCTCTAGTTGATGATATGTTTCCCTAGTTTCCTATAGTGGTGGAGGAATATGAGTACATCATTTCTGAAAGTGTTCCATAATTAAATCCTCATAGAGATGTAGACTTCTTCATTAATCTATACAGTTGGAGGATACCAATATCTGAAAATTCATATTGAATGTCCCCCAAAGAGCTTCATGAAATGAGGGTACAACTAGAGGACATTCAGATGAAGGGCTTCATGAGACCCAGTGTTTCACCCTAGGAAGCCCAAAATTTTTTCTAAGAAGGAAGACGAGAGCTTGAGGTTTTTTTTTGAATTATGGTTCCTAAACCAGGTGAACATGAAGAACATGTATCCAAAACTTTGGATTGATGACCTCTTCATCTTGTTTAAAGAGGTTCAGTGGTTCTCAAAGATAGATCTCAGATCTGGCTATCCCCAGCTTGAGGTATAGGATGATGATATACTGAATAGAATATTTAGATGTCATTACATCCACTATGAGTATTTGGAGATACCTTTTGGCATGATGTACACCCAAAGAACATTAATGGGACTCATGAAAAGGATATTTTATCCTTACATAGACTAGTTCATGGTTTTCTTCTTTGATGAGATCCTACATTACCTGACATCCATGGAGGATCACGCAATGCACTTGAGGTTGGTGTAGGCCACACTCTAAGAGAACCAACATTATAGGAATATCTCTAAGAGTTAGTTCTAGATATTATAGTTCCATTTTTTTGTACGTGACATTTTTTAGGCTAGAGTTGTAGTGTATTAAGAAAAGATTGAGGCACTTCTGTTTTAGGAGCCAACCAAGAGTACTATCGATGTGTACAATTTTTTTGGTTTCACTGAGTACTATTGGAGGTTTCCACCTGACGTTTCTAGAGTTTCACAACCCTTGAAATCTTGTTCATGAAATGGGTAGTCTTTTTTGTGGAAAGAGATCTTACAAGAGTTTTTTCAGTAGTTAAGGATGAGATTGACAATCCCTCTTATCTTGAGATTTCCAGAGGAGGGTGTCAAATATGTGGGGTTCTTCCAGGCATTAAGAACTTGTCATGGTTGTGTACTCATGTAGGGGAAAGTGTTTATTTCCTATGTTTCATGATATTTGAGACCACATAAGAAGAACTATGTGACCCATGATAATTTGTTAGTAGTGGTAGTCATCGCATTTAATATTTGGTGACAATATATGATGGGAAAATAATTTATCGTGTACTCAGTCCCAAAGTGTCTCAAGTATATCTTCTCATAGAATGTTATGAACATGAGATATAGGTGATGGATAGTGTTACTATAGGAGTATGACTTTGTCATTTTGTCTAATCTTTGGAAGGGGAACATGGATGTAGATTCTCTCACAAGGATATAAAGTTTGTATCTACTGAATAAGGAATCAATGTAGTTATCCTCATTGCTGATATCCATTTCATATGGTTATAGAGAATCATACCTCCAATCGGGGGTTTCCATGCCTCCACTTTTACACCATGTCAGGGAGGAACAACTCGAAGGTATCGACTCTGAGACTTTACATTCTCAGATGTACAAAGGGCATGCCCTTGATGGATATTCAAAAGGTGGTAAGCATGTCGTTATTTTCTGGGGATGCATAGCAGTCTTTGTGGAATTACAGGAGGAGGTCTTGAGGGAGTTCCATACATCCCCTTTGGGAGAACATCTATAAATGGTGACATTCTACTTGGACCTTTGATGTCATTTCTATTGGACATGGATGAAGAATGTAGTGGTAGAGTTTGTTTCTAGATTCCTCACTTTTCTAAAAGTGAAGGCTGAGCACTAGGTTCCAATGGGTTTTTCTCAACCCCTTGGGGTTACATATTGGATGTGGGATTGAATATCAATGTAATTCATGATAGGGTTACCACATACATCATTGGGGCCATAATACCATCTGTGTGAACATTGAATGAATCACTAAGTCGGACAAATTCCATGTGATTCAGGAGATGAGTTTAATAAAGTGGTTGGGATGCCTCTAAGTGCAAGAGGTAGTTTGTCTCCCTAGAATTCCTTTGACATAGTCTCAGATCATGATGATATCTTTACATCTAGTTAGTGGAAGGGATTTTAGGAGGTATTTGGGACTCAAATGCACATGATCACACCATTTCACCCATAGACGGATGACCAGACTGAGTAGACCATATAGGTTATGGAGGACATGATACATTATTACATCCTATATATTGGTTGTAGAATGAAGGATCAAATATCATTGTTGTATTTATAGTAAAAAAATTACAATTCTGTAATTAGAATGACACTATTCTAGGACTTGTACAGGTGACCCTACTGGTCACTACATTCCTGGAAAAACCTTGGAGAGTCAGCACTCATGGGCCCAAATAAGGATTATGAGACTACAAAGAAGGTTTAGGTAATACAAGTGCAGATGAATAATACATAGGTCCATCAGAAGTTTTAAGATGAATGGAAATGATGGAATTTGGAGTTCATGTAGGGAGACCATGTGTTTCTTTAGGTATCCCCTCGATGAGGAATACATAGATTTGTCTGAGGTATCATGATATCTCTGAGGTTCATCATCCCTTTCCAAAGACAGTGTAAAGCTGGAGAGGTGGCATACCACATGGATCTGCCTCCATAGTTAAAGTAGGTTCACGACATCTTCCACATGTCATAGCTGAGGAGATACATGTATGATCCATTACACACCACAGAATGTGGGGATCTACACATTGATTATTGTGATACTTTTACTCAATACTATGTAGAGATTGAGGATCGATAGAAGAGGATTCTTCATGGGTGGTTGATTTCTATAGTGTGTGTTCTATGGAATCATGAGAATTTCCATGATATCATATTGGAGTGGGAGGAACAAATCATTCTACATACCAGCATTTGTTTTATTAGCATTTTTTTGAATTATGGGGATGTTATTCTCAATGGTTGGGAGAATGTAACATCTCATAATTTCAATGTATTAATTTTATATGTTATATGGAATTATTATGAGACTAGGCCTGAATATGGAGTGTGATTCCAATTACAGGAGTGCCTGAAATAATTTCTTAAAAAATATTACTATTTTAAATATAATTTGAATGAATTATTCTTAAACAAGTGGAATAAATTCTAATCAGGTGCTCAGATTAGAAATCAAATCGCATCGTTGCGTTCAAAGTAGAAACTTTATCTTTGGAAGGGCCTAACATCAACCAGAATGGGTGAACTATGAAATGTAATTTTTGAACATTTAAAGAAATAAAAAACATGATTTTTTATTTTATTTAACATCATTTCATGATTCAATAACAATTTTTTTAAAAAAACTTTGTTTGAGAATTCAGGGTTATCATCATTACCCTGGAATTCCTATAAAAGGCGGAGAAGGGGCTCTATCTAATGAACGTTGGAAAATTGAAGATCAATGGTGATTAGACCTATATTTTTCATCAACAAAGGAACCAAAATCCATGTTGGGTTTCATTTTTCTTAGCTATCTTTCACCGTTTCCTAAATTCAAAGACGAACACACACCAACCCATGAATAGATTGATCTACAGTTCAATCACTTGTGGGATGAGTGTTATGTTGAGGGGGTTCAAAAGGGGAGATAATATATTTGATTTATTACTTAGTTATTAATAGTTCAAATGGGAATGAATTGAGTCCAACATGTAAAAAATCCCAGGTTGATTCCTCTGGGCATTTTTGTGGTCCAACATTCCCCCGTTCTTGGTGTTCTTTTCCATTAGACCTTTATGCCCAAATTGACTTTTCAGGAGGCTCGAAACATGACCAGAATCCCAGAGTAATGGAAAGATGTATATGAATCCAACACAGTGAAAATGATGACCCAAGGAACATAGATGTGTCTTCATTTCAATAAATGTAGTTGTGGAGCAAGGTGGGTGGCTCGTGAAACCAGGTACGCTGGTTAATTGCACACACAATGACTGTATGTAGTGTAGAGACTATCCCCATGTGGGAGGTGGCTTAGCCACATGGAGGAATTATTGACCATGTGAGCATCCTATGGTGGTGGAGAGGCCATAAGGAAGGTGGAGCCCGTAGAGCGCATTGACACAGCAGCGTCGACTTACGGAATGTGGTGGGGCCATGAGGGGGAGCTGGTGAGGATGCCACATATAGGGCGGCACAACCACATTGAGCCCAAATTGTTGGAGATACCATAGGGAAGGTAGAGATGGTGGCCCGACCGCATGGTACGAGGTGCATCACTGCATGGAGAAGAAGGGAACATTGTAAGGGTGGACAACATGTGGCGGTTCAGCCAACCCGAATGTCAACTAGTTAGACGATAGGAGCCTGGACACTCCAATGGCCCCACGAGATTGGACAGTTTGGGTTGGACTAATCCTAGCAAGAACAGAATGGGTCAGACAGACCAGGTTGGGTTAGACGGTGGTCGGCCAAGTTCTGGTGGGTTGGGTTGGTTCCGGTGGGTCGGATCAGACCCAGACTATACCCAAGTCATATCTTATTACTAAAACAACCATAAAATTCATAACATGTGTCAGTTTGATGAACCATTTGATGTTTTGGGATAATTGATATAAGATGGTCATTTTTATATACTATATGTTATTTTATTGGAAGTGTGAATATGACCTAATTTCTTATATAGTAGGTTCTCCCAACACAAGTCTCTAAGAGTGGAATCCTATGGATGGATGTGACAATAAGACTTCATGACATGAGACTACATGACTTTGAGACTATGTAATATTGAGACTACATGTCTTACCAAGTCTATGTGTCTTACTGAGAATACATTTCTTATTGGGACATAGTGGGTCTTCAAGATAGCAAGTCTTATCGATACTATGTGTTTCTTGGATTATGTTAGATAATCCTGTTTTCTGTACTATAAACCCATATATCAGTTATATGAAAATGTATCTTCATAGTGGTATACATAATGTATTTTTTAGTGTAATACTTCGTCTATTTTTTTCCAGTATTTTTTGTTTACTTATTTTAGGTAAGACTAATCCATTTCTTAGGGGAATTTCATTATGTTTTTGTGGTGTCCTACTGAGTATTTCTTTACTCACCCCTATATGGGTTTCTCCCTCACGCGTCTTTATTTGCGTAGATGTTCTATGTATTGATGGAGTATCAGATGTGATGGGACCAAGTGGTTCTTAGAGAGAACATATAATCGATGTGTGCTCCTTCAGTTTCAGACAACTATCCCTCTACCTACCATTTAGGATGGGTTTTCGAAAGATTATGATTTAGGAACTTGTGCATTCCATTTTACAGACTCTTTCTTTTTGGGTGGGCTTGAGTTCTAGCTATGTTTACTTTCCATTTTTCGATTGTCGTACACTATTTTAGTTATCTTAATAGTATGAACACTTGTTCACATTTTGTTTTAGATTTCAGTATATAGACCTTGGAGATGTGTGTGTGCATACAGGTACATAAGAAAATTCTTCCCATTTTTGGGATATTCCTACATGGTTCTAGTTTCCAGCACATGGACTATTGGAGGCGAGATTACGGTAGTCATAAAATAGGCCCCTTGGGGATAGGTCATACATGTAGTAAATTTTATATGTATTTATACAATAAAATTTTTTATTACCTTATCCACAATAGAAGAAAAATATATTTATCTGATAGAAGTTGTTAAGGAGGTTTTATGTTATAGAACATTAGCTAGAGGAATTTAGTTTCATAATTCTAAAATAATAAATTTTGTCCTTATAACAGTTTCAAATTCATGTATTTATATAATTTGTTCTATTATTTATATAATAATTCACATATATATATATTATCATATATATTAATGGATAAATAATGGAAAAAGATAGTTTAAGATGGTAGAATTATCACTTAATATAATCCTATTAATTATTGGATAAGGATTTTTTCTTATTCAAAATTGAAATACTACCAATATATTTTTAATATGTTTGAGGATAACAGATTTAAATTTTTGCAGTAAATTAATGAAAATCCCCAAATGGATTTTTATTTCATGGTAATGACTATCAAAAATGTTTTATAATCATATATATTTTGATATTGATATTTTTTATTTGTCATCTACAATATATAATTTCGATTTTACAATTAGTACTATCAAAATGTACTGAAAAATATATGATGAGTTGTTATATTATAGGAAATAAGAATTTATTAATGATTTTATATGTTATGGCCTATCTTCTGTGATATACTAATTTAAATGTTTTTTAATTCAATATATTAATATTATATTTGAAAATTGTTTTATATTTAAAATAAAATGTTCTATGAGACTAAAAAATACATAAAAATTAAAGAAAATGGTAATGATATGAATATTTTATTATTAAGAATGTTTTTTACTTGCAACTCAATTCGATCATATGATCTATGAGTATAAAAAATATGATCAGGTTTTTTCATGATGGAATTTTAAGAAATTAATTTTATAGTCTATTTGTATATTGAAAAAATTATAATGTTCTATAATGGTTGGTTTTTAGATAATGTATTAATATTCATGTATATATTATATTGACGTAATTTCATATTTCCCCCTTATGGAAAAACATTCCACGATTTATTTTGAGAATGACCATATGATTCTGTTTTTTGGATCTAGTATTTTATTTTTTCCCAAATCATCATCAATATCTATGTCAAATGACATTAGTCAACTAATTGACATATACGGATGAATAAAATATGTTTTTTCAACTATTTTATCAATTTTATATCATTTTCATTTAATTTTTCATTTATACTACAAACACCATTGATTTATATTTTCTCAAGGTTGATTAATTGAATTAAATTTTATTAAAAATCATTGTTTTTTGTGATTTAATTATAAATATAGTGCAACTCAACTAAATAGGGAAGATATTGGCTTCAAATACATGAGCTATGTAATAGATATTTTTGTATGGGATTAAAACTTATTTAATATCTAGATATTGAGAGTTTAAGATGAGTGAAACCCAGAGTTACAATGTCCAAATACCATAAGAATGTAGGATCAAACATGATATTAACATCATAAATAAATATTTTTTGGTCCCATAGATCATTTTTTAAATTTTAATAAATATATTTAATTTAATTTTAAAAAAATATTTGTAATATTATACAATGAAAAACATTTATTTTTGAGTGGAAATTCTTAGGTTTTTTCCACATTTTATTTTATAAATCTATTTGTGACACGAGGGAATATAAATTTTATGTTAATTTTGAAAAATTACATAAATATTTTTTAGTTTCTAGATTTTATGTTTTATCTAACAAAAGGATAACTTCGGAAAATTTTTAGAATTTTATTTGAATTATAATTTTAATGGAATGTGGAAAAAAATTTCCCAATTAAATTTTTGGTAAATAGAGACACAATATTTATTTCTTGAGTAACTATGGGATATTACTAAGACCCTAAAAGAATCATGGTTTGGTATAAAGTTGGTATCATTGAATAATCATTAGGAACTTGGATTATTTTAAAATTAATTTCAATGAAGTGAAATTTCATACAGAATTTTAGAGGAATATAATAATAATATATCTTCTATAACAATATCTAATTTGATTTCTTTATGTTATTATTTTTCCAATAATATAGTACATTTTACCATTGGAATTTTTTGGAATATATATAATTATAATGTAATTGTATTTATCATATTAGAAGATTGTAATATTGATGATGGGTTCATATGAATTTGTTAAAACTATATTCTGTTGTTTGTATATTAAATTATTGTTTTTTAAATTTGGATGGGAATTTTAGAAAATATTATTGATTTAGTGATATTTGAAATGAGTTATAGAGGGTCATGTGGAATTAGATGTGTAATGTCCCAAATATTTGATTAAATTGATTTATAGAGTTTAAACAAAACTTAATTAGTTTAGTAACAAATAAATGGTATGGTTCATCATCCCATTATTTTATTTTTTATATCATAAATATTAAATATATAAATAGATAAAAATAAATTATGCATTGAAGTTAATGTTTACTTCTAATATATTTTACAATGTAATTATTTTCTAGAGATCATATACAATCATTGGGAGGAATTAATTGACAATTTAGGGATACCCATGGTAGTTATTTTGTTAATGTCAAAATAGGATTACATTCCCTCTAAATGATTCATTTATGTTATCACTGGATGGTTTTAGGTCATCTATAAAAAATTACATATAGATAAAGATAATGTATAATTTCTTATTACAAGAGACTAATATTTTTAATTTATTATTATAACTCATATAAAAATTGTTTAATAAGAATTTATATAAAAAAAATAATATAATTAATGTTTTTCTTAATTAGGTGGATTGTGAGATCTGTAGTGTTGAAATATAATATTAAAAATGAAATATGTATATAGTTTCATACTAGTAACAATAACTGATGTAGTAAGGATTTGAATTTCAAGGTGTGTTGAGAAAATATATAAAATATATTTCATCATTATGGAGTGAATGTTGGTATTTGTATACATTTAATCAAGGGGAAATAATTTTTAATCTTTGGATATAATATATTTAGATGTCTTAATCACATGAAATGGTATCCCCCCTTTAAAATATATAATTTGGGATAGTTTCCTCATGGTATAAATGACTATTCTATAAGATTTATCTATTATAAATATATAAATACACTCAGTATTATCCATCATCTTCCCAATATTTTCCATGTGAGTAGATCATGCTATTGAATCCTTAAATGAAATATATTATATATATATATATATATTTAAATATATCCACAAACATTTTTTTATACCCATACCTCAATTCAATATTTCTTTTCAAATATCTAAACCATTTTTTATTATTCCAAAATAAACCAAAGGGGTTAGTGAATCCCATTATTGAAACACTAAAATTTAGGAGACAACATTTAAATAAGGAAAATAATTATTTATTAAAATATTATTGGTACCCACTTTAATATAGAAATTTAATTCCTCTACTATTTTTTGGGTTATCCACCACATATGTGAATATTCAAAATAACTCTTTTTGAATAATTACTTGTTTATTTTTGGATTTTTTCCATTTCTCATCGCATAGTATCCTTATTTTAGTCCTGCACCAGATCAAGAACATTATAGTAATTATAAATTTTTTTAGAATAAATTAATCTTTCAATAATCGATAAACCAGGTAGATGCTTTCTCAAAAATACTTTTTTTTGTTTTTGAGTTAAAACTAAATCTCTAATAATCCTATCAAGGGAAATCACATGTCAATATATTTATATTTTGAATCCTGTTACGAGAAAATTTATTATCATTAAATTATTATGATTAATATGTAGAAAATCCAATGGAATCATAGAAATATTTTATTTTATTAATTCTGAGATATCTTTATTCAATTTTTGAAACTGGTCCCCAAATGAGGAGCATGTAATTAACTGAAAACCATTTTCTTAATGAGGAAGAATTTGATACTGTTATAATAGATAATTTATATGAATTTTTCTACTTAATATTCATCTTATATACAGTTTTAAACACATATTGATAAGAATTTCTAGGAGAATAGGTATAGATTTCTTAAGATAATTTTTACTCCTAAAAAATTTTGATTGTAAAACCCACATGATACCTCCAACTATATAATCATTGATACCTCATGTAAAACGAATTGATATTTTCCTCTAAAACATTTCCAACAATTTGAGACATGATAAATAATTAAATAGAATTAATATTCTCATGACATTATTCTCCATAAGGGAACAACATAACATACAAAAAATAAAGCAATATATGTTTGAATCATTGAATACACGTCTTCTTTTATAGTGGAATATGAACTATATTATAGTACTATCACTCTAAATTCCCATATTTAACTCTAATATTTGTGGAAACATATTAAACTGCATCTCTATTATAATGGAAAAATTAATCCCACAACTATTTCATAGGTATATGATTATTATTTTTTCTACAAAGAAAGTCATTGAACAAAATATAAATAGTATTTGAGTCTCATTATAATATGGAAATAATTATCCCCTTTAAATTAAGAATTTATTTTCTCAATTTAACCCTTATTATATTTATGTGAAGGTGGAATGAAAAGATATACATATTTTGACATTGATATTATAGATTGAAATGAACTTTTTCCATTAAATTATAAAATAAATTTGGCCATAATTCAAACAAAACATGTATTTATAAAATGATCATCACCAGAAATTTCAATAGAAATCAATCATTGGAAAGGATTTCAAAATTTAATTTCCTTGTAGATTATAGAAAAATAGAATGTTTTTATGATGTTAAAGGAATATTTGGTCATAAAAATTATCAAATATACGTTCCCAGAATCATTAATATTAATTAAATGAAAAAATAAGTTGGCTTGAGAACCACACTAAATCAAGTTAAAAAGAGTGATCTTGAATGATATTATATTAAATTAACCATTTAAGAAATAATAACGAATAGTAATTAAAGAATATATAATATATCATTAATGCCTTAATGAAATACCCCTACCCATGAAATTTAATCATGAAATTATATGAGTTCAGATTCATAATAAAAAAATGTTTCTTCAAATAATAAACTTCATCCATGTGTTTCTTGAATCAATGAACTGAGGGGAATTTATTATCTCAAAAAGAAATAAAAAATATTCAAGATATTTTGAGGCATTCCATGGTTCTTTAACAATGATATCCATAACTAGATTTCCATCACAAAGCCCAAGAACATTTAATGTAATATGAATAGCAGGAATCTCGGAAGTCACCACTAGATATAATAATATATTATCCTAGTAAGAGAGAATGATTGTAAAATAATGGGATAAATCCCCCCTTAAAAATATAAATTTCTTTTAATTTTACACTAACCAATAAAAACAACAATTTAAATTAAATCAACCCCACCTCATAGACAATGTAGTTGTAACCACCAAAAAATGTCTAAAATTACACATATATAACCACAAAATTGTATAACTATGAGTCTATATGAAATTTTTCTTATATAACTAAAACAAATATATATTTATTTGAAAACATTAATGAACACTGCATTTATATATATATATCCACTATGATAATCCATAATCCTACACTTAATAATAAGTCCCTACTACAACCCATAATTAAAGTTCTTTCACCCTTTATAACTAAATTACAGTCATCATATGTAAATCTATTCTAATTATAATAATGTTACTATAATTAAAAATAAATCATGTGTAATATAATAATATATTAATAATTAAATAATTACAATAAAATAATATTTTAAAATAATGACTGCATACTCAATAAACATCACATCATCATAAAACATTTTTTTCATGATCACTCTCAAATCCAAAACATAAGAGATATATTAAATATAAAAAAATAGAGTTTCATCCTCTTTAATTTTTTAATTCACGTAATATTTTTTTGTATTATAACATAATTGACATTTATTTAGAACATTATATTTCAATATTTACAATATTATTTTATCTTTTTATAGCATTTAATAAGAATAAATTTAATAATGTTTAATGATAAAAATATGTTTCCTAATAAAAATTTATAAGATTTTTATTCCAAAATTTTTCATATCAAAATAAGAACATTTAATATTTATAAATTATTATTAATATAATTTCAAGATGTTAAATAAAACTACATTTTTAAATATATCTATCAATATTTGTTAAGATGTTTCTTTTTATTAATTATGATATATTCCCAATTATATAATTATAAAAAATAAAAAATCACAATTTACCCTTGTGGAATCATATCATTCGATATAATGTCAATAAGATCAAATCCATTATTGAGGTTACTAAAATTTAACAGATCTATAACTATAAATCATAATCCCACAAATTATTTGTTACTCCCAATATCAACTGATTCATAATTTTATGTTCAAAAAATAAAAAATTTCATCATGGGGTACAATGAAATATTCATTGACCCCCCACCCAAAATTACATGAAAAATCAATATATCTTTAAACATATATATTAATTCCTTGTAATTACCATGAAAGAGAAGATAATGATTAATGAATACAATATAACTAAAAATCCTTAACAATGATTTGATACTATGTTGATCAATTCTATATAAATTATCTAAAAATAAAAATAACAGGCCCCTACTCTACACATGATAATACATAAAAGTACAATATGGTCATTAGGCATTATATTGTGGGGATGTGTAGATTACTAAGAAATATAAATACCAAATTCATATATGTTTTATGTTTTCATTACTAACATGCATTATTATTTAAGTAAAAACCAAAATGTGCATTCGCTATAGTCTAAAATTATCTAGTATCAATGGTTGTCTGGTATTATTAATCGATCATCCAACTTATTATGCATCACACACTGCCTTTTTAAAAATAATTATTATTTAAATTTTATTTAACTATATTTTATACAAAAAAACATCCTAGAATCCATCTATGACAAAGATTCTATCTTATTTTTTATGGAAGGATAAAAACATATATCAAGGTCAATGGTGTACTAAAAATTAGTCTTGAGATTTTAAAAATTAATAATTCACCATAGAAAAATATAATTTCAAAAAATAACAGATAAAACTCCGTGAAGTCAATTGAATATAAATTTTCGTTCAAAATATAAATATTTTGTCAAACATAGTGTGTTATCACTACTTCACCATTATTTGTTCAAATTCACCAAAAGTGTTATATTTAAATGCCTCTTTTGTTTCCATATTAAATTTACATGTAGGTACAACTATTCAAAATCAATTATATCATATTAATGTAATTTTTTTATAAAAAATTATTATACACTATTTACCTAATAAAAAAAATACCACTAACCATTGAGAAATCCTAAAATCATGTTGATTTTAGTACCGATTTATTTATATTACCTCTAGTTTGTTTTAATTATTCATGAAAATAAATAGTGGATAAATAATAATTTTATGATAAGTCATTATATAGATATGATATGTGTTATAAATTATTATTAACATATACATCCCAAAATAAATAAATAAAGTCAACAATAAATTGTTTTTAAAAAACCACCAGAAATTAAATATAACTTAATGATCAAAAGATAATAAATGATAACGAAGAAGAATTAAATCAACATATATAAAAAAAAATCAATTCCCGAAATGGAAATTCATCCATTGGATGGATTATATTATTTAATAATGTAAATTAAAATATATTTTTTAAACAATAAAAACATATTTTACATGGGGTTATATTTTTATAACATTACTGTTGACATGTTTTCACATAAATTTAGAATTATTCCCACATGTTCATTAAAATTTTTATAATTACATTGGTTATAGTCTACTTCTATCAAAGGGTAATTATCATCAATATTTTTTTAAACAAATATTTCTATACAACTATTAATTGGTAAATTTTAGAGAAATGTTTTTAGTATTGTTAATTCTTATAAAACTAATACATCCAAAAAGAAATTTATAAAATATTTAAAAATAAATTTAATGAGATTTAGTAACAAAAATCCATTTTTTACATTTCATATTAATTATGCTCACTTCATTTTCCTTAGTTTGGTTTTACATACATACCCAAAAGTATAGGTTTTTATATGGGAATATAATTTTGGAAATTTGAATTACACAAATAATAGTTCAATTAAATTATATACGATTTTCTTGGAAAAATAAATTTCACAAATAATTAAGTGATATTATAAATAGGAAAATTATATTTATCCTCATTATTCTAGTCACATGGTAATCACACATAATTTCAATATAGATGAAATTTTAGTTTAATTTCATGCTAATAAAAGATTATTTTTAAATTATAACATATTTTGTATTATAAATCTAGGGAATAGAATTGTAAAATCTGAAATAAAATTTAAACATGATCTGTCTATATAATAAAAATAATAATATATACATTATAAAATATAAGACAATTTGCAGAAGCATTTCTAGATACATGAATGTTTCTATATCAACACCATTCACACTTTCAATAACACATAAACTCATATAATCCATAGAAATGATAAAGATGTGGGAAGTGTATGTTTCTTGATCTATCTATCTTTTAACATGAAAATATCCTAATGGGGGACATTTATAAGGATAAAGATATTAAAATATCTAAAAAGTATAATTACATAGTCCAAAAAATATTCCTTAAAATACATGAAATAAATGTGAATAAAAAATTATAATTCATGGTTTTAAATTAATTAATCACAAATATCTCAATGAAATATTTCCAAAACTATATTTCCTTGATAGTATATTAATACTCTCTGAAATTTTAAGCAACAATCCATATATATTTGATCATATAAAAAAGAAAAACTGATTCTATACAAACATCTAAAATGTGAAAATTTTAATATTATTATAAATAACTTTTTTAATAATCTTATAGAGATAATGAACAAGATAAATATTCATAAAAAGGTGAATTTCACATGAATTTTCCACGTCATGAATAGTAGGGAGAAATTAGTAATTGCTACCTTCTTAAAGAACACGATTTTATAAAAACATATGGAAAAATATTTCCACGTTAGAGTGGAAAATATACCTATAAGTTGGGAAAATAAGTTTCATGAAACCATATCACCCTAGGGAAAAATTAGACATCAGAAAAAATGTATCTACTTTAAAATCCAAGGAATGTATAAACTATGTTTGATAATGATTGTCTAGTTCATTCATAATTTGAGAGACAATGTCATATTCATTATGATCATAAAAAATACAAGATTCATTAACCAGATCTTAATTATATATGAAAATTTGATCTAAAACATTCTATCTATATGATATTATACTACCATCAACCATGGGCTGTGAAAGATAAATAAAAACCATACATGATATCTATAGGGAAATGGAAACATTTGTGTTTCTATAACACTTTGTGAGATATTTGACACTAATTTTTTTAAATTTTTATGTTTCATCATTAAATGATAACTGAACATGTTTTAGTGATTCCCCTCATGTTAATTTTTTACACTATAAAAATCAATAAAATAAAGCTCATTTATAATCTATTCATGTTTTTACACTATTGTAATGATCTCGTTGAGAAGGAGGGAAAAAATTTCCCAAATATATGTACTTATTCACCAATTTACATGTATCAACATAAAATCCTTTTAAAAGACTATATTATATAATTTTTAGATTTCAAATATCTGCTACAATACATATACAATAAAAATAAATTTCCCTTGCATTATTAAAATGGAATGGTTACAGAATGAAAGTATTTTCATGTAAAAGTGTATATTTAATGGGATGGCTGAAAAAATATACATTAGATGTGTAATTATACTAATTCTATAAAAACCCTACAACAAACCATCCAACCTCAATCTTGCAGGTAACCTAAGTAGGACCTCTACAATATAAGGAAGAATGAACAACCATTAAAACATATCATGAATAACTGAAATATAAAACCCCACATAATATAGTGTAACATAAAAGTACATATACACGAGACATAAAAATAATTTAAAAAATTATAATTCCTATAATAAAACAATATTGGACATAATTAGGTCTCTTTTTGACTATTTATCACCATCAAACAATGTCACTCAGAATATGATGAAATCCAATAGAAATTAGAGAAAACAAAAATTCCCTAAAATTTACCCATATCTTGGAAAACTATATATCCAAATGGGAAATGTAAAAATTATTATGTGAGATCAGATCCAAGAATGATTTAACAAATAATAAATACAATGTCTAATAACATGAAAAAATTATCTCTAGATTTTGAAATATCCAATTTATAAATAATATTTAGACGATAAAACATTTTGTAAAATTTATCTTGGTTTTCATAAAATCCATTAATTTTTTCACATACAAGGAATATATAGTGTATATGAATGATATAATAAAAAAAACAAAACCATCCATGGGTACACCATAAGATAAAAAAGTGAGAAACAAAGCATGTTATATACCTTAATGTATAAAACAATGCAAAAAATGATAAATCACATGATTTGGATCTATACTACTGGAATACATACAGGGGACCAAAAATTGATCAATAAACAAGGAATAAGATGACTCCTAATTATATTGTGTTATACTATATTTTTTTATATATAAAATTAAACCCTAATGGTTTCACACACTAAGGTAACATGTACATTTACTGATGCACTCAAGGATCTTAATGTGCTATGTATTCAAAAAAAATTCAAAAACATTATAACAAATCACAAAAAAAGTCACAAGGATGAATGGTTATTAAAATTAATGGAAATACATTTTTGAATCTAAATAATTTTTTCATATTATTAGTTGGACATAATGTGTGGAAAATATGTTTGTATTAAAATCCTTTTAATAAAAAAATATCATGAACAAAATTCAGTATATTGAATCAATCTATTTAATATAATAAAAATGGAATTTAAAAAACATCATATAATTCATGAATTGTTTAATTTTTACAGTAAGACATATTAATAAAATGTTTAAAACTAATCCTCTTGCAGAATTGAGATTTGAAATGAGTGTATTGATTCCTAATTAGAGTTGAACAAAAACTGTAATTAGTAATCCTCTATAAAATTATTTTTATTTGGAAACGAATCCAAACTATGATCTAACAAAAAATGGGAATATATAATGAGAATGATCTAAGAATGGGAGATTGAACTAAATCATGGATGTGATATACCATGATGAGATACATCATGATTAAAGGTAAAAAAAAATATAAGGTGATAAACCATTTGATTACTACAAAAGGACTAGTTTAATCGAAATAGAGATTAGGGAATGAATAGATATGAAAAATAACTACCGAAAAGTGTAAAATTGCATATTTTAATGGTTTATATAATTTGAAAATTATTAACCAGAATAATTTTACAAATCCTATATTAACCTTGATTTGTATATATCCCATAAAAAACCTACCAGTTATTTGGTTATAGTTGAATATTTGATGAACATTGTGCTGAAGTCATGAGACCACTCCGGAAAACCATCTAGACACCTACATGGTTTCATAGTGAGTCACATAGTTTTATATACCATTAAAAATTTATTCGGATCCCCAGAGTGACAGATAATAGGGTTGGTACTGACTAAGAGAACAAACCATGCACTAAGATTGATTTGAAAACAAAAAGTCAATGTCTAGAACCAAGAACTCAGCAAATCATCTAGAATGACTAAAGGGGTTAGTAAAGATAAAACTATGGCTTAACTATAACTTAAAGGGGTATTTGGGTTTATGATTAGTGATAATGTAAATCGTAATACTACATTGAGGTATTGGGTTCTAAACCCATTGGGTGCATGTATTTTATCATTATTGTATCAGTACTATATCATAACTAAAGTGGAGGAAGCAATGTTGCATGGGTGACACTGTAGCAGTGGTGGGAACTATGGAAATCAACTATAGTGGTGGAAACACCATAAAATGTACTGTATAGGCCTGGGTACTACTGAAACACTATTCACCAAAGGTCCTTTGGGTTTAAAATATTGATTTACTGGGCCATTTAATGGGATTTCATGGGACTAGTCTTATTAACCCTATAATTGGATCTATAACTGATGTGCTTGTGGTCTATGTTCTGAATAAATATGGATTTATGGATGGGATATCCCCTTGGAGGGATATAACCTTCTTTCTGACATATGTGTGAGGTGTGTGTGTGTTTGTGTAAATATAATTGTACCCCAAGTACCTTATATATATATATATAACCTAGAGGTTGTCAACATCCGACGAGCCTATGCCTACAACACTAAGGTAGGTGGTTATGTGGTTTACATTTTGGTTTATGCCTTTTTGAGTTATTATCATCGTGTAGTTGTTTGTCTTTCGCCAAACCCCTTATTCTTATTTACTTCTTCATGTCTAGATGACCCGTGTGGTATGAGATTGTTGAATCTAACTTTGTTAGGGTGTTTAGATTTCGTGTATACTGGGTGTGGTCAACCATAGGTGATATTCCTTGAGATTTGGCCCATTTTTACCTTTAGACCATAATGATATGTCTTGAAAGGCATTTTCCATTTTAGGCAAATGAGATGACTTGGTTAGAGGTTGGCTAGGATGAGATAGCCTGAACCCCTTAAATGAATTGAAATGTATGTTTCCTTGTGATGTGATTAATGATATATGATATAAGATGGATTTCCTTATATATAAATATATTGTGATGTGAATGGTTATGTCGTACTGTGTTGACATGCTTGTGATAACCCGTGTGTGGGCGGGAGGCATTCTTACCCTGTGCCAGATGAATCTCCGTGTGTGGGCGAGAGGCATTCATACCCCATTACAGCTAAATCTTTATGTAATGGGACAAGAAATATTCATACCACATGATTATATATCCTTTATGGGTGGGACGCATTCTTCCCCACACCAGCTACAGTGCTTGTTGATGAGAGGAATTCATACATCATGCCAGTGATGATTATTACATATGTGAGAGGCATGGATGAGAGGCATGTTTACCTCATGCCAGTGATAACCTATATCTATGTACTTATACCCCTGATGATTTTTCGTAATACAAGCCATGAGATGAAGCAGGTAGACCCGCCTGGTGTCCTTCTGGAACCTGAGCGGGAGGGTTGTTTATTACTTTTCTTTACATACTTGTATTTTACTACACACTGTTTATTTTGAGAAATCGTATTTGGATTACACATAGTACCCATTGGTGGTGGCCTTCTGAGACTTGTCTTACACCCTACCTGGGTGGCCTCCTTGGCACCTATGTAGACTTTACTGCTACAGGTACTAGTAGGGGAAAAGGCCCAGCTTCAGGTTGTTGATACATGTATGTTCTAGCCTGAGATCCATAGCAGAGGAATGATCTTTACTAAAGATGCTCGTGGACTACTTTTGTTCTTTGTTATCTTTTTGTATTACTTTATAGCATTCATGAAAGCTATTTTTACTGTATCATCATTCCATACATCCATTTTTTATCAAACACTGCCTATGTGGATTTTGTATATTTATCAGGGTTTTCCTTAATTCTGTTTTTTTGGTTTGTATGTTCCCCCTATTTATCCATTACTTGTGCTTCCATTATTTAATCACTTTCTTCTATACCACTGTGTACTCTGAAATAGGGGTACAGTCTCCCCACCGAGCTACCATTACACCGCCACTGTTAGTTGGTAGCCCCTGGCCTATGGAGAGACAAGCCAGGGGTCATGTGACCAACCGGGCTCAGGGCCCGGGTTGAGGGCCAGCCGAGTTCGGGACGTCACAAAGTGGTATCAGATGGTTTTATTTCTTTCTTGCTTTAATATTTTGAGACTATATACTTGGAGACTGGTAACGCTTTGGAACATAGCCATGTTCCATGCTTGGGCATCACGCACCCATGTTCTGGGTATATTCCAAGTTTCCTATTTTATTTTTTTATTGATTCTGCTATTTACTGTTGATACCATTTCACCATTGGGTGCTTCACATGTTTTTTGATGTTATTGATATTTGCAATGATGGAATTTGGATTCAGGGGTCGACCCGATGAAATGAGGGTTATGCATTAGAACATGCATCACGATAGGCACAATATGATTACGCCATGCATCTTTCCATGCCACGTTTAAATTTTCAGCGATCATTGCTTGTTGATTATTTCCATTCCTTGTTAATAAGTTTGAAAATGTGCTAACTCCTCTTGTAGGTTGTGAATTGAGGAATGATATGGTTTTTTTGGGTGTCTCTCTTTGGTTCATAAGGATTATGAGACCTTATGGATTGGAATATGATATTCCAACTAAACCAAGAATTTTCTTAAAAGGGAAATTCAAATACTTAATTAGAACAAGTAAATGTGAAATGACATCCTAGTGTGTGTCATCTTTCAGTTAATGAGGAGTATGGGACATTATGGGATCGTAAATTCCATATCACTGGATTAAGTTAAATTTGAACAGCTGCAGGTTTTACTAAGAATTCCTATGGGTGTGGATAGGTGATCTTAGAAGCAGGAAGGTTTAGTACCTATCCTGGCTTCTAGAGTTCAACCTTTAAATTTTTTGGTTTATTATTTTGAGATGTTAGTTTGGAATTGTAGCACTATGCCTCCGATACATCCTTTAGTCACGCACGCTGATGGCAGTGATGATCATGTTACTGTGGTGGTGGGCCCTGAGCTGCCTATTGATCTTCTTGTCGAGCAACCCATGGCTCCTCTTGTTATTCTTGAGGTGGGAGCTGATGCCCTATTCCGTGAGAGCACCTTGGGTATGATGCAGAGTATGCAAGGTGGAGTGCTACTTGCCCTGAGTATGGCATATTTGAACTGTGAGTTTGAGTCACAACATCCCCCTACATTTATGGGAGATGGCAGACCACATGCTGCAGAGTCCTGGTTGGAGGCTATTCTGACCATCTTCAAGCACCTCGAGACACCTCCAGAGTGGAGGGTCAAGCTCGCTGCTTATATGCTACGTGGTTCAGCTAGGAAGAGGTGGGATGTCATCACCCAGTCAGGACAACAGAGAGATATGATATGAACTGAATTCCGGACCATCTTCTATGATTAATTCTTTTCCCAGACTTTGAGGGCTAACAAAGCTAGGGAGTTTTTGAATCTGCAAAAAGGGACCATGCCAGTCATGGAATATTCGTCCCGTTTCACTAAGTTACAACGTTTTACTCCTACACTAGCTGATGATGATGTCACGACCTCTAAGGTTATTTGGGATGGGCAATGTTGCGCCATCCGGTCTTAGGTTAACATGTTCAGGTTGACGACCGCTTCAGATATTTTCAATCAGGCTCTGATCACAGAGAGGAATTTGAGAGAAGTGGAAAGTGTGGAACAGGGTTGTTCGACACCTAACGGTTCTAGTGGACCAGCTTTTGGGATGAAGCGGCTTTTTGAGGACTCTCTTAGTGTTAGTGGTGGTCATACCCTTTTCTCTGGTGGTACTCCTATTTATCACCAATGTGGGGTGCCAGAACATATGATGAGGCAGTGTACGTGAAATCTTTTGGAGTGCAGAGGTTGTGGTAGGTTAGGTCATCTCCACCGTTTCTGCAGGACTTTTACCCCAGGTCCTAATGAGAAGGGATCTGTACCTACTCCACGATCTGGTGCTGGATCAGCAGGATCACGTCAGTCAGGCAGCTGGAATACCGCTGGCAGATCAGGCAGTGGCGGTAGTCGAGGAAGGTAATCTGGCGTATGACTCTCAGCACCAGTAGGGTGAGTATGCTCAGGGTAGCCATGCTGTGACCTAGGGCCATGGTACTGGTAGGTTGTATGCAGTCGAGCCCCTACTGTAGGAGCAGTACACCAAACCATCTACTATACGAGGTATAATTCTAGTTTCCTCTATGTTATTATCTATTTTGTTTGACTCAGGCGCTTCTCACTCTTTTATATCTGAGGGGATTACAGGGAGCTTGGGCCTCGATGTTGAGTCATATCATGGTATGATCACGTTAGATACCCCTTTAGGTATGAGTTCAGAGGGCGTTCATCATTGTCATAATTTTCCCCTCGAGGTGGGCGGTTACCTTTTCATATGGATCTTGTATGTTCTAGATATGACAGGTTTTGATGTAATAATTGGGATAGACTGGTTAGCTCCCTATAGAGCCCGGATTGACTGCTATCATCGAAGGGTGGCGTTTACATCACCCGAGGGAATCACAGATATGCACAAGGGAGAATCGGATCTTAGTGTGGAACGAGCAGGACCAGAACACCAGAGTTTAGGTGGTGTCACGACACAGGTTTCCGGTCATTATCTCGATGATCAAGGGTTACAACCCTCGGTTTATCCTCCTATTGTGGAGCTTTTCAGTGATGTCTTTCCTGATGATTTCTCTGGTCTACCTCCAGTGCGAGAGATGGAATTTACTATTGACCTTATACTATGAGCAACACTAGTGACCATTCCTCCTTATAGGATTGCACCTAAGGAATTTCTGGAGGTCAAGAGTCAGTTAGAGGACCTAGAAGAAAATGGTTTTATACGTCCCAATACTTCTCCTTGGGGATCACTGGTTCTTATTTCCAAGAAGGTAGATGACACCCTTCACCTTTGTGTGGATTATCGTAAGTTAAATCAGAAGACTATTATGAATCAGTATCCATTACCTCGAATTGACGACCTCTTCGATCATCTCCAAGGAGTGAAGGTGTTTTCAAAGATAGATTTGAGGCTGGGATATCACCGGGTGTGTGTTAGGACTTCGGACCTACCTTGTAGAATGTTCAGGAGCTTGTATGGTCTCTATGAGTACCTAGTCATGACGTTTGTTCTTACAAATGAACCTAAAATGTTTATGGCTATTATGAATCATATTTTTTACCCTTACATTGAATCTTTTGTGGTTATATTTGTGGATGATATCTTAGTCTATTCATGATCAAGACACGACCATAAAAACCATCTTGGGATCATTATGAATACACTGAGAGATCATCAGCTTTATGCTAAGCTTTGTAAATTCCACTTTTGGATAAATAAGGTTCACTTCTTGGGTGACATTATTTCGGAGTTTGGAGTTTATGTTGACCCTGAGAAGGTGAGTGCTGTAATTTCTTGGGAGCAGCCCAAGAACATCTTTGCTATCATGAGTTTCTTGGGGCTTGTTGGGTATTATAGGCGGTTCATTAAGGACATTTCACGCCTAGAATCACCGCTTACAACTTTGACCAAAAGGAGGGTGATATTTGTTTGGTCAGAACCTTGTGAAGTAGCTTTTCAAGAACTGAATTGCACACTAACTTCAGCAATGATACAGATCTTGACGGATCTAGGAAGAGATTATATGGTCTATTGTGACACGTCAGGTGTTAGGCTTGGATCTGTCTTGATGTAGGATGAGTGAGTCATTGTGTATGGTTCTCGTCATTTAAAGGCTCATGAACAGAATTATTCGACGCACGACCTTGAGCTTGTAGAGGTTTTAAATGACTTACGCTGTTGGAGACACTATTTGTTGGGAGAGAATTTTGTGGTATTCACTGCCCAAGAAAGCCGAAAATATATATTCACTAAGTGGGATCTAAATCTCAAGCAACACAGGTGGGTTGAGTACCTACAATCCATTGATTTCGAACTGGCCTACACTCCGAGGAAAGCAAATTCAGTAGCCAATGCGCTAAGTCAGAAAACTCACTCACAAGTGGTTTGGGAATCTAATGAGGAGTGGAAGTTGATAGGCCTATTCTTGGAGATGCATATTGAGGTTTAAGAGGTAAAGGTTCAGACTGTTCTCTCATACATAGTTGTGGCATCTACTCTTTTGGAACGTGTCTGAGAAAGACAGTTATCAGATCTGGAAGGCCTTGTTCTATGAGAAAGTGTCACTGATGACGCCTCTACAGATTGGACCGTGCATGAAGCAGATACTTTATTATTCCGTGGGTGTTTATGGGTCCCATTAGACATCAAAGAGGATCTGATGAGGGATTTCCATGCCTCAGCAGGGTCGGTTCTCCCAGGCATCACCAAAATGTATCATGATTTGCGACGACAGTACTGGTGGCCTAACATGAAGCGGGAGATAGCCAGTTTTATCACGCGTTGTATCACCTGTCAGCCGGTGAAGGTGGAACATCATCATTCAGTAGGGAGTTTTCATCCATTCACCATTCCAGAGTGGAAATGGGATGATGTTTCTATGTAATTTCTAACCTTTTTACCCAGGTCACCTCGTTGCAATGATGCATTATTGGTTGTCGTCGACCGTCTGATGAAGGTCACACATTTCTTACCTATGTGGGAGACCTTCATGGTTGATGATTTGGGAAGAATGTATGTCAAGGAAATAGTGCGCCTAATGGAACACCTTGTTTTGTTTTATCGGACATAGATCCTCGTTTTACATCTTGGTTCTAGGAGGGTTTACAGAACGCTTGGGTACACAGGTACTTTTGAGCACATCCTATCTCCCGCAGACTAACGGACAGACCGAGCAGGCTATACAGGTACTAGAGGATATGTTACATGCATGTTTTCTGAATCATGGAGGTTCATGGGAGAAACACATTCCTCTTTTTTAGCTCAGTTATAACAGTAGCTTCCAGGCTACCATTTCGATGGACCCCTATGAATCCTTATATGGTAGGCCATGTCGCTCTCCTTTGTGTTGGCATGAAGTAGGGGAAGTAGCTATTCTAGGACCACATCTTTTACAGGAGACTACAGAGCAGATACAACTTATTAGGAAGCGTATGAAGACAGCTCAGTCTGGACAACAGTCTTATGCTAACAAGCATCGAAGACCTCTTGAGTTCGAGGTTTGGAATCAGGTTTTCTTGATGGTCTCACCCAGGTTGGGGAAAAGATGAATATAGAAGTAGGGTAAGTTTTCACTAAGGTTTGTAGGACCCATTGAGGTGATGAAGTGGATCAGACCAGTATCTTACCACTATGCACTTCCACAGAGATATCAGGACATGAACGATGTTTTTCATATATCTCAGCTATGCCGGTTCATTTCAGATCGAACTAATTTTTTTCAGCCCGATGAGGTTGAAATGGATATGGATGCTTCCTTCGAGGTATATCAGATGTGAATTGTTGACCAGAGTGTGAAGACACTCTGTGGAAGGTTTTTTCCACTTGTAAGGGTGCTATGGAAGTATAGCTGGGTACATGACGAGACCTGGGAGCGATAGGATGATATACGTTCTCAATGGCCAAAGCTTTTCGTTGATGACACCTCGGTACCCTCGGAAGGACAACTCGGGGACGAGTTGCTTTATGTAGGGGAGGTTGTAATGACCCGACTCTTTCGAAAAGTTACGAATCATTAGTTTTTCTTTAAAATATTTCCCTTAAGCTTGTATAATGTGTGTAACATCCTAAGAAAGGACTAGGAGGTGTCTGAGGTTTCTTCAAAGACCAGGAGTTTGAGAAATGGGCTTGCAGACAGTGGTGTATGGCCTGCCCATGGCCTGCGCATGGTTTCAGACAAACCATGCAGCCTTTGGTGTGGAGGTAGTGAGGTACGCACGGTTGGTGTACCATTTGGTAAATCGTGCGCCTAAACCATGTGACCCTATTCTCGGTGAAAATTACCATTTTTCCCATAAATTTTTTTATAAGGCCTTAAGCCTTTATTTCTTCATCCAGAAGACAGAACCAGAGGAGGATCCCTCCTTTGAACCAAAAAACACCACTCTCACTATTTTCTCGGTGGAGGATTCATCCGTAATCTGATCCTCGGTCCGTGAAAGGCGTTGGATCACCCTTGGTATGTTTTACCTCACTCACCCTTCTTTCCTCTGGGAATCTAGGTTTTCATTTCTCTATTTTTCCGTAGGATCATATGACCTATTTCTAGGGAATTGAACTGGAACACAGATCTTATCCAAACTACTGCAAATATAGGGTCGATATCAAGCGAGCCTTCACCTACAGATCTAAGGTAGGGTGGTCACGTGGTTTCCATTTTGGGTTTCTGCCATTTTGAGTTATTATCATCATGTCGTGGTTTGTCTTCAGCCAAAACCATTATTCTTGTTGACTTCTTCATGTCTAGATGACCCATGTTGTATGTGAATGTTGAATCTAACCTTGTTATGGTGTTTAGATTTGGTGTAGACTGGGAGTGATCAACCATAGGTGATATGCCTCGAGATTTGGTCCATTTTTAACTTTGGATCTTAATGATATGTCTTGAAAGGAATTTTCCATGTTAGGCCATTGGGATAACTTGGTTAGAGGTTGGATTGGATGAGATAACCTGAACCCCTTAAATGAATTGGAATGTTTGTTGCCTTGTGATGTGATTAATATGATATGATATAAGATGGATTGCCTTATATATATATTTTGATGTGAATGGTTATTCCTTACTGTGTTGACATGCTTGAGATAACCCATGTATGGGTGGGAGGCATTATTACCCCATTCCAGATGAATCTCCATGTGTGTGCAGGAATCATTATTACACCATTCTAGTTGTATCTTTGTGTAATGGGACAGGAAGAATTCATACCTCGTGTCTATATATCCTTTATGGGTGGGATTCATTCTTCCCCACGCCAGCTACAGTGCTTGTGGATGAGAGGCATTCATACCTCGTGCCAGTGATGATTATTACATATGTGAGAAGCATGGACGAGAGGCATTTTTACCTCGTGCCAGCGATAACCTATATCTATGTACTTATACCCCTGTTGATTGTTCTGAATACCAGCCATGAGCTGAAGCAGGTAGACCAGCCAGGTGTCCTTCTGGAACCTGAACATGTGGGTTGTTTATTACTTTGCTTTACTTACTAGTAGATTACTACACACTATTTACTTTTCAAACACCTATTTGGATTACACGTAGACCCTGTTGGTGGTGGCCTACTGAGACTTGTCTCACACCCTACCCAAGAGGCCTATGTGGCACCCGTGTAGACTTTAATGCTGTAGGTACTAGTAGGGGAAAAGGCCCAGTGTCAGGTTGTTGATACCTGTATGTTCTAGCTGGAGATCCAGAGCAAAGGACCCATCTTGGATAGAGATTCTCATGGGAAACTTTTGTTTTTTGTTATCTTTTTGTATTACTATATAGAATGCTTGCCAACTATTTTTACTGTATCAGCATGCCATACATCCATTTTGTATCAGACACTGCCTATGTGGCTTTTGTATATTTATCAGGGTTTTCCTTACTTCTGTTGTTTTGGTTTGAATGTTCCCCTTTTTCTCTTATTTATCCATTAGTTGTGCTTCCTCTATTTAATCACTTTCTACTATACCGCTGTGTACTCTGACATGGGGGTATAGCTTCTACACTGACTTACCATTACACCCTCGCTACTAATCGGCATCCCCTGGCCTATGGGGAGACGAGACATATGTCATGTGGCCAATCGGGCTCGGGGCTCCGGTTGAGGGGTATCTGGGTCCGGGACATCACAGAAGACCGAAGAATTCATTTTAAAGATTCATCAAGAGTGAAGGAAGACCTTCATGAATCCCAGAGAGAAGACTCTAGACGACTATGTAAGGTTTATTTCAATCCAAATAAAGATTTTGGTGCAATTAGATATAAAAATACCATTATAAAGGTGGTAAATTAAATCATGTTAAATAATTAAATCATAGTTCATGGTAAGGACGCATAGTTTGAAAAATTAAGCACCATTCATGTGTGGCCTCTTTCCCCGAGAAAAATACATTTCATGGTAACATGGGGAAGAGCTCCATTGTTTGGAAAACCATGGTTAGGATTTGAAAAAATGATAAACAACTGCAGATACACCTATTCAGTTTCATGGCGAGTCCAATGGTTCTAAAAACATTGGTCAAACTGCTCAAAACGACATTATGGTCACATAGTACTATTTTGTAGGGTATGTTCTAAATATGTTCCAAAACAATGTTCCAATCCAATTTTCTCTAAATTTTACATTTTTTCAAACCCTGCCTCTATAAAACAATATAATGAAAAAAATGATTATCTAATATAATATTAAGGCACACCTTTGACCCATAGGGAATCAAAAGACCCAAAATTTAATTATTGTAATTTCCTGTTCCAATTTTCAATACATAGGTCCAATAACTATCTCTCAAATATATGTGTACATTTGTTAAATTAAATTTATTTAAAAAGTCCATTTAAATATTTTCCCTACATCTACTATATGATCAAAATATGATAACAAATTAATCTCAATATTTGATTAATATTCAAGACTTTATTGAACTCAACGTGAATAATCAAGGGCTTATGAATTTTAATTATCTAATTAGATATTTCATATAAAATCTTCCTTAATTATTAATATATAATGTTCTCAACATAAATTAACTATGAAAAAATTTCCTCCCAGCATAAATGAAACATGTTACCAATTGATTTCTAATATTTATCAATATGAAATTATTCAAACAGTAAGGTCATAAAAGATAAAATATTTTAATAGTGACTGTTAATTAATTTATACAAACTGGATTGTATCATAACATCCCTAAATTATTAAAAAGTTATTTATCAAAATTTGATATTGTTCCATAATTAAATATAAGACTATTATTATTCATCAAAATATATACATTAATTGATATATTGGTTTCCATATTTACTAATCCATGAATGTTTAAAAATATAAAATTAATTATTATTAAAAATTTATTTTACATTCATATATTTAAAATTAATTTTACTAGATTGTTCTATAGGACAACGTAGGATTATTCTAACATTAATTCTATCCTTTTTAACATCATAATAAGTGGAATACATCATATAAAGAATATATTTCTCAATATTGTTCTCATTCTCCACTAAGATATGTTTTTTATGAAATGAATCACCTTTATCCTCATTTACCATAGGATTATTTTATATAACATGATATGTATTATTTTTTTCCTACCCACATGTAAATATAATGAAAATTTATATTTAGTATATTCATTGAACTAAGTCTTATTCATATTTTAGATATGAGGTGACCTTTAACATTATATATTATTTAGACTATTTTGTCCCTTTGGAACATACCATTAGAAATCCTTATTATCCCCAAATTCTTTAGAGATTCCTAATTATTGAAGTTATAATTCATTTCCAATATCATACTTCTCATCTGCCTAAAGAATTGGAAACAATTTTTCTTTGATACAAACTTATCCAATATTATGACTTGTGTAACATATTTCTTATCTAGCCTATTCAATAAATTCTCATTTATATCAATAAAAATACTCTTCTTCAGGGAAAATAAATTTTCCTTTTCACAATACTTAATTTAAAAATTCTTATCTATATACATAAATGATTTTTGGTTCACAATGTGCATCACCCCACATTTTTATACTCATCCAAATTCCCTCAATGACTTTCATCTATCTATTAACACTTTTAACCTATTTTTAAACTAAATAAAAATAATAGATCAATTAACATATAATATAATATAAATTATAAACATAATTTAGGTATTGAAACTCAAAAATCATATGAAATTTGGCTCCATTACCAGAAACATTCATTATTTTTATAAAATTAAAAATTATATTTGAATCTAAAATATTTTTTATAAATTATACCAATTTTCTATTAAAATATTATTGATTTATTTTCAATAATATTACCAATTATAAGATAATACCATTTAAAAATTTTGGATGAAAAAACCCCACTTAAATGTGGAAAATATTGTTAAATAATGATTTGGGTTTTTAAATTAATTTATTATTTTCATCATAAATAATAGTTTTTCCAGATATTTTTTTAACCATTTGGTGATACAAATATTTATGTATAAATAATTATTTGAAACTACTAAATACATTTATATAAAATTAATTCAAATATTATATTTTTTACTTTAAATCATAAAGATAAAAATAAATATAAGGATTTTATTATAATCATTTAATATTATTCATCTAGTCTAAAGATTTATAAGAAATAAAATAAATAACCAATGTGGTCCCATGTGATAAAAATTCCATTTTCATGAGTATATATTGATATCATTTTTATTTTGGTGAGTAAAAATAGATATTATAATGACCACAAATATTACTACATTGGAGAATTTTGAATAATGCCTCAGATAATTTAATTTTATATGAATGAAATTTCATATCTTATCTAATGAAACTAGATAATAAAGTAGAAATTATTTAGTATGTGGAGATCTAAATATATGACTGGTTCTTTCTTGATTACATGATATAATAACCCCATGGCATTCCCAAATATATTTATTAATAAACCCTCTCATGGTACGGGGTCAGCTAGGATTTCTAGTTAGAATAGAATTTCGAAGGATGCACTGGGATTTCATTACCCATATATAATAAATTGATGAAATTATAATATTTTAATGTTAATTATTTCGTTTTTTAATATTTTTATAATTAAAACCATCCTTATTTATGTTTATCATTGAAATCAATTATTTTAATTTAATCATCCATATAAATACTCACTAGTATTCTATAACAATATTTTTTCTTAATTTTTCATATTATTATATGATAAAATAGATATATATTTTATGAAAAATTAAAAATGATTATTTGTAAATATTTATTCAAGGTTTATTATAATATTAAAATGAAGATATATTAAACTATTACAAACCTAAACCCATTATTATTAAGTGTAATGTTTGGCATGGGATATCACTCAAATTTTTTTTCAACGATGTTACTCAATGAATACTTTTAGCGTGTGGAGATTTTGGATAGTGATAATGATGTACCACATCATTGTATAATAACCATAATCATGAACTCCAAAATATGCTGCAAAAATATAATATGTAAAAAACATTTCATGACCAATACCCTAGGGCCTGTGCTGTGACTACCCCAAGACAACCTCCCATTGGCTAAGGGCTTGTGACTGTGCCAAGTAGAAATATCCAAAACAAATGGGGGGGGGGAATTTACTAAGTACATTCAGACACACAAAAATATGAGTCATAAATTCTGGAAGGTGAATACCCTAAGTAAATAAATAAAAGGTACGACCGTAGAAAACTGAAGGTAAACAAGGCTAGAATACAAGCCCAACCAATATAGAAAAGTATAAGTATAAGTCTCTGGAACTAATTCTCTAGAAACCCTACATGAAAGGTAGGTACAAAAAATTGAAAGTTTTAGTCATAGAAGCACATATCATATGTCGGGTCTCTAAGAACCATCAGGCCCCGATCCACCATATACTCTATCAAAGCGCCAATAGTCTTCACAAGAAATACCATGTG
The DNA here is from genome assembly GCA_963277665.1 of Viscum album. Classification (NCBI taxonomy): domain Eukaryota; kingdom Viridiplantae; phylum Streptophyta; class Magnoliopsida; order Santalales; family Viscaceae; genus Viscum; species Viscum album. The sequence continues at coordinate 430,757,661 of OY728121.1, forward strand.
CGGGTGAAGAACTTGTAGGGGTGAGTAAAAAAATACTCATTAGGGACCCTGAACTGTAAAGGGATATCACAAAGCAATACACAAAGAAGACTAACAATGAGGTACATGAAGTGCAGACACTATGTAGTACAATCCCGAGAGTCACTTTAGTCAGCTCACAATGGTAAAAATATAATGTATAAAAAGAAAAACTATCAGTCATAAACACTAAACACCATGGATTGTTGATGCACTCATCCCAGATGAGTCACTTAGGTATGCTTGGGCACCTAGACCAACTCGTCACAAAGGCCTTTTGGGGCACCTCGACCTACTCGTCATGTGGGCATGCAGAGGCACTTAGACTCTCTTGTCACTTCATCCTACAAGGGTACCTAGAACGACTTGTCCCATAGGCCTATTGGGGCACATAGACCCATTTGTCACTGTTTTCCCATCACATCCAGCAACATGATTCTGGCCAACAGAACACATGATTCTCAGAGAATATACTCCTCAAGCCATTAGTAATATATAAATTTCCCCAAATATCTACATAGAGTATATCAAAAGTAAAACCTCATCGTGAGAGTCCCAACAACACAAATAGACCATCAATTGGACATATGGTTGGGATGATATAGTCATTTTTGTGAAAAGGGGCCAGTCAAGTGCAGGTCTGGTGTGACCCAATCAGACCGACCTGACCTGACCTGGTCTGATAGGCCAAACTTACTAATGTGGGATGGTCTAATCTTCCAGGGATGCGCAGGGCATCACATCCCACTTGTAGCTATTGTAGCGGATCACCACCATGGTCCAGCTGAACCACAACATCCAAATATGTCCACCCGCACTGTTACCATTCATTGCTAGCAACCCCTATCTACTACTCTATGCATAGTTACGAGACTCCTCTATCATCGCATCTTGATGCCAGCATGCCCCAGCTCCCGCACGCAGCTACCACAGACTCGTCGACAGTTTATTCGGCATGCCACCGGACATTCTATGGCTATATGTTCTTCAATACACAAGGTTTTCTGTAGTCCTTGAGTCCTCATCTCGCATGTCGTGGACTCCATCATGCCTTTCTATCGATCTGGCGGTCCAGCTGTGCTCGGAACCCCAAGAATGTCTAATGTGAACACATGGGTCCATCGACAAAGAATGTAAGAATATGGATATGAAAATCACCAAGAACACCCAAGGGATAAACGTTGGACTTGTTTGTTTAGCCTTCATTACCCATGTTAGAATAAAATGGTAGATAATAAAACCTTGTTTCTAACCCTTCACGTCCTTCAATAAACAATCCATCCCTCATGAATGAAAGTCCCGTAAATTAACTTGTTAGTGGGTTGAAATATGTTCATCATTTAGTAAGAGAAAGTAGAGAAATATAATTAGATAGAACAGAACCCCTACATGGGTATGGATCAATTGCTGATGGAGGGTGAATCATGCCTTCGTCATTTGTCAATCAACTGATGTTTGATCTGAATCCATTCGTCTATCTGTCATCATTCGTCATTCATCACTGTGGATTGAAAAGTAATTTCCTCCAATGATTTTGATAAATTTCCCAGTTCCGCCCCCGACCCTGCATCTCTAAAATTCAACGTAATGGTGGAAACACGTTTCAAAATTTCTGTTATACTGAGTCACCGCGTTGTTACACTATTTTATTTAAGAAATCAAATAACCATTATGATATGCATGAGTTTCAACATCATTAAAATGTTTCATTTATGAATTGAAATAGCTAACTCAACATTGTAATGGAGCTATTCATTTTTGAATAAAATAAACATGCATAATTTTTGTTTTTATTTTTCATTAAAATACCAAAAATTAACTTTGTACCTCGAGCCACGCCGGTCGAGTTTTAGCCCCACATAATGAAAGAGGACCCCCATGAACCAAAATATAATATCAAATTTCCAATCCGAATTACCGTTTATGAGAAATAGTATTTAGAAAATAAAATAATCATTATTTTATTATTTTATTTTCCATAAAATCCCAAAAACTAATTTCCACTGTTTACCCACATCGACCAATGTTATACTCCGCTTGAAGAAAACACCCCCATACGAACTCAATGGTGGTCTCATATTTTTAATTCGAGTCACCATTCATGATTAATATTGATTATAAAATAAAATATTTTTATTTAATTTTTTCTTACGGTTATCCTGTTTTCAGGATTTCACACTAAGGCCCACACTGACCAATGTTATGTTATGCATTGGTTAAACCCACCATCCAAAACACAATGGTGTAATATGATTTTTAATCCCATCACCCATTTAGGAGTTATTCAACTTTTTATGGAAAACTTCTCATGAGTGATTTTTAAAAACATTACATTTTTGATGGACCATTCTGGGCACACCAAGCTTCATAATCACACGACGTCTTAGTGCCTGGTCTTGGAATTTCTATGAAATTTTCTAAAAAAACTATGAAAACTGAGTCATTAAATATTAACTTTTATACAAATTAACAGAATCTATTTTTAACCTTAAAAAAATAAAACCTAAAAAGTTAAATATTGGATCACTTATATACCAAACTACTATTTATGATTGGAGTTTTTTGTATAAGGAAAAAATCATTCAAAAAGAAATTTTTATAGAGTTTCAATTTTTTATCAAAACATTTTTGTTATAATTACATTAATTCTTCATTCAAGGTAACATCTATAGCTAGAACTATGATTTTTTTAACATTTCTTCTATGAATTAGTACTTTTGAAAAATTCCTTGACATAATTGGATTAAAAAAATCTCAATATGGGACATAAAAGAAATGAAAGGAAACCCATAAAACTATTTCAAAAAATAATGATGTCACATAAGAGAGATTTTCATTTGTAATGAATATAATTGATCTCAAATAATAATTTAGTTATATAAGAAATTACCTTTTCTGTCCAAAACATTTTTATAAAAAAATTTGTAAGAATACATAACAAATTAAAAGAAATATGAAAGGTTTTCTAAGAAATCATGGGAACGATGAACTATTTTTCTTAAAAACATACCTTATTACCCAATATTGAATAATAATTCCTTTAATATAAAAAAACAATATCTTACCAAGTAAAATAAAATATTTCCATGAAAACTCATTAGAAATTACAGAAATTTTTTGAAGGTAATGTGAGAAATAATTTTCATTTAACTCATTCTACAACTCTAAATAATGGAATATCCTACATGGAAAATTAAAATATTGTTATTAGAGAACTCTATAACTGGTTAAATTCATGCCCTTATACAATTCATTAAAGAGATATATTGGGCTCACCCATCATCTTGATATATGTTGGGATCACCTATCATCCTAAGATATTTAAATCTCACCCCTCATTAGATATAATTCTTGAGAAACATAAAATAATCCCAGAAATTTAATGATTCTATTTCCATATTCATACTCCTAAAAATTATCATTTTCACCAATAAGAAACACATTTCCTAATATTGAAATATACATTTAATTTAAAATAATTTTTAAAAAATTCCCAAAGCAAAGGAAATGAGGGGTTTTTACTGATGAAATATATAAATCATGTAATTTACTCCCAACATAAAATAACTATTAGTGTGGTTAAAGAAATTATTGATGAAATACAAGTTAAAATATAACATTCCTTTAACAATTTTTTAAAAATTATGTATATAAATATTAAAAAATATCCCTTATGAAAGCTATTGAATGAAAGTAAATAGTGACATTAAAGGACCCTTATAATTAATTTATGTACCTATAGAAACATTATTAAAACTATTTATTCAATATAATTTAATAAAGGATAATTATTTATAAAATAAATATTTAAAACATTTAGAATGTGGATTTTAGGCTAAAGTTTCCCTTACCTTGAGTTTAACTTTTTAGATATGTTTTTACTCTCAGGCATAATAATAATTTATAAATTATTTAATTTACTCATAATCATTTCAAGTATATATAAATAATCATTAATAAATTTCTATAATCAATATTAATGAATTATTTATTTACTTATTCATGAACTGTCCCTTGGGGCCCATGTCGTGACTACCCCAAGCCCACCTTCCACAGGCCAGGGGATAACGACTAGCAGCAAAGGCGTAATTCCATAAAACTGGGAAGGTATTGCCTTTATAACATGTAAACACACACAACAGAGCACAATATGGAAAAAAACACTATGTAAAACTGTATAACAAAAGCATGCTGAACGCTAAAGGGGCCAGAAATACAATTCCAATAGTAAAGTACAAGAAACTGAAAGTACTACCGAAGAAAAGAAAAATTATCGATGCGTCGTCCTCCAAGGATCCTACCTAAAGGGTAGGTACAGATTGCCACTTCAACACTCCAAGTCCGTCCATCTCCTCCATTTACCATCAAACTATAAGGTCCACCCTGGGTACTGTCCGGTCCTGGTAATCTCAGCCTCAGTCAGTGCAGCCCGTCATCTGGATCCAACAAAAAGTGGTGCGGGCATAGCCCGTGTAGGGGTGAGTATAACGATACTCAGTAGGGATCCCTAGACCCTCAAGGTTTCAAAAAATACAACGAGGATAAACCATAAAGTTTGAAATCAATAGATAACCCCACATAGGTATATGCCTATACATATACCTGAGTTATCAAGTAATCCATCACAATCATGAGGAAAAAACTAAAGTTACTAACTCATCTCAATAAGGATTTTTGTTCACATTAAAGAAACCACAAATGCTGGAGAACTCCTCCTATATCGAATATAGTGGGCCTGCTGTGACACTAAGGCACTTACCACTAACCTTGGACTGCTGAGGTACTCCTCCTATCAAGTACCATGGGTCTGCTACATCAACAAGGCACTCCCCACTGTGGGTTTGCCGCCACAACCAGACACTCCCCTTAATATCCTTCAGCGGTACTCCTCCTGTCGAGTACAAAGGCTCTGCCACCACAACTAGGTTCTCTTCTACCGTGGTTCTACCACTACAAGAATACAATTCCCACTTGGCAAGTCGAGTCACTCCGAGTCAATCGGTCAGTAGTCGTCAAGTCTCAGCCAACTACTAGGTCTCCGTACTCTATCCACCCATATTTGGGAGGATTTTATCCATGATCTACTGTTTTATAATATAACTGTCACAATTTCCCATGAAGAAGCATATCAAATTTCTGCAACGTCATAGGGGTCTCAACGCAACAGACGACGTGTCAATCGGACGCCCGGTCTGTGAGTTACTAGCCTTTTAGTCCCAGGGGCCTTATTGGATTCAGGCATGATCCAAACTGACTATATCTCAAATATATCCCAAACTCTAGTGGGGTATACTCAAATGGACCTTCATACTCCATGATTACCAGGGCCGCCGACGGTTTGTCAAACGGACGCCCGGTGCCAAAGATATGGCAAAATGAAAGTGAAAGGGTCGTAATGGGCCCGGGTCTGGTCCGACCCGGTCGGGCCGACCCGACCCGACTCAATCTGGACTGACCCTTTTTGGGTTGACCTATCCTGAATTGGTGGGTCTGTCCCTACCCGTTAGGTTCGGGCCAGCCTGATGGGCCCACCAGAGCAAGCCGCGAGGGGTCACGGAGGGCCTCGAGAGCACGGACCGTTCGTGAGGGCGGAGACCTGCCGCGGTTCAGTGTGAGGGTGGTTCAGCCCGAAGGGCACTGCGAGGGTGCGAGCCGGTTCGGCCGAAGCACCGCGAGGGGCGTGGGAGGCCGGATCGGCCGCGGTTCCGAGAGGGGCTCAAGAAGGCCGACTCAGCCTGGGCGCCGCGAGGGCATGTTTCAACAAAGGGATCGAGAGGCCGGCTCGGTCGGGGGTTAGTTCGGCTAGGAGACATGGGTGGCTGGGAGGGAGAATGCAGCTGGGAGGGAACCGTGGTTCAGGAGCCGCGTGTAGCTGGGAGGGCATCACAGTTCGGGAGGCGTGGGTGGCCGGGAGGGCGCCGCAGTTCAGCCTGGGGCGGCGGAGCCGGTTCGGCCTATGAACAAGGTGGCGGGGGCTAGTTCAGATGGTTTGGTCGGGCGGAGGGTGTGGCCAGGGCAGCACGACCGAGGTGCGGCATGGCAGAGGCTGATTCGGCTGGAAGGTGGCGTGGCCGATAGGCAGCACGAGTCACGGAGGCTATGGGTAGTGCGGTCGTCTCCTTCGTCGCATTCGTCATCTCGTCGCCTCGTAGCCAATCTGAAGAACATCACAAACAAGAACGACGGAGGGGTCATGCCTTGTTAGTTTGGCCTGAACCATCCGCATTTTTGGTGGTAGGAAGTGGATCAATTCTTTCATTGTATTTCAAATAATTAACTAGAAAATAAGATCGAAGAAAAAATCAATCCAACACCCCACAGCTTCCCGCTCCCAACCCACAAGGAAAAACATCCTAAATGATTCTTTTCATTAGAAGGGAAGAATATAGGGAATAATGTCAATTTAAAATAAAATTCATACCTTGGTTCATTGTTCGTTGAAGGAGTCGCAAGGAATAAGACGAAGTCTTCATCGTTCATTACGTTCGCCACACACATCCAATCATGAGCTCATGCCTTAGTTCTTTGACGACGATTAAGAGGGAGGGCCGGTCATCGATGAAATCCTAGGTCGGTTTCTTCTGCATGGTGCTTCAGAGGAAGATGTCGAAGACACTCCTTATCAGCATTCTTCATTTGAAGAACGCGTTCTTCATTCTTCATTGGAGAGAGATTTTCTATCAAAAGCTCTTTCCTTCTTTTCCAACAAAAGGATATGTAGCAAAGAATAATAGATTATAAAATCTATTAAGTCAGTGGCATAAGAATTCAAATTTGGTGAATTAATTAAGTTGTCTCCACTTAATTAATTCATGAGGATGGAATAATTAAAAGAGAGGAAGGGTTGAAACCATTAAAGGAGGGGGTGGAGAGACTCTCCCTCATTAATGAGGGGAGTTGAGAAGTTTTCCTCTCCCACCATTATTAGGCAGGTTTAGTCCCGGGTGGTCCCCACATCGTAACTTATCATGGGAGGTTAGGTTTAAGTGGGAACCACCATCATAGCCTCTCGTGGGAGGTTAATCTATGGTGTTCCCCACATCTAACATCTGCTTGGGTGGTTATAACGGATAAAATAAAAATAATGTGCTTATTTTATATTATTATTTCCATGAAAAGCCAAAAAACTAACTTTCACCCTCGGCCAACTATCAACGAGGTGAAAGTATCCTTAAGAGAATACTGGTGCTGCGAGTGCAACGGTGCCCTTAGATTTCAATTCCAAGAACCAATTCAAATGTTATAAAAACCTGCACATACGTTTACTGAACGTACCTGAACAAAACATTAGAAATTGATTCTGGGCACACCAGGCTTCAAAATCAAGCACCGTAAAAATTTGTGAACTCGTAAAATTACTATTTATTTTAAAAAAAATTATATGGAAATTATGGGTCTTTACATTCTCCCCACCTCAGGATTTACGTCTCGATAATCCACAACTCAAACTAAGGGAATAAGTGGGGGTACTGAGTGCACATCTAAGCCTCCTTCTCCAATGTGCCCTCTTAGAGGTTCCTGTGCTGCCAGTGAAGACGCACTAGAGGTATTGCCTGTCCATGATAGACCCATTCCTATTATCCTCAATCTCTACTAGAACCTCAGTAAAATTCTCCCCATCGTCAACGTCCATCTTCCCATGGTCGATGATGTGAGAAGGGTCATGCATGTATCTTGTCAACTGGGATACGTGGAAGACGTTGGGTACCTGGTGAAACTGAGGTGGAAGAGCTAAGTAGTATGCCACCTCGAAATCATTTATGAGGACTTAAAAAGGTCCAATGAATCTCGGAGATAATTTTCCACCTCAGCCAAATCTCCGCAAACCTCATCGAGGTGAGACCCGTAGAAAGACGTGGTCTCCATCCTTGAACTCTAGATCTCTCCATCTCCTATCGGCATACGAAATCTTCCTGATCAGTGTAGTCTTCATTCTATCCTGGATGATCTTCACCTTCTCTATGGTAGCCTATTCCATCTCTAGTTCCACCAGTGCGGACTCCCCTAGGTCAGTCCAGCACAATGGTGATCTGCAAGGTCGCCTGTAAAATTCCTTGAAGGGTGTAATCCAAATGGTGGAGTGGTTGCTATTATTGTATGAAAAATCTACCAAAGGTATGTCACCCTCCTATGTGTGACTGAAGTCAAGGACACAAGAACGTAGCTTGTCCTCGAGGGTCTAAATGGTCCGCTCAGTCTGACCATTCGTATGAGGATGGAGGGTGGTGTTCAAATGAATCTCTGTCCCGAAATCTTCCTAAAACCCATTATATATCCAGGAAGTAAAGCATGTGTCATGATCGGAGACAATCGTCGAAGGTAATACATGTATCCTCACAATATCCTTCACGTAGAGGCATCTCAAGGTCTCTATAGAACCATGCTCTCTGATCGGTTGGAAGTTGGCCGACTTGGTGAGACGGTCGAAGATCACCCCAAATTGAGTCATGACCTCTGGATGTAAGTAGAAGTCCTATAACAAAGTCCATGGATATCCCATCCCACCTCCACTCTAGGACCTCCAAAGGCTTAACCAAGCCTGCTGGTACCTGATGCTCCACCTTCAATTGCAGACAAGTGTGGAATTTAGAGACAAACTCTGAAACTGATTTCTTCATTCTTGAACACCAGTGTTGTTGTAAAAGATCCTGGTACATCTTCGCCACTATTGGATGTACCACTAGAGGTGATTTGTGGAACTCCCTGAACACTTCCTCCTGAAGTGAAATGGGTTCCATTGTATGTTCTTTAAAGAGGATTACATGCTCCTCACCTTTAAGAAATCCATCATGTGCATGTCCTGTGGATATCGGAGCACGTTGTGTCTCACAGTCAATGTCCCCTTACTGCACCTCCATCACTCGATGAAGAATTGGAGGAGTGACTGTAAGAGACTGAAGGAAGTCTCCTACATCTATATCCACAAAGTATATATGTAATGCAACTGGCTGCTCTATCACCTAGCCTAATAGCTGTATACCAGATCTCCTGCTGAGTGCATCTGCAACAATGTTTCCCTTTCTAGGAGTATAGACTATCTTGAAGTCATAGTCATGGAAAAACACAAGAAAACATCTCTATCTCAGGTTCATTTCCTTCTAATAGATCATATACTTGAGAGTCTTGTGATCAGAGTACCCAATAAAACGTTTTCCCATCAGATAATGTCACCACATCTTCAAGGTGAAGGACACAGCTGCTAACTCCAGGTCATGGGTAGCGTAGTTATACTCATGTTGTCTCAGTTGACGAGATCCATATGCAATCACTGCTCGCTCTTGCATCAGGACACATCCGAGTCTGGTCCTTGATTCATTTTAGTAGACTACGTACCCTACACCTTCCTCTAGAAGCCTGAAGATGGGGGCACTAGTCAGCTTCTACCTCTGCTCCTAAAAGATTTTCCAGAATCTCTCTGACCACCAAAAGGGTTTCCCCTTATTTTTCATGGCTTATAGTGGTTCTGCAACTTTTGAGAAGTCTCACACAAACCTCCAGTAGTAATCATCCAAACCCAAGAAACTTCATACCTCTGTCACACTCTTGGGTGGATCCCAAGCATATACCACCTCAATATTTGCTGGATCTACTGCAACTCTATTCTATGAGATGGCATGTCCCAGAATGTGAACCTCTTGGATATAGAACTAGCACTTCGAGAGATTACAATAATGCTGGTGCTCTCGGAGTGTGTACAGTACTACCCCAAGTGATAGGCATGCTCCTACTTAGTAGTCGAGTAGATCATAATGTCGTCGATGAATACTACGAAAAAGCGATCGAGGTATGGTTGAAGGATACTATTTATGAGTCCCATGAACACTGCTGGAGCACTGGTTACGCCAAATGGCATAACCAAGAACTCGTAGTGGCCGTAACAACATTTAAAGGCTGTCTTCTGTGCATCCTCGTCTCGAAATCTAAGCTGTTGATAGCCTGCTCTGAGGTCTATCTTTTAGAACCACCGTGCTCCCTTAAACTGATCAAAGAGGTTGTCAATCCTCGAGGGTGGGTAATATTTCTTCACGGTCACCTGGTTCAGGTGCCAGTTATCAACACAAAGCCTCAATCTCCCATCCGCCATCTTGGCATGCAGAATCGAGGATGGCCATAATGAAACCCTTTGCCGGATGAATCCCTTCCCCTGCAAGTCCTCTAGCCGTACCCACAGCTCGCGAAGCTCCTCAGGAGCCATCCGATATGATGGTGTAGCTATCAGTGTTGTCCCAGGGTACAAGTCAATGTAAAAGTCCACCTCCTTGCGAGGAGGTAGACCTAGGACATCATCAGAGAAAACATCAGTGTACTGGTCCACCACTGCAGGATAGCTGAGACACTCCACATCAACTGATTTTTGGGTAAAAGTTTCCAACTGATGAGTGATTGGCTGCACTCTTCTCCGGGAATGTCTATCCTCCACTATAAATGATCCCTTATCTCCAATGAAGGTAAACTTAGTCCCATATGTGTGGACACAACACACTTTGTGCCAAATACAGTCTATCTAAGCATGGACTATAGATAACCAGTCCATACCCAAGATGACGTCGTATGGCCTTGATGTCGCTACTAGGAGATCCCAGATCAAGCTCTCGCCTCCTAGAGTAATCTCACACTATTGGAACCATTGTGTAATCGTCTTATATGATCTCAAAGGAGTCTCTAGCTATAAGGATCGATCCAAAGGCTCTGTCAGAATCTCCGTGCTCTAAACGAGGGAAGTGGAAATGAAAGAGTGACTGACATCTGTGTCTATAAGAACTACAGCTAAGGTGGAATAGACACAAATGGTACCTCGTATCATCTCTATAGTACTGTGATCATAGGCCTTAGATGCCTGGAGCTGAGCTCTCCACTATCCACAGACTCCCTGCAGTCGATGTGGACCTCATGGTGGTGGTGGCTGTAGCACCTCGAATCGTCGTCCACCACCAGATGCATGGCCATATCCTCTGCCATGTCCACCAGCTCCTTATGGACCCACTCGATTGGATCTATGTATTTTCCTGGGCGGTTCTTAAACTGTATGCTGATCATCTGAACAGTGGGTCAGATAGTCATGAGCCATGTGACCCTACCCGCCGCATGTGAAAACACTTCCCACTCCTGGCATGTATGTCTCTGCTCCGGGTGCCCCACACAACAGATACCAAGTTAGGCGGTCATCCACCTGTAGGTCTGGTCCTCCTAGACCTCTATGACATCTATCTTCTTCCTGCTGTAGAAGACTCCACTACGTGTCGAATTGTGGTGGATCTCACTTTTGGAGACTACTCAGCAAGGAAACTATCCACTAGGAGGCCTCTTTCTAACACCCCTACCTACAATGGGATGCTGTGCGAGATCAAAGAAGATATGATATCCTTCCTGAGTCCCTAATCATAGGTCTGGGCCCTGAAAATTGGGTCTCATACCATTTAAGTGGACTAGCATGAGAGGTTTGTGAACCTTGATGAGTACCGAGCTACAGTCATGATACCCTACGTCAGATGAAGTAGCTCCTATATAGGCACTACGCAAAGAGTCGCTGGGACAAACTCTTCTCGGAACAGGATCTCGAAGTATTCCTAGAGAAGCATCATCTTGTCGTGAACTTGGAGCATCAAGCTCCACCATCTGCCTGTTGTTGCCTGTAGAAGGCTGGCATCAAGAACTACCATGAGGTCGGCTAGTGTCCCTAATAGTCAGAATCCTATCACCACATCCTCCAGCCAATCCTCAGCCGCATGTGGGTCCATATCTCCACAGAACCTGGGTGGCCTTTGGAGCTGGAACCCGTGCAATGTGCTCAAGTGGCATGCATCGTCTGCTGTGTATAACTATCAGGTCTCCCGCTAGTCATCCATGGGGAGGAATCCTGAAATAAAAAGACGTGACATGATCAAAGGAATATAACTAGTGAGCTGACCTGGTTGAGCTAACATAAAGAGAACTTTTTGAAAACACACACCCAATCAGTTTTTTCGTGAACTAAGTTGGAAATCAGAAGTCAGGGTCCTGATATTTTGATACGTTGGCCGCCACACCAATACTACAATCCCTGAACTGAGAACTACAATTACTACACATAACACTATTATTTCACATAAAAAATCAGAGTCCTATGTTCTGCGGTATAACCGACTCCTATGATACCAATTTGTCACGACCTGTCCCCCGTGGCCTGTGATGTGACTACCCCCTGCCCACCTTTCATAGGCCAGGGGATGAATTCTAGCACCAAAGGCGTAATTACCTAAAACTGGGAAGGAATTTTCATTATAACTTGTAAGCACACACAACAGAGCACATTATAGAAACAAAATACTAAGTAAAATTTTATAACAAAAGCGTGCTGAAAGTAAAAGGGTCTGGAAATATAAGCCCCACATTAAAGTACAAGAAACTAAAAGTAATACTGAAGAAAAGAAAAACTGCCACTCGGTCATCCTCCGAGATTCCCACCTGAAGGGTAGGTTCATATCGCCTCCCCAGCACTCCAGGCCCGTCCATCACCTCTGTTTACGTTCACTCCGTAAAGTCCACCACGAGTACCGTCTAGTCCTGGTACTCTTAGCCTTGGTCTGTGTTGTTCGTTGTCTACATCCAACACAACGAGGTGTGGGCATAGCCCGTGTAGGGGTGAGTATAACGATACTCAGTAGGGACCATGAGACCCACAAGGTCTCAAAAAATCCAATAAGGATAAACCAAAAAGTAATAAATCAATAGATAACCCCACTTAGGTATATTCCCATACATATTCCTAAGTTATCAAGTAATCCATCTCGATCAAGAGGAAAACTCAAAAGTTACTGACTCACCTCAACTAGGATTTTTATTCTCATTAATACACCAATTATGCTGGAGAACCCCTCCTCTATCGAGTATAGTGGGCCTACCATGACACAAAGGCACTTCCCACTAACCTTGTACTATTGAGGTACTCCTCCTGTCGAGTACCGTAGGTATGCTGCATCACAAAGGTGCTCCCCACAGTGGGTCTGCCCCAACAACCAGGTGCTCCCACTAATAGCCTGTAGAGGTACTCCTCTTATCAAGTAGCATGGGTCTGCCACTACAACCTAGAGCTCCTCCTCCGTGGGTCTGCCGCCACAACCAGGCGCTCCCCACTAGGATAGTTGAGTCACTATGAGCCAATCGGTCTACAATCATCAAGTCTCGGCTAGCAACTAGGTCTCCGCACTCTATCCGCTCGTCTCTAGGAGGATATTCTCCATGAGCTACTGGTTGATTCTCCAACTATCATGATGTCCCAAGAAGAAGCATCTCAATGGTCCGCCACGTCATAGGGGTCTCAATGCAATAGACGACGCGTCAATTGGACTCCCGGTCTATGAGTTATTAGGTTTTTAGTCCTGGGGGACCGGTTGGATTCGTGCACGATCCAACTTGACCATCTCTCAACTATAACCCAAACTATAGTGGGGTATACTCAATGGGACTGCCATGTTCCAAGATTACCAGGGCTGTAGATGGTTCATAAAAAGGATGCTCTGTGCCAATGATATTGCCAAAATAAATTTAATAGGTCTTAATGGGCCCGGGTCCGGTCTGACCCGGTCAGACAGACCTGGTCCATACTAATCTGGGCCAACCTGGTCTGGGTCCGGCCCTACCCGTTAGGAGGGCCGACCCGTTACGTTCGGCCCGACCCACTGGGCCCATCCCAGAAGGCCGCGAGGGGTCGTGGAGGGCCGTGAGAGCGTGGACCAGTCGTGAGGACGCGGACTGGTCGCGGTTCGTCGAAATGGCGGTTCGGCCCGGAGGGGGACTTGAGGGTGCAGGCTGGATCGGACGAAGCGCTGCGAGTGGAATATGAGGCCGGATCAGCCGGGGTGCCGTGAGGGGCACATGAGGATGGTTCAGTCGGGGTGCCGCGAGGGAGCGTTTTGGCCGGGGGCTTGGGAGGCCGGCTCGATCGGGAGCCGGTTCGGCCGGGAGGCACAGGCGGTCAGGAGGACGCCACGGTTTGGCGAAGGGCAGCGGAGCCGGTTCGTCAATGGAAGGGGAGGTCATGGCCAGTTTATCTGGTTCGGTCGGGTGAAGGGTGCGACCAGGGTGACACGGTGGGGGTGTGGCGTGGTAGAGGCTAGTTCAGCTGGTAGGTGGCACAGCCGGCAGGCGACGCAGGTCGTAGAGAACGCAAGTAGCGCAAATGTTGCCTTCGTCGCATTTCTCATCTCGTCTCCTCATCGCCAATCCAAAGAACATCACAAACAAAAATGGTAGAGTGGTCGGCCGAAGTCAGTTTGGCCCACACCCTCCACATTTAGGGTGGTAGCAAGCAGATCTATTCTTTCATTGTATTTCAAAGAATTAACAAGTAAAATAGATTGAAGAGAAAAATCAATCCAACACCCCAAATCTTCCCACAAAAACAATTCCCAACCCACAAGGAAAAACATCCACAATGATTATTTACTTTAGAAGGGACGAATTTGTGGAATAAATTTATGTCCAAATAAAATCCCTACCTTTGTTCGTAATTCATTGACGGAGTTGTGAGGAAGAAGACGGAGTTGACGTCGTTCATCACATCTTCCGCTCACCTCCAATCCCGAGCTTGTGGATTGGTTCATTGATAATGCTGAGTAGGGAGGGTCAGTCATTGAAGACATCCCACATCGGTTTCATTCGCAAGGTGCTTCTGAGGAAGAAGTCGAAGGCTCTCCTTGCTGATGTTCTTTGTTGGAAGAATTCATTCTTCATTATTCGATGGCGAGATATTTTCTCTCAAAAGCTCTTTCCTCCTTTTCTAAAAAAGTGAAATGGTAGCCAAGAATAATAAATTATAAAATCTATTAAGTAATTTGAAAAATAAATCAATTTGGGTGAATTAATTAATTTGGCTCCACCTAATTAATTCATGAGGTTGGCATAATTAAAAGAGAGGAAGGGTTGACAGTATTAAAGGAGGGAGTGGAGAGACTCTCCCTCATTGATGATAGGAGATGAGTGGTTTTCTTATCCCACCATTATTAGGGGGTTTAGTCTTGGGTGGTCCCCACATCGTAACCTCTCATGGGAGGTTAGGTTCGGGTGGGACACACCACCATAACCTCTCATGCGAGGTTAAGGTGTGGTTGTCCCCACCAATAACGTCCACTTGGGTGGTTATAACAGATAAAATAAAATAAAACATCCATTTATTTTATTTTATTATTTCCATACAAAACCGAAAAACTAACATTCACCCTCTACCACCTTCCGTCAAGGTGAAAGTATCCTTAAGAGAATGCAGATGCTGTGAGTTCAACAGTGCCCTCAGATTTCAATTCAGAGCACTGGTTCAAAATTTATAAAAACTCGCTCTTACGTTTACTGAATGTACCCAAACAAAACTTCATAAATTGATTTTGGGAAGACCGGGCCTCAGAATCAAGAGACGTCAAAATTCAAATACTTGTAAAATTCCCATTTTTTTAAAAATAATTACAAGGAAAATTCTGGTCTTTACAAACTTAATTGGTTATGTTAACATATGAGATGTTGAGAATGTATAGTTCGTAATTTCCTAAAAAATGGTATGCTGAAAACTTTCCAAGATTTCATCATTAGATAATTTATAAAGAAAAGAAAATAAATATTTATAATTTTAATAAATAGTGTTACTTTTAAAACCAACCATGTATTATGATCATGAAAAATAAATTACATTGCAATCTAAAAGATTGTAGGTCGTACGTACGCTTGAGTGACATTTTATTTTTTGAAAGAACCTTAGAGAGATATGAAAAGTTTTATTTAATCATTATATAAATATGAATAAATCATAAATATAATATTACATATTTAAATACACTTATACATTATATCCATGGGATGCAGTAATGAAAAACAAATCACATCACTTCGTGGAGGTGGTAATCAACATGTACACACGAATGACAATGTAATTATTTATGGGATTGAATGGTAAGAAAATATATTATATAATATATTTCCAAAATGAAAATTATTTAATTAATTTCATATAAATACATTAAATATTTCATTATGAAAAATCATAATAGGTTTTCACTGAAAAACAATTACATCGGTTCTCAAGGCGGTAGTTCGTTGTACAAAAGTACGATAGTTTCATTTCCTCATTGACGGATGAGAGAGTTGAAAAATGGTTCTACCATTTTCATAATAATAGATTATTATAGAGGATATACTTATTTTTTTATATGTTCATGTTTTAATTATATTTTAATGGGGTTTAGGTGGAAGTAAAATGAGAAAACATAATAAAGAATTTACCTCTTCTTCAAAAAACCAGCAGTTACTTAAACTAAAAGCCATATATGATTTTATATTTCTTATAAAATTTAAAATATGTAATGAGGATGGATTTTAAAAATTTATTTTGGTAGTAATATTCTGAAACAAATATGGTTTTATGTGTCTAGAGGAGATGGGCGGGAGTGTTATTTTAAAGGTGAGGGAGGTGTAATTTTGGAAATAAATTAAACATTATAAAATACTATGTGTCTAACACATCTATAATTGTTAAAAAATGAAATGTATTTTAAAACAATTAATATAAATTATTAATAATATCTTCCAATTAAATTCATATAGGTTTAGATATCATTTTAATCCTTATTTTTTTATGATCAACACCTTCGTTAACCATTTTTATCGTTTATAGCAATTAAAATTTTATCAATCTTAATAAATCATAAATTTAATTATAATTAAAAAGATGGCCCAAAATTATCAAAAAATAATATTTTAAACCAATTAAAATTCCAATTATTCTCTTTAATTTTTTTTTGATAATTTGTAAATTATTTTAATAGTATATATATTTCATCATAAAATGTCATTAATTTCAATTCTAAAACTATTTAATTAATTTGAATTAAAATTCATCAAGATAAAAATGGAATTATAATATAAAATTCTAAAAAATACCTAAAATGTCATATATATCTATAAATGTAATACAAGACTATAAATTAGAAATAAAAATGTACTTTTTATAGTATTTTAAATCATTTACATTATATTTGTATTTCTTGAAAAAGAACTATATTGGTATTTCTAAAATTTTAATGTCATAATTTCATAAAAAAGGAATAAAAATAAATTATAATGTTATAAAAAATTATATTGAATATAAATATTAAAATTTATTCTAAAAATATGTTTATGTTCCTATGAAAATATATGAGAAAATTTAAAGCAAGAATGGAATTTGTTATTGATATATAATAAAAAATTGCCATTTTCATTGAAAATAACATAAAGTTGATATAAAATAGAATATTGGGTAAATATGGTAGAAAAACACTCATAATATTGATTGAATTCATGTTTCATGGTTATTTTTAGACATTATTACATTTTTACTTTAATTTCTCCATTTACCCGTATTGAGGTGGCAAATATTTATCATTGTTTCTATTCACAATGACCAAAATTTTTTTATCTATTTATAAAACATGAAAATCATGAATATAAATATATTTTATTGTTTATAAATTTAAATTACTATAAATTTCAAAAATCAAATTTAATATAACTGTATAAAATGCAATTAAATACAATTTTTAGAAAAATATGTTTTTATGACCAAAATTAAACTTATATGAAAATAATTTATAAAGATGATTTCTATGTAATTAATTATATTTTTTATAATTAAATAATACTAATGTTATGATATGATAAAATGAAAAACGGGATTATTCATTAAATGAAATGAATGTTTTAAAAATATTAGTATTTTTCAGTATTCCTTGAAAAATAAAAAATTTCAGAAAAATTTGATGATTTCCCCCTTCGTTAATTTAAAAATAATGTTTTAAAAAGGTTATTGTTTTTACTAATTTGATTATAAATAATTAGAAGAAAGTAATTATAATATCTTTAAAACAAATTAATAAAACCCATTTTTTAGGAAAACACAATTTTCAATCATAAAATTACATTACTAAAAATTGAGTAATTATTTATTAATAAGTAGTAAATAAATTTGTAATGAAAATTGTATATATATTTAAAAATTATGTTATATATATACATATAATCTAATTTAGTGACTATGTTTTAATATTATACACATAATAATATTTCGTGGTTCATGTGGTTGTGTGTTGTATACTCTATCAAACATTGTGCCCATTTAAAATAATTTGGTGTTACATTGTCCCCATTAATAATATTTTTACACTTCTACATAATCAAGGGTTTGATGTATTAAAATAACTTTATTGTAATTAAATATAAAAAAATGGTCAATAAAACATCCACATGATAAGAAAAAATGGGAAAGACAAATCTCATTTAGAATAACATATAAATATGTTTTCTAAATTGAAATAATTACTGGGATGATGAAATATTCATATTATGAAAAAATGAAATGTCATAATAATTATGGAGAGTTATAGTGAATATTTACCACAAGAAAATTAATAATCATGAGAATGTCAATTTCTATAAAACCATAAATCAATGAGTGTGAAAAAAATTAAAGATTCATAAAAAATGTGTGTAGTGGGATAAAAGTTTTGTTTTGAGATCCACTTCCTATAGTAGAGTAACTCAGTTACCACCTAAACTCAGGACATATGGATTTATACTTAATTCACATGTTTAATTTCATCAGTTAATCAATTTCCACCACAATATCATCTTTTCTATAAAATTATAAGTATTAAAGATGAAGTACTCATGAATGAACCACATAAGTCAACTTCTAATAGATCAAAGAATCCATAAAAGGATACAACTGTATTCCTCCATTCATTGTAGATTATTAAGAACATAAAATTTTATAACAAGAAAAGATAATATCCATAATTTATAAACCGTCATATGAATTTTTTTTTCATTTAACTTCAAAATATCAATAATAAAATTAGAGGTACAATGTAGAACATTTCCTAAATAAATAACAATATATCTCAAATTACCATCATAACCTCAACATTAAAGAATGTATTATGTTCCAAGGTTATATCACACCCAATGTCTCACTCCCAAAAAATTACTATAGAATTCAAGAAAAGTAATCCTTTATATTAAATGTTATTATATAGATATAGATTATATATAACATCACATAATGAAAAATCTACGAAAAATATTTTTCCATCCCGTTAAAATAATATTACATTAACCTTAATGGGGTTTCCATTCCATTGAACTTCTTATCAATCATAAACTTATCATCCCATGATGATATATATACCATATATGTTAACATGACATGGAAACATCATACTCTAAAAAGATATTGAATCCTTTCATCTGATACTAGCTGTAATTATCCTAAATCCACAATCCCTAATATTCTGCTAAACAATAATATTTAAATTTCTTTGTTTAATACCAAAATTCTATACAAAATTTTAACCAACAAAAAAATATATAAAATTAAAAATATAGTATCACATATATTCCCAAATAACTTTTATATTTAGATTACTTGAGAATTAGAACAAACTCTTTCGATGTCAATATTCCCACAAAATATCAATTTCTCCTAATTTTTTTATAAATAAATGCAAGCTTGATTCAAGGTAACATTCATATTTATAACACAGACATTAAATTTTTTTATAATCATCCATATTCCCTATGAAAAAATAATTTAAAAATAGGGGATGAGAAAATAATTCTCATGAATGGACAAATATAAATATAAAGGAAACCTGTTAGTCTATTTCAAAACTATGAGTTCAAATAATAGAGTCCATCCTTTATCATAATAATCCTTGAGAACAAGTAATGATTTATTTAAAAATGAAATCATCCTTACTAAAACATATTTTCATACAAAACTATTTAAAGAATCAAAAAAGTGAAAAATATTAATCATGAGTGTTTTATTAGAAAATATGATAAAACATAATTTTTTTCTTAAATTCATACCATTTCACCATGAAATGGATTAATAAATCCTAAAAAAATTTAATTGTTGTACCTTGCAAAATAAAATATTTCATAGATAAATCATTTAAATGAATAGTAATTCTATATAGGTGAATTGAGAAAACATTTTTAAATAACTATTACAATAACTATTACAAATGGAATATCCAACCCGATAAATTCCAATTATAATTTTTGAGAAATCTAAAAAATGTTAACTCTATCCCTTTACACAATGCACTGGACAAATATATTAATATCAACCATATTCATGAGATATAATATGATCACCCATAATCATGATATATATTATGTTTACTCATCATTATAAAAACTTCAAAAGAACCATATTATAATAATAACACCTAAATGAGTTCATTTACATAATCATATTGATAATAAAATTATTTGCACCACATTGAAATCATTTCCTAGAATTAAAAAATCATTTTTATGTAAAACACATTTTTGAAATACACAATAAGGTAATGAGGTGTTTTAATAGAAGAAAACAAGAAATATTGTAATGTAATCCAAGCATAAAATAATTTTTATTCCAAAGATAAAAATATTGACACCATGTTTTTTAAAATAGAACATTTCTTTTATTATTTTTTGTCGAAATGTTCTCTTTATAATAAATTAGAACCAATTTTTTGAAAACCATCTAATGAAAGTAAAAAAAATAAAATAGTTAATTTAAAAATAAATTATGTCTATCTATATACAATCATAATATAGTTTTTAGAAAAATTTATATAAAAGGAAAATATTTTCAAAATAATTCATTAATACATTATAAACATGTATTTTAATGTATTGTTCCCATTACATTGAGTTTAAAATTTTGAAGACATTCTTTATCTTGTTCCTAATAAACATTTATCAATTATTAAAGTCATTAATAACTTTTTTATGTTTAATCCCTCATCTTTATACCATTTATTTCAATTATTTTAACTAAATATTTAATTACATAATCTAATATTTCAATATTAGGAATTTTAAAGACATTTGGTTCATAATGCCAAAACAAATTTTGTATGTAGACCATGGTCATAGTGTTGATTGTTCCCCAATTTAAAAAACAATAATTAATACCTTATTTTTATTACTAAAACATAGTTCTAAACAGTCTATTAAATAATGTTCATAAAAATGAATTATGTTACAATCATAGAGAAGGACAACTGTATGTACACAAAAGTAAAGTTTCCAATTTTCAAAAAACACGAGGAAAGTTATGTATGTATTATTTTATCATTGAAAAATTATGTTTATATAATAACTATCGTATCGTATCTTTAAATAAATTTTTATATTCCATCCATGTTATGTGGTGATGAAATATGAATCACATCGCTTTGGGTACATTGTAATCCACATGTACACTGAAAAAAAATTACATTTTCATTGGATAGAAATGTTAGAAAATATAAGAAATATTATCTTTAATAATTTTAATTATTTCATTAATATAATATATATACATTAAATACACCATTATAATAAAAAATTATTGGATTATAGGGAAAATTAATTACATCAGTTCATGAGGTGGTTGTATGCTATAAATATGAATGATGGTTTCATTGCACATTTTATGGAATAAGGAGATGAAAAGGGGTTTAAAAATTCATAATAATATCTTAGAATATATGGTATACCTATGTTATTATATTATCATTTTTAAGGAACATTTAATAGAGGAT
The DNA here is from genome assembly GCA_963277665.1 of Viscum album. Classification (NCBI taxonomy): domain Eukaryota; kingdom Viridiplantae; phylum Streptophyta; class Magnoliopsida; order Santalales; family Viscaceae; genus Viscum; species Viscum album. The sequence goes on from OY728121.1 coordinate 430,779,263, forward strand.
TAATATGAAGTAAAAAGATAATGCATAGTTAAGTGTTATACCTATTTTTTAGAAAACCACAATTGAATTTAAAATTAATCCTTCAAAGATATTATTGTTATAATATTGGTACCTCATGGTAATTTTGGTTGATGTTAAGAAGGGTTTTGGGTATTGAATGTCCAAAAAATGTCTCTTGAAATATAAATTTGATATGAGATGTGGTGTTTTAATGTTCAGACCCAGTGCCTCGAGCTAGTTGGTCACATGACCTCAGGCACACATCCCCATATAAGAGTGTATTATAACTAGTAGTGAGGTTATAATATAGATATTCCAGGGGGAGGCAATACACTATTTATCAAATCATCTCACTCGAAGAAATAAATAAGAAATATCCAACTAATAATAAACATTAACCACAATAATTCCATAACCAATACAAACTAGTATCACATCACAAACTGAAAGAGGAAATCTATATCGAAACCCAAGATGTAGATATTTCATACCATATCATAGTCAAGTGTAAAATGAAAAACCAAAATCAAGACACTGACTACACCCAATAAGGGTATGACATCTTGTATGATTCCATAATCCATCTTCCATCCAAACTCATCCTTATAACATTGGGATCATTGCATTATCCTATCCTTCAAAAATGAAATCTATATAGGTATCGACCAGGAAGCCTAAGTAGGGGGTTTTCACAACTCAGTAGGACTCCATAAATGATTCTTATAACAAAATACATTAAATGACATTGTATGTAGTTGTAAATGGAATAATCATCAAAAATAATGTAAGCAATTTTCTCATTAATGTTACTCTTTATTTAGCCACATATTACCTACGTCCACTATGACACAAAAACTATCAATACTAGTTTCGGCCAATGAAAAAGTCTAAACCATTCCAAATGGGAGATCACATTTCATTTCATTATGTGTTTCTATTAATCTAGTCATTTAAATTATATTATTCATATAATTGGGCCTAGAGAAACATTCTATCACCCCATGGTATATGGAGCATCATTCTATTCCCAACAAAATAGTGAAAATAAATAATACATAAATATATTGGTCTCCTAGAGCGGTATTATAGTACCCCATGGGTATTTGGAGTAGTAGTCCCTATCCCAAAACTCAGTCACATATATCCTATCACATAATTTCTTTTCTCAAATAATTTATCATCCTTTACCAAAACTCATTATTCAACCATTTCTAAATTTCATTTATTAAATTAAGAATAAATTATAAAACATCATTTTAAACACATCAGAATACCCCAATGGTGGATACAGGTTTGAAAAATATAATCATACCCCATGGGTCATTATCAATTCCATACACCCTTAATAAAACAATTTCATCATCCCATTTTTCACCAATTTAATAATATATTTATCGACTAATTTGTTTATCACAGGAGAAAATAAATCATTCAATTAATGAAAATAATAATTCAATTTTCATATGTAGAAATTTCATTTTTCAAGATTTTTATAAAAAAATATAATCAATGATATGGAATTCTAAATATAGACCACAAACATTAAGGTCATTGAGGGATTTTTTCGAAACCATAAATGCCAATTGAAATAGAGATATTGAAATAAAAAAAACACGGAAAATCATGGAGGTTATCCTGACACCTAGATCAATAAGACGAAGATCCATGAAATAATAAATTTAATCCAACAAAATATAGGATAATTCATTCCTCTACATCTGAATATAGGGACAATTTAAAGAGATAACCAATCGAAGGATAAAAAACATACTGTAGTGAAGATGATGCTTTAAACATATTATTGATTCATCGATAATGGTATTAGAGGAATATTTTAATCCACTTGGGAACTTCAAAAATTAGAGGTATTTGTTAGAGATCTGTAGAGGTGAATATGGGTTTAAATTATGGAGTTTAAAAATTTAAAATAAATTCTTTTTAATTAAACCCAACCTACAAAGTTTACTCAGAAGGGGAACACATGTAGTAAAACTGTGCACCTTAACCAGGAACCTCACCTTAGGGGTATTAGTATTTCTAATTTGTGGGTAATAGTTTGATAAATAGTGTTCCTATTGTGAAAATCCACTCTTCCTCAGGTTTCATGATATTAGGATGGTGGACACCTGGTTTGGAAACATTTTGTGCCAACCGTGAACCCCACCGACCTCACAAAATTGGAGACATGTCTTCCTAGAAAAAACTAATCAATTTTCAATAACCATGAACCAAATTTTAACTTCCTATTTCTATTCCACAACTCTAATATTTTCCCCAAAATATCCCCGATGTAAAACACAACAAAAGTATAAGAAAACCTTGGTACAAGAATTCTTGAAAAATAGCTCTAGACATTTCCACAAAGTTATTAATCTTACAATCTCTCTATATTATTACAAATATACATCTAGATATACAAAAATAATATCTAAATTTATTAGGTATAATGAGCTGTCTGGTGATCCAACATATACTCTTCTATCTCCCATGTTTCCTCATAAACACGTCCTTGTTACCACAATCCTTGAACTATCAACAAAGTCTTCCCCTATAAAATTTTTTCACTGTGATCCAAAACATGAATCATACAATCCTCCAATTACACATTCACATCATGATAAATATAATATATGTTGATCACATGATAAGGTTTATGGTTATACCAACGAAGATGTGAAACATAAAAAATAGTGTGCATAGAACTGTACCTATTTGGAAGATCCAATCGGTATGCCATGAAACCAATTATCTCACAATCTCCAATGTTCTGAAAAATGTCAGAAAAATATTCCCTATCGCATAATGCTATGGTGAAGTGACATAAGAGACAGTCAATGGAATATAATATCACAAACAGTAAACTCCATAGGTCATCGACGCCGATCTTCATACAACTTCTATTTACTATCTCCCATATCCGTACATTTCTGAATCAGTAGATGCTACTCTAATGCATCCTACAAGAGACACAATCCTAAAAAAATATGACTAACATGCCTCTATAATATATTTTGTTGATCTATTTGGAATTCCAAAACGAGCCTTATATGGTGCCATATGAATAGTATCCTGATAACTTTTGTTATTTGAAATCCAAGTGAGTGCAAGATGCTACTTCTAATCCCCACCAAAGTCATGAATATATTTCTGCATTGTATCATCATGTACATGTATAGTACATTATGAATTCTCATCCATATTTTGGGTGATAATATGTACTCCATAATACATAGTTTCCAATCACATTCTATAATCATTTTGAGATGTTCTTATTAAAGCATCGATCAAGATCTGAAGCAACACACTTTGGTACCCCGTGAAAATAGACTATTTTCCAAAAATATAATTACTCTAACTAATCACCAGATATGTTCTTCTGGATAAGAATTAAACCTTATACCACAATCAATTAATCCATAATCACCCAAATAGAGTCATTATTCTGTGGAGCCCTCAAAAGGCCTACTACAAAAATCAATGGAATCGTCCTCTCACTTCAATTTTGGAAAAGACCATAGTTGTAGTAAATAGCCAGGTCATTGATTCATGGAATTCAATATTTCAGATGTATAGAATCATGTTAGAATCAATTGAATATCATTTTTAGGGCTAGAAACCAATACTATTGATGTAGGTCATGTAAATTTTGGACAAACATTGATGACCCAACCAGTTCGTTGCATGAAACATGAACATCAACTCCTCCATTATACACATAGGAACAAATACATGTCTCCAGATATATATGATATCATCCTTATATATAGTCCAATCAGAATGTGACTCAAGACATTCAAGGATTTTCCACAAGTGAAAACACATCAAATCCCCATATTTCATCTCCCTAATCCATCTTAGACGTGTGGACTCCACAGATACTAATATGAGGGTCTTATGCTCCTAGCCCTCATGAAACACAATATGAATCTCAACTAATAGATTCATCATATGCAAACTAAAACACGACTATTGAAGAATATGAGCCTGAGTTTTCCTACTCAAAGATTAAGAAACACTATTTCCCTTCCCAGATGTATATTTTGGATGAAAAAAAAATATTTCATATACTCAACCAATATTTCCTATCATATATTCAAATATAATTGAGAAAATATATACTCTAAAATCTGTTGATCAATAAAAATAAAAAAAATTCTGCCCAACATATAATGCTGCAAACACATCAGAGTAGAATCCACTAATACTAAATCAGAGCCATGTGTTGGGTAATTCCATTCTTTCGGCCTCAACTTCCCTGACCCATAGGTCCCAAATCAACCTCCTTGGATCAAAACAACTCTACGACCGATAAGAGAAGCATCACAAAACATGTTATAGTCCTCCATTGGATTGGGAAGAATCATGACCACTATGGTAGTAAAATTATTATTCAAAACACCGAATGAATTTTCACATTATCTATACCATTCAAACTTTTTATCCTTTTTTAGTCCCTAAAGTGGGTTTTCTATGTTGGAATTTTTTGGGCTAACCCTCTGATAATAGAACACTACCCCCATAAAGCTACATTTATCAAAAACCTTATTTGGATTCTCCTAAGAAACAACTACCAGAAATTTATTTAGTTACACCAACACACCTTCCTATAAGATGATGTGACCTAATAAATATAACCAATCTAGAAATAGTTGATGTTTTCCTAGCTTGGTGTATAGAAGATGATCTCGATGTGTACTCATGAATATATATAGATGTTGGGAATGATCATCACGAGTCATGGAATACACATGACGTCATCCAAAAAGTGAACTATAAATTAATCCATGTATGGGTGGATAATTTGGTTCACCAAGGCTATAATAATTTTTGATGCATTCATTAAAATTAACAACATTACGATGAGTTCATAGAGGCCATACAATCCCCTTAATGATATCCACGGTTTATTATAAAGTCAATATCTCAGTTGATGATATCCTGACCTCATGTAATCCATGGATAAAACACAAGATCCTCTCAATATGTCAAATATATCATCAATATGTGAAGGAGGATACCAATTCTTCACTATCATATGGTACAACTTTTGGTAATCAACACTAAAGTCCCATCAGCCTTCTTTGAAAAAAGAAAAACCTTAGAATCTCAAGGTGAGGTACTTAGTTGGATAAATTCATTATCTAAAATCTTATCAAGTTTTGTATTAATCTCTCAATGATCTATTGGTTCCACATTTTTTGATGGAATCGAAATTGAATCAGCTCCAGCAATGAGGTCAATTGTAATCTCAAAATCCGTGTCAGGTGGAAGCCCTGAGAAGTCAATAAGAAAGAAATATTGGAACTGGTGCACTACTAGTGGTAATAAATCATAATATAAAACACCATAATCTAGAAAAATCCATCCATCCTAGGTAGTGATTTGCCCCAATTACTGATGAATTTTTCCAACATACCCTGCATGAATATCCCACTCTCCACATTAAACATAACTATCTACCTCATGAAAACTAAATGCCACTCTACTATGGTAAAAAACTATGTGGCCTTAGTATGGTACGAACTAGACCATACAGAAAATCATTCCAATACATGACATACTAAGGATATATATATCCTAGTAGAATTGATTCTCCCCAAACTAAAGATAGAACGATTTATATAAACAAATACATCTCAACAACACTCCCAATGGTGTGTTGGTCATCAAAACCCAAAATACGAAATCCAATACGACAATCAATCTATTCATAGGATGAGATGATATATTTTGAATGAGTGGATACTATATAAAATAATAAACAAGAAAATTTAGAATCCACAAGAGTAGCATATTAAATATTTGATATACTAGCCTCACTACCTATACGTGCAGGCTGAACTGGATGAAACTGTTATACCCCCTTCCATTTTTTATAGTATGATTACCCAGATCTGTACCATTCTGCAGATATATGCAGTCCTTCCTAAAAGTACCATTTCCACCTCCTCAATTAGGATTTCAATGAGAACTACAATTGCTAGATTGATATGGGCTAGAAGACCACCTATCGATGTTTTGACTGTCCATGTATACTCATTTACTACACACAAGAGGAGTGGAATCACCCAAAAAATTGTTAATGAAAATTCCTCTTGGTCTATTTAAATTTCTTCTTACGGTTATGTAAAACATGTCACTTATTTTGTTTTATGATTTTGATTTTAAAATACCGATAAGAATTGTGATTGTTGCTAATATATATGTTGAACAGTGATCACATGATTAGTATAAATATAGGGCTTTAACAAATCCAATTTACTCTGACAAAGGAAGTGATGACCTCATCCAGTAGATTTGCCCCGTATGAAGCCCATTTGTTAGATATTGGAAAGGAGGTGGTTTCATTGGGCTTTGCTCTTGACCAATCCCAACTTGACCTTAAATACATTAAGCTTGAGTGGAACCACCTACAATAGAAGTGGAAGATGATAGAGATTACCCCTTGGGCGATGTTATCCGAGCCACCCCAAGAGTCTGTCAACATCACACACCTTACCCTAAGGTCTAATGTAGGTGTTTTATGGGGTAAAGTAACCAGACACTAGGACTATGATTATGCATATTATTTCTCTATATAATAATGAATATACTATAATTTTATTATTGTTACTTTGTAAATAGTTTTCAACGAACAAATAGTATTTTTAGTTAATGTTCAACTAAGAATTCTATTTTGATAAATTAATGGATTTTTGAATTAAATAATATTTTAATAAAATATTACTTTTTTTAAATTACTTTTTATTATGTATAAATGATCGTATATGTTTTATGAATACAAATGTAATTTTTATTACAGTTTGAAAGCTACTTTGGTCAAAACCCATGAATTTTCGATAAATTTGGGGTTTTTATTATAAAAGTGAAAATTCAAATATTTATAAAATTATTTGGATAAAGTGACTATTTTTTTGGAAAAGATTTTGAAATTATCCAATGGTGAATTTTGTATAATTTTCCTAGATAGCCGAATTTATGGGTAAAAATTATATACCATTTAAATATATAATGTGTTTTATGACATCATAACGACACAATAGTGATTTAATAAAATACTATAAACAATATGTTCGACCAATATATGTTTTACCATTAAAATAATGTGATTTTAATTTAATTTTATTTATTTTACAAATCCATAGTGGGCCTTCCAATACTTATAAAATATTTTATCATTTTAAATTATTTTCCTTACGAGTGTGACTCACCCCCACATAAGAAACCCTATTACATTAAGAAGATCGGTAATTGGCCCTATAAAATATTTTATTCCACTCCCCTTTTTCAAAAACCATGGGAAAAAACTGTGGACTAGTTTTTAGTTTTGATTAGTTTAATGTGTGGTGTCCCAAACAAAATTAATAATTAATTCCCTATCCTTTATTATATAAACCAACCGAAGCTCTCACTTCCTCTTCACTAAAATCCTTTGGAGTATTTCCAAATTCTTCCCACCTCTCTCTATAATTCTAACAATGATCCCCAAGCTCCCAAAAAGCCTCTCTGAAGCATCTCCCAAGCCTTTGGAAGCACACTTCCAAGTAAAGGATTCTCACTATCCATATTTATGACCAAGTTTCCTTATATTGTTATGCCATTTTATTTTCAGTTAATAATGATGGGTTAGGATTTTTCATCTCTACCATACATTCCTCTTCGTGTTTGAATAATGAGAGATCCCTTTTCTCTCTCATTAATTCCTCCCATGTACACCTGTTACCATGCTGAAATTTCGTAAGGAATTTCTCTCTCCTCTTATAGATTCAAGAATTCTTTTGTATTACGTATTTAAATTCCATTACATTTATTAGTAAATGTATCTATATGACCCCTTACTATCTATTTAATGTACAAATTATGAGACACCCATCTATCTCTCATCAACCATTTTATGAATTCTTATGTCACATAGATATACTGCCGAAATTGCACCGCATTTTTCCAATCCAATATCATTGTGTAGTGAATACCGTACCCATATCTCATTCAAGGGAACTCACATTTATGCACATATACATATATAATGGTACTTTCATGTATTTATTACACATTCCTTAATCTTGTAATAACTTATGATTTTGATTAATTCCATTTTATATGATCCATGTGGCACACTTATACACGAAATGAAATTTTTAAGAAGAGTGAGCCCCAATAGTGCTTCAATGAATTGGGTAACGTATTGTATCATGATACGTCATGTAATGTGAGTGTTGACTCATGATAATTATCATTAAATGAGGGTATACTTGTTCTTCATGTGAAATGATGGTTTACTCATGTTCCATGTGCAATGAGCCATGGCTCATGCTAATTTCATGTTAAGTGTTGTTACCACATCTCCATGTTAGAATTATCACGCTTTCTCTTTCCTTTTTGTCCATTTTTTTCTTGCACTCCATTTATATGAATAATTCCTAACATATATGGTAATATTTATGTTATACCTTTTTTAATCCTTTACCGGGCTTTATAGCTTACCCTTTCTTATGCCTGTCCTCAGGTTATCCCATGAAATGCTAACTAAGAGGGAATATAGTGGTCATGTAAAAGAATTTTTCAATAAAGATGTTTTTTATGTTCTAAGTTTTTATATAATGTTCTTAATCACTAATGAAACTAGAACTCTCGATCTTCTATGTAGTATCATGTGATCGTTTTTATGTAATAAATCTTGTTTAAGTGTGAAATAAAAAGAAGGCTTCTCATAGTTGGTATCAAAGGATAGGTTTAGTTATTTTTGGGATGAGGATTAGAAAACCCAAGTGAAGCCTTGAAGACTAGACTGAGTATAATAAAAAGATATCCCTAAGTTTTGGTGAGTATAGAGTATGTGTTTTATCAAGAAAATACATCCCTGTCTGGATACGAGTAGGTAGAGGTAGCTTTGGAATAGATGTACCTAGGAGTGAAAACTCCGATAACGAGTTTTGGGCTTCACCCAGTGTATCCTGGGACATGAAAACAGGTATTTCTGCACTCTTGGTTATGACACTCTTAGGGGATATTCTTTGAGAAATTAACAATCTTAGTGTGGACCATTATTGAGGGAATTTTAAAAAATTCCTCTTAGAATACATGATGGAAATTAGATCATGGATAACATAGATTAAAGCTTCAAGATTCATAAGTAAATAAAATCAAATTAATTTATAAGTCCTTCATTTTTGTCATTGGATTAGCCTTTATGTGTTACCCCTAACTCTACTTTTATTCCAGCCAATGGCTGGTAATAGGAGGACGCGGGCTAACAACCGATGAGAAGATCAATGCAATTACTATTCTAATGAGATCCCAAATCTAATGGGAGTGGGAATCGTGAACTTTATCATGATAATATCTTTGTTAACTCAATATTTCAATTGAAACATAGGTCAAGAGGAACATTCAATCCCCCATAATAACGAAGGAGTCACTATCGAGAGCTTCATGAGATAAAGGCATCCTACTTTTACTAGATCATCTGACCCGTCAATCACCAAATAATGGATCAAATCCATTGAAAAGATATTCTCCAACCTTCAAGGTTACGAAAAAGAGAAGGTTCTCTTGGATGCTTGTCAAATGGAGGGAGAATATGATCAATGGTGGACATTAATAAAAAATACAAATCCTGAGAAGGATATCATGGCGTTGGAATGGATAGATTTCTGGAAGATGTTTTTCAATAAATATTTTCTGCACACCCTTCGATTTAAGATATAAAGGGACATCCTTTCCCTCAAGAAAAAAGACAAAAAATCCATTAGAGAATAAAAGGAAAACTACCAAAGTCTTGCATGATACTCCTTTGGATTTTTCATTACCCCCAAATTCAAGGTTGACTACTTGTTTGGAGGGCTCAATACTAGCCTGTGGAAAGCCTTAGAGATCCGTGACTTCGACAGGTATGAGGAAATTGTTTGATGTTTCCTCAAAGTCGAAATGGAGATCAGAGAATCTCATGGGTATCATGAGGATAATAATTGTAAGGTGGTCTTAAATTATGGTTTCCCAATCGATAAATCCAATGGTACTAAAAAAATCCAGCACCCCACTTTCCAATGGTTTAGAAAGAAACACCCCAGAAATTGCCTAAAGGGGACGAGGAAATGCTTTTGGTGTTGAAGAGAAGAGAACCTAGCCATTAACTCCCGACAAGAAAAACCCACGACAACAATAGATGAGAGGAATGATCCAACAGAACCTCGATGCATTGTTCATTTATTCAACTATAGAGAACCATGGAACATTGAAAATCAGCTCCCTACAAAAAGGGTTTTTAGAGGCAACCAATAACCTCCAAGGCAGTAGGGGAGAGCTTTTTCCATCACTACTGCCGAAGTGAACCCCGAAAATGATGTGGTGATAAGTATGTAGTTATTACTTCAAGAATAGAGAATGTACTTTTTTATTATGGTTGAACACATTATTTTATATCTCAAATGTCTAGTAGAACCATCCCAACACCACCAAAAATAATGGAATTAAAGATGTCGGTGAGTATGGAAAATGGGAAAATCATTGCATCCCATGAATATAACTCCACCCATGTCAAAATTTGTGGATTGAACTTCCTAGTGAACCTTGTCATACTCCCTTTAGTGTTATATGATGCAATTTTCAGAATTTATTGGCTTTCCATATATAGAGCCATGATAAATTTCTATGAGAGAGAAAACACTCTCCATGTGGAGAATCGAACCCCGATTCTGTAAAAGTGAAAGAAAGAGGATGAATATTCTTTAGTTCCATCATCTCAAGCATGGTTATTAATGCCCTATGAGAAAGTGTATCTAGCTCAGATGATTGAGTCCTAGGAAGCAACCATCCTTGAAGACATGCCTTTTGTGAGGGAATTATCTAAAGTGATTCCCAAGGAATTTCTTGGTCTTCCTCCTAGAAGAGATGATGAATTCTCAATTGATCATATACCAGAATAATTTCCAATATCCCTGAATCCATATAGAATGGCTATTTTGTATCACGAGGAGATAGAGAATCAACTATAAGATAAATTGGATAAAGGGTTTATATTCCCAAGTGATTCACCATGAGGCGTACCGGTCCTCTTCATCAAGAAGATGGATGGGTCAATACGCCTTTCTATTTATTATCGTGAGCTCAACAAAATCACAATAACGAAATAGTATCATCTCCCATGAATTGATGACATGTTCGATCAGCTACGTTGAGAAAAATACTTCTCCAAGGTGGATTTGTGGTCGGGATATTATCACATAAGGTTGAAGAAGGAAGATATTCCCAAGACTTCTTTTCATACAAGATACTGGCACTATGGATTCATAGTAATTCCTTTCATACTAACTAATTCTCCAAAAATATATATGGACATGATTAATAGAGTCTTTAGAGATTACCTCAAAAAATGTTTAGTAGTCTTTATAGATGATATTCTATTATACTCCAAATCTAAGGAGGATCATGAGGAGAATATAAGAACTGTACTAGACCTTGCGAAAGGAGAAACTCTGTGAAAAGTACATCAAGTGTGAGTTATGGTTGAAGGAGGTCTCATTATTCTGCCATATCGTTGCAAGAAATGGGTTATTTGTAGATCCCTACAAAACAAATATAATATATGGATAGACAAGGCCAAAATTTGTAATAGATTTCCATACCTTCTTGGGGTTAGCTGGATATTATCGATGATTTTTGAGAAATTTCTCACTATTTTCCAACCCTCTTAACAAGATAACTCAGAAGGGAGTGAGGTTTTCATGGAGTGATGAATGCGAAGAAATATTCAAGGAGTTGAAGAGGAGGCGTATCACTGCACCCATGCTCACATTACCCACAAGTAGAGAACTTTTGGTTGTATGTAGTGATGCTTCGATGATGTTCCAGAGCTATGTGTTGATGAATAATGACAATGTCAAAGCTTATTGTTCAAGGAAAATAAATTTTCATGAGAAGAATTATCTAGAACATGATCTAGAGCTGGATGTAGTGATCGTCTCTTTAAAAATTTGTTGGCATTATCTATTCGGGGAGAAGCACGAAATATATACAGAACACAAAAGAATCAAGTAAATATTCAGGCAGAAATATTTTAAGATACTCCAATGAAGATGGTTAGAGCTGATCAAAGACTACTACTGCTCAATGAATTACCACCATGAGAAAGCGAACTAGGTGACATATGATCTAAGTAGAAAAGACCGAGTGATTATATCATTGATGTGAATTGATAAGGATCCAATATTCCTAGATTTGATGAATATGGTCCTGGGAATCACAAATAATGGTACATCATCAATCCTTTTAAAAATTATTTTTCAATCGTCTCTTTTATAAACGTTAAAGGATGCACAAAAGGATAATGAGGGAATTCAGAAGAAAATAGAAGCTATCAGAAAAGGGAAATCCTTGGAGTCCAATGGTAATGAAGAATGAATTGTGAGATTTAGGAAAAGAATATAAGTTCCATCAGGTCCCGAGCTGAAGAAGGAACTTCTGGATGATGAAAATCATACAAATTTCTCTATTCACCCAGGAAACACAAAGATGTATAGATATCTATGAGATAATTATTGGTGGGATGATATGGAGGAGGAGATTGCTGAGTATACCTCAATGTTCCTGGTGTGTCAGCAAGTTAAGACAGAGAGGAAGGTAGCAAGGGGATGATGAAACCATTGTCCATACCAGCATGGAAATTGGAGAACATCACCATGGACTTTTCAAATTGACATCCGAAGAAATACAAAGGAAAAAATGCAATCTGGGTTGTTTTGGATCGTATGGAAAAGGCTACACACTTCATTGAAATTCAGGAGGATTTCTCATTGGATCATCTAGAATGGATATACATCAGAGATGTGGTAATGATGCATGGGGTACCACTACCGATTTTATCTGATTGAGATCCATGATTCACCTCTATGTTTTGGAAGAGTCATCAACATGATATATATACTTATCTAATCTTCAATACGAGTTATCATCCTCAAACTAATTTCCAATCCGAGCAGACTATTCAAACACATGAGGACATGTTGAGAGCATGCTCACTAGACTTCAAACGAGGATGAGATCAACATCTTTCGTTTGTTGAGTTCTCTTATAATAACAATTTCCAATATACAATCTGAATGGCACTATATGAATCCTTTTATTGGAAGTGGTGAAAAACATCGACATGTTGGGATGAAGTTGGTGAGTATAAGCTGCAAGGACCAGAAATGGTAGAAGAAATGGTGGTGAAGGTGAAAACTATTCAGCAGCATATCAAGGAAGCCAAGAGTTGAAAGAAGAGTTATGCAGATAACCATCAACAATACCTTGTGATTAAAGTTGGAGACATAGTATTTCTACACATATCTCTAAGGAAGATGGTCATGAGGTTTGGAAAGAAAGGGAATTTATGTCTGAGGTACAGCAGCCCCTTCGAGATTGTAGATCGTGTTAGGGATGTTGCCTATCGACTATCATTTCCATGGCCAAAGTACATGATGTATTTCATGTATCCCTATAAAATAAGTACATACCAGACCCTTCACATGTAATATCATGAGAGGTACCACAATTAGAGGATGATCTTTATTACAAGGAGCTACCAATTAATATTTTAGCTCATAAGGAAAATGTTCTACAAAATAAGCCAATGCCCCTCCTAAACGTGTTGTGGAGAAACAATAAGTTTGATAAAGCAATGTGGGAATCAGAGGAAGTATTGAGGTAGATTTATCCACATTTGTTTTGGTGTGGGAAAATGAAATTTCATGGGTGAAATTTCTTAAGGGTGTAAGGTTGCAATGACCCAAAAATTAATTAATGAACCTTCCTCTTGGTCTATTTAAAAGTCTTTTTATTGTTATGTAAAATTTATGAACATATTTTTTTAATGCTTTGGATTTGAAAATACTTTTAAGAATTTTATCAATTTATAATACAGCCCTTGAACAATGATCACATGATTAGTATAAATATAGCGATTTAACAAATCCAATTTACATAAACAAAGGAAGTGATGGCCTCATCGAGTAGAATTTCCCCATTTGAATCCCATTTATCAGAGCTCAGAAAGGAGGTGTTGTCATTGGGCTTCGCTCTTGACCAATCCCAATCTGAGCATGAATATGTTAAGTTTGATTGGAACCACCTACTTGAGAAGTTGAAGTTAATAGAGATTACCATTCAAGGGAAGTTATCCAAGCCACACATAGAGTCTGTCACCATCGCGCACCTTACCATAAAGTATTATACAAGTGTTTTAAGGGGTTATGTAAAAAGACCCTAGCACTATGATTATGTACATTATTTTTTATATAATAAATAATATACATGATTTTATTATTGTTACTTATTAAATAGTTTTTAAAGCACAAATAGAATTTTATTAGTTAATGTTCAACTAAGGAATCTATTTTGATAAATTTTTTGACTTTTGAATTAAATAATATTTTAACTAAATATTATAATTATTAAATTACTATTTATTATGTATAATTAGTTTTATAATTTTTTGAATACAATTGTAATTTTTATTATGGTTTGAAAGCTTTTTTATCAACACCGATGGAGTTTTTATAAATATCGGTTTTTATATTAAATGGGGAAATTCACATATTTAGAAAATTATTTTAATAAAATGAATAATATTTTTTGAATCAGGATGTTGAAATTATCCAATGGTGAATTTTTCATAATTTTCTGAGGTAGTCAAAATTTTGGGTAAAAATAAAATACCGTTTAAATATATAATGTGTTTTATGACATCATAATGACCCTATGGGGATTTAAAAAAATTAAATTAACATTAGTTTCGGAAAATATATTTTTTATCATTAAAATAATGTTATTTTAGGTTTACATAATTTATTTTACAAAGCCTTAGTAGACCCTCAAAAACTTATAAATAATTTTATCTTTTTAAATTATTTTCCTTAAGTGTGTGACTCCCCTCCACATTAGAAAACCTATTATTTTAAATAGTTAGGCCATTGGAATTATAAAATATTTTCTTCCACTAATCTTTGGAAAACAACATAGGAAAAAACAATGGTCTAGTTTGTGGTTTTGATTAGTTTCATGTGTGGTGTTCCAAACCTAAATAATAAAGAATTCTCTTTCATTTCCTATATAAAACCAACCAATCTCACACATCCTCTTCACTAAAATCCATTTGAGTTCTTCCAAACTCTGCCCTCCTTTCTCAATAATCATTCCAAGGCACCCCAATCTCCTAATAAGCCTCTCTCAAGCCTCTCCCAAGCCTTTGGAGGAACATTTCCAAGTAAGATATTCTCACATTCCGTATTTATGTCCAAGTTTCCTTATATTGTTATTCCCAATTTGATTCAATTATAAATATTGGGCTATGATTTATAACCTTTCCCATACATCCATATTCATTTTTGAATAATTATAGATCTCCATTCTCGCTCATTGATTCCTCCCATGTACACCCATTACCTTGCTGAAATTCCGTAAGGAATTTATCTCTTCTCTTTTAGATTCAAATAATTATTTTTTATTACGTATTTAATTACATTACATTTGTCGGGACATGTATATCTATGACCCACCTTACTGTCCATTTCTTTTACATATAATGATACACCCATCTCTCTCTCATCAACCATTTTAATGAATTCTTATGAAACACCCTTATTCTGTCGAAATTACACTGCGTTTTTTCAGGACAAGATCTTTATGCAGTGAATATCTTACGAGTGTCTCTATCAAGGGTATTAACCTATATGAACATATAAATATTTTATGGTATTTTCATTTATTTATTACAGATTTCTAAATTTTGTAATAACTTATGATGTTTATTGATTCCATGTTATATGATCCACGTGGCACACTTATGCATGAAATGAAATGTTTAATAAGCGTGCTCCCTAATAGCGCTCCAATGAATTGGGTAAATTATTGTATCATGATACATCATTTTCAATGAGTGTTTAATCATGATAATTCAATTAAAGTGAGTGTTTAATCAAGATTCATATGCAATGAGGGTTTACTCATGCTCAATGAGTAATGAGCCTTGGCTCATGCTAATTCCATGTTAAGTGTTTTTTCCACCTCTCCATGTTATGATTATCACGATTTATCATTAATTTATGTTCGGTTTTCTCATTCAATCCATTTATATGCCTATTTCCAGACATGTATTATAATATTGAGGTTATACCTTGTTTATTTCGTTACTAGGATTTATAGCTCACCATTTTCTTATGCATGTCCTCAGGTTATCCCATGAAATGCTAAGTACGAGGGAATATAGTGGTCATGTAATCAAAAAAAATGTCATGTTTTATGTTATAAGTTGTTATGTAATGTTACTAAGCTCTAATGAAACTGGACCTCTTGATCTTCTGTGTTGTATAATGTGAAGGGTTTATGTAATAAATCATGTTTATGTGTGAAATAAAAATCAGGGTTGTCACAGGGAGGTACTATACAATACCTCTATAAGTGAACCTTACTTCTATTAGCTCAGCACTCCACTAGTGGTTTCCGAAACAATGTATGAATATACCCCCAACCAACCATACCCGTGGCTATATATTTAGTTACTTCTCGGAGTAAACAATCCTTATCTATGGCAACACTATTTTCCATCTCTCTAGTTGATGTTCTATAAATTGACTTTTTGTACTCTTAAAAGATATACATCCTTCCATCTAGTAGAAACCACCCACATTACATTGGAATCATCCTTCATATTACCCTCAGAATTGAGAGATTGATTAACCGAATCTGAATATTATTATAGAAAAATTATTCTAACTAGGGACATAATCTAACTTTTAATCTCATCTTGTAAACACGTCAATGTAGTAGTCTCATCTCCTTTCAATGCTAGAATAGAGCGCTGCAAATCAGTGAGGTGTCTGGCATAGTCCATCACATACATTTTCACATGTGTGAACTACATAAACTAAGTATCCTCTCAGTCATGAGTGTGTCAGGGTAAAAGTCTTGTATGAACATCTTTTGAATGTACTTCCATAACATATTCCTCAATTGTGCATTTTGATTATGAATATCCTAACCCAGCCTAAGTTGACCCTGAACTGGTTACCTAGGCTAGCCCACGACAAGTCCTCAGAGGAGTTATCGATCCTCTTGTGATGGAGATAAGTACTAAGGTCATCAATAGAGTACATAAGGGAATGATTTCTCCCAAATATGAACAATCAAACAAATAGTGTAAAGAAATGGGCTGACCAAAATACATTTACAAAAACAATTGAACTAAATATTATTTTTACAAGAAACCGAATGTAAAACCAAACCAAAAAATCAACTGACCAAACCTGACAACCAACTCACTCCATGTGACTCCGCTTTCCACTCTCTAACACAATGATCATATGTCACCCAAGGTGATCAAACTCATGATGATACCCGAGCAAGGGATAAAAATAGAAGAAGAATATAGGCTGGAGTATTAAAACTCAGTAGGTTAGCCAAATATTCTATTCCAAATGAACTTACATTAAAATAAAAGAAGGAAAAATTTCACGTTTTAAAAACTATATGTAAAGGTAGGTTTTCCAAATGAGGTCCCATGCTATAAAAATTTTACCAGATAAAAACTTTCATGTTTTATAAACAAGAATTCTAGTAAAAATTTTCAATGAAGTGAAACTTCAAAATGAAAATAGTAATCAAGGGGGATGCTATAAAGAATGTAAACTTTTAAATGAATCTCACATGCTACTGAATTTACCATCCTAACACACTGTATGTTGATAGTGAGTACAAAATTTTCAATGAACGAAATTCACGGGAACACCCCTAGGCAATAGTTAGTTATGAGCCCCAGGTACCTCATAACATAGGGAAGGTAACCATAATATGTATCTCTTATCATGCACATGATCCACAAGTAGGGAGCATAAAAATAACCTAGAGGTCCTCCAATAACATCATCATCATAGTTTAGTTAGAGATGTCATCATCAAACTTGCTACGTGAAACAGGGGCCAAACCCCCATAGGATCACTAGCATTCTAGCACATGTTTTCCCACCTAGATATCCAAGATTCTCTTTAGTGCTCAATCAAGTTACTAATATTATCAAATACACATTCCACCTGAAAATTCAATTCCCAAACTATAGACACAAAAAAATCCCACAAACATGCTTCACATTTATTTCATGGTTTAATAAACCACTTATAATTTTCATAAAACAATTTCAAAGAGTGTAATGAGGATTTTCACATAAAACACAATAAAAAAAACTCATTTAAGGATAAAATCACAACAAAACTATACCCAAAAATATTTTTAAGACCTAAAAACATTTAATAAAATAATTTCATGGAGCATAAAAAAAAATTGATGCCACATGGTATATACATTTAAAACACGCATTCTTCATTTTTTAGGAAAGGCCAAATGAGCCATTAAATTTTTTTACCAAACTGAAACTTTTCAAAGAAATTAAAACAAAATTTAATGAGGAAGTGAGAATAGAAAATTTTAAGATTCAAAATATTGGTAACCAACTTGAAAATATTCAAATTGCTTGTCCATTACAGAACCCTTTTTTTTAAAATTGCTAAACGGGCCTTCCATTAGAAACACCTACCAAAATAGCTTAAAACCAATATAAAATCGTTCAAAAAAACCACAAACTACATGGAATCCACATAATTAACCCAATAAAATTTCTTTTTCCACATACAATATGATTATAAATCCAAACCAATCATTTCAAACCACAGTCAACACATAAAAGGAAATTGGGAAACTTACCGAACACACGGAATGCATTTTTTTATAAAAAAACTATTCATTTTAATAACTCAGAAATGAATAAAAATAATTGGAATGACATAAATTTATTCAAGATACTTAATGACATACAAAAAAATAGAAACCAGGGGTGGAAGCAAAGAAATCATTTGAACAAACACGCGGTGTGCATCATTTTACTAAAACTACAAAACATTACCAAAAACTAGGTTTTAACCGCTACTCAGCACACCAAAAAACTTACCCAAAGAATAAATTAAAATTTTAAGAGTATGAGGAAGATAAAATAAAAACTAAATAGTGGGATATTAAATAAAAAGGTCATGTGAAATGGGAAACCTTCCTCGAACCACGGAGGAATTGAAATGCACAAACGAAATCACCCTCCGCAGGTTTATAAAACCTATAACTATTAATATCATCCCTAAATTAATATTACCACATCAAAAATAATTCCATAACATAACAATAGGTATTTAATTTCTAGGTATAAGAATTAAATATGAAATAATGGAAGGAGGTGGAAGAGGGATGACAAAGAAGGAGAAATATCACCTTGGAAACTAGAAAACTCTTCATTTTCTCTTAGATCCAAACTCTTAGAGGAGAGTTAATGGCTTGAAAATTATAGGAGTGTTGCCTTAGGTCTGGAAGAACAAGGGTAAAAAAATTTGGGGAGAATAGAGTATGAATTGAATGATTATTGATGAAACTATTTTCCTTCTCAAATATGAATGATTTGAGGAACCCTGAGAACTTTCTCCCTAATATGCAATGAAAATGAACTCAAAAGATGAAAAAATTGATAATGGGTGTGAGGATGGGATTTTTTATTCAATTGGTAGGTGGTATCAATGAACATTATTAAACAATTAATATTATATAAAAGAAAAAATTTATTATTTTAAAACTAGAAATGGGCCCATAGACTTTCCAAATTCCTAAAGAGATAACCCAAATTCCCCATGATTTTAAATTATGAAGGGGTACAAAAAAGATATGGTGGTATGAATATGTTAGGGGTGGGAAAGTAGAAAGTATAATGGGTAAAAAATGTTCAATAAAAAATGAGTTATTAAAAAAATTGTTTTTAAATCTGGAAATGGGCTCATGGTTTGCCCCAAATCATGAAGTTACCACCCTTTCTCTAAAAACTCCCAAACAAGAAATGGGGCACCCACATTAGGGTGATTAGACATAGATTGAACTTCAAAAATCAACATTCATCTCAGAAAAGACCCAAAAAAATGATCAGGATTTCCAATTAACTGAATGAAAACAATGACCTAAAAAATTGGGTGTGACAATTCTCCCCACCATCAATGTTTTCCGCCCTCGGAAAGCCACAACACGTTCCATCTAATTGATCAACACCTATGGATTCCTTATTAACATGTCAATGCCTACAAATCCCATGAAACACCATCGAACATTATTGGATCTTAATCCTCATACCTAAACCAACACCCAAACTCTCAAACACTTCTCGAGAATCAACTGAACGATCTAGTCACTACCTCCACCACCAAACCAAGATCCCGATTGTTGGGCCTTTTAAAAATGTACCCAACAGTCACCCAAACCTAAGAAAAATCAAAAAACCAAATATTCCAATGGATAATGGAATCAAATCCCCAAAATTAATAAACAACAATCACTAGACAAGTTATTTGGAGGGAAAAACAACGAGTGTCGTGGTTGGTATCCCCCTCATTAGAGCCCAACTAGGAAAGAACAAACAAGAATTCAACATTAACTAGAATTGGGACTCATTTTCAAAATTACAACAAAACTCTCGAATGGAAACCTACCAACCCAAGCTAATAGGGTTATAACATGAACGTTTAAGCCACCCACTCTCTAAAGGAGGGCACAAGAACAGGGCCATCACTTTCGGCACAGATCAAAACCCCCACCACTCGGGGAGGGGAGGGAGGGGAACCAATCATTGGGCCGCTGAAACCTCAAAACAAATAGGTGAACCACCCAAAACCCTCCATTTATGAACATGTAATACTAAGACTGCACCTGACTGACATTGGTGGTCCACACATAGACATTGATCTGAAACCCTCATTCGAGAGGGCAAAATCATAGACACTACATGATGGGTAAGTCCACCACACTCATTGTAACAAGATAGAAGTAACTGTGTTGAGGAAGAACAATAGAGTAGATAATACCTTACCAAAATGGTTGAGATAGGAGCTGATTCGAGATCCCCACACCTCTGGTGATTTCCTAACTACATGAAAAGCTTCACTCCGAGGCCTACAGCTAGATCCCAGATGCGTGAAGAATATACTGCACTGCAATCATGTCCTAAGGATCGAAACACCCCACAAATCCCAATTTCTCAACAAAACAACTTCATCTATACAAAAACTCATAGATACATAGCACCACTATCTCTCACTCCAAACAAGGTGTAAAATGGACAAAGAATATGGTGAACCCCATCAACATCACCAAACAAAACCGCTATGTCCAAAAGAATTATCACAACATGTAATCACATTAAATCATTACCAAAAAGTTATCTATTCCAAATAATGGTACAAGGGATCATCTGAAGTGGTGGATTGAATATTTGAAATGAATCCTTAGGTTTAACAAAAAGAAGTATTTCAAATGGAAAATTATCCATGACCACATCACAATATTCAACACATCTTTAGAAACCCACTGAACATTAATCCAAAACTGATCAACCAACAAGATCCCATCTCAAGACACAACAAGATTATGTCTTCTAGATCATAAGGAAACATAATGAGTAAATAAAAATTCTTTGACAGAAAAAAATTTGGCCACATAACCCTCAGTTTATAAAAAAATGAAAAAAAATTAGTTGAAAATAGCTTTTTTTTAAAAAACTAACTTGATGGGTTTTCACATTCACCAATGGTGTTTTATCATGTCTCACACGCATGCACATTTCCATGACACACCAGGAACCCAACCAAAATACCATATAGGACATCCTTCTAGATATCGATAAAACCATGCTTGTGAGAACCCATGAAAACACCAAATGCTAAAATAGAACAACATAATTCCAAAAATCTTTTACCTTCCAAAGTAACACAAAACACCAGGTAAAAAAATCCATTTTCAGATTTCGAAAAACGAAACACACATCATCAAGAACCATTTTCTTAAATAACTATCCCTTTTAATTTTAACTTCTTTCAAAATAACCAAGCAACTCAAAACAACCCCTTCCCATTTTCTAAAATTCATCAAGGTATATTTCCATAATCTGATGGCCATTGAGACCAATACGCATTCTAGTAAATCACTAACTACGCAAAACCAATTTCCAAAACTAATTCATCAGATTAAAAATATTTTAAACATCCCAAAACTCCCCATTAAAACAAAATATTCAGAATAAAATTAAAATGATTCACACCTTCAAGAATTATATTTCAACAAAACACAAGTTTTGATTAGGAAAAATCCAGTCTCGTTAAATAATTTCCACTCATCCCCCAAATTTTATTAAAAAAACACAACCTTACAAATCCATTATTATATTTAATTTTTGAAAACCCCTTGTTAAACTATTCCATATACAATCCTTCCATTAAAACCCATTTCCAAAATTTTCACCAAAGAATCTTCAATAAAAAAATTCATAATTCAGGAAAGGTCTAAGAGACCCACAACAGGGAACTAGTGTTGGTGGGTGACTTGACTATATGGTTGGAATCCACATGTAAAACACAATGCCAACAAAGAGAGAATTATTTGGAACATTCCCTAGATCCACATGGCTTGTCAGGCCCTGTGAGCTCACGAAGTCCATTAGTCAGACTCCCCTTCTCTTATCCCAACAAAAAATAATCAACAAGAACAAATGACACTAATAAAATAGAACTTCCCCTAGAAACCCTAGGATTAGAACGAGAAAGCATTCACGATGCTCTTCCCACACATACCCCTAAAGTCCCAAAAATCCTACTCCATCTACCTTGACATCACCCAAATAACAATGGAACTCTAAAAAGAAAGGTCTAATAAGATATGAAATAATTTGATTCAATTTTTTCATGAACTAGGCCGAGCCGACCCTGAACCGGGCACCTAGGCTAGCCTGTGACAAGTACTGAGAGGAATTCCCGATCCTCCTAGTATGGAGACAAGCAAAGAGAGAATCAATAGAGTACACAAGGGAATGATTTCTCTCAAATATAAACAACTGAACAAACAATGAAAATAAATGGACAAACCAAAATACATTAACTAAAAAAATTGAGCAGAACATTATCTTTACAAGAAACCGAATGTAGAACAAAACCAACAACTCAACTGAGATAATTTTATAACAAACAAACTCCATGTGACCCCACTGGTCACCCTTCGACATAATGATCACATGTCTTCCAAGGTGTTCAAGCTCAAGCAGAAACCTGCACAAGGGCTAAAAATAAAATAAATCTATTGGCGTGAGTGTTAAAACATAGTAGGTTAGATTTATATTCTATTCCCAATGAAAAACCTTTAAAATAAAAAAACATATATTTCATGTTTTAAATAAAATTGTTAAAGGTATATTTTCCAAATGAAGTCCATTACTATAAAAATTATACCCGACAAAAACATGCATGTTTTATGAAGAAGAATGTTATTATCAATTTTCAAAGAGGTGAAACTTCAAAATGAAAATAGTTTTTAAGAGGGATGCTTTAAATAATTTGCAATTTTAAATAAATCCCACATGATGCGGAATTTACAAACCAATCACACGACATGCCAATGGTGAGTACAAAATATCCTTTGAGCACAAGTCACGGGAACCCCCATAGGCACTAGTTAGTTGTGAACCCCATGTACCTCATATATCGATGAAGATAACCATAATAAATATCTATTCTCATGAACATGAGACACTAGTAGGGATAATACACATAACCTAGTGGTTCTCCACCACCACCATCATCATAGTTTAGTTATTGTTGTCATCATCAAATATTCTACATGAAATAGATTCCAAACCCCATAGGATCACTAGCATATTAGTACACGTCCTCCCACCTAGATACCTGAGATTACCTTTAGAGCTCAATAATGTTACACATGGTGTCAAATCAAAATTCCACATGAAACATCATCTCCCAAACCATAAACAACCAAACATCCCACAAACATGCTTCACATTTCTTTCACGAATCAATAAACCACCTTAGATTTTCATTAAATAATTTCAATGAGTGTAATGAGGCTTTTCACATAAAACTCATTCAAAAACACTCTTTTAAGGATAAAAACACAAAAAAGCCATGTCAAACCATATTTAGAAGCCATAAAACCATAAAATAAATGAATTTCTTGGACCATAAAATAATCCCAATGAGGATAACATGGTATATACATGCAAGACACTCATTATTCATTTTTTAGGAAAGGCTAAACAGGTCATTAATTTCTTTTACCAAACTCACATTTTTCAAATCCACAAATACCACATTTAAAAAGTATGTGAGAAACATCAATTTTAAGATTAAAAACATTGGTAACCACCTTGAAAATATTCATATTTTCTGTCCATTACGCAACAATTTTTATAAAAGATCCAAACTAGCCTCCCATTAGAAACACATGTCAAAATACATGAGAACCAATACACATTCTTTCTAAAAACCTAAACCTTCAAGTAATCCACATAAAAACCCAATATAATTTATTTTCCCACATGAAATATGATTATAAATCAAAAAAAAACATTTCAAAACACACTCAACATATAAAATTCAATTGGGAAACTTACCGAACACATGGCATGCCTCTTTTTAACAAAACTATTAACTTAAAACACTGGAAAAGGAATACAACATCAATGGCATGCCATAAATTTATTCATTATATGTAAACATGTTCAAAATAACACAAAACAGATGTAGAAGGTATGAAATAATTTGAACAATCACAGAATGTGCAACATTTTAACAAAACTACATGACTTTACCAAAAACAAGGTTTTAACTGCGACTTGCCACACCAAACAAAATATGCAAAGAATAAATTACAATTTTCAGAGTATGATGAAGATTGAAACATAATGAAATAGATGGATCTTATAAAAAAGTTCTTGTGGAATGGGAAACCTACCTCAAATCCTTGGCGGAATAGAAACACACAACCAAAATCACCCACCTTGAGTTTATAAACACAAAAAATATGAAGAAAATCCATAAATGAATATAAAAACCGTATAAAATCATTAAAAAACATAAAACAATTTTTTTCCTGACCAGGAGTGAAGTCATAACCTTGAAATAATGGAAAGATGAGGAATAAGGAGGACAAAGGAAAATGAATCTCACATCAGAAACAAGAAAACTCATTATCTTTCTTTAGATACACACTCTTAGAGGAGAGGGAATTGCTTGAAGAATAGTGGAGGGACTCCATAGGACTAAAAGGAATATGGGAAACGAATTTGGGGGAAAACATGTTTGAAATGAATGATTTATGGATGAATCGATTTACATTCTCATATCTAGATGATTTGAGGAACCCTGAGAACGTTTTCCACAATATGTGATGCAAATGAGATCCAAATAGGAAAAATAGATTATGGTGGTAAGGATAGGGACATTGGATTCGATTGGGAGGTAGAATCACCTAAATTATCTGATAATGAATATGATATAAAAGAAAAATTTTTTTTTAAAAAAAACTACAAATGGGCCTACGGGATGGCCTAATACCTAAATAATTAACCCAAATTCACCATGCTTATGAGTTTTTAAGGGGTAAAAAAAGGATATGGTTGTTTGAATATGTTTGGGGAATAAAATTAGGATGTGTAATGGGTGAAAAATGTAGAATAAAAAATGAGTTATTAAAAAAATTGTTTTTAAATATGGAAATGGGCTCATTGTTTGGCCTAAATCATGAAGTAACCCCCCTTTCTCCAAAAACTCCCAAAAAAGATATGGGCCACCCAATGTAAGGTGATTAGACATTTATGAACATCAAAACTAAAAATTAATCTCACCCATTATCCAATAAAATAATCAGGATTTACAAAAAACCGTATAAAAAAAGACATGAAAACCCATGTGTGACACTAAATATCCCTTAAAGGCTTCACCTATCTGCATAAAATATAAGAAAATAATTTAAAACTCCTTTCAGTATGATTCTATATTTGTTCAAGGATTGTTTGGATAGACTCAATGCATAAATTACCTACCTCATGTAGACCCTCTCTGGTGAACACCATAGGGTGCTGCAATTGGAAATCCCATGTCAACTCAGACAGATGCTTCACAACCCACCTTGGGTATCTTTCCATAAACTACATAAAATGGGAAAAATTATATCAAAACATCTCTCTATCTTGACACCCAAATCCATCAGAGATTCATGTTCCACTAATGGAGGAACTTTTCCAATAATGTCCTACTGTGATCATATCAACATGGATCTTAGTGGATGCATATATCTAAAATTCAAAAAATAGTTATTAGGACACATAAAACATCATTATCAATATTTAAAAATAGATATTCTAATAATTCTGGAATAATTCATCCCCATAACCTACCATACATGCATAACTGAGGAACTACATCTACCATAAACCATCCCTCACCTGGGTCATGGCTAACATAGGGAAAAAAATTCATTAATAAAATTTATTATTATAAACTTATTTATCCATATCTAATTACCATATTGTGCATTGTTTACAATTTATCAATTTCATATTAAAAACCTTTCACATTTAAATTACCCAAACAAGGAAAATCAATTCATCTTAATAGGTCACCAAAACGTTCTTTTCCATGTGTTCCAAAAATGGTTCATGAAAAAATAAATCCTAAGTACTTATAATGATGCATGTATACGAAACACTCATACCATACTAGGTTATGAAGAGAAATATTAGTAAAATAATAACATCACATAATTTGTACATTATTAGAGGTGAAATTACATACAAATTTTACAAAAAACATCAATAATAACAATCCCACCATGAGTATGTTCTTTTCCCCTATACACGTGTTAACCACTCCCTGAACGAGCTGTTGACCCAGGCCTAAATCATCCTAGTATCTAGTCCACCATTACCAAAAAATAAGAAAATGTAATGAAAAGTAAATTTCCTAGATACCATTTGTAATGTCCTAAACTAAGTGCCACATGCATGTGGCCAAAGCTAGTTGGTCACATGACCTCAGGATCCACATCTACAAAATATCAATTTAAAGACCCAAAAAATAGCCATTATCAGTGCTAGAGAAGCGATAACTACAAGAGCAAGATTTAAATCCATTGTATTTTATTATCACCAATAGAGAACCGATAAAGGATTCTCTTATTATATCTAAATAGGGAAGCAATAAAGGGGACATTTTTCATAAATTTTTATCACTAATAAAGGACCACTTAATTATTGAATTTATTTTGCACCGATTAAGGGTATCATTATAAGCATAGTTAAAAGCGTTTAAAAGGTACCAATTATATTTTCTTTCAGAAGCATTGATGAAAGATCCATTTATCAGAACATTTGAAAGAACTAATAAGAGAACCATTTATTAGTGCTTTCAAAAGAGCTAATAAATGTCACATTAATTAGTGCTTTCAAAAGTGCTGATAAAATCCCACAGTACAGTGTGCTGTAAAATCACACTGCAGCAGAAGTGCACTATGCTGTAACAGCTCATCGTAGCACAAGAAAACACCACCATATCTAAAAAATCAATTACCAATACCAAATTTAAATAAAATGAAATTTACAAAAAATACAATAAAAAACATTATATTATAGATCTTTCAAACATTGGTTTATATAATGATGTAAGTAAATTTTATTAAATATATTCAAAATAATAAATGTTCTTTTGTATTTGGATCATGAACCCGACTCCAGTATTTTCTGAACAAACCTACCATACTCAAGAAAAATATTGAACCTATATAAGAAAAAAATGTATATGTTAGAAATAATATAATGTCAGAAAGTAACAAAAAGTGTCTAATTAAAACAAAACATTGAGTCATAGTAAGAACATTGTGTACCAGATTGA
Source organism: Viscum album (assembly GCA_963277665.1). Lineage (NCBI taxonomy): Eukaryota > Viridiplantae > Streptophyta > Magnoliopsida > Santalales > Viscaceae > Viscum > Viscum album. The sequence continues at coordinate 430,807,042 of OY728121.1, forward strand.
GCTTTCATTGATTCTTCCATGTCACATCATTTATTTTCCACATTCTTTAATTAACACTATGAAAGTTATTTATATATGTATACGATAATTATCATGCGCATTTGATAGATTTTCAATGAGGGACACTTTTTAAACTAAACTGTCAATTTCAAACAAATAATGAACAATTTGAGTCATATAAGAATCATCATGTATCAAATTGAGGTGTGGATGACTCCTACACATCAAAAATGAAATATGAATCATTACCTTAATGAATCAAAACCATTCGTATGTGTATTCTCAGTTATGGGTAGTCTTGTTTTCAATTTTACTAAAAGTTATGTCACCTTTTTTAAAAAAGGATTCTATTTGAGTAAAAACATCATATCATGCATCAAATTAAGGTTTTAATGATTCTTACACATCCCAAATTACATATAAATCATTTTCAATAATTACCAAAACAATTCGAATGTGTTTTCTGTATTTCGAGTATGTCTATTTCATGTTTTACTAAACTACCATTTAAAACTGCAAACATGAACTTTGACTCATTCCAATCACATAGCATATCAGTTTTATGTGAAAAAAATTCCAATACATATAAAATGACTAAATATCAATGTTAATAAATTTACAATAATATTTGAGTTTGTTTGATGGGTTTTCAATGAATGACAATTTTTTGACCTAAAATGTCAATTTTTAAACAGATAACAGAAAAATTAAGTCATACCGGGAACATCATGAATTTGATTCAGGTTATACTAATTCCTAAATGTCAAAAATGACATATGGTTCATTTTTTTATGGTACCAAATCAATCAAATTTTTTTACTGAACTTTGAGTTGTTTAGTTGGCCATTTTTCTAGAATTGATATTTATTTTAAATAAAATGATGCACATAGAGTCATATGAGTCACACCATGCTTCAAATTTGGAGAATCTAATTCATACATGCCTCAAATGACATATGAATCATTTTTCAAAAATTATAAAAACAATCAGAATTTGTTTTCATAGTTCTGATAATTTCACATGTTTTTTGTAATAAAATGTCATTTTAAACTAGAAAGAACCACTTTGAGTAATTCAGATCACAACATGTATCAGTTTGACTTAAAACCAACTCATACACGTAAAAATAAATTTTGAGTTTTCCCCTAAATTATAACAAAAATATGATTGTGTTTGAACAGTTTCTTTGTGAGTGACACTTTTTGAACTAAAATGATGATTTTAAACCGATCAAGAACACTTTTAATCATTTTGGGAACATCAACTATCAAATATTGGAAAAGATTATTATTATTGGTAAAAAATGACTTATCTATCATATTCTTCAAGTATCACTAGGAAATATGAATGCGTTTTCTTAGTTTTTAGATTTTCAATTGTGTAGTTTACTAACATTGATGTCATTTTTAAATAAAAACACACACATGGTGTCATGTCAGACACACTGTGCATTAGATTGAGTTGTCGATAATTCCTCCAGAACTCTAATTACATATGGATTGTTTTTATAAAGAATCAATACAATTGGGGTGCATTTTTACAATTTTGAGAACATCACCTTTATTTTTACTAAAATTTTATTTTAAACTAGCAACACACCCTTGGATTATTTCTGCTCACATCATGTATTGTTTTGATGTGAAACTAATTCCAAAATATTAAAAATTAGTTATGAATGAATTTATTAAATTTTCAATTAAATATAATGAAGGATGATCATTTTTTGGTGAGTGACAAGTTTTAAACTACAATGGTTATTTTAAACTGATAATGGAAACTTATAGTAATATAGGGAACATCATGTATCATATTGACGTATGAATAATTTCTACTCATAAGAAATGACTTATGTAATAATTTCATAATCTATAAAAACTATAAAAAAGTTTTATCTTGGTTTTGAGTTGCCTAGTTATACATTTTACTATTATTGATTTCATTTTGAAGGAAAAAGATGCACTTGGAGTCGTACCGATCACACTGCGCATCCGATTGAGATGCAGTTTAATCCAAAACATCTCAAATTGACTATGGATCGTTTTTGTAAATTATAAAAACAATATTAATGTGTTTTCTTGATTTTATGTATGTTACTTGTAATTTTTTTTCTAAATTGTCATTTTAAACTGAAAACACACACATTGACTCATTTTGATCACATTACTTATCGTTTTTCTGTGAAAAGAAGTCATACATACCACAAATAAATTAAAAATATTTTTCTTAAATTGTGAATAATATATGAGGGAATTAGATTTTTTTTCACAGTAGGTCGCCCTTTTTAAACTAAAATATCTATTTTAAACTAATAACAGACACTTTGAGTCATATCGGGAACATCATGTATAAGATTGAATTAAGGATAATTTCTATATATCAAAAATGACTTATGATTTATTTTTGTAATGTAACAAAAAAAGTAAATAAATTTCTTAGATTTGTGTATAGAATTTGTCCATTTTTATAAAACTGCTAACATTTTTAAATAAAACGATGCACTTTGTGTCATATTAGTCACACCATGAATCATATTTAAGAATGACTGAATCCTATAATTCTATAATTACTTATAGATAATTCTATGAAATTATGTATAAAAATATGAATATGTTTTCATATTTTTTAGTACATCTCATATAATTTTTTTACTAAAATGTCATTGTAAATAAGAAACATTCATTTTGACTCATTCTGATCACTAAAAATTTACTTTCTTATTATCGAAACTCATTTGAGGGAAAAGTGAGAAACCATAGGACTAGAATTACAACGAAAAAATGCATAATAGAGAAAACCCAAGATCAAACAATAGGATCTACCCCTCCCCAAAAACTACACCGTAAAGAACAACCTTCACCTTTGCCAGACCACTTAGTAAAATGTCCCGTGAAGGAATGCACGGGAATGAAACTGATGGAATATCCATACAATCTTCAACAAAAAATTCCGAATGGAATGCACCGGTGAGGGATTAAAGCTCTAAAACCCATATAAAGAAGACCCATGTAGAATTATGGTTTCAAACAACCAAAGATTCAAATAAAAAAACTAACCACAAGCATACTCAACCTAAACTAGCATACCACCCAAACCTATCAACCAGTTCTACCAATTTAAACATCAAAGAAAAATAATTTGAGATTCAAAGAAACTTATTCCGGACACAATTTCTTAGAGATAGAAGTTACCTGAACACTTGGTACACTCAACACCAAACTTTAAAATTTGATAACTAGCTGATCCTGAGAATGAATATACTCCTCAATGCTGATAACAAACACCTTGAGTCATATCAGACACATTGTGTATCAGATTGAGTTTTGGTTGACTCCTACAAATAAAAAACCATATATGGATAATTTTCATAATGTATCCAAATAATCCAAATGATTTTCATAGTTATTAGTTGGTATGTTTTCCATTATACTAAAATTGATGTCATTGTTAAATAAAAAGTTGGACTTGGAGTTATACGGGTCACACCGTGCATCAGATTGAGGTGAGGATGATTCCTAGTTGTCTCAAATGACATATGGATAGTTTTACTAATGTATAAAAACATTATATATTTTGTATCTCATTTTGGAGTATGTCATATTAATTTTCCACAAAAATTTCATTTTAATCATGATACAAACACTTTAACTCATCCCAATGACATTTTGTATTAGTTTTACATAAAATTTCTTCTTAAAAATAAAAAATTACTTTTGTATCATTTTCCTAAATTATCATGAACTAAAGAGCGTGTTTGATGAGTTTTAATGAGTGACACTTTTTTATCTAAAATGTCAATTTAAAACAAATAATAGACACTTTCTCTCACAACAGACACACTGTTTATTGGATTCTGTGGTGCATGATTTTTAGACACCATAAAATAAAATATTGATCATTGTTCAAATGTATAAAAACAATCTAAATTTTATTTTTCAGTATTGATTATATCAGTTGTGTTGTTTATAAAAATTATTGTAAATTTTAAATGAAATGAACCCCTTGGAGTCATTCTGGTCACAAAGTGTTCCCCTTTGATGTGTTGCTGATTCCTAAGAATCCAATTGCATTAAATAAATCATTACATATAATGTTACAATGATTTAAATTGCATTTATTTATTGGAAAACCAATTATTTCTATTTAGCAATGTTCATATATGAATGAACTTTCTCATTATTGAAATCTAGATGATTTGAGGTATTTCATGTTCCTATTATATCATTAGAAGTCATAAAAATGACCCCAAGATCTTCCTATAATCATCTAGATTTCAATGAGATATGGTTTTCTACTAAAAACATTGAATCAATACATCAAAAAATGTTATGTATTTAATGAAACCCATATTTAATGGTCTATTGGAATATCTATTTAACATCTCAATCAAAATTGGATAATCACAATAGTCTTCTTAAATTTACAATAATATTAATTAAATGAAATAACCATCATCATTTACACCAATATTCATATCAAATGATTAATAAAACAAAGTATCATCCAAATAGGTGTGCACATTTAGTTTTCACATGTTTTCACTCCAATATATATAGCTCAAATTTATTCAATGAAAAATAAAATGTTTTTTAAACTATTAAAAAATATTTTTTCATGAATAAAAACATTGTAAAAACGAAACATGGATTTGAGAGGGGTTGTACACGTCATCTCTTACAAATAATATAACCTCTTAAATCCTTCTTCATAATCTTTTGTAAAACTATTAGTGAGAATCAATTTTTGATTCATATACACCATATTAAATTTATATCATATTACAATTGATAATAAATAAAATATATATATTCATTATAAAAGGTGAATGTAATAGAAAATTATAATAAAGGGAACCCAACATTTGGTCATTTCAAATAATTTCAGTATTCTTTGATGAAAATGGCTAATTGAATTGATAAAAATTATTAATCCACTATGTTAGGTGTTATCCTATGAATTAATTATAATTTGAATATTATAGAAAACATTCATGATAATTATCTCATCTCCCTAACATTTATCATTGTGTTATGTTATTTGAAACACACCCACTATCTATTGTGGTAATCCACCTAGGTTTCATGAAATACTCTCTGCGATGGTAATCCATGGTAATATTACATCTCCACTTAGAACAAGAAACATAAAATAGATGGTGGATGAGCCTTAAAGAAAAAACTATAATAATTATTTAGAAGATGAAACTAATGAAAATGGAATTTTTCAATAAAATAGATACGTGATTAATCTTATGGAAAAAATTACAATATTAATTGTTGTTTGAAACACATAAAGTCTTTCTTAACTACACTAAAAAATGAAACTATAATATAAGAAATTAAAGAGTTATAAGAAGCCCAAATATGATAAAAATGAATGATAAAGTCTCATTCAATCAACTAGAAAATATAAAAATGCATTGATAAATAATTTCAATATGTTAATAGTTATTACATATACATAGATGGTAACCAGAGATTCATAATGGAGGAACTAATACATCTAGACCTAAAATAATGAATACTTAAAAATAATTTTTAATATCTAGAATTTGATAACCTACATTTATTTTTTAGAACAAGTCGTGTAAGAACCTATGGATTTGTTTCACTTCTTATTAATGGTATATCAACAATTTTAAAACATATAAGGACTATTGGGATGTCATATCTTCATATTGAACCATCCCAATAATTATAGGGAGGTCAGCATATCAGATCTACCAATTTGAAGGATTTTATGGATGCCATATAATAAACATTGTAACATTATTGAGATTATCGGTATCTCTACAAAAATATTAGCATAAATAAATAATATACAAAAACAAAATATATCAAAAAAAATGAGAAAAACACGCCAACCCTTGGAACATCTTTCACATACTCATTATCCTCTACTGATACAGAATTACTCATTTGAGGTCACAATTTATAAGTGGAATACCATTTATTCACTTTTAAATCACAATGGAATAACAAAAATTAACATATTTATAAAACATCACTCCCTATATAATGTGTCTAATACAAAAAAAAATTAAAATAACAAATCAATTTAATATTTCTAGAAGTAGAATCATACGCTACCCAAACACTATCAATGAAATTGATACAAAAAACTATATTAACGATGTAAAATGGGATGGGAATTCTACCATAGAGTTAATCCAACTATTCATCCAATGAAAATAAAGCATGATTTATCCACACATTCAAATAAAAAAAGAGTATCTCATAAATCCACAAAATTAATTCACCACTGTAATTGATAAAGAAGGAGATTCTCATATAGCCTAGGGGAGATGCTTAGAAAGCACACAGTATGGTTACACTACACTTTAAATGTTTGGTGCATTGAAATGGAAAATATCTATGTCCATATATCCCAAATGGATAACTCACTACATTCAATGTTGTAAAATAGCCTCCACTGTGGGTTGGAACATTGATGTTTTAATTCCTGAGATCCTAAAAAGATTGTAGACAAAGATATACAATCAAGAGAATGTAAAAAAGACATATATTCAATCATTGGATTCGTTCAACCCTTGAATTTTTTAGAGGCTCGATTGGAGCATTGATTCATCAAGGAGGAGCACCAATAGAGGGTGGATTTCGTGGATGGTTTTGAATGTCACGACAGTTTCATAGTTGGTTAGGGTTTTTAAATAGAGCAGGACACTTTAATCAGTGCTTCCAAAATTGAGCTAATAACGATTTCTTTAATCAATTCTTAATTATTGAGAATTGATAAAAGGCATCCTTATGATTGCTTTTTTAGTGCTGATAAATATCAATCTTTGTTAGTGCTAAAAAGTGTGGATAAATATTCCATATTTTATGTTCTTATTACTTAACAACAAATAAAGGATTTGTAATTATAAATAAATAAATATATATATATATATATATCTAAGTATATATATATAATAAATATATAAAAATATAAATATTGTAAATATATTCATTATATAAAAATCATATTTATAAATGAATAATTAATTAAATATATATTAATTTATTCATATGTATACATTTTTTATTAAACAAGTAATTATATAATTATATATATATAATTATATATATATATATAATAATTATATAATCATATAAAACTACATATTTATAAATACATAAATAATTCTTTAAATAATAATATTTAATTATTTAGAATTATAAATATATAAATGAATAAATATTATAAATCTTACTTTATAAATATATTTAATTATAATTTTTTTACAAATATATTTTAATCATTACTAATGAATATTTAATCATTAGTGGGTACATGTTAAAAATGAGTTAAATTTATTAAATAAAAAATTAGTACACCTTGAAATAATGGATAAGTTGTGTTTGTGAGGATTTTATATAAAAATTCATTAATTACATATTTTTGAAATCAATATAACACACGTTTAATCTATGTTAAATTGAAAAGTCAAAATCCATTAAATTATTTTCATTACTCTATGTGTAAGGAATATTTTATATTATATAAATTAATTTATATCAATATATTTAATATATACTATTTATTAACATATAAAAAATTATCTAATTAATAAAATATTTAATATTTATCTCAATTTAGTTATTTTTAATTTTTATTTTTAATTTTTCATTTTGAGTATATCTATATATTTAATGTACACCATTTATTAGTATTTTTAATATATTTATTTCATATCAAGTAATTCATTTTTATCAATAATGAATGAATTAATTATTTTTTAATATTTTTAATAAAAAAATTATATAATTTTTTAATTTAATCATTTCATTTTATTCATATTATTATATGTGCTAATAAAACGCTGATAAAGAGTCCCATTATGAGTGCTAAAAATAAAGCGTTGATAAAGGTTTCCATTTATGAGAACGAGAAATAAAGAACAAATAATGTGTCCCGTTTATGGTCGCTAAAATAAAGGACTAATTAAAGGTTCCCTTAATAAGAGTTAAAAATAAATCGCTAATTCAGGGTATAATTTTTATGTACTAAAAATAATAAATTTATGAAGGGTACCATTTATAATGTACTAAAAATAATGCATTCAAAAGGTTATACATCATTAGTTCTAAAAATAATGTGTGGAAAATGGTACACAACATTTGTGCTAAAAAGTTCGCATTGATAAAAACCCCTTCATTCGTTATTCTATTTAACACTGGTAATGGTTCCCCTTTTCAGTTCTTTTGTATATCACTGTTAAAGGTTAGTGATTTTAAAGGGCTATTTTGTAGTAGTGAATACCTCTATGTGTGCAAGAGGCTGTAAACTATAAACAGAGGTCTAATATAAGTATTTTGTGGAGAGACTACACCCTTCTTTATCAAAATATATCAATAGATTAAATAAGAAAAAAATATCCATCTCAAAATCAACTATAAAAAGAATAATACCATAAATCATACTGATCAGTATCAAATTACTAACCCAAATAGGGAAAAATCCAAAAAAATGTTGTAGATATGTTATTCTACATATGTGTCAATATTCAAATGGAAAACCAAAACAAATACAATGAAAACTTCTGATCGGGTCCAAAAATATTGTCTAATTCCCTTATCCATTATCCACCTGATTACATCTATCCAGGAATGGAGTAATTCCATTATCTTATCTAGAAAACATGAAATCTATTTATGTACCATTCATGCATCCCATGTTGGGTGTGAGTACAACTTAGTAGGCCTCCACCAATATCATATAAAACAATATTTAGTCACTAATAGTGTAAGGAGTTGTATAAGTAATACTATGAAATGAAAAATTAAACATTTCCCTCATTAAAATTATTCTTTAATTAACCACATAATTCTTTAGGATCACAATGACTCCCAAACTATCAAAATCTTCTTCGACCTATGTCAGAGTTAGAACCATCCCCATATGGATATCAAATTTTATTTCTTCATGGGTTTCCATTGATCAATTAATTTCATTTACATTATTCATATAATGGTGGAATTGAGAGATAGTCTGATACCCCCATGGGTATTTTGAGTAGAAGTCCCTATCCCACTACTATGTGATCATATATATTACATATTTATATTGGGGGGCTATAGTGTCTGTTTTAAAACCAATTGGTATTGGGAGAAATATTACCTATCACACAACTCAATGACATATATCATATCACATGGTTCCATTTATTTGACCACTTATCATAATTTAACATATTTCATTATTAAAACAATTCAAAATTTCATTTATTAAACAATGAATAATTTTTTAAACATCATTTTCCTCCTATTGGTAGACTTCAAGGGTGGATACCATTTTAAAAATGTCGGAATACCCCATGGGTTTCTATCAATTCAATAAATCATTAATCAATATATTTCTCAATACCCTTATTATCTAATTTCAAAATAACATTATACACTAATATCATTATCACATTATAAAATAAATCAACCAATAAATTAAATAAATAATACAATTTCCCAATGTGGAAATTTAAATTGCACAATTAAAAATACACTTTTATAATCTAGACCATGGGATTTGAAATTTATAAAGTCTTCCTCAATGTCATTGAAGGATATTATCCAAAACCAAAAACCCAATTGAATCATTGATGTCAAAATCATAATGGCATGACAGATAATGGAACAAAATCTATGACCAAAATCAGATGAAATAGTATCCATGAAATCAAATATCAAAATCAAAACTATTAGAGGATAATTCATTCCCCTTCATACAGATGGAGAGACTATTAAAAGAGATTATCAATCAGAGGATAAAACTAATGCTGTAAAGAATATAATCCTTTAATAATTTATTTGTTTATTTTGAAATGGGTTTGAGCAGCCTTGGAATCCACCCATGAGAATCCATATATGGAGGAATTTCATTAAGGATGGGGTTGTGTAAATAGGGATTATAATCAGGGGGTTTGGGAATTTAAAATAATATCTGGTTATTTCGAAATCCACACACACCGTTTCCATGACATGGGTGAACACCTTGTTAAACAATTTTACTTAATTATAGAACTCACCCCAGTGGTTGCATATTTTCTACAATGTGGGTGTTGAATTTGAAAAATCATTCCCCAACTAAAAAAATCCATTTTTCCTTGAGTTATACAGTTTTTGTTCGGTTGTAGCATAAATAGCTAAAACTGTGTTCCAATCGTGTGCCCCTCCCACCTCAACAAATAGGGTAAATGGTTTTCTATTCCAAACTACAACGTTATCAAAAATTGTGTGCCATCCATTGACATCACCCTTGGGTTCCAAAATTCTCCAAATTGTAGAGAAACATCTCCATTGTAAAATATATTAGAGGTACATTAAATACATGGTCAATGAGTACCTGAAAGCTAGCTCGGGACATCTCTCGAAGAATTCATGATCTTACTAGTGACTATTTATAATAGTGTGAAGGGTAATTTTTGAAAATACTTGAAATATTATATAATAATATTTTCTAACAAATGTAAAATGGTTAAATAATAACATGGATTCAAATATTAGGTATATGTGGTCTAAATATAATCATCTAATCAAATTTTTATAGTCATATAGGTCATTGTATCCCATATGGTTTTTATTAAACCCTCCATTAATAATTTTTACCCTTTAAGGCAATATCGATATTTTTAATCTTCAAGCCAATGAATTAAATGTTAAGGTAAAAATATGAAAAGGTTGACTCGAGGATGATATTTTTGACCGATTCCATCCCAATTATTATATTCCATGAATTTTATAGTTTTTAAATAATGTAATATGATAACTTATTTATAAAATTTCACTAATTACATTTTAAACAAAATTAATTTAATTTTATGTTAATGAAATCAATATAGAACTATAATTTTATTATATAACATTAAAACAAACATAATATTTTATAAATAGTTATAAATTTTTTGGTACAATATATATCCCCCAAAAAAATTTAATATTTGAGTTCATTAAATCATTTACTTGATTTTTGTACAACATATGGGTACACTCTGTTTTCATTTCATAAGAATTTAAGGTAATTATATCATTATAAAAAATAAAAAATTAATCATCATCTAAAATATAATTTCATTATTCCCTCAATAACCATTATATTTCATTTTCAACATTATTTATCCCTATAAGAACATAGAAGAATAATTAATATTAAATAACGTGACATTTTTTATTTTTCACTACCAAAATACTATATAAGTTGTTTTCAAAGAAAAATGTTAACATTTATTGAGAAATTAAGTAATGGATGAGTATTGTAATACCCCACTCTTTTATATAAAATAATTATTGTGTTTGAGGTATTTTTACTCTTTATCACATTATTTTTAAACGTGATTACCCAATTTACCCTTACTAAGAATACAAATATTTACCAAAGTTACGATTTGTAATGTAAAAAAATAAAAAAGTACTATTTAAAAAATAAAATATTTCTGATTAAAAGAATTGGAATTTTATAAAACCATTTATTATAAGTGTCCAAAAGTAATTTTAATATAAATTTAAAATATATAATAAAGAATTTTTTATTAAAAATCAATTTTAATACCTAAAATGGGATTATATCAAAATAATGTAGAAATATGATTCATATTTTATTAATTAGATTATTTATAAATAAAATAAGATAATTTTAATATAATAAAAAATTAAAATCATAATAGTACTTCTCATTGAAATGAAATGAAAGATTTATAAAAATCACAATTTCTCACTACACATTGGAAAATAAATATTTTGAAAAAATTCAAATATTTCACTTTTTTCTAATTTTGTAATGATGATTCAAAAAAGTCTTATTTATTAATCAAAATTAATAAAATTAGAATACATTAAATATAACAGATTGTCACAAAATGAAATAAAACCTACTTTTAAATAAAACAAATTTTTGAATCATAAATTAACATATTGATAATTGTTTGATTATTTCTAATTCATTAATCAATAAATATATATATTCATATGTAGATATATATATATTTCATAATTCTTTTACTCTTTTTCATTCCGTCCAATTCAATGAATATGCTGTGTTTTTCATTAAATAATATTATTTCATGGTTTGTTTAAGCTCTATGATGTGTGTCGTATATGATATCAAACATAATATTATTTTTAGATTTTTAGTTTCTACAATATTTTGTTTTATCTTTTTTTTCTGAAATCATTTCCTAGAGTAAAATCAATCCTTATAGTAATAAATAATGGTTTTGAGAAAATTTCAACAATTTCTCTATGATTAATGATAATGTCTTGGGTATAAATAAAAAATGGTAAATCATTATGTTATAAACGAATTTCTTCCCTAAACCAACATGAACTATTAGAAATAATCAATTACTGATTTATAAATTTTAATACACAGAAGGTGTAATTAATGAAAACAAACCATCTTCATTTATATAATGGGCTATTTTTACATTTTGTCATTACCATGATATACTCACTAAATAATGTGCACATTAACAACATAACTAGTAAATAAATACACAAGTTTCATTATATACTATAAATGTGAAAGTGTTGAATGAGATACAAATGATTGGTTCTAACCGCTAGCCTAATAATCCTAGATACTACAAATTGATTCTCAGAAACCCTTGGAGATGATTTAGGGGTGGTGAAATTTGTGGTTACACATACAGGTGGTGATGCAGGATAGTAGTGAAGCAAGAAAAATAAGGTAGCATGACATAGGCATGGGGGTAACCTAGATCAATGATGACTCAATATAGGTACATTGGTCCAATTAATTGTATTTTAATGCCTCAATACCATTGACCCAATATTTTTAATTATATTTAAGGTTTAATGGGTTATCGCTGAAAGACTTTGCAATGTCGTATCCTTCTATATTGCGGGGGAGTGTGTATTTTTTTTATGTTTCCACCAAAAAACAACTTATTAATAAATTAAGATTTATAATTATTTACAAAATGGATATAAACTAGAATAGTACTCACATAGAAACTATCTCATCTCTCCATAGATCATTCCATTGTATAGAGTCCTCTAAGATAATGTTTTTGGCATAATTACAATATTACCAATCTGGGATGACATATATTCATTTTTAAAGACCCACCAGTTGTATTGAGGTTTGGGTGATTATAAAAATATCATATTATATCAAAAAAAATATTCACACTTACTTTGTTATAATATAATAAATTAATGGATATTAATAAATATATAAACCAAATTATAAGGATTAACACTAAAATCGTATCATAAAAGGTTATTATTATTCGACAAGATCCTTATTCATTGTAGCCTAATATTATAACATATAGTATCAATTATAATGAAATCACGGTCATGTAAAATTCCATGCACTCACATTACCATTCAACAAAGGATTATTGGAGATACATGCTATTTATTTTAAGTATTAAATCAATCCATTATTCTTGACTCACATTATGGAAAACTCATGAAAATAAAATTTAATTCATTCCCCAACTTATAAAATTATTGAATAATAATTAATAAGTAATAAAAAAATTAAGATATGAGAATATTTTACTAGGTTAAAAATAATATTTAAAACAATACATGGATCTCATACAAAAATAATAATTCATTTATCTTAGATACTACTACCACTATAAAACAAGAATGTGTTATTCCAATAGGTTAATACATATAGGAAAAAATAATATTGGTTTATCAAAGGAAAATTATCAATAAAAATAATAAATTATATATTTCATAATCCAATTAATTGAGAAAAAGGAAATTAATTTATTACATATGTCAAATTATTTGGAAAATAGTAATTCCATTCCCCAAATAGTTAATGACTAAAATAAATAGGAATACATGTCTCATAATCTAATTGAAAACTATATAATTCATATGGAATACTACTAACGATATTCTTTTATATAATAATATCAATTTACCACTAAATAGTTTTAATTAAAATAACCCAATATATCTGCAATCAAATTTCCTTAATATTATATGAATTGTGAAACATAACATGGTATAATATATAATCCTAAAATTAACTATATATATTATGAGAGATACAATATATATAGTATATAAGATACACTTATATTTAAATCAATTATATCTTCAATCTATTTACCCAATATGGAATCAAATAATTTCTACCATGATAAAATGAGAATCTTATTCCACTATGAAAGAAGTCATACAGTGGATAAATATCTAATATGGTATGATAAAACTCAATAACATCTATCATAATAATAAAAATTAATCAAATTATATATATTATTTTGACAATTGAATATTTACTATACACTTACACCATTATCCTTTTATTTAGTATGATTTTTTACATGGTAAAATTCAATAAAAGTGATCAATTAAATAAATCATAAATTTGTATCACTTAAATTATTGAGAACATTGACTAAAATTGAGGTCATAAGAGAACCATAAAAATGAAATAAAATATATTTATTATTAAACATTAGATCAAAATGTGGTATGATTGTTTTCACTTTTTTCTTAATGATTGTAATAATTTACATGACCCTTGCACTTCTGAAATATTCATACCTTAAATTTTTTAATGAGGTTCCATAAATGTATTCATTTATTAGGGATCACCAATTTTAATTAAATATTCAATTAATTTATTTTAAAAATCATCTATAACATAATATTAATTAAACATTATGATTTGGTATAACTAAATATCATTAATTAATCTATCATTCAACTATATCATCTTTCACATTGAATAATTTTATAAAAAAATTCTCTTCATTTTATAATAAATATTTTTGTTCATTTTATCAAGTAAAAAATAGGGTTTCCCTTATATAAAATTACATGTTCTTTTTTTTATTTAATTAGTGTAGTTATAACTTTAAAAATCATCACAGATATTTGATAAAAAACAATAAATACAATCAAAACTGTATATTACAATTATAAATATTGGTAATTTGATTTGAAAAATATTTTTTAAATGTTTTATTTACAATATAAGAATAAAATAAAATAAAAAATAGATAAGGACAAAAAATAACATACTCATGGTCATAAATCCTTATAGTAATAAAAAATTCATCAAATATTAGTTAAAGGATTGACCACTCACATTATACTAGTCATAAAATCCATTTTGTATGTACCATAAAAATTATCATAAATAGTTGATAAAATATATCCAAAAACATAACATACACTCTATGATAATTGTATGATAATTAAAAAGAAAAAATTATGTGAAATACCTAAAAGTTATTAAGAAAATTAAGGAGGCGAAAGGATATTCTCGGATGAATAAATACCTTTGGAGAAAAAACAAAATTCATTGGATACAAATATTTCTTAGGTGATCATTCATTGAAATATAATAAAGAATTAAATTTTAGAAGATAATAAATAATGTAAACCATAAAATTCATAGTGACTTGTGAATGATTTTAAAACCAAATGGGGATGAAAAAAAGTTATGATGTAAAAATTTAAAAGAAATGATTGTATTTTAAATTTTCCAATCATTCTATTAATTTTTTTATGATCAATTTTCAACACCTAAACTTCCAACCTTATGTTAATTTAATAAGTTTTAATTATTTTGTTAAGGTTATTAATTTAATTAATTTTATATCGTTTTCCTATATTTAGTTTAAAATAAATTTTATTAAAAACCAATTGTCCATATAAATTTTTTTGAGTCCCCTAAAGAATTATTTATTTTTTTAAGATGAAAATTTAACAATTAAATAATAAAAAAATTCAAGATTTATGATTAATATAATTGGGGAAAAAATTATTTTCACTCTAACACACTGAAGCTAATTTAATTAATATTGTATATCTTTATTCTAAAATCTAGAAATAATTGAATTATTATTATTGTTATGTTAATGTTTGTAAAGATATATAAAATTTAAATGGTTATTTGTTTAGGTTCATCTTGTATGAATTCCTTTTTCATGATCAATACCAATATTATCCAAGGGATGACAATTAGAGTACCTATTAACTATTAAATAACATAAATTATTATTTTCTATTATTGTTTTAGTTGAAATATCAATGTTTCCATGGTGAATAATTATTTGTTTTAAAATATTATGGTTTTCATTATCTAGGGTAGTCTTACTATGATTTCATTTTGAAAAATAATTATATTTTGTTTTTATAATGAATAATATGACATTTAATTTTGGAATGTATATTTAAAAAATATAGATGAAATTGAATAATGTTAAATGATGAAATGATATTATATAAGTCCATATATTTGTATATAAAAGTTTATATAGGTAGTTCTTATACAGTAAAATAGAAAATTACAAATATTAAAAGTGGAATGGCTCTAACTACCCAATAGATTTAAAATTTTTGAGGTTGTGTATATAATAATATCCACTACATACCTCATTCCTAGTGGGTCTTAGATGAAATTTTAACATCCAAAATTATAAATAAATATAATAAAAATTATTCATCCAAAAATTATTCTCCAAAATAAAAAATGAAATTATTATCTTTTTCAGAAGATATAAATGATGAATCTATGTTCAAAATTTCTTATATCATTTCTCCTATTTATATATATATATATATATTATATTTTTATTCATTATGTTGTTCATATTGGATATTTACTATCCATTTTAATGTTATTGTTAAGGTCTTTATCACCATGAATATCTATCCCTCACTCTATACATCTATATAATATGATTTTATTATCTTCATTTTTTGTCTATCTATATTTTTTCTAGGTATATGCAATAAAAGTTTTCCCATAATATTATTGATTATTTAAAAACCTATACTATTTATAAGGGAATCTTTTTCAATTCCTATATTTCTATTAATATATCTTCAACAATAACCATAGTTTAATAAAATTTTCCATTTTGGTGGAATTTTTATTAAAAAATATATTATTATCCTTTATATCACCTTGTGAAACATATATTTTAATGTAATTAATTTCATTATTATAATAACATTTATAAATGATTTCGAAAATATTTTCATGAATTTTCATCAATTTTAATCTCTAATGTAATGAGTTTTTAAAAAAAATATAATTATTTCTAAATTTTTTAATCATTAATAATTTTTAAAATGTTATTTTTATGTGAGCATACTTTTTTTTCATTTGTTTACAATGAACATTTTCACATTTTTATTTCAATTCAATATCAAAACTAGAAATTAATTTTCATAAAACACTATTAATTTATTATAGTTCTATAAATAATTTTCCTTCATTTAAATACTCTTTCATATTACTCACATAGAACATTTATTATGTACTTTTCATTGAAATTAAATCTATTTTATAAATAGATCATGTTTCAAAACATTACACTATTTCATTTATCATTTTCTTAAATATATAATTTTTTATGGAATGGAAATATTTATTAGTGAAATGTTCATTCACTAACATTGTCTTATGATATCATCAAATATGTAATGAAATAACCATTCTACTATTTTTATTTCATTATGAATAACCTATACACCCTTCATCTGGTAGAAGGGTTTTCTCCAAGAGAGAAATATTTTCAATCAACTATGGAAACTAGTTAGATGATCTATAACTTTAAATTATACACTTCCTAAATACCAAATTCTTAATTATTCATATCGAATGGTATTTACCATTATAAACACTATATTTAGTAAGATTTCAGTTTTTTTTCAAAGGGTTAACTGTGATATAATTATTTCACAGATTTTTTATTTCAATCATATTACTCTGGTGCATATAGGTATTGATATATAATTATTCTGAAAAGTGTGGCTAAAGTTATATAGTCATATAATTAATTGGTTTAAGGTTATACATCAAGAGATATTATATATCTTCTATGACTAGAAACCATATAACACAATGTTATGGTATATGGGAAATGATCCCTAAACCCACTGTTATTGGGAATTGATAGTGTGTTTAGTAGAATATATTTTAATAACATGGTAGTAATTATTTACATTTGTTATAATTTACATAATGTTATAAATTCCCCATTCATATGACGTTAATTATTAAATTCCTTTTATACAATGGATTAATATTAGTATATTTAGTTTCCGCATTATTAATCCATGTTATATATGAAACATTCAATAAACTATAATTATATAACATTATTAATGATTATGTTATCACTCCCCATGATAGAATGTTATATTTTAATTATCTTATTAAATTAAACATTCATGTTCTCTCATGTTTTGTTCATACTCATTGATGATCTAGTGATAAATTCTATATGACTCATGGATAATATTATACACCATACTCAGTGTTTGATGCAAAAATTTTATTTCTTCCAATAATTCCCTATTCATTCATAGGTGTTATTGTGATTTTGATCCATTTATATGGGGTATTAAATGAAGGATTTCATTGATCATTAAAGGATGATGATGCTTATTCCATTATTTCCCAAACATACCAAATATTTAATTCTTCGATTATTTTTGGATTTCCTTTGATACGTAAAAATGTCTATGATTAAGACTATATTTTAAGGGATATGTTTTAGAGATCTTATGTTATTATAAGGGATGAGCTTGTTCATTTTGTGGAATTATTATTATAGAGATTTCGGATAAAAATGTAGATATATTTCCATAAGCTGAAAAGTACAGGGTTGAGTATAACTTGTATGATCACATATGGAATACAATTATCATTTATTTATATTAATTTATATTATGATCATATCATAAAAAATTTATAATATAACATCAATATGATTAAATTTTATCAATATTTTATCAATGAGAATCAAATATGAGAACATTAGTTTGTAACAGTGGGTAGAAATTTACATCAAATATTTACAATGAATATTTTTATAAATTTTCATGATAAAATAATGTTTTTAAATGATAAATGATTTTTTGTTTGATTTCAAATATAAAATCCCATATTTTATTAACATAATAATTATAAAATATATTGTAATGAATATTTATGAAAAAATATAAAATTATTTTTCAATTATAATGAAATAATGATATTGTA
The DNA here is from genome assembly GCA_963277665.1 of Viscum album. Lineage (NCBI taxonomy): Eukaryota > Viridiplantae > Streptophyta > Magnoliopsida > Santalales > Viscaceae > Viscum > Viscum album. Next base: position 430,826,030 of record OY728121.1, read on the forward strand.
AATTTTTTTATATTTATATTTATATTTTCCTAAAAATAAAAATGTATCTATTATTAATAACGTATTGTATAATAATAAATTAATATTTTTAATTAATTTATCGCAGTACAATTTTATGGAAAAAAATTATTTACTAAAATATGGTTGTAAAATTTATTTTTATAAATTATTGAATATTTTGTGAATATAATTGCTTTAATTATATAGAATCTACTTGTTAATAATTATATTTTCGTATTTTTAATTTAATTGAATTTTATTAATTGAAATATAATTGTTACAAATGTTTGGTATAGGTTTTTATAGTTATATAATGTTCACACATACCCACGGAATGAGATGTTATAATTTTAAGTTCATATTTTATAATAAGTGAATCATATTAATAAAAAAATTGTTCAATAATTTTTTAACTAAATTAATATTTTATATTGATTTTATAATGTTACGTGTTAACTCCTCTAATGTGTAACTGAATTCCAAGTATTTCACAATTTTTTTTGAAAAATGTTAATCGTAAAATTTTACGGTAAATAAATATTAAGTAATACATATTAGTTTTTTTAAAAGTATAACTTATTATAAATATATATAATTTTCAATTATAATAAAATAAAAATATCATTTTAATATTGAATTCATTATATATTTAAAAAGATCATGGACAATACATTGTAGTAATATTGAATATTGTATGTCACACCAAAATTTATTTCATAAATAATCTTCTTATAAATGTTTACATGATGATGAAAATTATTTTATTAAAATGGATTATTATATTTTATAATAAAAAACTAATATTTTCAAAGGATGTTATTTTCATGTTTTTCTAAGAATAATTTTTTAAATTTAATACTAGAAACAACAGTTTTTATATATCAATATTTTTTATTATGTAATCAAGATATTAATATGAAGAAATATTGTTAAAATATTGATAAAATATTTATATTATTATAAAAAATCATTCAACCATTATAAAAATAATTTTAAAAGTTATTAATAAATTTCTAAAACATTTGTTACATTTTATAAAACATTTAAAAATAATTTTATTGTTTATATTTTATATAGTATTTCCATGGTGAAATTTTGATTTAGGGCTTATTACAATTTAAATAATAATTTTTTAGATAAAAAAATAGTAAAAATTTTATGAATCAACTCTATTAAAATATATTACCTGAAATAATAAAATAGACAATAATTTATTGACCGAAACTCTTCCCCCATAGTATAGAAACACCCACCCATTATTAATCACATCAAAACTGCATTACAATGATAATTATCTACCAAAATATGACTCTAAATTCCCTTACATAAGTCTATCTTGTACTATTCGAGAAAAAAGTTTATCTTAAAATGGTTATAACAATTATAAAATGAAGGAAAGTCAATGATTAGGGAAAGGATTCCCAAATATATATTTCCTTTCATATTTTAGATTCGTTATCATTAGAACCCTTATAAACAACCTATAATTTTTCTAACATGATTATATTACGATGGCATTAACATCATTTTATCAAATTATTGATGATATATTTTTCATTACCTCATATCAAACCATTTATATAATTTATTACCATATCTATATTTTGGTTTCAAAACCATTATCTACTCATCTAAAATATCATCTGACCCATTAGATAATGTTACAAATTATTAAAATTAATAAAATCGTGTTTAATTTAACCCTAATTATTTAATAAAACAGTAATATTTATTATTATTAATCTTATTTTAAAAACTATTATAAAAAACATAACTTACGAGTCATGGTTTTTGGTACCCTAAATGATTAATTATATTCTCTGTCTCATTTAGATCATTGATATTATAATAAAAATATTTCACTATTAAATAAAAAATTTATTATATTATAATTTCATATATGTTATTCTAGAATGAAAAATATACATGATAATATTAATTCTAAAAGTAAAAAAATTAATTTCATATTACCTTTCAAAAAAATATTATACAATGTTACACTTCATGTTTAGGAACAATTCTGTAGAATGTATGAAACTATTTAAATCATTTATATCTATAAATACATGAAAAATATACATTTAAATATATGTGTGGTTCATATCTCACTCTCATGATTTATAAACGTTAAAAAACACTCATCTAATTATATAAAATTTTATATTTTCCTGAGTTAAACTATTTATATTAAATATCAAGTGACAGAATCATGTTAAATTTTAATTATCATTTAAAAGGGTGGAGTATATTTTAATATATTCTTGAAGTATCTTTACATGTAATGGTACCACGTATGGAATCATAAATTTCCATTCAATATATTTTAAGGATGTAATGGAACCCCACATTGAAGATGATGTAGCTCAACCTACCTGAAATATCCCGTATATTATTGTAGACTACCTAGTGTGCCGAAGACCCATCAACCCAATGGTGGAATTACCATAACCTACAAATAGTGATTGAAAAAGTGACCCCACACTATGAGTTCCATAACTTATATAACGGGAGAGAACATACTAGATAATGTCTTCATTCTAGTAGCTATGTCGTGTAGGTGGTCCACCAGCTTACTTGTAGAGGCTATTTGGTATCCAAAAGTGTCAAAACTAATATTTTATGATTTCATTTAATGTAGTAAAATATGAAATTATGGACATCTTAATCATCTTTATTGACAATATTTAATTACATATGATAATAGATCCCATTGAATCCTTCTATTAGAGGCAATGTGGTCATGTATTTCCAAAATTGTCATTTGAAAAAACCCTCTAATTGAATCAATGAGGATTATATTTTATTTTTCAATCCCTCCACTCATAGAGACATTGTTACTTTATCTATCTTGAAGGATCCTTCTTTTTTATATATATCTCTCTTAGTCTACATAATTTGTATCCATATTTCTACATGTATAAGAAACATATATTTTAATGTATTTTCAATATGATAATCTCAATATTCTCACATAATTTTCTCAAGGATCTCATAATCATAAGTGAGGGATGAGTTTCTTTTCACAGTAGTGAAATTAAAAGGTATATTTATTCATGGGTTTTCATTAAAATTAAGGTAATTTGGTTCTTAGGAGTCTCTTAAAACAAAGGGATTTAAAATCAAAGGTTTCCATTAAAACAAGGAGAGGTGCGTTCTTGGGTTTCCAAAAAAATAAAGGTCTAAAAAAGATATAACTCTCCAATTGCGGGGTCGATAAAGTGGGGCACCATGTGAATTGTTTCCTAACTCATTATAATGTTGTTTTTATTATATCATTTCATTTATGGACGTCATCAAACAATCTCAATGCACATAAAGTTCATTGATTAATTACATCTACTATTTGTTTTTAATCTGTTAATATCAATTTATATGAATTTTATAATTAGAATAATTTTTATATTTTTTCATTTAATAATTTTGAAATTTATTTCATAAATACATTTTCATTTATATATTTAAATTTTAAATGGAAATTTACACCCTTATTTCAATCTAATCTAATTAATAATGAGCATTAGTGGGATTATAAAGGTATTTATCAAAAAATGAAATTTGTTTTCCAAATTTCTATCCATTTTTTTGAGATTAAAATCAAATTCAACACAGAAATTTATGAAGATAATTTACCACATATATTCACAATTATTTATTTTATATTTATAATTGACTTTACTAAAAAATCATATATCTACCATTCATAGTAGCTATAGTTACCTAGTCTGGAAAATTGTTATGTATGAATATATTCCAACTAAAGAATCAAAAGATAAATAGACTCCGAATAATATTGATACTTTTGAACATAATATAAAATCCATGAATATGATCCATTTTGATATTGACCTAAATTAATTTAACCACGTATCTATATGAAAAAATATATAGGAAATATGCATTTTTTTTTGAATTCACACCCAATGGTTGGAAAAAGATAAAGACATTAGATTGGATATGATTTGAATTAATTTTCAATGATTATTTATGCATTATAATGAATATTTTACTATAATTTATGTGAACTATATTAAAATTTAAAAATATAAAAATTCTTTTAGAAATTCTTTTATTCATAAAATCTCATAGGTATAAAAATATGTGTTTTTTCTAGTTTCTCGGATCAAAATTTTAGTAGAGTCTGTGAATATTTGTATTTAATTACATAGAGGATTAAGAGATCAACAGATCAATAATGAAATATTAAATAACAATGAAACATCAAATAGTAAAATGAGTATTTTATTTAATGGAATAAAAAAAGGAACCATATTTTAAATAATTCTTAGATGATTATTCTTTCATAACTATCACTGATCTTGAAAGAAAAATTGACTAAATTTTAAAAATGGTGCTAAACTTTTAATGATTTATAAATAATAATAAAAATTAACATGAAATATAAAATTGATGATCCATGAGAAATGAGTTATGAGTGAATCAAGAATGTTCACATAAGACATGAATTCCCAACATAAAAAATGTAAAAGATAAGAAAATTGGAGAAATATATCTTAATGATTAAAGTTGGAGTTATCGATCCTCCTAAAGTGAATCATTCTTTAAATATCCCATGTAATATATTGGGGAATGTAATTTAGATAGTTCACTAGTTTCTTAATCTCATTTTCATTCCTTTATACAACATATTCTAATTGATCTTCTTCTTAATCAAGTCACCTATGATAAAAATGCATTGAAAAAAATCATTATTCAATTAAAAAATGGTGTCCCTTATATTTTATATTTATATAATGATCTGAAAAATATAAATAATTATTAATAAAAAAATCTAACTTATTGTTGACAATGAACTTTTCTCTAATAAAATATTTGATATTGTTTTAAAATTAAAAAATAAATTGGATGATTATGTTTATCAATCTAAAATGAAGTATCTAAAAAGTTCCCTATCAGAATTCACCCCTAGTAAAGAAAAATTTAACATTTTCTTCGTATTTTATTGTTTAAATATAAAAAATAAATACTTTTATTATCTAAATTATTCTTTCCCATAAAATAATACAATTTCTTTCAATGTTTTATCTCAAAATATGTTTTTAAAATACTGTTGATAATATTTGAATTTAATTTTAGAATGTTTTGGAAAGAATACTTAATATAGAAGACCTATGTTATTTATAATTATTCAAATCCTACAAAAAAATGCAAAAAAATTTGAATTCCATAATCAATGTTAGTTTAACTAAGTGGTGGAAAAATTTACATAGTTTCATATATTTTTAACATTTTTAGACAAATAATATGGGTACCAAAAGGTACAATATTGGGATATTTGAAGGTATTATGCCCCAAAAAATCATTAATTTATCATATGGTGTCTTCAAAATAATTTTTTTTCCACCACAAATAAATATTCATAAAATATTTCTTTATTTAGATCATGGATAAATTCTGTAGTTGAGTGGGTAAGGGATATTACAATTTTTCTGATTTTTTTAGATGATGCACACGAGAATCCCTATAGATTATAATTATCACATGAAGTTAATTTCACGATATCTCCAATTTATCTCTCTTATAGATGCATTATTATTAATTAAATGCGGAGATATTATATTTTGAATCTTATTTTTATTTTTTCCCTCAATTATCTGAACTTTTTAAAATCAATATTTATTTTCAGTAAATAATTTTTAAAATTTACTAATCCTTTTCAATGATTTAATTTTAATTTCATAATTACATTAAATATCATTTTTTCAATATTAATTTTCCAAATATATTATCATTTTCATGTAATGATAATATATCTAATATTTTCCTTTAGAATTAAATATAATGTGATATTTAATTTTTCCTCCTTAATTATTAAAAAATTATTTAATTATTTCTATCTAATTTTTATTTATACATTACATGCCTTTATATAATAATTTTATTTTATTAAGGAGGATTATATATTTAATTACTCTATTATGTTATCCACATTTATTATCTTATCATATTCCATTGTCATTTTATTTATCATAATAACAAAGAGGGAAATACTTTTGAAGTTGAAACAGTACATGCTGCAGTGGATAGTTGGTTCCATCAAGATAGAATTCCATGTGGGAAAAGACCCACCATCCTACCTATGAAGTTCTATCAGCTATCCATTGATGATGGAATAAGGTCCCCACAACTCTAGGAGTTCAACTACAAATCTGGTGGATGAGTATTGACGTGACATTGGGGGTATTTCATTGGTCTTGATATCTAGGTGGTCCATAGGTGACTTGGTAGAGGCTACTTGGTATCAAGTGGTGTCAACAATTCTCTTACAATATTTTATTTTATTTTGTTAAATATGAGATTATAGTGGTTTTAAATTGATTTATTTCAAAATATATACTCTAGAATGTCTTGGATCCATTTTAAATATATAAACAGATACCTTAGGTGATTGGATCTTTATAATAGAATTTTTCAATATATTTCCAAATTAATTGATGGTGATTCTATATGATTTTCACTCACTCATCTAAGATATCCATTCTTATATTATCAATATGATAGGGTCCCACTTTTATCTCTATATTTAAATATCTAAAATTATAACTTAATTATTATATATATATATATATTATAAACTGAAGGTTTAATTGATTTGTGTTAAGAAAATATCTCTATTCCAACATCATCTTCTCAGTGTTTTCATATCCCCAAGTGGGGGAAATTTTTTTTGTTACAACCATGAAAAAGAGAGTGATGATTTTATTAGTTTCAATTAAAAAAGGGATATTGGTTCTTATGTTTTTGTTAAAATAAAGAGATGTTGTTACTTGGATTTTTTTGTTAAAAGAAAGGAAGGTAGGTTAAAGAGATTCCATTAAATCCATGGTATGTTGGTTCTTGAGATACTGTCAAATCCTTGGAAATTTAGTTATTAGGTTATCATTAAAAAGGTATGTTTTAATAATAAATATCTCTCTAATTTATTTTCATATAAATATCTTCTCTATAACATAATGATATTTTATGAAATATTGTTTTTTAAAGAATGATAATTTTTTTAATAGATTTTGTTTTACAAAACCCAGAGTACTAAGGAACCCCAATAAATTATTTATATTATTTTTTAAGATGGAAGTTATGACATATCTAGTAATCATGGTAGTATGGATTGGAATAAACAAATATTAAATATTTATTGTAATGTTTTATATAAATAAACCATAATGAATAAAAATAATTTTTTTTAGGTAAAGTCATTATATGCTTGAAAAATTCGATTTTCTAAAAAAAAGTATTTATTTGTATTTTTGAAAAAGAATAAAATAAATGATAATTTTTTTAAACAAATACATGAGAAAATTAATTCCAATTTTAGAATCATATTGTTAAAATATATATTGGGTTATTTTTTGGATTTTTTTGAATAGATTAATTTTTTAATGAATAATAAAAAATATTCATTTATTTGTAACTAAATTGTAGTTTAATGAATTTATATCGTTAAATTTTGATTGAAAATTATTTAGCTATAATATTATTTCATTAATAATTTAATTTAACAAATATAGGTCATTATAATCAATTTAATACTTAATAATGATATATTAAAATTTTATATTTTTAAATCTTTTTCATGCAGGAAGGCGTCTTTTTCATTAAATTTCTGTGTTTAATATTAAATCAAATTCATCCAATTTTGTGGATTTAATTTTAAAAATACATCCAATATTTAAAATAAATAATATTATTTACTTTTTAATAATTGCAACTTAATTTTTACTTTAATTATTAGGGACAATAATAAAAGAATTTTTATTACGGTTTTGAATAAAATTGGTCTACCATGGGTTAAATTAAAAATAAATGTGGTAAAAGGAATATAAATATGTAAAAAACATATATTATGTACTTATTTATACCTTATAAGCTCTTCGATTTAATAATGACCCATTTTTTATCAATCTTATTTATAAAATACATGGGAAATCTTTATTATTTTAAAAAATTTCATGTCTGTCATCTCCCACATTTATTAAAGGCCACCCTCCTATCTAATTCACACTTTCTATACCAAGTTTTATAAGAGAATAACTTCCCAAATAAGTTACATAATTCACTCCCATCATTATTTAATCATCATTTTTGTTATATAACTACTTCCTATAAAGGCTTATAGTGAAAACCTAATGATGTTTTTCTTAAGAAGAGGTAACATTGTTTTTTTTATGTTTGGGTATGAATCCTCATTTTATTTTTAATGTAAAGACCTATTTTGACTTAGAAGAGGGATAACCATTACATATCCTGGAGGCCCAAGTAAAAGTTCCCTGAATACTTGGCTTGAATGCTCATATTTGGTCCCAAAGGGCCCTTCGATGAATAGTACTACTATAGTACCTGGGATATTATTGTTCCTCCTTATGTACCACCACTGCTATAGTTCCGGGTACAATTCCTTCACTGTTACAGTGTCACCACTATTATAGTTCTATTTTTACTACAGTACAATTATTATTCCCTACTATAGTGCTGTTATATTTCCAGAAAATTTGACCTAGCCTGAATTTGATCATGGGTCTTTTGAAATATAGTGTCACATATAACTTCATACATTCCTTTCTGTTGGGAATATGATAACTTTGATCATTTTTCAGGTGGTTTACCACCTCATGATGTGATGTTGTTCTTTTTTCACTTACACTTTTCATAGAAGTTAGTATGGATAAATTTAATGTTATTATATCATATTAATTATTTACTAATCATTTTAGAAAATAAATATATCATATAATTTCTTATCTTACCATCCATTGAATAAATTATAACACCTTTTATGTTATTCACCTATCTTATATTGTGAGCTGTATATGTAACCCCTTGGACATGAAATATCATAGATGTATTTATTATCCTAAAATTATAAGTTTAATTTAATGTTATTATTATATGGTGATTTTGATCTAGAGTTACCTAAGTGGGAAATTTTGTATGTTATAATCTCTCCATTTAATTTTTTAAATTAATTTTATTCTAATTATTATATATTAGGACTTATATATAATGAAACATCATTATTTTATTTTACAATGGGTGTTTATTTAGAATATATATTTTCCTTTAATTTTCCTCTCTTCACAGATTAAAGAGGGATAAATTTTTTTTAAGGAAATTGTTTTGTATTTATCTCTTTTGTGGAAATATACTTTTTCTTCCATATCCATGTTTTCAAAAGATATATAAAAAAATGAATTAATATTTACCTAATGATTTATTAAATAAATGTTTTCCCATATTCTTAATTTTTCCAAAAACATCACAAAATTAATGTTCATCTAATTATTCAAAAAAGTCTAATTTAGATTTTATAAATTTTTTGAAAGGAATCATTGTTTTTACGTGCATTACATTAATTGAATATCCCACTATCCTAACCATTTTTTTCATTGATGATCCATTTATTAGTTTTCAATCTTATTTTCAATGAAAATTATTTCCATAATATTTAATGAATTTATTGTTTTAAAAAGATTATATTCAAAGTGATATGATCGTTTTCCAGATTAAAATTTTTCAATAATGTTTGAATAATCCTTTATATGTTTCCAATTATATTTTAAAAGAAACAAATTGTGAAAATGATTTATTTTTGATAAAAATGTTTTCTCAAGTTAAATGGCTATTTTTCTTATGAGATGTTCGAAGTTATCTGACAAAATTATTTTCCATATAAGATGATATCCATGGATGAAACATAAACTTTACAGTGGATAAGATACAATTATAACATAATTTTTATTTTTATATGAGAGTTATAATGAAGATGAATAAATTGTTATGAAACCTATCCCTTTTCCAAAACATAGGTTATAAAGAATTTATGAGATGATTATGAAACCCATTTTCTATATATGGGTTATGCTATGATTAAATGTTAATTAAACCTATTTATTTTTTATAGGACATGATATAATGAATGTTCTATGATTTTGTGGAACACATATGTATTATTTTAATTATGTTATGTGTGGGACCTATATATCCCTCCTATTTATTTCCCAATGTTATAAATATTATATGATAAATTGGGTGCAAATGGGGAGTGAAACCAGTTTAGTAAGGAACTTCTTTCACCAAGATAGTATTAGGAGTGAATATTGATTACTATGATGAATTTTTTAGCTAATACATTCCACTATGATATCCTTGGAAATGATAATTGACTGTATATAAATAATTTTTTATACTTATATATATTATATAATTCCTTGTATTATGTCAATGTTGTACTATAATGAATCATGTTATCTATTTCATTATTATTCATCACTTATAAGAGTCAAATAATTTTTCGATGACTTAATTTTTTGATCTTTTATATGTAGGGTTTAGTTTTGATATGTTATTATCAAGTTAACATAACCTTATACTAAAATTCTTTTTGTGTATTTCCCTTGTATACCCTTATTGAGAATCTGAGATCACCGTTTCTTTTGTTAATTTTACAAAGGTTATGATAATAGGCATTACATGTGATATGTTTAAGAGGGGTACTAGTTATCAATAACTAATTAAGGGATGATGTAGAATTATTATGAATCAATTGTTTATGATTTCTATGAAACCAACAATACTACACATTTACAGTCCCCAGTCATGTGTTTTTATAATGCAATGAATGTATATAAAAACGTTTTAATATATATATATATATGAATGTCCTGGTACAATATAGTTTATATGAGAGGATAGGTTTAGATAACCATATGATATTTGGATAAGAATAGTTTAGCGAGAAACCTTATTATAAAAATATGTATAGGGTAACTTCCTAAGGTTTTGGTATGGAAAATATTATGTGCATTACTTGAAAAACATCAATGCTAAGATAATACAAGTGGATGTGGTTCGGCATAGTTTTATCTTTATGTAGTGAATCTAAAATAGGTGTGTTGTGATTGAGTAGAGTGTAACATGGTCTATAACAATGGGCCTTTCTATACACTAAGTTTTTCACTACAGATGGATTTGCTTTGGTAAACTAAAATTTTCTATACAAACCATAATAAAATATTCAAATAAATGATGACCATAGAAAACATAGGTTAAACCATAAGTTTCATGAATTTAAAATTTTAATATATTTAGATATGTTATAAATGATTTTTTAGGACTATGTGTTTTCCAACTATTATTTTTGTGGACACAATAGTATTTGTTTTTGATCAATTACTAAAACCTGAAGGAATCATGAAAATTATGAACGCAATAGAATAGGGCATGATTTTACTCCATTGAAAATGAAGTTTATGTGAGATATATTGAAAAATATTATTCAATTATCACCCAAAATTATAAATATGTGAATCATGCGGAAAATAAAAATGAGAAAATGAGGGAACATCATTATATTGATATATTTATGATGAAACTTTGACTATATTTTAGTGCTTCTAATGAACTGATAATTACTGAGAAATGGATTAGTACTATTGAAAATATGTTTTTCATTAATGAGTTCTTAGAACTTGAGAATATCATTTTTATATATCAATATTTTAGAATATTATAAAGATAAAATGTGGGATATCATCAATAATATTGGGTAACAAGTTGAAATTGACTCAATGGAGTGGGAAGAGAATAAGAGAATATATTTCAAAAATTTAATTAGTCAAATTCTTCATAAAATAATGAGATGTAATTACTTGATCTAAATAAGAAGGATTAGGATTCCATTGGTTTAAATTAGGGAATTTTTACAAGACTTGTGATTTACACTTATGGAATTATTATCCAACCTAAATGTAATGTAGATCGATTATTCAGTGAATTAAAACAAATTATAGAAAGGGAAATATCCATATATGAAATTGATTTATATGGAGAAATATTTTTTTGTTCTCTCAAGGTGGAAATATATATTTTAGTCCACCATCAAACCCATGATTTTGATAAAAAAATATTGATCCAGTTCAAGGGTAACACTAAAAACAATATTAAGAATAATATCATATTTCCTTCATACTCAATAAGTGTTAAGAAACATGGGGGAAAATATCTTAATGGTACTGGTAAATATTTTTAGGGTGGAAGGGTTAGTCAATGGGAAATAAAATTCTTAATTGTTGTCAAGAAGTTAACTAATGATGAAATTACAGAGAAAGATCCATAGAATACCCTACCAACACACCATTGTTTTAAATGGATGGGGTATGGTCACAATGTTAAGAAGTACCCAAATTTGAATACTAGTGATAATGATCAATGTGATAAACCTCTTATGCTAATGGAAAAGTTTAAATCTCATGTGATCAATATTTATGATGAAGGGTGTGCTAAATATGTGGTGCGTGGAATACTTTATATCATCACTATAAAATATAATATCATAGTTTAATGTTGATCTACCAATTATTTTATATCTGATGAATTTTATAAGATTCCTATGATGCCTCCCACATGGATAGATGTTTAAATAGATGTGAAATCCCCAAACGGTATGAGGATCTCATCAAAAGTATATGACTATTCTCTTATTGTCAGTTGGGGAATGTGATTATAGATAACCATTTCATTCATCAACTTGTTGAATTTGATGTTATATTAAGCGTGGAATAGATTATCTCTATATTTCACACCTTTATTTTTGAGGAGCATATGTTTTGTTTAATATTACTAATAAAACTGTGATTTTATATCTTTTCGAAGATAAATATGAACATAATATGGAAATCATAACATTGTTTTTATATTTGAATTGTATTAAAATATGGACTTTATCTCAAATGGTTGGTGAGAAAATCATCGTTGATGATATACCTTCTATGTGGGACTTTGTTGATGTTTTTCTAGTACAGTTCCCTTATATTCCACCAAATAATGATGTTTAGATTTCAATAAAACTCATCATAGATTCCACAATAATAAGAAACAGTCCATATAGATGAACCCAATTGAGTTTTTGAAATTTAAGAAGCCACTCTAGTATAATCATGGAAAGTTATTCATTCATTTATGTTTGTTACCTTGGGGTGAACCCATCCCCCTTTTCAAGAAGAAATTCATATCAATGTGACTTTTCATTAACTATCAAGAGTTAAAAAATATCATAAGGAAGATCAAGTATCCTCTACCCCACATAGATGAATTATTCAATCAACTATGTGAAGCTCAACACATTTATAAGAGTGACCTTCACATTAGATATCAAAAATTAGGGTTCATGGAGGGTAATATAACCAATAAATCATTATTTATAAGGTATTAACAATATGAGGGTATAATTACTCAATTTTTTTATTATTAATTAACCCTATATCTTCATGGATTTAATTAAAAATGTCTTTAGAGATTACTTAATTAGTTATTTGTAGTGTTCATATAGAAAATTGATATCTATTCAAAGATTAAGGATGAGTATAAAGACCAAGTAATAATATTTTTAAACAACATGAGGAAGGATAAGGTGTATATAGAATTAAACATCATTCATTTTTGGCATTAAAATATTTCATTTTTGGATGATATAATTCAATTATAGGGTATAATTTTGGATCTATAATAGATTGAGGATACTTAATGTTGGCCAAGATCTTCTATAGATAATTGAGAATTGAGGTTTTCATGGATCTATTAGATATTATCAATGGTTTGTGGATGATTTCAAGTGAATATACAATCCACCCACCAAGTTAACTCTAATGGGAGGAATGTTCAATTGGAAATATGAATGCATGGTAAATTTTATGGAACTAATGATAATATTAGTCAATCAACCTATTCTTACATTACTCTTTAGTGAAGAAGGATTTTTAATCTTTAATTATGTAATCAATAAGGTATTTAGATACATTATTTTGTATAATGACATGGTTAATGATTATGCCTCATGAAAATTAATGGATTGTGTAAAAAATTTCCAAAATTAGGATTCAGAGTGAGATGTGATAATTTTTTCATTAATGATATAGAGGTATTATCATTATGGAGAATATGGTGTTAGAAATATAGAGCACAAATGAATAAAGTATATATTCATAATGAAGGATTTTAACATGTATAAGATGGGATTATGATAGATAATTAATGAGTATGAATACTTAATACATTACCCCCACCCCTAGGAATTTAAATAATGTGGTTAATGCTTTTAGTCTAAAGGACTATGCTAGGTTATCCATGATGGGGATCACAAAAGATCGAATATTTCTAAATTTTTAAAGGTTAAATCGTGAAATATTAAAAGAGTAGAAGAAATATTATATTTCTCAAATTAATGTTCTACCATTCATCCATGGTATTATCAAATAGCCAGATAAGGATGATATAGAGGTGTAGAAGAAGGTGAGGAATGTTCCTAATTTTAACCTTGATTGTGATGGAATGATAATTAAAATAAAAATGTATTTGTTCCACCCATGCTAGATTTGAAGGAGGTCTTAGAGGAGGAATATAATTCATCATTATCTATTCATACTAGATGTATGAATATGTATAGATATTTGAAATTGTATTTATAATTGGGTGGCATGAAGAGAGATATCGTATAGGTTTTAAGCCAATTATTGGTATCTTAGCAAGTTAAGGATCAGATAAATAACTATAAGGGGATGATGTATCTATCACCAATAATAGAATGAAAACTGGAAAATAAGACCACATATTTTAGGATCAGACTCCACAAAAAATCTAATGGGGAAAATTTTCTATGGGTTTTAGTTGATCACCATACAAAGTCAACACATTTCATCTCTAATATTGAAGATTTATCTTTAGATCAACATGAGTAGATATATATTAAGGAAGTGGTAGGAATCAATGAGTACCACGTTTCATTTTTCCTAATAATTTTTTTATTAATCTCAATGTTGGGGACAATTATTCAGAATTATCTTGATATAGTGTTGAGTTTCAGCATTGTGTATCACCCTAAAGAATATTGTCAATATAAAAGAACAATTAGAATCCTAGAAGATATATTGAAATATTTTTGTTAGGATTTTAATAGTGTTTTGTATTAAAATGATTCTTTAATTTATTTTTCTGAAAAACATATAATTCAGATGAGTATTGAGTTGGATTATTATGAATCCCTCTACAAAAAGATGTGTAGATCTGCAACATGATTTAATGAATTTGGAGATAGAAACCTATTGGGACCAAAAATAGACAATGAAGTGATAAAGAGGGATAGATCTAATCAACATAACTATGGGAGGAGCAAAGTCGGTATAATATTTATGCATATAATAGATGACAAGGTATATAATTTAAAGTTTGTGCTAATGTGTTTCTAGGAATATATCTATAGAAGAGGAAGTGATATTTTTATAGATTGGGAAACTATTCCCTAGGCATATCCATCTATTTATGATTAGTGATCATAATTTCACTATAGCATATTTATTTTCACATCCAAAATACAATATTAAAGGGCTAATATATAAGATGGTTACCTCTGATAAGAGGTCTTAAACTAAACTTTGATGGTTTGTTTGGGGATGGGATGATGCGATGGGGCGGTTTGGTGCGTGACAAGAATGGTTTAGTCATAATAGCCTTCAATAGATTCCATGGTCTGGGAAACACGCTGGGTACTGAAGTGCATGTGTTATACACAATAGATGACATGTGTTCTAGGTTCTCCTTGATGTGTGCAGAAATGGAATCCGATTCTGAGATCTTGATTTGGGCTTTACAGGGGAAAGTGAAGGTGTCATGGGCCTTAACGTACATGGTTATTAGATGGGCCATGTTGATTCTAAAGGAATGTTATATATGACATATCCCCTGAGAAGCAATCTTTACGGTAGATTCTCTTTCTAGAGAGAGTTATCCGGAGGAACCTCGATGGGTTTTAAAAAATGTGGGATCTTTACCCCAGATATGTAAGATTATTGTTCAAGGGGATTCCCTAGGTCTTCATCACTTTCGACCTCCTTGATCCTTAAACAGTTCTTGTTTTATTTTTGAAAAATAATAAAAAACATACAATTATCATTATCAACCTAATCAATTATTCGACACTATCAATGATGTGATATAGTTTTGGTAGTTATCCTTAACTCATGTTTCTATCATGTCATATATTGCTTCCACTTTCAAATGTTTCCATTATGATAATATTACATGTTCTATATTTCATGCATACATATCTTTATTCATAATTCATTCCTTTTATGATATCATATTATGAGTCCTTACTCATGATCTATGCATTATTCCCATGTTTACTCCTATTCTAGGGTTTTAATGTCATTCTGTTTTCTATGTATTCCCCAATTAATACTTTGAATGTTATTATTCTAAAATTATGTTATAATATCATTTTGTATTATTTATAAAGAGATCTTTTATTCTTGAATAATTCATTCAAATTTTGTAACCTATTCTTCTAAACAAACTATAATAGTGATCCTGGTTTTTTATTTACTGGATTATTATGGTTAAACATAATGTAATAATATGTATGAATGTTTAGGGTAAATGTAGTTGGTATCCAAGAATAGTATAGTTATTTTTTATGTTTAAGAGTCAGAAACTTTTTTATGAACCCTAGGGTTAATTATATCACTACGGATAACCTATATTTAATCATAGGAAATAAAAAGTGTGGATATAATTTTCATCTTTAGGATTATCCTTTCCTGTTCATATTTTCCTTTTTAGATTATTATTTGTTAAGTAATCGAGCCCAAATAATTCTATTTTTCTTTTCTAGTTATTGCCCTGAAAGTGGAGATCCCATTCCAACAACTTGACTGATAGGAAATGTGATGGGTTTTTTAATGATATTGCCAACATGATATATATGAGAGCTCAAAAATTAATGATAGTGTTTACTCAACTCACTCAAATATATGAATAACAACTTAAATCAAGTGAAATTACCTTCTTCTACAAAATATCATGTAGTGGTGAAATCATATATACGAAAAATTCTCCCCATCACTAGTTGACATTTTGTTCCCCTCATCACTAGACAAGGTTTTAAATCCATTGTGAAAATATACATTTTTTATAATGATCTATTAAAGAGAATTCCACGATAGAGGTACAAAATATTTATGGGGAAGGAAATTTTTGGTAGAAAATAATGAATAACACATATAATAAAGATGAAATTTATTCCATCAAATGTTAAGAAATCATGAAAATATTTTGTAAAAACAGTTTTCCTAGAACACTCTATCATAAAATGGAGAGGGAGTTCCTTAGTTGGATGTAAATGGAAGATGAGTCTATTGGAGAATATGAGGAAAAATTCATCATGATTTAATAGTATTATTTTATCATTGTCATCATCCCTGAAAGTACGGTGGATCGCTTATTTAGTAGATTATAAATTATTATAATAATATATATGGAAATTTAAGATGTTTCTATATATAAAGAGATTGTTCTTTGTAACCATTAATTAAATATGTATATCATTGATTCGTATATTTCATGTGGGACTAGAGATGATAAATGTAAAATATAATTTTCTTCAGGATGGGAAACATAAAAATACAATGGAGTTAAGAAATCCCAATATCCAATATTTCCAATGTATCAAAAGAATATTTTTTGGAAACTACATAAGGGGAACCAGAAGGTATATCATTCATGTAAATGAGGGGCACAAAGATAATAAATTATAAAATTAAATGATGAAAACCACAAATTATGAAGTAGAAAAGATGGTCCAGATGAATAATTTCCCTACTTTACAATTCTTTAACTAAGAGAAAATTAGATACTATGTGATCCAATGACATATGCCAAGGGTTTTCAAATATAGTCAATGGGAACATCCTTGAATGAAGTATGGAAGGGTATATACTATCACTAATAGTGTGGTAAATACAAAAAATAATACTCTAGTCATTCATTAAAGAATATATAACTTATAATTTGATTCTAGTTCTATATATTCATTCATATAATGGATGCTTATTAGTACTATTCAAACACTAGGTCAAAATATGAAGGATCATTTTTCTTTGAGTAAAAAAAATGGAAAAATTATTATATTTAAAGTATATAACTCATCTCCATTCAATGATTTCGGACATAAACATCCATTAAATATCTTATTACTTCCATTGGTGGACATTTATGCTATATTGTGAATGGATTTTCAATCTTTATAAAAATACAACATCATCTATCTGCTGAGGGATAACACTCTTTACATCTAGACCCATCCACTAATTTTATACAAATGTAAGGAGGTGGATGAATCTCACTAAAAATCTTCAACTATTGTGGGGGATATTATTTCATTATGTGAAATAATATATAGTACAATTGATTTAGTAAAAGGTGAGGATAATATATGAATACATTCCCACTATGACTGACTAAACTTATGTGTTCCCTAATGAATTTCCTAGTCTTAATATAGAGTGAGAGGTTTAGTTATCAATTGATATTATACCTAGATATCTTCCCTTATAAAAAACAAAACATTGAAATGACTCAATTCAGTTGGAATAATTGAAGAATCATTTACAAATTAATATAGATAAGGGTTTCATATGCTAGTGTATTTCAGCATGGTGTGCATTGGTCCGCATATTAAAGAAGAAGGACGTGTCATTGTATGTATTCATTGAATATTCTGATATCATAAAAATCCTAATAAATTAAATGTATCTACTTCCTCAGATATATTAATTTTTTGATAAACTTCATGGGTAACCTTATTTCTCTAAAGAGGTCCTTCGGTCGGGATATCACCAATTAATGGTGAAGAAGGAAGATATTACCATGACTTCCATTCAAACGATGTTGGGAAACCAAGACATCATAGTGAAGATCTTATAACTCACTATTACACTAGAAATATTAAAGGATTTAGTGAATAGAGTTTTTATAGGTTACCTAGACCTATGTTTCATGTTATTTATAGATGATAATTTGATATAATCCAAAAATAAGGTGGGGAATTTAGAGAATATGAATATTCTTTTAAAGTTTGTGATTAGGGGGAAAGAATAGGAATTTTATTTTATATATGATTTATGGATGGAGGAAATATCATTCATAGGACATGTCATCAAAATCAAATGAAAATTGGTGGACCCTTCTATGATAATGTAAATTGATGTGGGGCCTATAAAATAATCTGTAAACAAGATAAATATATTTGATGAACTACCTAGGTATTAAACATGATTTATGAAGACTGTTTCACAATGTATAGATCCACAATCAATGATGACTTGGAAAGGATTAATGTTTTTATGGACTAGTAAGCTTTAAAAATACATCTAAGAGTTGAAAAAAGGCCTTTCACTACACTATTAATCAATCTATTAAAATGTGGGGAACACTTTCTAGGATACAACGATTCATCAATGATGTTATTATGTTGTGTACTAATGAAAAATGATAATTTTCTAGCCTTATATGCAAGGAAATTGAATTTTCTTGTAAACAACTATACCACACATGATCTAGAGTTGGTTGTTGTGATATTCCCAATGAAAGTATGGTAGCACTATACCTATGGGGAAAGGTGTGAGATTTATATAGTTCACACGACTGCACATATATATTCACATAGAAGTTGATTTACATGTGTCAAAAAAGATGGATATATATAATGAAGGACAACGATTTCACTATTAACTAATATCGTAGAAAGGAAAATTTGGTAGATAATGCTCCTAGTAGAAAAGAACATTACATAAAATCCATGATGCATATTGGGAAAGACCATATCTCCATTGATATTCAAATAATGGATTCTAAAATCATAAATACAGGTAATAAATCTGAAATTTACAAATTATTTCCTAACCATATATCCGAGACAAGATCATTGAGGCATAAAGGGATGATCAAGACATACAAAAGAAAGTGAAACTAGTAAATGAAGGGAATTACATGAGTTCCACATCGATGATTATGGGGTGAATTGATTTATAATGAATATTTTTTCCTTCTTCACCTGATATAATGAAGGAGCTATTGGAAAATTCATATAACTCATTTTTATATATTCATCATGGATGTACCAAGATGTACTGTGATATTAGAGAGTAGTTCTTGTGGGACAACATGAATAAGGGGATTAAAGAGTATATATCATAGTTTTTAATATGTCATCATTTTAAATAAGTGTGATAGAATACCAAATGGATTATGAAATCATTTATTATAACCACACTGAAATGAGATAATTTCACTATTAGCTTTTTTCCTAGTCTCCCATCAACATATACTGAAAATAATACTATATGGGTTGTGGTGGATCGAAAAACCATGATTTCCGACTTCATTACTATTCTAGATGTTTAATCACATGAAAAAGAAAAAATTATATATATAGTATTTCGTATGGATTTATTGTATTCCACTTTTAATTGTCATAGATCATGTATTATGGTCCCCATCTAAATTATAAATAAGTCATCAACATTCATTGAGTACTGAATTGAATTTCAGTAGTCTTATCACCCAAAAAATGAGGTCCAATATGAAAGGACTATTTAGACTCTCGATGAAATTATATGAACCAGGTTAACTGAATTCAAAGGTGTGTGAGATCAAAATCTCACAATGGTTTAGTTCTCATATTACAACAACATTTACTTGAGTATTCAAATGGATCCATATAAATCTAAATATGGAATGCGTTGTAGAACTACAAATAGCCAGGATGATATTGGGGAACAAATTCTATTTGGATTTGATCTTTTATAAGGGATAGTAGAGAAGGTTCAAGCCATAGAATGATATACAATTTTTTTTAAAAGTTAGACAAAGAGATATTTTGACAACCATAGAAGGGACATGTAGTTAACTGTTTGAGATTATGTTATACTTTAAATATAACCATGGAAGATAGTCATATGGTTTGGAGTGAAAATGAAACATATTAAAATGAAAATTGGACACTTTTAGATCCTTGATCACATATGACAAGTGGAATATCAGCTTCACTTCCACTAATTATGGATTATGTTCATGATAGGTTCCACATATCACCCATGAGTAAGTACATACCCGTTCCCTTACATGTGATATATCTAGAGGTGGAAAAATTAGGGAAAAAAATCTCTCATAAGAAGAAACTATGCAATATCCTGGACCATAGTGATAAAAGTATATGCAACAAGACCACTCCCATAGTTAAATTACTATAGAGGAACCATAAATTTGAAGGGGCGATATGGGAAATAGAATATGTGATGAATGAGAAGTACCCTAATCTATTTTAACATTAATATATAAAATTAAATATTGAGGGAGAGTTTTAATAAGGGTTAATAATGTAACATGTCAATATTTTTTGAATTAGTTCTCTTTACATAATTTAATTTATTTCGTAGCTTTAGTTGCATGCAACATTGAAGTTAACTTGAAAAATAAATATTTCTATTGAAACATTTCCATCATAACCTGATAATTAATATAAAATGTAATAAAAAAATTAACCAAATTATGTAAATATGGTCTAAAAATGTATATATAAATGATATTTTGAAGAAAAATAAATTAATTATTAAAATAAAACCCTTTTATAAAAATAGAATTTTTTTATGAAAAACTATTTATACGAATAGAGTGGTGTTTTATAAAAATAAAAATAAAATTTAATATTTTGGGATTATATTAATGAAATGTATATTTATAATATATTTAATATAATGGTTAAAAATCATATAATGTGTTTTCCATAAATGATGTAAATATAAATCTAATCGTACATAGAAAAAGGATATAATTTTCTCAATACAATTTTTCTCTTTTGGTCAGAACAATTATTTTTAAAATATATTTTGTCTCATTAATAAATTTTATTTGATAAAATAAAATAATTTTTTTAAATGGGAATGTAATAATTTTATCAGTTTTATATGAAGGTGTTTTTTTAATGTGTTTTGTTTTTAAAAAATAAAAAATACATATTTATATTAAAAAATTCAATTTAATTTTATTGATATTATAAGTAGAATTATGTTTCAAATCATTATAAAATTTCCATTAGTTAAATTTTATTTAAAATATTCCAATTATGTTTTTTTAAATTTATTTAATTCTCAAATACATTATATAAAAATTTTAGATTTTATAATGAATTTTTTCTAATAATATATATTTTATTGCAATTTGTTGATTTATGTTTAATTTAAATTTTATAACTTATATGTTTAAAATTTTGGAAAATGGATCCCATATTTGGAATCATGAATCCCACATTTAGTAAATACACCCCCCGTTTTTTGTTAATATGAATAGTAACCTTAGAAAATTCTTGTTCACACGGTTAATGTGTATATCCCAAAATTAAGAGTAAAAATAATATGATAGGGACTATAAAATTACACTATAACTAGCTAAAATATTATTGGATGAATTAAATCCACCACTAGAAAACCTAAATTTCTAATGTAATTATTTAATGGACACTTTTTCATGAAAATGATACAGATATTAGGATAATCAATGAAAGTTATAAAATATTAGACAGTTATTTTCAAAAAGTATAATATTTTTAAGAAGAATATAAAAAGAAGATATTCTCAATGATATATTTTATTAGGAAAGATAAAATATTTATATACGTCATGGTATTTTATTTAAAAATTTTAGGGTTGAAATAACTACCTTAAATGAAGTAAAAATAGTAAACGATCAATTGTTTTATCAAGTAATTATAAAATAAATGATATTAAAAATATTAAAATAATTATAATTTTAATTGATTAAATTTCTCCAAGATATTTATAGATAATTATTAATTATAATGGGATTATGATTTGCTTTTTTTCTATGTTTTAAAATGTTTTTTGGATATTTTTAAAACTCAATGTACAAAATAGTATCAACTTTGGTAATAATTATGTTTCATATGATTAATATTTTATTTCATTATTTAAAAATACTAATGAAATTGAAAATAAAAAATAATTACTATAAGATATATGATATCATAAATTAGAAATTTATGGTCTAATTGAAACATATAATTAAAAAATTATTTTCATTTAATATTAAAAAAATTGTTACCTCAATTAATATTAAAATAGATTAATTAATGGTTACTAAAAATGGTATGATTTGAAGTAAAAAAATGTCTAAAATTAATTGGATGTTACATTACAACCCTATATCATCATAGATTCTAATATATGGAAATTTAGTGGTATTTGGATAGAAAATTAAATTATTATAATTTATTATTTTATGATATTTCCAAAAAAACCCTCTTATCCCTTTTAAATACTGCACATTACAACCCCTTGTCCTCACACCTTCTAAGCCATTATTATTTAAAAATCACTTCCAAAAACAATAAATCCAACTATCTGTTTGTTTAAGTGATTTTTTATCACCAAAATACCAATTCCATTCTCATCAAGTGATCCCTCAAGGACTTGAAATTCAAGAGGCACTTTTCTCAAACCATGTCATTTAATTTCATTACTTCTTCTACCTTCTCCTAAACTCATTCATCAATAAAATCATAATAACTATATAATAACTCATATTAATAAATTTTATATTTATAATTTAATATCTTATATCCTCCTCATTTCTTATATCCTCTTATTCAATGAAACAAACTTGTTGTACAAATTATGGTGGTTTACCATCTCCATTAACAATGAGTTTTTATTTCCCATTTATTCCATCAAGTCTAGTTCTAAAACAATTATTATTATTAAATATTATTTTATAATATATATTGTATGTTTTTTTATGTTATAAGTATAATATATATACATAATATTAAATTATAAAACATAACTAGTTTGTGATGACTGAAAAACCAATAAAATAAATTAATCATTTATCATCAATGTTTTATCAAATAAATTATCCACATGTGAGAAAAAGAAATGATATATGGAACCATTTAATAATTCTAATGTTCAAGAATAATATTTAATTTCATGTTTTTAGTATTATTACCATTCAATAAGAACATCCTTAATTATACACAAGTTAACCAATAACGAAACTGTGAAATAATCACTCTAGGAATGATGAAATTGATCATTATAACTCACAAAAAATACCAAAAAATAAACATAATAAAATTATAATAATCCAAATACATTTATAATATGTAATTAATTATTTATTTAAATAATCAATTTTCATTACCCAATATATTAAGTGCAAGTACAAGACATCTTTAGACATTTAGAAAGAGATCTCTTTGAAGCTCTAAATTACCTATGGGTTACAAAATATTTCCTTTTTCTCCAATTTAATTATTTATTATAATTATATAATTATTCAATATTTTGTCTCTATGTTCCAAAAATAATTATGTATCTCAATTTATTTTTATTTGGTGGGGAATTACATGGTTCCCTTCTCAATTCCACTCAATAAGCAAACCTGATTACAGGTAACATCTCTATTTCATACCCATTTAAAAGTAAGCTCCATTAAACATTTTAATCCACCAATATATTTAAGAAATAACACATTTTATCATGATAATATATCCTCTTTAATTTATTGTTTTATGAAATTAATTATGCCTTTATCCCTTTTAAATATTCTTTATTCTAGTCCCTCAAACCGCACTAAAGATGAAAATTTATAACGATTCATAAATAATATTTTTCATGTATTCAAATTATTTGGAAGGCATTATTCAATACATAGGGTTATATTTAATATTTTTTTTTCCAAATATGATTCAATCTATTCAGTCATGGATACCATTATGATAAACCCTTTCATTATGCCTTATGACATGATTTCGAAACCCATTTCATTCCACATGTGAACCTTATGATTCTTCCGTATGTATGATTATTTATATGTAACACATATTAATGAAAATTTTAGGGTTGATTCAGTTAGATATCACAATATTTAATTGGGTAATTTTTTGTCTCATGAGATTTCATGTATGGGATTTGAGTGTAAACCTAATCCATTATAAGACTATATTCACTATGTGATATAGTCATTGCAGTTAGCCCTTACCTATGATTATGTCATGTTATATGTTGCTTCCACTTTCCTATGTTTCTATGATAAAAATATTCCATGATCTATATTTCAATATTACATAAGTTTATTCATTATCTACATATTTTATGTTATCATTTTATGCATTCATACTATTGAGTTATTCTTTATTTCCATGTTTTTTACCATACTAGGATTTTTATCTCATTACATTTGTCAATGTCTTCCATATGGTATCCTTTAATTATTTAGGTTCTTAATGGATTTTAGGAGGTCATTATTGAATATTAATAAGAAGTTTTTATTCTAGCTTGATGTTCTAATTTTTTTGCACCCATTCTTCCAAATACACTAGACCTTAAAATCCTTGGATTGTATTAAATATGTAGATATATTTAAAAATCACATGATAAAATTTATAAAAGGAAAGGGTTTCAATAATTGAACTAAGATTCCATACACTATTAGTAATTCATTACTAAAATGAATAATTGGTGGATAATCTTGATCATAAATAGAATCTTCTATTACAAAAGTCCACTTAATTGGTCAAGATTTTTTTGGAGAAACTATAAGTTTGAAGAAGGTATGTGGGAACTAGAGGATATAATCATGTGGAAGTATCCATTTTAATTTATACCAATGTTATTTAATATCATAAAAAATATTTTTATTGTAGTAAGAATGTAACATCCCAAAAAATTATTAAATATTTAGTTTTTGAATAAATTTTATATTACATATAGCTATGACTATACATAATATTTTGGTCTAATGAACCATATAATACTATATATATTACTATTTATCATGGAATTTATAAAATTTATATTAAAATTTTATTTATTAATATTTATTATAATATTTTAAATGTTAAATATTTTTTATATATAATGAAATTATATTGAAAAAAACTTTTTTTTATAAATATTAATATGTTTCGAAAAATATATTTTCTCAAAAATGAATTTAATGTTTTTTTGTGAACAAATATTTAATGTAAATTTTATTATTTTAAATTTTATTATTAAATTTACATAATTTTTGGATTGAACATTCCTAAATTATCTTAGGGTGAATTTCTGTGTTTTCTCTGAGAAAATTAATTTTTTGATGATTAGTAAACAATAATTTTTTTATTGAAAAATACCTTTTCGTTTAATGAACTTATATTGTTAGATATCATTATAATGCAGTTTTTAAAGATATATTTTTTCAATTATATTATAATAAAACCATTATAGTTCATTGAAATGTATTTCATATGGAATATTGATATAAATATTTTTATTCTTATGAAAAAATTCTCTTTGAAAAAACGTCATAATGTATGGGGGTTCAACATTAAATTACATTAATTCAGCTATGTTTTTTGTGTTATTAAAAATTTATTCCATATTTTCTATCATTATAGTATATATTATCTAATTTGAGTGTCTTAATTTTTTTTACCAAAATTAATAGTGAAAATAATACAAATTAATTAATGTTGTTAAGGTTAAAAATGGGTTTATCGGGGGTAAAATTAAATGATATTGGTAAAACGAGCTATAAAATTTTAAAGAACAATTTTATAGATATATTACTACCTTATTACGTATATTTATTATTATAAATAATTTTTTATCCTTCTAGAAGGTGAAAAAAGGGAAAACTTTATTATTTTCAAAAAAATCCATGTGTGACGTCTCCCACGATTATAAAAGGTCAGCCTCCCTTCTCACCAGTTAACATAAAAAAACTCTTTTTTAGAAATTAATTACCAAAATAACAGGATTACTTCCATAAAATCATACTATAAGTGTTTTTTTGATCATGAATCAATCCATGCAATGCTTTTTGTGCCACTTAAAGATGTTTTTTTGGAGAAGAGGTAACGTCCTTAACCATGAATTTTGTTTTATTTTTCCTTCAATATTAATAGAATATTAGTATAATAGTATGATATCATATCTCAATAAATTTATTATATTTATATGTTTTTATGTTTTTATAATGACCTACAACAATATCCTTCTTTCTAAAATGCCAAACAAAACCGTTTATCATATGTGTGATGGAATACCGCAAAACGAACCAACAAAATTATTCCTCCATGAAAACATATTAAGGATGGGTATAATGATGTATATAATAATTATATAATATTTTTATGATATATTTATTGATTTAGATTTATAATATCACATATACATTATTAATTTCAATTCCATAGGGAATATGATAACGCCGCTCTAGTGTTTAGAGGACTACTTCCTAGTGAAGCGATGTGATTTTTATTTCACTTATGCCTTACATGGATGGTAATAATGATTACCTTTATCATGAAATATTATATTCATAAAATATTCCTCATTATATAAAATAATTATTCAATATAATTTCATACCATTCTAACCATTAAATAAACGATAGCATTGTTAATGTGGTAGAATACTACAGCATTGTGAAGCGATTTGTTTCCCTTTTCATTAACTCTTCACAAAGAAGGTATTGAAAGGTATATTTAATGATTATATTATATATATATATATATTAAATAACAATGACCCTATAATGGTTATATATTATGTTACTTCTTTTTTTAGTCCATCAAGAAAATAGAAATAGTGTTCATGTGTACATAGGGTTTACTATCTCCAAGAATGGTGTGACTCCTTTTCCATAACTAAAATAAATAGATAACACTAAATTATTATTTAATGAATATATATGATATTTATATCTTTTTTAAAAATATTTATAATAAAATACCATTATCAAATTAAAAGGATCAAAAATATCAAAATTAATCATACATGGAAAATGAAGGAGTTATTACCTGAAACAAGATTTTAATAGGGAATAATTTATAAACAGGTAATAAAAATTCATATATAATTAATATATTGTATGATAAAAAATATTTAGGTTATATAATATATTAATAATAATAATTTATTTACTATACATGAGGTTTTAAAGTGTTGTATGTAAGTTAATACATAAGGCAATATATTATTTTCTATATTTTTCTTTATTGGGACATGCATTATGTTATAGAACTATATTATTTTATGGGTTATATATGTAGCCCCTTTTATATTAAATATAATGAATATATTTATTCCAATTATATTTTATGATTAATTTTATTTTATTCTGTCATATGGTTTGGGATTTATTGTTTTCAATGTTAAAATTTTTTAATGTTACAGTCTGTTAATTAATTGTAATTTTTTGTTATTCTTCAAATAATGAAATAGTATGATCAATATCTCAAGAATATTGTGACTTTTATTTAAAACAAATATATTTATTTATAATGAATTTTCTTATAATTTTTATCTCTTAAATTATTAATAATTTCAAATGATTATTTCACAGAAAAACCTATCTTATTTCCCACTTCAGCCAAAATCTTTTTTTCTTAAATTTTCATGTTTTCTTATAAAATCAATAAAATATTTTCAAATTTTTCAAAGAATTTCACAAATAAAATTTTATTCATTGCTTAATGTTTAATTTTTTAATGAATGATCATGTTGTTTTCCAAAAAAAAACCATTTGGATCTTTCCATAAATGTGATTGGAATCATAGTTTTATCATATATGGCATGAATGCAATTTTCTACCATCATGACAGCTATTTTATTTGAATCATGCTTTATTTTTTTAAATTTTTTTATTGTGAATAAAAAATGTATTTCTACAATATTTTATTAATTGATTATTTAAAAAAATTTACTTTCAATGTGAAAATATTATTTTAGTAAATAAATGATATAAATGGTCATTAAATCTTCTTTAGTAAGTTTCCTTATTTATTTTAAATTTATATAATTTTAAAAAAAATTGGTAAAAATGTTTTTTTTCATTGTATAAAGGCTTTTTCATCATGAAATGTTTGATGTGCACTTTTAAAATCATTTTTCATCACATATGACTTCCGTTGATGTTACAAAAGATTTACAAGGGATATGATCCAATCATATCATCATTTTTATTTTTGAAGGTGTTTTATGATTATTATGAAGAGATGTTTCTAAAACCCATCCATTTTCCATGGGTTAGGTTATTAGGAATTGGTGAGGTGATTATGAACCACATTTCATTTCTATATGTTAAGCTATGATGATAACCTTATAATAGACATTTATTTTAAACGGTTCTGGGATAATGAAGGTTTTATGATCTTGTGGAAAACATATGTAATATTTACATTATTTGATGGGAGGGACATATTTCTCCCACTAATTTAATGGGTATTAATTGGAATATCATGAGGTGAAAATGTATATAATGGGGGTGAATCTAATGTAGTAAGGTAAATTTTCCACTATTATAATTTTGTGAGGGATCCTATACTACCATGATAGACATGGAAATGATCCTTAACAACTATGGAATGGATTTTATATTTTTATATTTATGAAAAAATTCCTTTTCTTATGACAATTTTATGATCTAATTTCTTGTGTTCTTTGATTGACTGAAAATTCATGTCTTATGCATTATTAATACTTAAAAAAAACTCATGATTTTGATCACTAATATAAAGGGTTTATTTCTTCATTTTTTATGATGCTCTCATACCCTTAATCCCATTTTATGATTAATTATTAACTTTTTTACCATTAATGATCATATGAGCTCACCTTTTCTTATGATTCTTTTCCAAAGATCATGATGATATATGTATGATGTGTGATATTTCTAGGAAATTTTCTACTTATGGGGAACTATGTGGGATATGATGTAGAAGTCTTATGAATCAGTTATTTATGTTTCAATGTTTCCAAAGGCACTATACCTACTTGATACTCAAACATGTTTTTTATGAAATGTAATTAACGATCCATAAAAAATTTGTAATATCTTTTTATGGAAAGACTAGATCACTATATGAACCTCTTTTTATATTATATAACTCCTTATCAAATTGTTTTTATCATCTCATTTCATTTATGCATTGCATCATCTAATATATATCCATAAAAAAGTTCATAAATTTAAAATATCCTTTACACAATGTTCTTAATGAGTTAATTTTTAAGTTAATTCTATAATATTAATAAAACTTATTTATTTTCTATTTAAATATATCAAAATAATATTGTTTTGAAACTATCACATATTTTTTTCAATATAATTTTTTAAATTTAAATTCACACCAATACCTACCATCAACTCTGACCAATAATATGGAATATATGGAATCATTAAAGTGTAACCATTTTCCATTACCATAGTATTGATACAATTAATTTACCATTGATGTAATGACCTCAAATGGTCTTATGTAAGAAAAATTCTTCAATTAAAAAAATAATAAATGGAAATAGTGGAATTATATAGAATAGTATTATACTAATAGACATGCATAAAATTTTTAAAACATTATTTTAATTAATATAATTTATTTATTTGGGATTTTTGAGGATATAAAATGTGATTTTGAAATTGAGATAGGGGGATCTCTTCCAAAAATCCATTCACTCCATATGTTATTTCCCTATGATCTATTGAATCATCTATGACTTCACACCAACAATTTTATATAATAACTCAATATTATCCATTTAATTTTGAGTTATTACTTTCGTTTAAAATTTTAATGGCTCCAAACCAATTAGTTTTCAGTTGGTGTGCACATTATTATATTGGAACATGATACAATGAATTATACCTGGAAGGACCAAATAATTTACTAGAGTTAGAAAACTGGACACTTATAAGAATTATAAATTATATTTGAAACCATAAAATAAAACATATTTTTCTATGAAAGCCAGTATTACATCTTGAATTTCCATACACATCAATCATAATTCACTTTTCTCGAATTCGAGGAAAAGAAAACATTCAAATGGGGTGAGATCATATGATACATACATGCATGTGTAAAAAAGATGAATACATAGAAGAATAAATTGGAAACAATAAATTATGATCAAATAATTAAATAGAAAGAATCACATTTTCTAGAAAATTATCGACGATTATCCTAAAAAATAAAATCATCCCATATAAAACACCAATTTATTTCATAATGGTGTTATTCATAATACTAGAAATCATAAACTTATCATCAAATACTTGTGCCAAGACATTTAACACAAATGGGTAAGTCCTCAACAAGATATCCAATCTTGTTTTTAACTTAGTGCCTACCAATGCATTTAAGTTATATTCAATTCCATGCACCACTAGTCATATAATTATTCTAATGCAATCATCATATGAATCCTTAGTAAAACATGATCAACATGTCTAAAATCAATAACATTTCGCATTGGATTACTACAAATTGCAATATCAAAAAATTTCCCACTTAATTATTACATAAACCTTCCAGTTAAATATTGTGGTGGTATTATTATATTATATCCAAATTATGATATTAATGAATGGATGTTTACATAATTGATACATGTAAAAAATAATCATTGGAAATTTTATTTTTGAAAATAACACTTTCGCATTGATATTACATATTTATAACCTAAATTATTTCTACAATATTACATTTTTAATTGAAATAAGAATATAAAAATGTAAATTAATCTGTAACGTTTATTTGGTCATAACTACTAGTAATTCCGTTCATATTATATAAGTTAAAAAAAACTAATTTCAGACTATTTTAAAAGGTTAACAATTAAATTATTTTAAAAAAATGTTAAATTTTTTTATGAATTGAAAACAAGTTTAAAAACATGAAATATAATTATTCTTTTATACATTTTATGAAAAATTTGGGCATGTAAGAAAATGATTCCCGACCTATTTTAAAAACATTTTCTGTCTTACATGGAACATTATTTCAGTATATCATGAACTTAAATAGGGGTAATTGAAATGGAAATTTAATTTATAGAAATTTTCATAGGATGAGAGAATAGATTGGTCTTAGTATAAAAAACTGTTTTTATGCTTCCATAGGGTCTAGTGCATCACACATGTTTCTTGTTTCCCCACATTCCTGTCTTCCAGACATGGATTAATTATACCATATTAATATATTATGACACCTCATACATCAAAATGATATAATGATATGTTAGTAACTCCTTCCATAGATTCATCCTTGGAGCTCATCTCTATGTCCACTTCTCCCCTTCTATTTTAAATTATATTGGTGAAACTCATTCTTGGTTCAATGTAGTGGTGGGAACCGGTTAATTATGCTGGTTTTGTCTCTTTAGAGGAGAAATCACCAGTGTAGGGTAGGTTGTAATGTTGGGAATGTTGAGAATTTTATGTCATTTGGTAGGTTGGGAACCTTTAATCAATTCCTTTATAAAAGGTAATCTCATGTGTGCATAATCTTAGGAATAAAACCCAAGGCATCCCATGTCATTCATGAGGTAATGTATGCTAGGTGTATAAAAGCATTTATACATTTTGAAACCCATTTTTTGTGCATGTGGTAGCTATCTGAGAACATGTAACATGTTTAACATTATGTGAATATATATGGGTTTTAGAATTCAAATCCATTGGGTAATTATGGGTCATATGATTAATTTATTATGGGTATAAGTTTTTAATAGTTTTAATGACTTTTAGGGATAGGTTGGGTGAATTTTTTACATCATGTGGGGATTGTTTGGGAGTAGTTTTAAAATCTATAGGGGAGTTTTGGGTGTAGGTTTAACATATTCTAGGGATTGGTTGGTGTAATTTTAACATATTGCAGGGACATCTTGGGTGATGGTTAAACATCATGGGATGAAAATATGGGATCAAGATTAATGTCTTATAGGTGCAGGTTTGGAGATTTTTTACTATCTTGAAGGAAATGTTGGGTGGTAATGAGGGTCCCTAGGCATGATGATTTCAAAATTAGAGGTTTGGTGGAGCTTCACCCCATATAAGACGATTTCATAGTTGGGGTTGTCGATATTGAACATCATGGAGCCAACCTATGCACCTTGTATATGAGGTAAGGACCAAAACATTTGAATTTTGATTATTCTATTAATGGTATGGTGATCGGACCGATCCATGTTGTTCAACAAAAATTCGTAAGGACACTTGTGTCCTGGATTGAAATTCACTAAGGTATGGTGGGGGGATTATATGTATAATATGCCAGATGGTGTTGGTAGAAGCATGACATCCCACAGTGGGGGACCAAAGCGTGATGATTATATGGTAATATCTCATGTAGGAGGAGTGGCATTCAATGATGATCATACATAGGAAATACTATTTTTATTACAAAGGGTATCTATACTATGTTACATCATGTTATGAGTATGTTGTTGTACTATTTAATTTTTTCCATCATGGACATAATTCTAGTTGGTTTTATGTAATATAGCTAGAATGTGGATGGGGGCATACACACAAAGGGAGGCCGTATCATGGAGTGAGGAGGATATGATAATATGACCATCTACTGAGACAAGTATGAAGTTTCCCTTGGTTATGAAAAATTTATCTATTACATTTCCACTACTCAAGTAACTATAGATAGAGCATGATGTTGAAACTACCATGGTGGTGTGGAAATCGGGAGTCTCAAAATTTGGTTAACTATTCTTATAATAAAAAAGTATAAGGGTATCCATTAATTATATAAAATGGTAGGACTGGTGGTACTGGTTACATTGAGATTTGGAGTTTCGTTAGACTGACCCTAGAGTTGTATGTGGGCTACAAGATTTCATCATTCACGAAAGGCTCTTGGATGAAAGGAGAAAACATGTACATCCTAAATGATGTGTTTCACAATTTTTAGGGTATCATATAAGATTATATACATTCCAATTCCATATCTCTCATTCTATTTTGTGTTGTCTAGAAATAACAAATTTCATAAAACAGAGTAACCCTACCTCATAATAATGTCTTAGTTCCCATGCGGTTGGTTTAGTGATGGATTGTTTTCCCATGAAACCCCAAGAACCACAACGGGATTTATTCTTATGTAATGTCCATGCAGAATTGGGAAAGGAATATTCGAAATGTTTTGATGTTTTAAAAAACCCATGGTAAGTATTTTTTTTTTAAATCTAGATTCCTTTCGAGTTTCTTCAAATCTTTTACTTGTGAAGCTACTGATTGTCATGAATTTAGAGATTTTCATTGAAGCTGAAATTCAATTTCCTACATAAATTATGAAATAGTTGGTATTTATAGTATAAACATAGGAAATGGAACTATTTTTTTGAAATATGTAACCTTTCTAGAAACATTATGAGCATCATAAAAAATGGTGTTCCACATATTATATTTATAATACATGAAGGTTACCATCAAATCTCAATGTGGTTGAAGACTTACATATAATGTATCTCTATGAACCAGAAATAAATGTTCTAGATGTTATCATTATATATCCTCATGTACATAGAAATATAAGAGCTTCATCCATTCTTATAGGTATAGATTTTTGAGAATCCAACCCCTTAAGAGTATATTTATCCATTTGGCCTATATTTTATTTGAACTGGTTATTCCTTCATCAATCTATCCCATTAAATTCATATTTTAGTATAAAAAATTCACCACTTGGAATCAAATCCTAGAAGGGATAAGATGATACCATTTT
This sequence comes from Viscum album, assembly GCA_963277665.1. Lineage (NCBI taxonomy): Eukaryota > Viridiplantae > Streptophyta > Magnoliopsida > Santalales > Viscaceae > Viscum > Viscum album. The sequence goes on from OY728121.1 coordinate 430,860,459, forward strand.
TGGGATAAATGATAAAAATTATAAATTCGGAAACCCATCTTGTGAAACTCAATTGGACATCACACTAATAAATAATTTTAGTGTCTCTCCTCCACAATTTAGTTAGACTGGGGTCTAGTGTGGTGGATTCTAGAGAAATGTACGCAGTAGATCTAGATTTTATCACCATGTGGGAACATTCTAATTGGAAGGAATTTTATTTTTTCTTCCCAATGAATAAGGCTTCAAGAGATTAGTCACTCTAGGAAGAAAAACATGATATCTATTAACTAGAACATAATGTGTAAGTGAATTCGTACATTATCTCTACTATAGTAGAGATAATTGGAAATCCAAGGGCACTAATTACAGTATAAGATGATTTATTAGTAGAGGAAGCTTTTTTTGAGGCATTATTCTAGAAATAGATGTATTAGGTGAACATCAGGGACGAAGAGGTTCATCCTATCATGTAGGAAGTGGTTTTCAATCTTGTGGTGCATCCACAGATTCTTGAGTCTACTCAGTAGAGTTTTTCTTAGCTCAAGTGCTCAATAACAAGGGCTTATCCTTAGTGAAATTCCACCAAATCATATGAAAAAGGAGATGATAAAACATGTTAAAAACCCTCACACGATTTTTATTGTTTTTTTAAATTTCTTCTTTTCTATAAATGGATTATTATGTATCTATTATCAATTCCCCAAGGCCACCAATAAATAATCCCTAATCCCACATTAATTATATTTTTCTGGAAAAATTAAAAATAAAATATTTTTCATTTATAAGTGTGTACTAGGAAAGGGTCAGACACTTGGGGTATAAACTTGTTGGTTGAACACCATTAGTGTTCCGACTAAGATAGTTTTGGCTGTAGCTTGAGACTCTATGAATAGTTGACATAATTTATAAACATGTTCTAGAGAAAGAATAGGTTAATTATAGGGGTTTTTAATTCTACACAAAGGGCTGATAAGGAGTATAAATCGTGATTCCCATGATCTAGAGAACAATATGAGTGGCGTAATAATAGATGTTAACTACTAACCATGTTCAAAATAAAAAACCAATTATTATTTTTTAGAGCATGAGGTAAAAAAAATAATGGTTAACTATATACCATGTTCGAAACATTGAAACAATCATAAAATAATACCATATGTCTCATAAAGCATATGACCTAGATTGAAGTTGAGCCAATTTGGCTAGGTACCATGTTTTTGTGGTGCATACTGAAGTGGAGTATTATAATGACCCATGTCAAGGGAGATGTGAAGTACATGGATGAAGTTTTAGAATGTTCAAATGGAGTTTAAAACTCTTGAGTGTATGCCACAATGGCATTGATCACATGGGAAGGAATATAATTATAGAAATTGTTGAATATTTTTCCAATGGGAGAATCATACTGATACCACATCACGGTCGATGAATTTTAATGATGTGGTAGCCAACCAACACCAAAGGGGGAAATATGTACCTCCGGTGGAATCGTAATATTGCATTGTTTTTATCATACAATTAGGATGATGGAAATGATGTTTGAAATCAAACGGTATGGATGGTGTATCACATATTTTAACATTTTTATTTTGGGAGGCTTATAACACAGTTTAAAATCATGTGACATATACCTATGAAATGATGTATATAACATCCACCCCACAAATGTTGCAAAGGTGTAAGATAGTAACAGAATTGGGGAACCCCATTGAGGGGATTATTATGAAATGTGATATTATGATTGGGATATTAATTTTTCATTAACTAATGAGTTTAATTAAAATATCCATGATTTTACCAAGGCCATAGTATGTCCCTATTATATTTGTACCACTATATTTTAATCCAAAAAAATTTCAAAACTCAGGGGAGCGACCTTACATGGGGATTATAACTCTTTTTAAAGTGTTCCTTGTGGGTTATAAACCTAATTTTTCTTAACATTTTCATTGGGTATTTTATGGTACTACCAATTAGACCATGAAGATGAAAATAGTTTATGGGTAATAATTATCTGACCATAGTGTGGAAAAAAGATTACGGTCTTAATTGTGGGACAATTAATCATAGACAAAGTTCATAAAGCATGAAACAAGGTTATGAAAATATTTTAGGGTCATAGTGAATGAGACTAATAGGGTATCTTCTTGAAATATTCTTATAACATTTGAGGGTTCACTACTGATGGGAATAATTTGACGAGAAGGTCTTGCATCATGTCAAAGAAATAGTAATGATTCATACATAGATTGCGGTCTTGATACATAGACCATATGGTTTTATGTTACAAAGGTAATGTTTTTGTAATAGGGGATATAAACCCCAACATGAATGAGGAATTATGGAGGTTGTGTCACACAAAACATTCAAGAAACAAGTTTCAAAAAGATGAAGGTCATGATTCTTGGACGGATGCCCATATTATATGGTCATAGAGTAATGAAAAATTAAAAATAGTTTATAGTCATAACGCTTTCACTCAAGGGATAAAATCTCAATGTAGTGTGCATGGAATGATGTGGAGGTGACCCAACATGAATAATGGTCTATAGAGGCCTGAATCCACATGACACATCCCCAAGATGACATTAACATAGTCTAAAATTTTGAGCCTTGGATGTGGACTCATACTTTAATATTATAGATTTGAACCAAAAGAGGCACACATGCATCTAACACTTTATTTCGGAAAACAGCTTCATAATCCCTAATCTTGTTTTATCCATGGATTATTCAAAAACAAATTATTGGTATGGAATTCAATTTTTTTAAATGGGATAACACAATAAAGGGAGAATGTAACTAATAAATCGCATACGGGAGATCATGAAATAATGTACATTGACAGTGAAAAGGGCACATGGTCTGCAGCACAGTTGGTGAGGACTCCCTAAGTGCATCCAGACAACCCGGGATCAAATCTAGGTGGAGGCATATTTATGGGAACTGTTACTTTACTATAGCAAGAACTATTTGGCACTGTAGCATCTGAGACTATTTCCTTGTTTGGGAATTTGGGCCACCAATTTGGTCCCCGAGATCTTTAAGGCCTTTGGTCCACCAATGCCTTTGGGTATGTAAGGCCTTCAGGCCACCTCAAGTTATTCGATCCACCATAAGTGTAGATACTAACAAGAAAACCTACAAAGACCAAGATCTAGAAGGAGGATGAGCATGGGGCTTTCACCATAACATAAGCTAAAACAGATTGCATGAATCAGAGGGTATGACACCTGCCATCAGGACAATCCTGTGCATGTAGGGGAAAGCCTATTCGAATAGCCATGCGAAGGCGAAGAGCTAATTTCATGATGACGATGTTGGGGAGGAGAAGTTTTAAGTAGTAAGTCTGGGTTGTTTGTAATGTTTGAATCCTATGGGAAATAAATTCCTCTAAGGCCTACATTCCATGTAATAATTTTTCCTATGGTCCTTGTAATGGTTCTAACTCACCCCTTGAAAGGTGGATTATCAGAAAATCAATAAACAAATGAAGGCCTTCGGGCCATTGGGGGAGGATAGTGAAAAGGGAATGACAAAAAGGCCAAGGAAAAACTATTGACTAAGTATGAAAAATAATTTCAACATCTACATCAATTTAGGATGGGGTGAATAAATGAAGGATCAAGCATTTACCATGATCGAAATAAGGGGGCTATAAGTTGTTACCAAGGATGCTTTGAGGTTTGAGCCCAATATGGTAGGTGAGCCAGTATGTCCAGGAAACATTGTTTCTAGGGATCTAGTATAGATATAGAGGATAAGTATTATCTTTATCGAATAATGTGTGAAACATATAAGTTTATGTGGGGTGTTTTACAAATATTATATTGAGTTACATGGGATCTATTTTTCCACATGATTAAATTCTCTGGCTGTACCAGCCATTATGTGATAATAATGACTTTCCCAGAAGTGAAACACCTTGAAATAGTTTGACTATGATGGTGGTCCAAGGATGAGATATTTGGGCATCACAATATTTTCCATGAAAATGGAAATCAAGTCACATGTAGCACGATGATGTGAGATTGTATGATATCAACACAAGATGTGTGACGTCCTCACTGGTGGGGATATCAAATCATGTTATATTATGAGGTATCCCAATTTTTTTACTGGGATGGAAACCAAGTAGCATCCTATACATTGGACATTGGTTTTTTATATCACAGAACATTCATATTATGAATCCCATTCTCATAAGGGGTGAGGCTATATATTAGTGATGTGTGCTATAGATGTTGATTTTGATGGTCATCCCGTACATTTCATATGATGAATCATGGATTCATGCTGGGTAAGGATACAGATTATCTTCGTGTGCTGAGGATGTAGGTTTTTGGGTCATTCTATAATTTTCATATGATGAATCATGGTTTTATATGGGATAATGATACAGTTGAACATCGTATATTTTTGATGTTGGGTTTTGATTCATCACAAAATTATAATACAAGGTGTCCTAATTTTATATGGGGTGTGGCTATAGTTTCACATTGTATTCTAAGGACACTTGTTTTTTGTTCATCCCATTCTTTTCAAATGATTAATATTGGTTTCCTATGATGAAATTTTACATTTTAAATTTCATTTACTAAAGACAATGGTTTTTCAATTAAAATCAACAGAACATTGACTATGGATGCGACTAAGTTGAGGTCATAGATCTCATACCATAGTGAAAATTACTAGATTATAGTAACATAACATTAACTAATGTGCACGGGCATCCTAAGAAGGTATGTGTGGAATGAAATATTGACAACCCAATGTTAATAGAGGGACAAAGAGACCCTCTTTAACAAAAAAATTTAAAAATGATCCCCGGATGATGTTAGGATTCTAGCATATGAAGGGCCCCTTAACGAGTCAACAATGGAGAATGGACCCAAGATATGAGATCTAAGAATCACTATATATCCCATGGGAATGGGAGTCAATCCACATATAGTTTTGGAGATATGGTACACTAAAAGGGCAATACCACAAATAGGAAGGGCCATATTCTATAAAAGGATTGGGAAAATGTTATGTAGTTTAAGGGTCATATAGAGAGATAATGGGTACATTGTTCAAGGGTATGCAATAATGAATAAAAGGAATATTGGAAATAGTATCAATTAATGATTCATGTACTAAGAGGATGGTTTTTTGAGGATATTTTTGCTGACGAAGTGAGGTAACACCTAATCTGAAATGTTGGAAATTCATACCCTAGTTCGATATAAATATCATAGAAAAAAGTACACTCCATTTAAAGTCATGGAACATAGACCATAACTGATTCCAAGTGGCCAAATGTTTGTGAACATAATTCTTGTATAAGGGTAAGGGTTTATGATGACATAAAATCTAGGCCTAAGGATAGGTGGTCTAGGAATCAGTACGTATCCCAAGGAAATGGTAATCTAGCTAGATATAGTAATGTGGATGTACTGTGGTATAATATTGATGCTAGATTTGGAAGGATATCCTATATGGTGAGGAGATTGAGGAATCCCATGGTCACCATAGGAAATCCTATGTTTATAACATGAGGTAAGGCAATAATTTAACATTCTACGTATATGAAATTGTTTTTATAGTCTTCCCACATAAGTGGTATGAGGTATCATGTGTTCATTGGAAATGGTATGTATATAGTAATACATGTTTCAAAAAAGATTGTTTGTGTTTTATGTTTTATGTTTTATGTTTTACATATATGATTATGGTTTATGGTAGTTTAAAGTAATAGATCCTAGATTTCATGGTTTGTAAATGGTTTAATAGTCGTAATGATTGGAAAATTAACCCATGTTTATTTCTATAGATTTTGGAAACTTTTATAAATGTTTATGTTCATAATCCCTATACCATAGGGATTCATGTTTATTAAATCATGAGAGAAATATAATTTTTTGGAGGTGTGATATGATCTCCATATCTAGTGACCAGAGAGTATGCTCCATTGGAATTGACCTTATGTATAATGTATGGTCCTTCTTAGAAGGGCATCAAATTCGACTAGTTTTTGTTGGGTGTCATTAGCATTCTGAGGGCTAGAAAAATGATAGCCTAGAGGATAGAGAAAAGGTGAAACTTTTTGTTCACTACTCATTCTATCTTACTATGGTGCCTCTCCATATTATATAGTTCCTCGATCATGTTTTCATTGAGGGCATATAGCTAATCTAGAAATACTTCATCCATTCTATCTTGAATCTAATGGTTGTAAACAACCATTGAAAATGAAAACAGTTGATCCTTATTGATTAGGACTACCTATGATCGATATATGAGGGAGTATGGGGTTGACTGGGTGGAATTTATAGTTTTCCTTCAATTGGCCCAAATGTGTTTGTGGAGAATTTTATATATAATACTTTTTTATGGACTAATATTCTCTACAAGATGTTAGAAAGGTATTTTTGGAACTCCCAAGTATTCCCATTTAACAACATATTATAGCGAGAAGTATTATTGGACTAGGTTTTTTACTTGTTGTATATTTTTTTCTTCTTGAAAGCCTGCATCCTAATGTCATTGTCAGTGGGAATATCATGAGGCACTCGAAATAGATGGATGGTATGGGAGCACACAAAGTTAATGATAACCTATTTTTGACTTCCATGGGGGAAACCACATCTACCTATTTGGAAAATAAGTAATTTCCCATCAAAAGAAACATGAACTTACAAGTCGTTGCTGGTGAGTACGACCCCACAACATTGAATCCCCATAAAAAAAGAAATCGTAGTACTCTATAGTCTGTAGAAGCTTCAATATCCAATACAAAAAGTTATCATGGGTCCTAAACACATGAATACTCTTGGTGAACTTAATGATTTCATGAACCATGCTAGTCTAGAAGTATGCCAACCTATGAATCTAATGGGAGAGACTTAATCCTTTTTTATGGGATACACTTGGTCCATCATTGAACACATGTATTACATGAGTTATTTTGAACCCTTAGATGAAAATGAGGATAAATCCATTTACCGAGAACTATAGATTGTGTTCTATAGGATATGCGTACTATTGAGGGTAAACTATGTTACACATCGGTATATTTTTTCATGATTGGATCAGTTTAGTGGTATACTTCCATGCTAGAGATACTCAACAAAAGGGTGATTAACAATTAGGAAATTCCTCAGATATTAGGGGAACTATGTTCCCAAGAATAGATGTTTGGATATCCAACTGATATACAATTCATTTTTAATTATTGGAGGTGGAGATAGAACCGAACCTCTAATGTACGACATGAAGGACTATGTCATCCTGGTCATAATCTATAATAGATTCCTCCATGACTACCAAAGCATCACACTGATCATTCAGTAACATATGAACATGAGTTTCCATTAGCATGAGAAGGGAACTATGCCATATATTAAAGGGTATGTTTAATTAGGGGAACTAGATATAGATTTTGAACAGTAAAGTAACCCATGATCATCATGATGAATAAGATGGAATTCCACTTTAGTTGTAAATAGAGTACATAAATATCGGGGTCCAACATGAGATTAGAAATGAGATCCTTAAAATCTAATATATTTTTTGAGTAGTACTTTGAAAATAAGAATGAGTATGGAAATATGGAATGTATAGAAGTGATTGAAATGATCTCCATGCATACCCTATTATTATTGGGGTGATTTAGCCTTCTTCTAGTCAGGCTCTAAGGTGCCCCATCAAAATGCATATACCAATATGGAACAACTAGATCCCCTAGAATATTAGCTTCAAGTAATAAATAAAATAACATGGGATGTTTTAAGGGGTAGGATGTGCAACTAGTATTCCCAAAAATTCCTAAACATTGATGAACTTTTGAAAAAAAAAATGATACCAAATTGGAAGATGATTTCCACCAAGTGTTCTATAGATCCTGTCAGCATGGGAAATTGAATATATACATTAGCAGGTCTTATCAAGACACCATATGTATCTTAGGATGATGTAAACAATTTTTCAAGTTTTTTAGTACAAATACCTACATAAGGAGACTATTTTTATTGTGTATTATCTAATATCAATTTTGAATACCATGTAGTAGAGATAATATAGGTTTTTTCCCAAAAATCATTATTTTAATGGGTTATAAGGGAACTATGGGACAATTATATGGAATCCATGTAGTTTAATAATGGAAACTAAAAGATAGGTCGCATGATAATTTGTGTCTAAAGTAGTTATTTATTTATTTCCTTTAAGGTAATGTGATTCCCCCCCATCCCAATGATAAGAGGATCATTTTTTCATTAGCCTAAAAAAATAATTACATACGCCATCTAGATTTGAGATAAATGAATATATATTGGTAAGTGGAATTAACAAATATATAAAATCTTTAGATTCTCAATTGAGTCCCATTATTGATGGAATTAATATTTTCAAGGTCAATATTGATGTTTATGCATCATAATAAATAGGCTAGAAACATTCAATAGGTAACACTAATCACGTACTTCATGGGGTTTATATTCATGGGTTCGAAGAGAAGGGAGATGAAACAATTCTCACGATCATTCATATGGTCCTAACAATAGTTTTATTTGACTAATAAACCATCAATGTAACACTCCACCAATTTCCCTAGAAATTTCTTAGTAATAAAGTTCATTGCCTATTGATAGTGGGCTCCAACATTGTTCAATCCAAAATGAAACACTTAATATTAGAATATTCCATGATATACCCTTAAGGTGGTAAAATCATCATCATCAGGGTCCATAAAAATATAAATATATATAGAGTAAAATTCCATGAATGATAGCTCTTGGAACACAACAGTATCATCATACTATAGCTCTTTCACCCATAAGGAAAACCAACCATCATAAAATAGTGGTTGAGGTCTCACAAGGTGATGTAAAATTTGATTTCTTCCTTCTTCTTCGTAATTGGGACAACACCTAGGGTACATGACAACACAACTAATGTCGTATTTAATGAGCGAGTTAACATCTACCTCAAAAAAATAACAATGACAGGGGTGCATGTTTTAGAGAGTCTGTTTGAACCTATGATGACTCACTCTGAGTCCAAGGTGTTGAATGGAAACTTGACAATATATCATCAGAATCACTTTATAGATCATAGAGAATAAATCAAAATATTATTTTAGGATGGACTAATAATTATTCTTTTCCTCTAATGTCATGGATTCAATAATTATCATCATAATCAAATTGTATACAATTCCATGGATCACCTGGGTTAGCTCATCAATTGTGGTTGAGGCCCCGTCGTAAAATGCATCATGGGTGTCTTAAAAATCCAATTAATTGATAGTTATTGGATGATCATAAATTTGATTATCTCATCTAGACTATATTTCATAGAGGAAGAAACAATTTCTACTTTTATAGAACCATCCACGTTGACGGGTTCCCATTCATTGGAGACTAAGGTGATAGATGATGTTGGTCTAATTCTATTTACTTAGGGACTGCAAGGTCTACTTTTGACATCAATGTAATGGTTATGATTCAACATTCATCAAGTAATCCCATATTTATGGAAAATGATAGAATTACATGGATCTATGTCCATTGATGAATATATTGGTAATTCATAGGTGTTGGTTACTTGGGTATCAGTTATAACTAACATATGTAAGAGTTTTAGTTAATATAAGATAACTCCATTTTATTTGAGACACAAACACAACCCCCTAGGTCCAAAATTTTAGGATCTATCTAATGAGTTGGTAGAGAAAACCATCTTTTAATTCTACCCACTAATTGGTTTTAGTGTCTATTAGATCGTTAAGGGAATTTATTCACTCAACATCATTTTTATGTACCTTCTTTTCTCCCTTTTTTAGAATACATTATCTTGATAGAGGGCCTCATAGGATCTAAATGGGGACTTAATGACTGGAAGTACCCTACGAAACCATTAATCCATTATATGAAGCAATAGTGATCTAAAAAGTAGACTAAAATATGAATATGAAACTATGGTCTTACCAAAATCACATTATAGGAAGTATCCCATGAGAATACAATAAATTCAGTGCCTAATGTCTTAAAACTGAAATGAGACATCATCATAATTTTTCCACATGGGTTTTTCTTACTCTTATCATTCAACTAAATCATTAGGTTGGAGGAATGAGATTTACTTCTCAATGTCCCATCATATTGAACATTGGTATTAGGATGAGGTTGATTTTGCAGAAGGTATCCACTAAGTAGTTTTTTATTTCCTTACCATTAAACTAAACAATGATATATAGTGGTCATCGAACCCCTTAATGGCGATTCACCCATCATCTCTTGAAAAATAGAGGATGGATTTCTATTACTCTAGCATATCATCATCATTTTAGTGGGAATAAATTGTAGTTACTTCATACATAAACTAGGGTTTTTAATGATTTAGAAAGGTCCTCATGAATTTTAATTGATAGGTGGAGTTCCTAGAGAATTGATAGCATCATGGTTATATTGTAGAGGTTCTTTAGTGAATTATACTTCCATGATAGGGGCATATTGTTTGTGGTGAGGGTCACTCCTTTATAGGGATCACAACAAATAAATTTGAATGAACTACTAGAGAAATGATAGTTTTATATCCATTCATCTACTTGAAAGCTAGTCTACTCTACTAAATCATTGGCTAAGGGTCGGTTGGCTGAGTTCTGGATTTGGATGGATGTGGATGATCAAAAAATGATTATGGATAAATTTAATGGATAAATAATAATATCACCAAAAGAGTTTTAACTGATGGCGTGGATTGGGAGGGTGGTTCTCGGTGAGTGCTGAAAAAGACTTGTTTCCTAGTTTCAATTGCATGAACATCCTCACGTGAGGTGATTACATGGGAATTCAATCTACTAGTGTGTTATATAACTAATCTCTAATAATGTGGGAGGAGGTTCGTGATGGTTCTGTATGGAGTTCCTCATTTTCTGGAATTGAAAATCCTTCTTTGTTTTAAATCCTACCTAGACAGATATTCATTCTCTAGATTTGTGTAATAGTGCATCACTAGTTGTTTCATGGGTATATCTCCCAATTAGGGAGGCATATAGTCTACAAGGTTCTAATTCTTCTTCGAAATCAGATGAAGGATCTGATTTACCTCAGCCTATTGATTCTTATTCTTCTATTACATTGAAGAATATGATGCATATGTGGAGGAAGTGGTTGGAAGGGATGGAATGACCTTCATGAATTTTTATACTTCTTAAGAAGGATCATAAATTTTATAGGAGTGAGTGATTGTATAAAGAGCCAACCAGTCATCATACATCTACATCCCATGGTTGGGTACCTATGGGAAATCACCATATTCATCACTGTCACTATCAGTGTTAGTAGAGACACGTGTCACATGGGTTGGATCATTATCCATCATTAATAATCCTTTACATGTTTAGTCTTACAGATAATAATTGATCATAAAGGATTATTTTTTGGGTGTGTCTGAGGAACTTCTGATGCAAGCAATGGTTAGCACGACTAGTGAGTCTAGCCTCCCGGGGAATCCTTCTATCTAAAAATATTAGGATTCCCTTTTCCCAGGCACAACTGAAATATAATAGGACATTATAATTCTATAATGAATGGGTCTTACCCCTCATTTATACAGAATGAACACTAGGATACAAGATCTGATAGTTGTTCTAGAGCCACATCCTACCATAATAATGGATACTCTTAGTAAGGATACACTATCCTTGGACACATTTGGTGAGTTTATTCTAGTAATGGGTTTAATAGGCGTAATATATTAGGAACCTCTCCATGCCCAGTGGTGGTTGTCTCTTCATTTACATGCATTCTCATAGATGATAGATGGTGAAATTGGTGGACCTATTGTATGGTCAACTACAAGGATTATACTAAATACTATGAATTTTTTTGATAATTATAGAAATTCAATTTATTAGTTCACGAATATGATAGTAGATATGATTTCATTCATAAAATTTTCTATGAAAATCATAAGAATATGTTCCTTGGACAGTTCCGTGTCGAGAATTTATGTGATTCCATTACATTTGGTAATGATGTCAAAGACTTAATCATCTTGACTTTTCATCAATTTGAAGAGGTCATATTTAATCTTATTTCATAAGGTGGATCTAAAATTATAGATGAACTATCTATGAAGATCCTCCAATATAGTAATTGACCCTATGGGTAGCTGACTATACATGAAAAACATACATCCTTCTAATGTATAGAAAAACAACTAGAGCTTGGAATCTTCCTGCTAGTTCGGAGTCCTCGTCATTAGGCGAAACATTGAGGCAATGTGGTCTAGATATTTTAGTAGGCCTCCAAACATATTAAATAGACCTATGTTGAGATTAATTATCTATAGGGGTTCTAAAAAATGATCCACCCATGTTGGATATGAATTTCCCTCGGGGGAAACTGCCACCTATCATGTTTCCAAACCCTCATGGTGGGAACTGAGAGAGGGTATCATTTCATCTTGGTTAGGTTTTTAGGCCACTAATAAATTAATATGCTCATTGACCTATGTATAATGATAAATGATCCCTAGGAAGGAAATCATGTCACCTAGGTAGATTGTGGGACTCATATATGGGTTGTTTTTCATAACCCATATCTTCTCCACTGATAGAGTGTGTGGGGATACATGTTTAAATCGAGGCATATGAAGAAGGATGAACATTTTCCTTCTTATAGGAGACACTAGGACCCCTATATCATTGAATGGATCCTAGTTATTATCTAAGATAAGATAGAGAGTAAGGTTTTTGTATTCCTCCCACTTTGGGAACAGGGAACCTATTAGGGGGCCCAACTCTACTTTTGGGGAATCCTCAGATGTGTTAGAGAGCATAGAATGTCCGTTTCATTTTTCAATGTACGGAAGAGAATGTAGTATCATCTCATTGGGGGGGGGGGGTCTTATATGCCAGAGATTCTACCTAAACAAGTGATTAATGACTCTTGATGAGGCGTCTATGTGGTATGATGCATACCCTTGACATGATATTTCCCTACCATGCCCTGCATCATCGGCCCTTTTCCTATCATCAACTAGTGGGTAGTAGGGATGAAGTCCACTATGGTAGTAGTTAGAGGGGAACCATTATTGTTAGAAGATATTTCATATTTTTGAACCTTTCTTTGTGGGAGGATATGGATGAAATAGAATGTTGAATACTACCCCTTGCCTCTTATGTTCATATATGGAGAAACTATTTATATGAGCCTATAGAGCATATAAATTCTCTTAACATAGGACTACTAGAGATTCTTGTGGTAGATATATGACTCCAGACATAATTATACTAGGAGTTTTGTGATCTCAATGACATTTTAATACTATTGATTGGTATCGAGGAGATTCTTTATTCCTAGGTAATCTAGGTTATGGTGTCAGAGGTGGCATATTTTTTTACCAGATATTCTGCTGAGAACACAGTTCTTGGTCCTCAGGGAGAGTCCATGGGTTGAGAAAATAGAGCTATGGGTTTCCAAAACAACACAGATAGCTGGTTGGCTTCAAATATCTCTCATAGTTCCTATTACATATTTGAAGAGCCTTTATCTTGGACGATCGTAGCCTTGATTGGTGCAGGATGATATAAGGGTGGTGTCCCTGATGTACAATATATTTTATGATGATCTACTAGGAGATGGGGATTTGTATAGTTAAAATACAGACTAAATTTTTGGATGTCTATCATCGGTGAAGAAAACATCATGAAAATATACATGTAGGATGAGGTTTTTACCAATTATTCATGTAAGAGGGCAGATGAATCCCTTTGTGGAATATAAAAGTGTTCACCATCATTTAAGGGCATCAACCAAGACTATATAATCTTTGAAATTTTCTATGTGGAAGTGGATATGAGAGAAACTAATGGTGATAGAGATGGTTTATCTACGAATCTTTGGACGATGGTTTGAATTTAGTACAACTACAAGTATCTATGGTGAGATATGTGATGTTCCCAAAAATAGATCGACACCACTAGGAGGGTGGGGGATCAGTGGTTCATTTTTAATTTATATGAATGATTTTTAATTTTTTTACAGTTTATTAACCTATGGAACTTGTAAAAGTCACTATACACTAAAATATAACTTCTAAAACTCATATTTTTATAAAAAAATTATGAAGAGAATATAGAATATGATATTTATAGGGTTAGGTACAATTACCTACTCCTTTCCATGTTGTATAGTCCCTCCAGCAAGGATTCTTCAATTATCATCATTTAATAATACAAAGGCAATTGTAATGATAAATTATACAATCCTTGTAGAAAAATTCCTACTATAGTTGGTTATACACTCTAATTTTCCTTTTTAATATACACTTTCCCATAGCTAGTTATACATCCAAGAAGATGATTTTTTTTTGAAATTGGTATGTATTCATAGTTACAAGATTTACATTAATTATTCTTTTATAATCCCCATCCCAAATAAATATCTTCCATAACAAGTAAGGTAAATCAAACATTACATGCAAAAAATAATCACAAACTTCAACAATTATCTATGTAATTTATTGTTCTCGAAACAGTTTCTAGAATTTTGTTCTGAAAAAATTCCTTAGCAAAATTCATTTTAATATACCTGAGTCTGGTGACCATTTTGTGATGGGATCAATCTGATTGTGTTCATTTAGATTCTTCTACTTATTTTCTTTCTTCAACTGAGTAAAAACTTAATTGGAACCTAAAATTTTCTCCATTTGATGGAACTTGTCCAATGGATGTTGTAACGTATTGTGTTTTGAACCTGACTACAAATTCCAGAAGAATTTAAATTTTCTGTGTTTACTAGATTGGTTATTAATAAAACTAAGCATTAGAACATATTTGTTTTTCTGAGATTCATAACACAACAATGATTGACTTTTTTGAAATTAAATTATTTAAATTCAAATGAAAATTTCAATAAATTAAATAGGTTAAATGGAAAATAATACTAATGATTTATTTTAATAATAGTAACAATAATAATAATGTTGTTATTATTATTATTATTATTTAATTATTTTATATATTTTATACCCAAAAGTGGTTTCCCCCACATCCTTTTAACCTACACATAACCCCTACCTATTGAAACACAACTCACATGACCTCCCCCATCCCCTATAAAAAAACCTCCCACACCTCACAACCTCCTTTGGTGTCCTATTTACAACCATATTTCTTCTGGGTTGTGTTAAATAAAATATGGTAATATCCCTTACCACCCTTCTACTCCCTGTTTTGGCCAATTATCAGACTATATGTCACCCTATAGAGTTTGACTGAACCAACGGTTTGAGTGGTTTACCTGATTTATGGATAATTTTGTTTTAGGGTTGTCTAAATGGTCTCCTAATAAATTTTATTGTATGTTTCAAAAACAACCACCAAAGGATAGGCAATTTGGTTTTTTGGATGTTTACTATCGATTTAGGGTATGGGTTTCTATCTATTCTATTTTTTTTTCTTTATATTGTTGGCGGTCTTGTAATTTATGAGTCTTGCCTAAAATTTGTAGTGGGTTTTGATAAATTTTGTGGGAAGACATGCATACACTCTAGTATGAATATATATAAATTCGTATATCATACTCTTACATGTTCCTTCATGGCATGGATAACATGTGAATTGGGTTAAGGAATATATATATATATATATATATATATATATATATATATGTGTGTTTTTATGAAGGTATGTGCATGCACGTGCGGATGTGTTCTTGAGGGTCATTGATAAATCTGTTAACTCCCAAGATTTTTCTTTGTTCCTTATTGAGGTAGGGCCCCTTTCCATTCCCTTTTAACTCCATTAAATAATTACATAATGGAATATTACTTTTAACTTTGTTCTAATTTAATGTAGTATGATTAGATTAAATTCATCCATTGATACAACTATTGAAATGTTTAATATGATATTTGAGTGGGTGATAATAATGTGATGATTTTATTAAAAAACCCCTACAATATATTTGAGAACCGTTCAAGAAAAAAAATTTATAAGTATAATTTTATGTTTTCATGGATTACTACTTTTGGTTTATCCATATTCTTTTGGTTTTGTTTTAATTGTTAAAAAGGTATGTTTAGGTGGATGGTCCCTTTTTTTCAATTTTTCAAGTGGGAACATCCTTGTTTCCCTCACACATATCCCTTACACCTAATCCCTATAATGTATCTGCTATATCTCATTGAGTTCAATGAAAATTTTAATGTAATTAAGATGGTAAAAATTACTTGGGAATGATGATATACTACCTTAAGGGTAACAAACCAAAACCATTTGAAAGAAATACCATAAAATCAATTTTCTATGTTTTGTATAGTTGAATGAAAATGACGATGAGTGGGACGGATCATACCAAATGGAATTCCATAAATGAATATTTTACCAATACTGAGTTTTTTTGACATTTATTATATTCATTGGTTTGTTCTATCATGTCTGTTGTGACATTTCATTATGATGAAACCCATTTGGAGAATTTTTCTTACCTCATGACCAACCCCTATGGGAGTTCTATTCAAAATGGCCCTAAATACCCATTCCTTAAAATAAAATCACCACATGAGAGATTCTGTTGATTAAATTTCTTATATTATTAATTGAATTAAGGATAATGGTTTGTTGGGAGAGTGACCATTGATCCATATTCCCATCTACTAAACTCATGTGAATGCCTTATATATTATGGATACATCATATTGTATTCCTTATATATTCTATAGAAAATTCTTATTCATGTTGTTGTATACCTTTTCCTCATGACACATAATTTTTCCCACTACTTTTACAATTTCATGGGCTTATTTAAAATGTCATTATGTATTTTTCCCTATGCACATTCTTATTCACTCCTTTTTAGTTGTGACAAAGTGGTTTCGATTGGTTTTATAAACTAATGGTTGATAGCCTGAGACTCTGAGATGAGTTTCATGACATATGGTTATATGAATTATAATTCCATGTTACTCTGGATGCATTTCATTTTTTGGGACTATTACTTATTTCTAAACCATTTCTAGGAAACTTTATTATGTATATTTCTGATTAGTTAGTAATATTTCATAGAGAATTGGGATAACATTGGGCTAAATTCATTATTCCATGTTTATGGATTAGATTGTTTTACTTTATATCTTGATCAGATGAGGCTCATCGTTCATGTTTCATATCATGATTTATACATATGCAAGCCATTAGATTTATGTATTGATATTTTCCTTGAACAGTTACTTGCCTATTATGGTTCACTTGATGCGGGAAAAGATTAAACATGGGATATGTATTAAGGATTATTTTATATACTCATGTGATCATGTTTTCATACAACAACATGATGGGGGCGATTTTTTGGCTTGTTAGGGAACAACTTATGGGGTGATTTACTATACTCTCGACTGATACCCGTTCCCAAGGTGAGAAACCATAGATAATCCTTTTAGAAATACAGATACTCCATTATTTTAGTGATACTCGATCTGATATGTGAGATACCTAGGATGGAATTAGAATTTACCATTCCTCATAGAGATAAATGGGACACCATTTGGAATGCCTGGGATAGAATCAGTGGTATTGGATTATCAGATGTTCTCATTATAATACATGGGACTCTTTAAGATCACGTTGGATGGGAATGAGACTCCACATGTTTTGACATATCTATATGATTGATTGTTTTATAATTGGAGATTCGTCTTTTATTATTTTCATGATCCCATTTTTAATTTTTTTATACTTATTACTTATACTTTTTCTCTCTCATGTGTTGACATGAATATGAGACCCCAAGCTAGATCACAAGATTGGGGGAATGCTTTTTTAGTTTCCTTGTCCACATTGTAACATTTTATATGTATCACAACATGGACAAGTACCATTTTTCTAATATTTGGAATATGCTAAATTAGGTGGTATGGGATAGGGGTACTTTTTGGAACACAACCAAGGTGTGGTCATTTTATTTATTACGGGTCCGCGTTTGCATTAAATGGCACATTTCCCAAATTTATATTGAAATTTAAGGATTTGGAAAAAAAACCAGCGATGTCGACCTACTGATATTTATGTCTCACGATTTTCAAAAGTACACACATTTTTTTATGGGGCCCCTAGGATCTGAATATTACATAAATGGTGATGGATGAAAGGAGGAACTATGGAGAGGGATGGAGATGGGTTTTTGTAAAAGATAATGTCTCATGGTATTATTGGATTTTTTAAAGACACGGGTCTCATAGAGGTCAAGGGTTTTTTGAAAGAATATGTATCACGATGTAGGGTGACCCCACCTTTTATTTACGAATTGGTTCCAATTTGGTTGGTTTTATAAATGCTAGTCATCTCATGAAACCCAAAGATCCAAAATGATATTTCTTCTTATATGAAGTCTATGGATCTTCATTAAATGCAACTACCCCATATGTTAAGATTCTCTGAAACCTATAATAGGTGGATTTGTGAAAAATGGATACTTTTGTAAGACTATATCCCATTTCTATAATTAATCATATGAGTATCAAAAATATTTTTATTTTATCAGAATATGAAAGGCCATGCCCCTTTAAAATTTGGTCATAGGGGTATTTATAGTACCTGTAGAGGCACCATAACTAGTTTCATGAAATATGTAATATTTTATGAAGCATTATGTGATACAAGAACAAAAACACTTCCATGAAATGTTATTATGTTACATTATCGTTATGATCAATGCTCTATATACCTGTGGGATGCTATGAAATTGAGCTCTGAGAACAAGATATATGCTGCTCAGAGGATACCATCAAAGCTCTATACAGGTATGGAAATTCATGATCTACTTCTATTCCTAGAGTTATAGACCATTGAAAATCCATCCCATTATGTATATTTTTGTATCTTTTGGGACAAATTTTCACTAATCCAACCATTATATAAATGAAATATCCTGTGAAACATGTATTTTAGCATCAAAAAAATAAAATAATTTCCATGTTTGAGATAAAAAAATAAGTAATCTCAAGTAATTATGAAACTGGGAAATAAACCCATAACATAGTTTTGAATATAATTATATGGGTTTGAACATAAATAATATATAAATAAATATATATATATTAACAATAAATTATTTAACCATAAGAAAATATATGATACAATATAATAATTAATTTAAATATTTTATCACCTATTTATTAAAAATTCATTTAAATCACTCTTTCATGTATTAACTGCATAATATTTATATATGTTGTGTTTTGGTAGTTTTGATACTTTTACATTGTTCAATTTAACAACAGATTCATAATTATAATAAATATATATATTTATAATATTTTTATTTTATATATATTTATAGTATTCCATAAAGGTTAGGGACAGAAAAATCAATTACACTCTTCATGTTGACAGAATGTTGTACATATGCATAAATGTTGATATTATTATTCAATGGATGTAAAATAGAATGGTAAATAGAAATTAACCTCTACATAATAATTAATATATCATATATATCATATATATATTTATTAAATATATGAGGTCTACCAATGTAATCAAAATAAATGAAAAACAAATCACATCTCTTCGTGAGGACGGTAGTCCAAAAGTATAATTAGATGAGATTATTGTTTTCTAACTAATTTTACGGTAAAAATGTAAATGTGATATTATAATTTCAATATATAATTATTTTATTAATTTCACATATATAAATAATAATTAATTAATCATTATATCCCTTTAGGAGAGGCTATGATGGAAAACAAATTAAATGAGTTCTCTAGTTAATATTCCACCATACACAAGATCGATGGATGCAACTACTTTTGATATTAGAAAATTCAGATATATGTTATTCCATAGAAATAATGAAAATAGTTTATGGAAGATACCAAATTTATTATATCATCATAATTGGCGAAAATTTTAATGAGGTAGAAGAATAAATAAAATAAAAACACATCAATATGAACTATACTTATTTTTTTTGGATAACCTCTTTAAGATTATAGGTAAAGAGATCCCAAGATTTTTTCAACTAAATAAAAGAAATTTTGTCCATTTAGAGGGAATATTCTTGGATTTTTGGTAGGTTATGGATGATCTAAGAGGATATTGATGTGTGGAGAGGAGAGGATACAATGTGTCCTTATATAATTGAGGGACATGACCCACTAGTAAATTTGTAGAAAAATAAAAAATGATATAGTAATTATCAAATATAATACTTCCAAATATTCATATATTTTAATGTGGGACATTATAAGGTAATAAATTTCTCGAAAATAATATTATGATATGTTTAATTAGAAAAAATTCCATTACATTTTGTTTTAACCCCCAATAAATCCATTTTAAGTATAATAGTAGAAATTGATTTTTACAAATTCTAATATTCAGTATGACCAAAAATTAATTTGAAATTATTTCCAAATATAAATTATTCTAATTTAAAATTTGAAATAAATTTTACCAAATACAATTCAATGAAATTGAATAATAAAATTTAAAATCATACTTGTAAGCCCAATGACATATTTTTTCCAATAAAATGTTTTTATCACATATAATAATTACTTAAACAAAATTTAAAATTTAAAATGATTATAGATAAATAATGTTTATTAGTCATAATATAAATAAACTAGTTTTTCATTTTTTTTATTTTAAAAAAATGTACATTATTAAATGGTTTAACATATGTTATAAATTTTAATAATTATCATTATTTTTTCACTACTCATAAAAAAATAAACCCATTCAAAAAGATGTCAAAAATTCATGTGAAGATAACATTTACATAATGATTTAAATATTTTGAATAATTGTTTTAGATGAAACATTTAATGGTATAAAATTTAATTTTAAATTAATTGCACAAAATGTTGTAAAAATATTTTTAATAAAATGATGTTTTTATCATAAACCCTTACTTATCCTTGATCTCATGCTAAAAAATGATTTTGATGAATCATAACATGTTTCATTTAATGTAAACAAATATCATTATTATTAAAATAATTCACCAATGCAGACTAATAAAATTTCTTTAAAATAAAATATATCATTTAGAAAAAAAATTTTGATAAACAAATTATTTTACATTCAAATGATTTTTATTTTCTTTTAAATCAATGGATAAATAATGAATGATTTTATTCTTGTATAAAGAATTTACTATTCCAATTTTATTTCATATTATAAATTCATTTGAATTTAATGGTTATTATATAATGGTATAAAATAGTTCTCTTCATTTAGAGATTGCGTTTTCTGTGTCACAAACTATCAAAGGGAATAAATATATTTAAAAATAAATATATCATAATATCAGAGTGTGGAACATTTCAGCACCCTTAACATTTATATCACCCTGTAATTTTAATTATTATAACACCATAAAAAATTTATACTTATTTATCATCACATACATAGGTTCCCACATACCTTATTCTAATTTATAATTCCTCAATAAATCATTAAACCTATAAATTATCCTGTTCAATAGAAAATCCAATCTATGATCCAAATTTTATACTAGTTTTAATTAATAGGAAATATTACAATCAAATAGTATGACCTATAAGATTATTAAATGAAATCGATTAGATAGTTACTTCCTCAGGAGAGATACATATAACACATTTTGAACATGAGAGAAGTTGAGAGTATGTTCCATGAAATATGATATATTTTCTACTCGATCAAGAATATAAAATGGGAAAATATAAAAATTTATTATCATTCACTCTATTACCAATGTCATAAAATTCATTCATGATTAAATCCCCAAGAACACCTTCTCAAAAACATATAATTCCAAATTTCATCATTGAATATCGTCAAATCATTTTTGAAAACTGTGAACTGCGATGATTTTCCATTAAATGATACTAACTGAAAATTCAATTTCGACAAATTGTTTTAATCTAAATATAATGAATTACCCAAATTAATCCCATCTTGTTGATGTTATATGATTCTATCTATAGAGATATTCAAAAATATCCATCTGATTTCATTATTTAATGATATAATTGTATGAAAAATATACAAGAGGGTGTTGTTGATCCCACCCACCTTTTTCATTTTAGTGGTTCCCTCACACATAAAATATATTTTAGGATGATAAGAAGTACTGAAATATAACTCTATATCCTCAATAAATTGTGGCTTCTCTATAACATCATGTTAATCCTCCGATCCTGATCATATAAAGTAGAATGTGGTACTCCATTAAAAATTAACACTTCCATAATGTATATTCTAGAAGAATGATCAAGATTGAAATAAAAATTGATATGTGTGGTGTGTGATTAATTTTAAATGTTATTGTCTATAAAACCTATACCATTACGTACATATGATTTTTTTGAGTCGTATGAAATAGAAATCTATGGTGATGTTTTCCCATTTTTGTTATTGTATGAGTGATGTTTATAACAACCCCTTAGGTATCATTTAATCAACCTTTAGAAGTTAAAATACTAGTTATGAGGGAACATGGTCCATAATATATATATTTATATTCCCTATCAAGAATACTATTTTATATTTATATATGTCATCTTAATTGTAAGATGAATAGATAATGATGAACTATGAGCCCCAACTAACATATTCTTCTTCAAATAAGGTATTGATGTAACACGTACACAATTCCTATACCATATTATCCCATTAAAATAATTTTTAAATTCAGGAACAATTTCTAACTTCTTATGTAGCTACACATTTTTATTCAACCCTTCATTAATCCTCACATTAACATATGGTTTCCCACTAATTGGATAAAGAAAATGTTTGTCTTTTTTCCATAATGATGTTTACATCCATCTTCTGTAAATCTAGATAATATCATATTTATCCAAAAATTATATTTTGACCATATTCATCTACTTTTATTTATATCAACACTTCAAAATTTTACATTCAGTATATATCTCTGACTATTTAAATAAAATATATTACCTTTATATCATCAATGAATTGATTACCATTTATAAATCTAAATAATTAGTCAAGTAAATTTTATCAATAAATTTTAATTAGTGAAATTCATATAATATTACAATTTCCTTTTTCATAAAGAAAAATACTAGTCTAATCATTGATACATCCTTATAGATCATGAACACCTTTATGTCATAGTGTAGTGTATGAATTGGATCATTGAACTACATTATCTTGAGTTATATTAAAATAAATTCACATTTATTTATCCATATTTACATAAACCCCCCAAAAAGTTATCACAGATCAAAGATTATATATTTGTAAGAATTCTCTCAAATTGTTTCATTAGTATATAACTAACCCAATAAAACTGAATATTTTGGTTACCATGGATGGTCTCGACCATTGATCAATAATTTTTATCCATATTGGATACTTTAATACACACTCACATGAGGTTATATACCATAATATTGAAGCATCATAAATCCAAAATTCAGACATGGTAAATTCAACATACCAACTCTCTTTCCTCATGGTCTTTAGTAAAATTCTCAAATATTCAACTTGATCTTATATTGTAATAGAATATATATTAAAATCACTAAATATGACTACAAAAAACTGATCATGGTAATATATAATTAATATATTCATATAATCCATGAATATAAAAGGATTTTTAGTGAGTCCAAATGGTGTTACTATAAATTCATGATGACCATACCTCATATGGAAGGCTATCTTGGTTATATTTTCATTCTCGATCATTATGTAATGACACCCAGATTGAAGACCAATCATTAAAAATATATATATCCCCATAAATGAACATTAAAATCATTGATAACCATTAAAGGATATATTTTCTTAATAGTTTCCAGGTTATTTTTCTGATAATCAGTTTGGAAATGATTTTATACTACCTTTTTCTTTAAAAAAAATTCAGGTGCACCTTAAGGAGATCAATATGGATGAATTAATCATTTAACTTGAGTATTATTTTGTTAATAATAAAATTATTTAAATTAAATTTATTTCAATGTATTTGGATTATCTAAAATTTTGATAACATTTGGTTTGAGTTATATTCAACACTCAATATCACGATTTAGGCTATGATTAGGCGTCTTCTCAAAAAATACATGAGAATATAATATAATAATATGAAAACGTGTAATATTTTCTTTATCTTAAGAACATTTTATAAAAATACCTTCATTAATAGGTAATGAAACCCATATAATTTATGTAGTTTTCTTTTAGTGTATAGGTTCGTCCTCACACTGATAATCAAGTGAATGTTGATTGAGAATATAAAATATAGCATCCATTATAAAAAAATTGTTATGTGATCTATACATGGAGTGGGAATCCATACCCAAAATTATGGTAAATTTAACTATAGTAATAATAACAATACTATAAGGATGAACTGTCCTACAAACATATATCATAGAGTATTTATATACTTGGGATGCTATTATCAAACATTTAAGAGGTTTAACTAATAATTCAATATCTAATAGTTTTGGTGATTAGGTGATATAATTTTAAAACAATTTAGGTATAATAGTGTGTGTATAATTAAACCAAAATATATCATTATTAATGATGGAGTTGAATATAATTTTATATTTCACAACATTGTTTGGAACTTCCACATCATATGTAGTAACACCACATTGATGAAATTCTTAACATGGATTCATTGTTGTAAGTTCCCTTAACTTTTAGGGAATTAGATTGAATTGTTACCCATATTCTTACTATTAAAAAATTGAACTTTTTTTCTATTCCTATATCTATACATTGATTATAATTATTATAGTTTCTCCACACTTTTATAAAACTCATTTTTCATTTATACATGTTCCATGGTGATTCATTCCACAAGTAACACATGTTGTATATTTAAATTTCTATTCACCATCATATCTACCATTTTTGTATCCATACTTTTATTCTCAATCATTTTATATAATCCATAATACTTGGTTAATTGTATATATATCATGATAGAACAAGTTATTATATCCTCATAATATAATAATGTCTAGGAGATTAGTTCCATTCCATGGATTGGATATATACCGTAAAAATGGTTAATCTTCCTCTTTGTATTGCATATATATTCAATAATATTCCTTCCTAACACTATAAGATTATCTTCATACATAAAATATTTATATTCTGTGTTTATTCAAAAAATAATTCTATCTTGATATACATTTTTTTTTCTAATGGAAAATATTATTGTAAATTTTTTTCATAAACATCCTTCCATTACATTATTCATATTTCATCCTCATCATTAATGTTTTATATCAATTAAAACCAATTTATTATATAATCTGATAGATGATAATAATCCATAAAACCTTACCTCTTACATTAAAATAGATAGATATATTATTTAAATAACTTCTCTATCAACCAAATATAAATAGATTCATAGTCCCATTGAATAAGAGTTGTTTCTGAAAGACAAATCATTTTAACTACGTTACAATTTTTTGGATAGTATGATTATCCAAACATTCCATATTATTGGTCATAAACTAAGTAAGATACCCAAATATATTTATACTTTTTTCATCTACTTATATATCCTGATCTCTATATTCATTATCATTCACAATAAGTAGTCCTTCTATGTATTATGATTATTTGTATAGTTTCAATTCAATATGCTAGGATCTATTTCTAAAAAATTACATACAATATATTAACCCATAAGATTAGGAATTATAATTAAAAAATTTCAAAACTAGTGAAAAAGATAGTATAAATTAAAAAATTATACAAAGCTAATATATAAATCAAAATAATTGTTTCATTGGAAATATTCTAAAATCATTAATATATTTCCTAATAAATATAAAATCTTTTTATTGAAAATGTGAATTAATGATCGAAAATCACCCATTAGTTTCAACATAGTAGCACATTATGGGAAAATACTATAACACCCTATGATTATAAAATAAGAACACTGTGTTTCATATAAATTTCTATAGGAAAAATAGATATTTTGTCATGTCCAATGAAATACTTTTATATAAATATAATAACATTAATATATTGTGGTATATGAAACCTCAAGTCTAAATGAATGAAAATATAGTATAATTTTATAAAATTACCATTATATTAGAGGATATTAATAGTAATAAATAAATTATGAAAATTATAGGGTTTACACATGAATAAATTAAAATAAATTGTTATATATTTATTTAAAATACAATAATAATCATTTTAATGAAAAGGAAACGGTCTCTAAAAAATAGATTTTTCCAAATGGATGTTTCTTCACTCCTTCCACACATATTTTAACGTAATTTAACCAATTTTATAAAATTTATTTTGAACAATGGAATTCCATTTTTAAATCTTCAGGAATATATTATCTTAAAGTTATTATTTTTTGATTTTTCCAAAATTATTTTTTTGATGTGTAGTGAAAAATACTGGTTTTTTTAAAACCACATTTTTGATCAATACATTTCAATGTTACATTTTTATTTATTAATTTTCTTGTAAAATTAGTATTATTATAGTATAGTAAATTATTTATTTTTCACTATAATCTAATTTATATTGACATTTGATATTTAAAATTACTATACCTATGAAAACTGTTCTTTTGAATTCTTTTTTTCATATCATATGTGGGATTAATTTTAAGTTAAATTATACTATTTAAATAAATTGAATTTGGATAAATATATATCATATTTTCAATCAAAATAAATATTATTAAATAATAATTTCAACTTAATATTTGGTTTAGTTGAATAGAAAAATAAAATCACTAACATAGTAAACATTAAAACATGTTTACCTGGGGGTTAAACAAAACAGTTAAGGGTTAGGATATCAAATAAGCATATCTAATTCCAATATTGTGGAAATATTATGACTTAATAACTTAAATGGATAAATAAGGTCCCATTTGGTGTCTTTTTTAATGTAAAAATGTGGGTATCACAATTTTTTTTCAAAAATTTCAAATGTGTCCTCTCCACAACATATTAAATTTCATGCCTTATACTCTCCTAATCCCACTCCCATAAATGTTTTTTCCATTACCTACCCAAATAACATCCTAATATAGCTCCCAAATTCTAGATTCCTTTTTTTAGAATTAAAATTTTGTAATTCTTTATGTATAATCCTAAAGAGGTTTTCCGAAGAAGAGATAATGGTCATAACCATGCATTTTCATTTATTTATCTAACTCCCTCAAATATTCTTCAAATATTATAAATAATAACACAATATCTAATATATATTTTCATTTTGTTATGTCAATTGAATAACCTATATCCATTTTATATTCCATCATGTGGGAAACAAAACTGTAGATTGTGTTTACTATGGTCTATATCATCAAAAACCGTTGTAATTCCATTCCATCACCGCCTCTTAAAGATTTATATAAAGATGTATTTAACATATCGTAATTTTATATTTGTCATTAATATATATATTTAACTATAATATCAAATAAATCTTGATACCTTTCAACCTATTATAAAATAATAATATCACTGATCCATACATGTGGACTACCACCTCTACGTAGTGATGTGAAATGATTTTACTTTTTTTACATGGATTGTAATGATGTTATATTTATTTATTAGAAACGAAATATTTTATATTATAATTGTTTTAATGATATGAAATAGTGTTTATATTTTTTCATTAAATATTTTGGAAAAATAGAAACACCATTCATGCTTCTGTATGACCTACCGTCTCTATGAACAATGTAATTCATTTACGCATATATAAACTTTATGGACTATTATAAATAATTATTTAATGGATATATCTGATTATTTATATATATATTTAACATTCTGTAGATTATTTTACCATTATTAATGTAAGTTTTCTAAAAATATTGAACATACACTTTCAAAAAAATGGTGTAATTATCAAGAAAAACCTTGACATTAGCCAATAATTGTTAATAAAAGGTTAATAAAAGACTATAATTCAACATAAAATTGTATTAAATATATGATAATTTTTAGGTAATATATATATATACAATAAATATTTATTAAATATAAAATATTATCAAACACATGAAATAAAATTAAGACTTTATGTTAGGGACATTGTCTCAATTTTCATTCATTAAGAAACATTGTAATGGTATACACCTAATTTATATATATGGTGTATATAAATCCCCCATTAAATTTAATTTAAATAAGATTTCATTAATTTTATTTAATTTATTTATTTATTTTATTTATTTCATTATAGGATATTTGAATTGAAATTTAAAAAGTGGTAAAGAATTTTATATCTCAATTTCATTTCAATAGCTTATATTACTTATTAATTTTCTTAATATTCTAAGATAATGTTTTTAATTAATTTTGAAATGATATTTTTTTAAATTATTTTTTTCAATTTACATTTGATACACATAATTTAATAATTAATTAATTCTATAATTGATGTTATGATCATTTTAAGGGATTCTCATCTCAATTTTACTTTCGTGGGACTTATTAAAAATTCATAACATAGTTTATTTTTGGGGTGTATATACCTCCTCATTATCTTGTTATATCATTAATCCCTTCACATTCATGGTATTTATAATTTTATTTTATGTTATATTTTCAAGGGTCTTGTGATTCAGAACATACCAAATAGGTAATGGTTTTTGTTGCAATATTACTGTTTGTCGAAATTAGTCATTATTATGTTTCAATTGATTAAGTATTAGGATATATATTTCATTAAACAGATATTTTTTAACAATCTAGTTATTTTTGGGGAACAATGTTTTAAGTCTAATTTTCATCACTTTAAGAATGAAGGAGATAAAAAGAATATTTTTTAGGAAATTTTTACTTTATTTATTTCATTGGTCAAAACTAATTTTTCATCTAATAACACTTTAAAAAAATTCAAAATTTTAATGTTATAAAATTTATTTATTAATGATTTTTTTTCACATTATTTGATTCTAGAAACAATTTTGTAGTAATATTCCTATAATTTTACAGACAAGGTAATTTTTAAAATTTATTAAAGATATTTGAAATCAATATTTCTTTCAATTTTCATGGAATAAATGTAATTTCCCATAGTCTTGAGCTCTCAATGATTTATTAATTACTTTATAAGTTTCAAAATTTATTTTCAATGAAATGAGTATTCAAAATATTTTTTTAACATTTAATTTTATTAATTTTATTTTCAAAATGGAAGGGTAATTTTATTCAAGAATTTTTTTAAGGTTCTATTTATTGAATTTATATTTATCAACATTGTCAATCTAAATTATAATTATGATATACTAGGATATGTTGTAATGATTCCATCCTTATTATTTTTTCCATATGTCTTATTTTCAATTTGACGAGGTATATACAATGACAATACCATTGATAATATTATGGATGGTTTATGATTATATATATTTATTTTTGTAATTATTAATATTTCATATTTTAGTTTTTCAATTTGAATGTTTATGGTGATTATGTTTCACCCCTTTCATTTTATAATTTATTTGACTTTTTATGTGATGGGAGTGGATTTATATATCCCCTTGATGCATTAGTATGACTAATGAGGAAAACTATATTGAGTATATAGATGAGGAATTACTCATTTAAAATAGATTTATTAGTAAACGTCCAAAAATAATATTGGTATGATGTTTTGAATTATTCATTCCCTCATTAGGAAAAAAGTTTTTTCCCTTCCATGTTCTTATTCTCTAAATTAAAATTTTCATTGTTATGATTTAGTTTGAGGTGATTATTTATGTAGATCTATTTGATAATAATTTATTCCTACAATATTATGCTCAATTAATTCATTTAATAGCATGCGTTTCACTTATTTAACAATCTTTATTTATTATTCCATATTATTTTATTATTTCTTCTACTGTACACATATGCTGACTAGGAATTATATCCCATCCATTTCTTATATTAAATTTCCCAAATATTTGAAGAAGTGTTTTTATGATAGATATAAAAGGATATTATATATATTTCAATAGTGTAATGTAATAAACTTCTCTACTGTATATTATATTTTCAATTGAAATTCGAAAAATCAAGTACATATCTTCATCTAATAAGAATAATAATTTATTTAGTACTACGGGATGTGATTTCTTATATCATATACCAATTTAATAAATTAACCATTGGGATTGTGATATTAAGGTTTAGTTATTTTAATTATTTATCAAAGAAATTTACTAGAAATATTGGGAACTAATTTATAGAAAACAATGATTAGAGAAAATAATTCTATGAATGAATTTGAGGATATGTCTATTTATTGGATTTCAAATTGTTATTTTGTTATTGTATAAATTTTGTGTTTTCCCTGAAATACACCCTGATATGGATAATAAAATTTGGAGTTTTTTAGATGAAATGAATCTTGGGGTAATAACCCAAAAAAGAGTTTCCCAAACATATATCTTGAATAATTTTGGTGAATGTTGTGTGTCCCATTACAATGAACCCAATTTGAATCTCTATGGGGGACATACTTTGGCTATTGGTCTTTTTATTTATTAAGCATCATGGAGGATTTTAATAGATGATGAAAAATAATGGCCTTGGTTAAACCTATGTTGTCATTGATTGAAAATTATGATTCATGAATTACACATCCTATAAATCATTATGTGGTTATTCAACTATGAATATTGTTTAACTCACTATATGATTTGGTTTTAGTCAATGGGTATATTTTAAAGGAATCATATCTACAATTAATATCATGGGAAATAAGGTGTTTAAGAGAAATCATGTGGGATAATGACTGGAGTGAAAATATCATAATTATTATTAATTAGTTATCACAGAAAATAGATACCATCATACACCATTATCAACTTCTGTGTTAACCAAAAAATAAATTGATAGATTTCTCTATGATATAGGGTGGTGGATACCTTGGATGAAATGAGGATCAATTTACTTCTTATCAGAAATGTTGGAAGAGAACCTAGGATTGTGTCTCAAAGGAACTTTAGTTTTATTGTGTGTCTGAAATAAATCCATAGAGATATAAATTTATTTTAAAAGAAATGAGTTTAATAGATTTAATTAAATATCAATCAATATATCCATTAGTAGTTCATTTCATTAATACAAGGATCTTGGTAATTATCCAATTAAATGGAATATTTTAAAGGGAATCTCCAAGGCCAAGGAAATACCAATGATGATGTAAAAGGGTTGAAATATATATGTATTGGTACTCAATAACTATATTGTAGAATTATTTTTAACCAAAGTATTTTTTTTAATAATAATATTGAAATAGCTGTGGATTGTGTTTTTTTGTAAGTATATATGTGATCGTTGAATATTACATCATAAATTAGGGATAGAAACATTGGATTATGAGTATATGTTTGATCGTTTGTTCAATGTATTAACCCCTTATTTTTTGGCACTATGTGATGGGTTTTTATCATTACTAAGGATATTTTTTGTTATGTTTTTGTAATCACAATACCTAGTTTTAGAATATGTTTTATAGAAAAATTTAAATATGGAATAATTCCACAAGAATTTATGTAAATATGATTATATTTATTTTTAATCATTTGGGTAAATTTGATCCTTGATATTAATGTAATAATAGTTAATCAATTTTATTTGATTTCATGAAAAAAATAAGTGATATAGAAAAAAATTGTGGTTGTAAAATCATAGATGAAAATTTTAATTTTTTTTGATATTCAAAATAATTTTCATAAAATCATATGAATTATATTAATATTGTTTCAGAAAAAGAACTACCCATATGTTAGGTGACAACTCATCGAATCTAGAAAGGTCATATTGCTTAAATCCACAAAAAATGCTGACAAGGGTGTGATGCCTACAACAATCCGGTGCAATGTCATGATTAATATGAATCTATTTTTACTTTATTTATTTTACTGATTAATACTTATAAAGTTGATTAATTTGAACATTAGCTATGAATTTTGAGGTTTAGATATTATTGTTTTGGGTAACTAATTCTCACCATTTTGGTTTTGGAAAATATTTAGAGACATATGTAAGAAATTTTCACTCTATTATGCCTCTGATAACACATTAAATATAAATTTTATTTTGTGTGGAATAAAATAAATTCATCTTTTATACTAATTTCTAAGAGTAATAAATGATGTGGAAATTGGTCAAAACAAATACATTGAATGAAATTTTATATATATTATCTGGTATTATCTATCTTTATAGTAAGGGAACCCCTTGACTCTTGAAAAATTATAAGGAAAATAATGTTATATTATTACCTTCATTTATAATGAACCAATGGTGTTTCCCCCATTATAGATTTATATCCATTTGGTTGTAACCTTTATCTTCATCACAATTCTTCTCGTGAAAAATGACCTCTATCACTCGACTTAATTATTGTTGTTTTTTTCAAGGACTATGTTTTTGCATCCCACCAGTATTATCCTACAAGATACCTAGTTATTAATTATTATATATAACAATCTTATTTAACTTGCCATTTTTTAGAGTATGTTTCATTAACACGTAATATGATTTCATATTTAAACCATGGTATTTTTATATGACTCCCCTTTGATTTCTGAAGGCAAGATCAAATTATTAGGATTTAATTTACTAAAGGTGGGAATAAAGTAACAACATATGATTCTAAAAAATTAAAATTTTTCCCAAATGGAATTAGTCATCAAAAAATGACTGTAATAAAATTGAGCTATATGATTCATTAAATTTAATTTCTTTGATAGATTGCGGTAAACACAACCTAGAGTCTAAATAAACTATAATATATAATATTATTATAACCAAGTCATTAAATTGGATGGTATTAATATGATTAAATAAATAATTAAAATTATATGGTTTATATTTGTATAAAATAAATTCTATTGTTATATATTTATTTAAAATAAAATAAGAATCATATGAAAAAAATGTTTTCTAAAAAATTGATTTTTTAAAGGAAATTTTGTCCTGATTTACAAACATAATTAAAAATTTATCTTACAACTTTTAAAAACATTATTTTTTAAAAAGGAATTTTTTTTGGAAATTTTTATTTAAGAATTATCTTAGACTGATATTTTTGAATTTTATGAATATGTCAATTTATCGATGAATATTGAAAATTTATGGTTCTAATAGAAAAAAACATTTTTTAAAAGAATTTAATTATTAATTTTAATTTTAAATTGTTATAAAAATAAATTCGGATTAATTATATTAATATTAATATAATTTCTTTTTTTATTATCAATTTCATCTTTAATTTTGACAATAAATTATTCTATACTTATGAAATATTTTCTATCACAAACCAGGTTTCCATAAAAAATATTGGATTAAATTTTAATTAAATTATTCAAAATCTATGAACTAAATTTAGAAAAATGTATTCAATATTGGGAATCATAATAATTAATAGTATATAATATTTTCCTCATTATATTTTTCATAGTGAATATTAAATGAAGATAAAATTAATTATGAGTGTTATGGTTAAAATGTTTTAATAGTAGATTAACCAAAAATGATAAAGGATAAAAGGAATTATATAATTTCAGAATTAATATTTTTTTGGAAATATTTAATCATTTTCATATTACATGGATTGATAATGAATCATTTTTCAGCATTGTGGAATATTTAAAACTAGGGTATGACTTTTTATTTTCAAAAATTGCAATTGTGTCTGCTCCCCCACTTATGAAAGGTCACACCCATCCTCTAAAATTTATAGTAACATAAAATTTTTCAACTAATAAATAAAAAATACCTCCAATATATCCCATCCCACACAATGGAGACATTTTTTAAATATAAAATACAATATATTAAGGATTAATATAAAAAGCTAAATTTGTTGTCCAAAGTGGAGTTAACGTTCATTACAAAATTTATACATTTTACACATTATTATAACTTTATAAAATATTTTATAAATATGATAAAATAATATCAAAAGTATGTATTATATATTGATATTTTATAATATGAATTTAATAACTGATATCCATTTACTCTTCAATTAAATAGAAAAAGAAACTTTCGATCATGTGTACAGAGAACTATTGCCTAGCGAACTCAAGTAATTATTTTACCATTACCGCATGTCATAGCTGTATATAATGATATATTTGAATTATGCAGATGAAATTTAAAATATTTAGATATTTATATAATTATAAAATAAATTATAAATTCTTACATTCCAACCTATAGGAAAATTATAACGTTACTTGTGCGTACATGTGGTCTGCCTCCTCCACATATTGGTGTGAAATTTGTTTTTTTTTAATTTCAAATTAGATTGTAAAACGGAAATATTGAATGAATATAAATTAATCTTTATATAAAATCATGGTTCTAAAAATATGATCCATTATTTATTTTTTTACATTACATCTATTGGAAAAATATAAAACCTATTAATTAATACGTACGACACATTGTCCCTAGGAAAAATGTGACTGATTTTACCATATCTAACTTTTATGGAATATTATAAACACTTATATAATTAATATATATAATACTCATATAATGGAAAAAATTATATATTTTATTTAAACATGATCAAATTAAAAGGACCTAAACAAACTCTCAAAACATAAATGAAAATAGAGTAAGTATCACTGAAAACAATGAATTTAATAAGGAATTGTTAATAAAAAGGTCAAAAAGGACACTAAATAAATTATATATTCTATAAAATATATTAACATGGTTCAATAACATATTTATATTAAATATATATATTTATCATTTAGTTCCTATAAGAACATATAACATAAATAAGACCAGATGTTGGAGATATTATCTCAATTTACCTTTATAGAGGAATATTGAAATGTTATGAACTCATTTAAATATATGGTGTATATAAATAAACTTTTTAATATAATATCATGAATAATTCAAAACACAAGTTGTTTTTTTAATTTTAATTATTTTATCTGAGGGTATTTGACATGAAATTTATCATGATGTAATGAAATTCACAACGCAATTTTTTTTCATTGGATTATAATACTTATTTATTTTAACTACTAATATAATTTTACCTATTAAATGATTTTTTATTTTATTATGTTATATTTATAATTTTTTATATGGATTTACATTTCTTAAAAATAATTTATTCATTAATTAATTCTTACTTAATTATTATTATCATTATATGGGTTTTTTATTTCACCTTTACACAGTTGGAAACAAGGGTAATACCAATGGGTTTGAAAATTTTTTATAAGAAGGAAAATAATTTGTAAAACCTATAAAAATGGAAATATAATGTATCCCTATGACCCCATAATTATGGTGTAATTTTTTATTACCATTAAATTGACATGATTACAGGGAATCAAATCCCGAATGATCAATGTGTATAGTGTTTTTACTAATCCAAATACATACATGAGTCATACATTATAAAGGAATAAACTAATTGGAACATAATTGTTTTCTATTTTCGTGAGAAATTTAATCCCATAGAGGATATCCTTATATATAATTTTTAGTACACTTCTTGGATTCATGGAGAATGGAAGCAAAATAATGGTGAGTTCAAATGATCGATAATGATAAAATACACTAGAATTAATAATGAATCAGTGAGAATAATCATTATGGAAAGGTAATAAATGAACCCACATTCCATATAATAATTAAAATATGAAGGAAGGGAACAAATAATTTTTAAAGGCATGTAACTAAAGAAAAATGCCATTTAAAATAAATGGTTATCAAATAATTAATATGTATAGCTAAAAAAATTGAAAACCATGCCATTTAATCAATAAAATGAGAATGAAATTCAACCATGGAATTTATTATATTGTAATTATCATGGATAATAATAAAAATAACTAATATCTTAATAAATGTAACACTTAATAACTGGATGACATGTATATGAACATGAAAACCTATACCATAAACACCATTTACATGATGGATTAAATGTACCAGTAGAAAACTATTTAATTTGAGAAAATAATTTTTCACATGAAAAACTATCAATGCATTGAGGTTCTATATAAATTATGAGCCCCACCTATTATTACTAGTCCAAATAATTCATCCTATATTGAATTATATATTTCATTAATGAAAAATATTATTCATCATCATATATATATGTTGAGTAGAAGATACAAATTTATCCATTTTTACATTGATATAAAATAACATTAAATTTAAAAACTATATGTATAAATGGTACACATTTTAGGAAATAATCAAACCCATGATAATAGATGTAACACCCCAAGTAAATAAAGAATATGACATTTCATATTTATCCATATTTGTGAATAAAATATT
Organism: Viscum album; assembly: GCA_963277665.1. Taxonomy (NCBI): domain Eukaryota; kingdom Viridiplantae; phylum Streptophyta; class Magnoliopsida; order Santalales; family Viscaceae; genus Viscum; species Viscum album. The sequence goes on from OY728121.1 coordinate 430,896,747, forward strand.
TAAATAACTTTAAAGGGGACGCTATGCTCGATGGCATACCCAACACGCAACAACGAGTTTCTTGGGAATCTTACGTTGCACTCTAATAATAAAATAATATTATTTTAAATTTTAGTTAACATGTAGCCGTTGTAATGGCGGGAATGGATAGAAATAACTAAAATATGATTATATATGTTTTTAAATGTTTTTACATTTATCCAATAAAAGATAATGGCTTAAAATACGGAAAGAATTCAATTTTAGGCATATATGCCCTAGTTTTCACTAAAGGTTCACTTATCACCTTTTGATGGAGAACCGTCATTAAATATAGTTCTGATCACTCTTATACATTCTTTTGGACCAAATAAAACTCTTATTAAGAATCGGGACATCAAAATTTACTTTGTGTAAATTTTTGGTATCTTTCCGATAAAGTTCCTTTTTTTAATGAATAGTGTAAAATGTTGTATTTTAATTCAAAACCACTTTTTAATCTAATTAATTTATATGATTAGATTATATTTTTAATTGGTTTTAAAGTGAAATTAGAAAATATTTTTACCATTAAATCCAATAGTGGTCGTTGGAATCAATTTCACTTTGACATCAGACTTAAACTAGTGTCAATCTTTTGATACTTATTGTTTCATAAAACACGCTATTTGACATGACATCGGGAATTAATTATTAAATTAATTAATGTGACTTATATGTTTTGAATTTTGTAAAATGGACTTCATTTTGAATTCAGAATATCAAATATAGCTTAGGGTGAATTTTTGGGATTTTTCTGAAAAAACATCAATTTTTGATGAATAGTGAAACCACTAAGTGGTACTTATAAAAACTAATTTTCCGTTTAAATGAAATTTTTCCATCATTGTGTTTTGATTTTAAAAAATCCGACATACATGGTTTTCATTAAGAAGTAAAATGTGGTTCAATGAGATTAAAATAATTTTTTGGTGAATAGTAACTTATTAAGTTTTTAATTGCGATTAGTGGTAATTAGTGTAGTTTAAGGTAAAAATAATGCTTTAATAAAACGAGATGAGCTTGACACATGTCTTACCCACATTGGTTGTATCATGGCCGACCAAGACAAGCCATGGGTCAACTTGGGGACCCCATGGATCCACTTTGGTTGGGAAATGACATAAATAACATTTTATTTAATGTAAAAGTAAAATTGACACAAACATGATATGTTTTACTAAAACAATTTTTAAGTGGGGTTATACAAGTCATAATTTTTATTATAAATATTCATTGGAAAGATAAAAAGATTTACTACATCATAGTAATTTTTTTTATAAGTTGTAGACATTAAATAAATTAAATTATTTATGACATAATAATGATGCAGCGATGACATCATTATTTGACGATTTAAATAAAATGGAAAGATAATGTAAAATCTATGAACTACACATGTCCAAAACTTATTGTATGAGTGGATTTCGAAGCCTTATCACCTTATCCACGAATTATATCAATGTGGGACCTTTTGAAACCGAAACACATTTTCAAATAAAGTAATATTTCTTTACTTTCCAAAAGTGCCCCTCCTCTCCTCTTATAAAAGGCCCCCACCTCTACCTCATTTAACACACTCCTCAAGCCTTTGGCTCGGCCAACCCCTGACCATTTACTCTCTCCACATCCCTCTCCTCATCCTAGAGGATTCCCTTTGGGCAGAATCCTTTCAAAGGAAGCCTTTAGGCTCAAATCAAAAGGAGTTACACTTTTAAAGGTAATTCATTCTCTCGTGTTAATTTGTTTTATTTTGCTTCTCCAACCCCCTAAAATCTTTTTATTTACTTCTTTTGTAACAACACCAGTATCTGCAATATACTAGGATGTTGTTATAAGATTTATTTGAGCTACACTCTCACACAACTACATCAAATGGTTAAAGAACATACGGTTTCCATGGATGGTGAAATTCTGCCTCCCGAAACGATGATTGTTCAATACTCATTTAACACCTTCAAAGGTGGCCATTATGATGTCACTATTTTTATATATGATATATAATATGTTTATGTCTTATTTATGCTTCTGTATTTTTCATTTTTGTCTTACCTTTATGGCTTCCATTATGGGTATACGCGATATCTTCATTTAAGGAAGTGCGGACTACCGCCCCCTCAAAGTGATTTGATTCGTTAAATACCATATGTGGGTTGTATAAAGGATGGAAATATGATATTATATATTATATTATACTGGAATTATAATATACCTTTATATCATTATTATTCCATTCTATAAAATATGAAATATAAATGAAAGTAGCGTTCATGCGTACGTACGACTTACCGTCTCCATGAACGGTGCATTTCATTTCTTACCTCTAAATGATTATGTAATGTTATAAATGCATGCATGTACTGGATATATATGACATATATGATATCTACATAATGAATACAATTCTGGATATAATAAACATTTGGCCACACGAACAACATGTAATTGTAAGAAGTCCACTTTCGACTTAAGAACCAAATATCGGCAAAACAAATATTATTAACTTAAATGATTACATAATGTTTATGACATGGTAATAAGTGGTATAAAAGTAATAATGAACTTGAAAAAGGTTCTTAAGAAACTAGAAATTAACTCATGTTTATTATTCAGGATATTAAAGAACGATCGAGTCAAGTCGGACCCGAGGTAAGGGATCCTACTCCTCTCTTTCTTTTTAAGTACACACTTTTATTTCATTCCTTTTAAAGCTCATATTTCTTGTTATTGGGATGATCTTTTATATTACACTTACTATAATTTTTATGTTCATGTGATGAGAGACCCTATTCTCTCTCATCAATCCATTTTGGAAGTTTGGAGTGGCGCCGTTAGGCTGCCGAATTTTCGTAAGGGATTTTTCATCTCACTTTTATTCCCGTGAGATTTATGCTACATTTGCCACAAATTCCATTGAGTGGTGTATGTACTGACCATTATTCTACTCTATGTGTAATATACTTTCGTTTATGAGTATTTACATCAATAAACTATTGTCTTTCTTTCATGGGGTGTATGTTTTTAAAGATACCCAAGTCGGTAAGGGAACCTTTCACCCTCCTCTTTTTTAAAAAGACCTCTTTTATTGGGTCTTTTAATTTACATATTTTTATGTTGGGATATGTTCTCATACATCCTTATTGATGTAAATTTTATGTCCAAGTGATGAGATACACTTTTTATCTCTCATCAACTCATTTTGATGTGATGCCGTTAGGCTGTCAAGGGAACTTTTTAACCCAATTTCGATTTCTTTGGGTTCAACTTGTAGTCATTGAATATGTCATCCATTGAATATGTTTGAATGACCTTTTATTGTTTTACACTTAATATCCACTTATATTGGGTGTATATATATTTGTCACACATATTTTTGAGATTTATTTTTCCTTAATTTAAGGATACCTTCTTTATAAGGGATTTCATCACATTTGACATTTCTATTGAGGGTTCATTGTTGTTATGCACCAATTCACTCTTATATGGTGTATATACTGTCCTTTGGAGTATTATATCATGAATACTTTTATTCTCATGATATTATAAAGTTCTGACTAAATGTTATTCCTCGATTATTGTATTCAAGTGTCTCTAATTTTAGTAAAACCCCTTTAACCAAAATATCGTTTTAAACGTTTTAATGATTTGTTCTTATTAATATCCATGTTTTCAAAATGGTTTTAAGGATTTATTTATATGGATATTAATGGTTTAAAATGTTAAAAGCTTCAAGGTGGTATGGGACACTTTGATTCAAAAATCTCTTTATTAAATATTTTAAATGGTTTTGGAAATGGTTTCTTTTTGAATGGATTCATTATTTCAATATCCTAAAATGTTATATTGTGAATGAAATTTGGAAATGTTATGTTTCCTTTATTCATGTTTATGTGATACGATTATGTTATGGTTCTTGGGCATTGTTATGAAGAACAGGTGGTTCCGTGATAAACTAAGGGCGGGTGAGCCCGATATAGCTCTCCAATGCATTGGGTAACGCGAAGGAGTGAAACGTTAAGGTTTCTCTGAAGAGATTTAGGGAATATACTGTGATGGGTATTCCAAACGTAACCAAGAGGGTTACTCCCTACGTAAGAATGTTATTAATTCCTCAATTTACCTTTATGTCTTATGTTTTCTATGATTTATTCATGGTTTGATGAGGTATGTTAAAGTGCCTATGTTTTATGGGTAAAGTATGATTTCATTCTCATGTATATATGAACTCATGTTTCCTTTCCATATTTTTTGTAACCCTTACTGAGCTTTTTATGCTCATCCCAAGTTTTTGAAATGCTTTTCACAGGTCAAGGGAAAGGTACATGATGTGATGATAGTGTCAAGGATGTGTCAAGAAAGAATCCGTGTTATATTTTAAATAGGTTTCCGTTGATGGGAAGAATGAATATTGTCTTTTATGTAACCACTTTGTTTAAATGTGGAATGTAATGCAGGTTTCATGATCTAATTCTCTAAAACTCTAAACCTGAAAAGATCCTCAATGTTTAATCTTGTAATAACTCAAGATTAAGTAAGGTTTAAGGCTGGGGCCTTATAGTTGGTATCAAAGGTCAGTTTAGATAACATTAGAGGTTAGGGTATTCTTTAAGCATAAGTGACATTACCATAATGGTTAGGATTTCAGAAAGAGTCCTAGTTTTAGATAAAGTGAATGAGTAAGTATATCTTAGTGTTTATCTTACTCATTAGTACATGATGGTTTTGTTGATATACTCACACTGACATTTCTGTTTTTAGTGAATGGCTGGATCTCACAGGAACCAAAGTGACAATGGATTGAAGGAAACTGTGGTGGATCTATGATTAAGATACTAGGTAAAATGGAGGATTCAATGAGGAAACTCATGGTTGTTCTAAACCAACTATCAAGGAGTCATGATCAACCACTTCTGTAACACCCCAGGATTTCATAGTGTGTTATTTCTTAAAAATAATTCAATAACTTGCACTACACGCAACACCGAGTTCAATCACACCATGACGTACAAAAAAAAATCCATTAAAAGAGGTCAGGAATAGTATTAACTACATTTTGAACTTTATATAATCCTTATAATTTTAGAATCCCTATTATGAGTTTCTTAGTCATAATGCAAGAACAGATTCATTTTCAGTATTGCACTTTTATCAACTTTTAATAGTGAAACCATTTTAAATAAAATATTTTAAACTATCTGATTAAATTGGGACATCAAAAAATTTAAAATGAAACATCCCAAGCTTCCACGGTACGCTTTCCTTTGAATAAAATAGTAGCGTGTGTTGTACGCAACCTTGAGTTTTAACACACGCCACAACCAATCAAACTAGCCGTTATGAATAGTAATACCTAAATTTTGAAATTATATATATTTTATATTTTAAAATGGACTTCATTTTTGGATTCGGAATATCGAATTTAGCCTAAGGTTAAATTTTGGTACTTTTCGGATAACTTTCATATTTTGATGAATAGTGAAAATTACTAAATTTTAATTAAAAACAACTTTTTTAATCAAAATAATTAATAGTGATAAATTGTGAATTTGAGTGGTTTTAAAGTATATTTAGAATATATTTATACCATTTAATATAATGTTGGTAATTGGACATAATTTTACAATTAAGCCGAACATAAACAAGTGTCAATCTTTTGATAGTTATTACCTCTTAAAAACACGCTTTTTGTTTTGACAGCGGGAATTAATTTTAAATTAATTTCTGCCACTTCTGTGTTTTGAATTTAGAAAAATGGATTCCATATTTGGAATCAGGATGTCCAAATTGTGTAAATGGGTAACTTTTATTTTTAGACATTTTGAATAATTACTGTGGTAAATATTTTATTTACCATGGTTAAGGGTAAATCCGGTAAATAAGGGTTAAAAAATAATATTATAATAATACAAAATTACCCTAAAACGTGTCCTAACCTTATTGGTGGACACATACCCGACCATGGGCATCCTTGTGTCGATTTGGGGACCCCTTGGAGCCAATTGTATGTGGTAGGGACACATTATATTAATAAAGTTAAAATAAAAATAAAAATGGCATAAGCTTACATCTTTTAGAAGAACAATTTTTACATAGGGTTATACATGTTGGATTTTCGATTATAAATATTCATTAGAAATCTAAAAATATTTCCTACATAATGATATTTTATTTATAATTTTTAGACATCAAATAATTTAAATTATTAATGACACAATAATGATGCAATGTTTACCTCATTAATAAATCATTTAAATAAATAAGATTATAATGATTAAAATATTATCTAAAACCTGTCCAATTCTTATTGGTTGATGTTATTTAGAATATGAGTCATCTTATCTTCGACCTCAATTATTTTTGGACCATTATAAACCTAATTTAATTATATTATAAAGTAATACTTCCACTCTTTCCTAAAGAGCCCCTCCTCTCCCTTATAAAAGGAGACCACTTCTACTCATTACTTACACCTCTCAAGCCACTTGGATCGTCCAAACTCTACCCAAATAAGCTCCCCACATCCCTCTCCTCCTCCTTGAAGCTTCCCCTTAGGCAGAAAGCATTTCAAAAAGTCCTTTGGTTCCAACCAAAGTGAGTTACCTAAATTAAAGGTAACGATTTCTCTTAAATTATTTTCATTTATTTTGCTTCTCCAACCCCCAAACTCTTTTTTACATCCTTTATTTTGTAACAAAAAAAAAGTATCCTCAATATACTAGGATGTTTTTATAAGAAGTATTCGAACTACACATACACACACCTCCATCTAATGGATGATGAACATAATGTTTCTGTGAATGGCAAACTAACGCCTCACGAAACGATGATTGTTCAAATACATATTACCTCCTCTCATGGTGGCCATTATGATGGCACTATAATTAAGTGTGATATTAATGATACATATTTTATATATAACCTTCTGTAATTCCATTTTATTTCATACCATTATTCGTTTCATGTTGTATATACGTACGATAATTTCATTTGAGGAAGTGCGGACTACCGCCCCCTTAAAATGATATGAATCGTTCATACCACACATGGAACGTATAAAGAATGGTGTTAATGAACATAAGTAACATATATAAAATATTATCTTATGCTGGAATAATAATATACCTATGTATCATTTGGATTCAATTCTTTTAAAATGAAAAATTAAATGGAAGTACCGTTCGTGCGTACGTACGGACTACCGTCTCCACGGACACGGTGAGATCCATCCTCCATCGTATCCATTCAAGTCTTATTCTCATTTTAGGGTTAAAAATAATGTTAATATCATTCTGATTATGAATAAGATATAATCTATCCATTACAAATATTTCTTACGTAACCAAACATTTAAGAAGAACGAATCGATTATCACCCGAAATGACGATAATACTAAGATATTATTAATAAAGCAATGTTAAAAGATCATATATGATATCATATTGATGTATATGATTATTTTATAATTTAATAAAAATGTTTTAATTATTATACAGGTGTTTAACATACCATCTACTAAGGGAAAGTTCAAGGTAAGGGATTTTCTTATCTCACTTTCAATTCCGTGAGATTTCCATTGTTCGCCACTAAATTATTGAAAGTGGTGTATTGTGTACGGCCATTTGATATATATTATCATGATTCTCTTATATTCATGTTATTCTGTAAATCATTTGGTGGTTATTAACTTTTGGCCATACGACTCAGTTGATTAACGTGGTAAGGGGTTTCTTATCTCACTTTTAATTTCGTGAGATTTCCATTATTCACCACTTAATTATTGCATGTGGGGTATGTGTGCTGCCCATGATTGCATTCATTGTGTAATATACTTTAATTTATGGGTATTTACATCATCAGGGTATGATACTTCTTTCATGGGTGTATGTTTCGTAAGTTACCTAATCGATAAGGGAATTTGAAATTTCAATCTCCACTCATTTGGCTTTACGCATATTTCATTGATTATATTACCCCAAGATTATGTGTGGAATCACTATTCATTTGATTATGTCATAATTTCCACTCCCCTTCCTATGGATATAAGTTTGATACACATAATCACTCCATTGATAATTCTCAAGTCATTGATATGAATTTGATAAGAGTAATTTTAACTCATTCTCCATTTGTTGAGTTAAACATCTAATTCATTGGTATTGTTTTTACAAGAATATGTGTGAATGTCCTTTGATTGTTTTGCACTGAATATCCAATCATATTTAGTGTATTTATATTTTTCACACATAATTATGTCATTGATTTATCCTTAACCTAAGGATACAACCTTGATGAGAGATTTCATCTCAATTTACATTCCATTGAGACTTCTTTGATGATATACACCAAATCACTTTTATGTGGTGTATATAATGTACTTTGACATAGTATATCATGATTCCCTTTATTCTCATGATATCAAAAAGTTTTGATTACCTCAAGTATTTGTATTCAAGTGTCTCTTTTGGTTAGAATCTCTAACTAAAATACCATTTTTAAATGTTTTAAAGACTTATTCATATAAAACTTTCTCATTAATGTCCATGTTTTAAAAATGGTTTTAAGGATTTATTTATATGGACATTAATGTTTAGAAATCAAAACTCCTTTTAAAAAGTTTCAAAGTGGTATGGGACACTTTGATTCAAAAATCTACTTTTAAATGGCTTCTTGACAAATAGTGTGACTTTTAAATGTTTTCAAGAAAAGGGGGATATTTCTCTCAAATAGTTTTGATGATTATTTTCATCTATGTCAACATCCTTCATTATTCTTGATTGAGGTTAATGTGATACAATACAATCTTCCATATTGTATCGAATGAGTTATGTTTGACTGTGGATGTGCTGTTTTTATACCATTCATGGTTTGTGGTAAAAGTATTGACATTTCGTATGCTAGTTTTAATGCGAATGTTTATGTTATGTTTAAACATGTTCATATGAGGAATGCATTGGACATAATAAGTGACGGGTGGAGCCCGCTATAGCTCCTCGATGCATCGGCAGGTCTCATGAGACAGACTAGTGTCTTGGCACAAGGCCTTGGCAAAATCTTATTTGTAGTCTTGGCACGAGGCCTTGGCTATGTGGTTATGATAGTCTGACATTATGCATTCCATCATTATGAAAGTGTTTATTGATATTGCATGTGATCATTCGACTAGTAGAATATCCATTTGAGTAAGTAAATGGCATTATTTCATTTTACCTTCGCCATTTTATGCTGAAGTTCAAATTTAAAAGGCTTTTGTTTTAGTTATAAACTTCCTTAAGTGTTTATGCTTATTTATGAAAGCTTCTGCTATAATTTTATCCTTACTGAGCATCCGAGCTCACCCCTTTCAATGTTTTATTTTTCCCAGGATTATGAAGAAGTAATTTATGAATGACCTGCAGGGATAGTATGAGGGGATATGAAGACAAGATGTTTTTTTTATGATGTAATGTAAAAATTTATGGATGTATCTAGTTATTCCAAGGCTACTAAACTAATCGGTCTTTCGAGACTTGATCTTTCTCGTGATCATGCCAATGTTATGTAATAATGCACCGACTCTAGGTAATTAGGGTCGGGGCGTTACAACTTCAACCTTGGTGAGTTCTCTAGTGCATCATGTATGAGATGGCCAACACGATGTGGAAATTCAGGTAATAATTATTAAGGTAACCATTAGGGTTTATATGATCCTTACTTTTGAGGTAATTATGGGTTATTATATGTTCTGATGGAAAATGAAAGGCATGAGATAAACTTGAGGTTAAAATATGTTATGATCATCTTTGAAGATTTTATCTCATTTTTGGGGAATGTTTTAAGAATTATATAGTTTTGAAAAAAGGACAACACACAGACCGTGTGACAACCCGTCGCGTTGGACAAAGCTGCGGGAATCGAACCCACAACCAAAGTGCGACTGGTATTTATCGTCTACCACTGGACTACGTGAAGTCCCTGGTTAGTTTGACTGATTCTTTTTAGTTATATGATTTTATGAATTAAGAGTAAGTTGATTTTGGAGGATATGTGATTAGGATAATTACTTTTCAATGTGAGGCTTTAGGAGCGACTAATGTGGTTTGGAGATAAATGTTACGATTTAACTTAGAAGACTATGTGACTAAATCCTTCAAATATTTGGGTTTCAATCTTATATTGGTTTACTTTGAAGAATTTTATGGACAAATTATTTATCGGATGGTCCTCGTTGAACTTTAGGTTTTGTTGGACAAATTTTGGAGATTAAGAATAGATTTTCTTTTTTATAAGGGGTTATCCTTTTCTGGATTATCTGATCTTGTACTAACCTTTTTGGTTTTGGTTTTGGTTAAAGACTAAATACATGGGATGTATATAGTTCTCTTTTGGGGATTAGGTGATTCTCTAGAAGTTGATTATAGTACTCTTGATGCGAACAAGTCTCCCTAAATACTCGTCTTTTGGAAAAAATATGAGTTTGACTAGGGAATCTAGTAAAAGTTGAAAGTCAACATGATAAGTGATTATGATTCCTTATGAATAAATTCCTCAATAAAAAGTAACTTAAAACAAAAATGTTGTCTATTAACTTTTCCTAATGGGGAATCGAATACCGTTTAACCGATCACAAGTTTGTGATTTTCTCGTGGTTAACTTTCTCCTAAACATGTTTTCTATCACTCTCCATCAGAACATGACCCTTTGTTTTTTCCTCCATGTCCATATTTTCATACTTCGAATCCTAGTATGGGTTAACTTGTGTGACCTTTGTACTTATCTCTCTTTATTTTAATGTGTTTGTTTTACCGACTTTTGTTCTGATGTTGGACTTTCAAGGATGTTTCCAAGCGCAATTTTAAAATTGCGAGGACGCAATTCCCAAAAGGGGGGAAGGATGTAACACCCCAGGTAAATAAAGAATACGTCATTTAATATTTATCCATATTTGTGAATAAAATATTTAAATAACTTTAAAGGGGACGCTATGCTCGATGGCGTACCCAACACGCAACAACGAGTTTCTTGGGAATATTACGTTGCACTTTAATAATAAAATAATATTATTTTAAATGGTAGTTAACATGTAGCCATTGTAATGGCGGGAATGGATAGAAATAACTAAAATATGATTATATATGTTTTTAAATGTTTTTACATTTATCCAATAAAAGATAATGGCTTAAAATACGGAAAGAATTCAATTTTAGGCATATATGCCCTAGTTTTCACTAAAGGTTCACTTATCACCTTTTGATGGAGAACCGTCATTAAATATAGTTTTGATCACTCTTATACATTCTTTTTGACCAAATAAAACTCTTATTAAGAATCGGGACATCAAAATTTACTTTGTGTAAATTTTTGGTATCTTTCCGATAAAGTTCATTTTTTTAATGAATAGTGTAAAATGTTGTATTTTAATTCAAAACCACTTTTTAATCTAATTCATTTATATGATTAGATTATATTTTTAATTGGTTTTAAAGTGAAATTAGAAAATATTTTTACCATTAAATCCAATAGTGGTCGTTGGAATCAATTTCACTTTGAAATCAGACTTAAACTAGTGTCAATCTTTTGATACTTATTGTTTCATAAAACACGCTATTTGACATGACAGCGGGAATTAATTATTAAATTAATTAATGTGACTTATATGTATTGAATTTTGTAAAATGGACTTAATTTTTGAATTCAGAAGATCAAATATAGCTTAGGGTGAATTTTTGGGATTTTTCTGAAAAAACATCAATTTTTGATGAATAGTGAAACCACTAAGTGGTACTTATAAAAACTGATTTTCCGTTTAAATGAATTTTTTCCATCATTGTGTTTTGATTTTCAAAAATCCGACATACATGGTTGTCATTAAGAAGTAAAATGTGGTTCAATGAGATTAAAATAATTTTTTGGTGAATAGTAACTTATTAAGTTTTTAATCACGATTAGTGGTAATTAGTGTAGTTTAAGGTAAGAATAATGCTTTAATAAAATGAGTTGAGCTTGACACATGTCTTACCCTCATTGGTTGTATCATGGCCGACCAAGACAAGCCATGGGTCAACTTGGGGACCCCATGGATCCACTTTGGTTGGGAAATGACATAAATAACATTTTATTTAATTTAAAAGTAAAATTGACACAAACATGATATGTTTTACTAAAACAATTTTTAAGTGGGGTTATACAAGTCATATTTTTGATTATAAATATTAATTGGAAATATACAAAGATTTCCTACATCATAGTATTTTTTTTATAATTTTTAGACATTAAATAAATTAAATTATTTATGACATAATAATGATGCAGCGATGACATCATTATTTGACGATTTAAATAAAATGGAATGATAATGTAAAATCTATGAACTACACATGTCCAAAACTTATTGGATGAGTGGATTTAGAAGCCTTATCACCTTATCCACTAATTATATCAATGTGGGACCTTTTGAAACCGAAACACATTTTCAAATAAAATAATATTTCTTTACTTTCCAAAAGTGCCCCTCCTCTCCTCTTATAAAAGGCCCCCACCTCTACCTCATTTAACACACTCCTAAAGCCTTTGGCTCGACCAAACCCTGCCCATTTACTCTCTCCACATCCCTCTCCTCGTCTTAGAGGATTACCTTTGGGCAGAATCCTTTCAAAGGAAGCCTTTTGGCTCAAATCAAAAGGAGTTACACTTTTAAAGGTAATTCAATCTCTCATGTTCATTTGTTTTATTTTGCTTCTCCAACCCCCTAAAATCTTTTTATTTACTTCTTTTGTAACAACACCAGTATCTTCAATATACTAGGACGTTGTTATAAGATTTATTCGAGCTACACTCTCACACAACTACATCAAATGGTTAAAGAACATACGGTTTCTGTGGATGGTGAAATTCTGCCTCCCGAAACGATGATTGTTCAATACTCATTTAAAACCTTCAAAGGTGGCCATTATGATGTCACTATTTTTATATATGATATATAATATGTTTATGTTTTATTTATGCTTCTGTATTTTTCATTTTTGTCTTACCTTTATGGCTTCCATTATGGGTATACGCGATATCTTCATTTAAGGAAGTGCGGACTACCGCCCCCTCAAAGTGATTTGATTCGTTAAATACCATATGTGGGTTGTATAAAGAATGGAAATATGATATTATATATTATATTATACTGGAATTATAATATACCTTTATATCATTATTATTCCATTCTATAAAATACGAAATAGAAATGAAAGTAGCGTTCATGCGTACGTACGGCTTACCGTCTCCATGAATGGTGCATTTCATTTCTTACCTCTAAATGATTATGTAATGTTATAAATGCATGCATGTACTGGATATATATGACAAATATGATATCTACATAATGAATACAATTCTTTATATAATAAACATTTGGCCACACGAACAACATGTAATTGTAAGAAGTCCACTTTCGACTTAAGAACCAAATATCGGCAAAACAAATATTATTAACTTAAATGATTACATAATGTTTATGACATGGTAATAAGTGGTATAAAAGTAATAATGAACTTGAAAAAGGTTCTTAAGCAATTAGAAATTAACTCAAGTTTATTATTTAGGAGATTAAAGAACGATCGAGTCAAGTCGGACCCGAGGTAAGGGATCCTACTCCTCTCTTTCTTTTTAAGTACACACTTTTATGTCATTCCTTTTAAAGCTCATCTTTCTTGTTATTGGGATGATATTTTATATTACACTTATTGTAATTTTTATGTTCATGTGATGAGAGACCCTATTCTCTCTCATCAATCCATTTTGGAAGTTTTGAGTGGCACCGTTAGGCTGCCGAATTTTCATAAGGGATTTTTCATCTCACTTTTATTCCCGTGAGATTTATGCTACATTTGCCACAAATTCCATTGAGTGGTGTATGTACTGCCCATTATTCTACTCTTTGTGTAATATAATTTCGTTTATGAGTATTTACATCAATGACCTATTGTATTTCTTTCATGGGGTGTATGTTTTGAAAGATACCCAAGTCGGTAAGGGAACCTTTCACCCTCCTCTTTTTTAAAAAGACTTCTTTTATTGGGTCTTTTAATTTACATATTTTTATGTTGGGATATGTTATCATACATCCTTATTGATGTAAATTTTATGTCCAAGTGATGAGATACACTTTTTATCTCTCATCAACTCATTTTGATGTGATGCCGTTAGGCTGTCAAGGGAACTTTTTAACCCAATTTCGATTTCTTTGGGTTAAACTTGTAGTCATTGAATATGTCATCCATTGAATATGTGTGACTGACATTTTATTGTTTTACAATTAATATCCACTTATATTGGGTGTATATATATTTGTCACACATATTTTTGAGATTTATTTTTCCTTAATTTAAGGATACCTTCTTTATAAGGGATTTCATCACATTTGACATTTCTATTGAGGGTTCATTGTTGTTATGCACCAATTCACTCTTATATGGTGTATATACTGTCCTTTGGAGTATTATATCATGAATACTTTTATTCTCATGATATTATAAAGTTCTGACTAAATGTTATTCCTCGATTATTGTATTGAAGTGTCTCTTATTTTGGTAAAACCCCTTTAACCAAAATATCGTTTTAAATGTTTTAATTATTTGTTCTTATTAATATCCATGTTTTCAAAATGGTTTTAAGGATTTATTTATATGGATATTAATGGTTTAAAATGTTAAAAGCTTCAAGGTGGTATGGGACACTTTGATTCAAAAATCTCTTTATTAAATATTTTAAATGGTTTTGGAAATGGTTTCTTTTTGAATGGATTCATTATTTCAATATCCTAAAATGTTATATTGTGATTGAAATGTGGAAATGTTATGTTTCCTTTATTCATTTTTATGTGATATGATTATGTTATGGTTCTTGGGAATTGTTATGAAGAACGTGTGGTTCCGTGATAAACTAAGGGCGGGTGAGCCCGATATAGCTCTCCAATGCATTGGGTAACGCGAAGGAGTGAAACGTTAAGGTTTCTCCGAAGAGATTTAGGGAATATACTGTGATGGGTATTCCAAACGTAACCAAGAGGGTTACTACCTACGTAAGAATGTTATGAATTCCTCAAGTTACCTTTATGTCTTATGTTTTCTATGATTTATTCATGGTTTGATGAGGTATGTTAAAGTGCCTATGTTTTATGGGTAAAGTATGATTTCATTCTCATGTATATATGAACTCATGTTTCCTTTCCATTTTTTTGTAACCCTTACTGAGCTTTTTATGCTCATCCCAAGTTTTTGAAATGTTTTTCACAGGTCAAGGGAAAGGTACATGATGTGATGATAGTGTCAAGGATGTGTCAAGAAAGAATCCATGTTATATTTTAAATAGGTTTCCGTTGATGGGAAGAATGAATATTGTCTTTTATGTAACCACTTTGTTTAAATGTGGAATGTAATGCAAGTTTCATGATCTAATTCTCTAAAACTCTAAACCGGAAAAGATCCTCAATGTTTAATCTTGTAATAACTCAAGATTAAGTAAGTTTTAAGGCTGGGGCCTTATAATAGATATAGACATTTGTGGAAAATTTATTATTCTATGACCATTTGAAATTGAATATTTCAAAGGGACAAAAAAATGAATAATGGATATGGCTTTAAATACTATCATTAATTATCCAGATATAGAATAATGATGGTTTCAATACCGAAGATTCCATGTGGATTAAGGAAATAACGTTTTCTCATTGATGAATATAAATACATTGAAACGATCTTTAAAAACATTATTGGGTAAATTATTATTTTAATTTTTAATAACATTATGAAAAAAAAATTAATTGAAAATAAATTTGAAAAAAATTATTTAAAAATTAACTATATAATATTTCAAAGTAAGAATCAAATAAATGACTAATGATAAATCTTTACATGTTGTCGAAGGTAAAAAAACATTCCTTTTGTATGGGATTTTTTTAAAATGTTCCTCATTTAGAAAAAGATAAGAAGACTCATTTAGTTTTTTTTTGTAGAAAATGGATCAATATATATATAATAAATTAGTTTTAAAAGGTTAAAAACTAATTTTAAATAATTTATTTTATAAAACATATAAATGAGAGAAACCAAATTTCCAACAGAAGTGAGAAATGATGTAGGATTTTCTTGAAAACATTTTTTAGAATATTTTATTTACCAAAGATTAGAAAAATGGTAATATTTCTTGAAAATGAACATGAATGAAAATAGGAGAATAAAATTATAGGTTTTATTGTGAAATTATCAAAAAATTACATTAATGTAATTTTTTAATAAAAAATATCGATTAGAATGAAATTGTGATATTAACCCTTAAAATGATCTTAACATTGAATTTTGAAATAATAAATTAATTGATTATCTGTAACAAAATTAAATACACATATAATAAGTGTAACTAAATAAATATATTTTTAATTTCATTATAAACATATTAATAGAATATTAAAAACAACAAGGAGTTAATATAACCCAATAGAATGGAATAGAGTTATGAACGTTCACTATTACATGGTAATGTTATGTTCAATTCCCATTAGATAAAATAATTCAAATTGATGGTCCAAATTACATGAAAAATTATTTTTTTAGTGATACTATATGTCATGCGGTAGTATAAACACCATACAAAATAAATCATTTTCATAATAATATAATATTTTTCAATGAGATGGTATTGAGAAAAACTCTCGTACCTTGAGTTTCATTTTAGGTGAAATTCCTTAATATAATATATAATGTTTTTTGGATTGTAAATAAATTTTTAAATAAAATTAGTAAAATTTATAATATCATATAATATTTCTTATGATATTTTATTTTTTTGCAATTAATATTTCATTATTTTCACAATTTCAAGTGTTAATTATCCAGTTTTCATGTATATTTTGGCATGTTATTTCTGTTGTTATTATGTCGATTATGATTTCATCATATAAATAATTTAAACCATGATTTATGTATCAAGTATATTATGTATATTTTTTCATATAATAATCTATATAATTTGATGATAAGAAATGAATTTCACCATTCATTGGGATGGTTTTCCATATATACACAAGAACACTACATCAATTTTCGCATCTTATTTAAATGAATGAAAAGTATATGACATATATATTTATATTTTAATTAATGAATAATATTTATTATATATATATAATATTTTTATTCAAACCCTTATTAATATATTGAAGGTATAATGTGAAAAAATCACATCACATGGAGGAGTCCTTAGTCCACACATCCACAGATGATGTTTTCGTATTTCCACAAAACAGAAAGGAGGTTTTTTTGTAATATTAAAATTCAAAAAAAGACATTAAAAATGTAATATATATCATATATCAATTGTAAATACATAATTATTCTCACCTAGAAAGGTGGAAATGGAGGAACGAATGACAACGATTCACAAGGCTGTAGTCAACCGTACACGAGAACAATGATTTTGTATTTGATTAGATGAATATATGTGAAAGTGTTTTTTTAATTAATAGGATAAAAATATCTCCGTACATTTATCATAATTAGTTTATTATATAATAATAATTTAAAATTAAAAGAAGTTGTGGTGAATAAGATGAAAAAAGTGATCAACAAAAAATGATCCCAATTATTCCGGTAACTACTTTTGGTCTCTGCCAATAGATATACTTGTATTTATTTATACTAAAAGTTTTTAGTTTTGGATTATTGGAAAAAAATTTGGGTTATTTTTGGGAAGGTTTTTGATGATCCAAATTTATTGAGAGGTGTGAATAAGTTGGAGGGGTTTGTTCCTTTTTTACTGTGGATGAGGAGAGGAATGTTTTTTAAATATAAAAAGGTAACCACTATTGAGTCGTATCCCTTATATAAAGACTCTTCAATAATAAAAAATCAATAAAATTGAGGATATGGTTTACATATTTAATGTAAAATTTTTTGGGACAAGCTTATATGTCATTTTAGTTGGGAATACTATGGTTTACTCACTTGTTAATCTTTATTTTACTTTAATCACTGTAACTAATTTCAATTAATTTAACTATATTTTTTCAGAAAATTTGTTTTTATTATCATAACATAAAAATAATTATAATTAGAAATATATAATCCATTTTTCAAATTTTAATCATGATATAGATAGATATTAATTTTAAAATAATCTTATAGATGGGCCGAAAAGGTGTTTTTAAAGTAAAATGTTCAGATGTTTTAAATTTATTTATATCCTATTTGAAGGTGTAATTTACTCCAATGAACAAAATTTTATTAATTAATGTATAATTTAACAAATTAAACTCTATAATAATTAAAAATAGTTTATGCATATAAATATATTATATGAAAATATAGTTTATAATTAGCATTTTGTATTTTTCACTATTCATTAAAAATTGAATCTTCTGAGAAAAATACCTGAATGTGACCATAATATTTTATTAATGTTCCTATTCCAAATATTTGGTTTACCCTTATGAATAATATTTATAAATTTTTCAAAATAAAATTTCAAAATAGGAGCTATATAAAAAGTATTTCTTTTAGAAAAATATAATTTTTAATAGAAATATTTTATTTATTTTCTTATTATGCCATAAAATCCATTAGAAAAATATAAATAATATTGTATTCAGTAAATAATATATATATTTTATTAATATCATTCACTAATAGTTATTAAGATAATTTATTATTAAAAACTCACTTGGAAGCATTAAAATTGTTCTTTATGAAAACTTTTCTTATATATTCAATTGGTTTTAAATTTTATTAGTTGTTAAAAAGTGAATAAAAAAATTCTATATTAATTAGTTATTCTAATTTATGTCCATAATTGAAATTTATAGGTTTAATCTTATAATATTAAATTATAATATTTTAATAATATATTAATACTCCGAAAAACACTTTCTTGCTTGTAACACATGTCATCAAATAAAGCTGTTGTTTTTTGTGAAAAAAGATAACTCTGTATTCTATCTATTTCACATTATATAATATATAAAAATAATATAAAATATTTAATATACAATAATGTCTCATTAGGTTATATTCATTTTTACACTTTTTTTGCATGTAATACACATTATTGAATAAAAGTTACTCTTTTAGAATATTTTGGGTTCTACATTCTCCCCACGTTAAATAAATTGCATCATCATAATCTAAACATGATCTAGGTTGTCCACGTGTTGATATTTGGGATTTATTTTAAAAAAAAACTTCATCATTAAATAGTTTATATAAAAAATATTAATAAAAGTGGATGATATGTACCAAGGTCACATGGAATAATATCTAAAAATACATCTAAATAAGAGAACATAAGTGGAATGCGAAAATATGGAATTTGAAGGAAAATGTAAATATTTATAGGGAGTTATTGAAGTCATTGATAAAAAAACATAATGATCAGTGGAATGTTTAGGGCCTTAAATCCATCAATCTATGATTATTTAAAAAACTATAAGTTCAATAAAAATTAATATTTTTGAACAAAATTTGATTTCTAGATCATTTTCCCAATGAGGGGTAATTATTTTACAATAGAATAATATAAAGATGAATATATACCTAACATATTTATATTGACACATTTTTCAACCTTTTTTTATTTGAAAACATACAATTCATTCCTTCATTTATGAAATGGATATCAAAAAACTAATAATGATTATTGAATCATTAATATTAACATTTAACGGATAATAAGTCCCATAAAAGAGTCGCATGTCTTTCTATTTGTCATTGAATATTATCTAAATCCAATATAGTTAATACATTAATCCCCAAATCTAAAAAGTTATACCATAATTAAATCATTAACATTAATAAATGAAATTGTTTGGCTAAAAGAAATGAGATATCAACCAGAACCTCTTATAGGCCAATGGTAGGAATGAAGCCCTTATTATCTTTCATTTGGGAATTCATGGACCACCTCCTTATGGGTTTCCTTTTTCTAGAACCTTATTAATATATTTTAAAAAATAAATATAATTGAAATAAATTAAATATAATCATTAAATATACTTATAACTATTATTTTCAATACAACCCAAATACAGAAATACAACATCAATGTATTTCAATATAGGTATTTATTTGGTCTATATTTTATTCTATAGGGAGATAATTTATTTGGATAAAGGAAATGTTCCCAACTTTTATGGTAGTAATCTATAAATAGACCATTAGGAATGTTTTTTCCTTAAAAAAAAATCTTAATTTTTTCTCAACAATTATTTTTTATGTGTCCTTCTGTCCCTCTCATAAAGAATTTCCCATTCCATTGAGACACTTTCCTAGGTGTCTCATTACTCATTTCTCACATAATTGAAATCAAACTCTTTACCCTCCTTGTTATACACAACTTGGGGTCTTAGAAAACTCAGTTCCTTTTTTCTTTGGTGAGTTCAAAAGATGGTAATAGTATATGTCATTTATCATATTTAGGGAAAGATGATTATTCATGAACATGACATATTTCACTCCAATTAATAGACCTTTTGTATTATATTTTTCACCAATATGTCTATCTTGATCAATTTTAATAAAAATCATTCATGTTCCATCCATTGGGTAAAATCTAAATGTATAGTGCTAGTAGTAATAGTCATAGTGAAAAAAATATTTAATCATTTATAGGATATCTAAATAAAGACACCTTATTTTTAATTAAAAGAACCTAAGGATAACCTAAGTGATTTATTTTCTTTATATTTTCAAATAATTCATAATTGTTTGTAATGAAAATGTGAATTATCATAAGAATATACCATAGGAGTGTCAAAATATGTGTGAAGTATCACCCATATTCCTATACAATGGTACACTAGAGTCAAGTATGACACTCATTTTTAGAGTTTTTACCTATAGGAACATCTTTTCAAAAACAATGTCTACATGTTCTATCTATACATGGATGTATTTCTAGTAATACCCACATAATATATACATTACCAAAATTCTATGATATTCTTTTGTAGTTATACTCAAATTATACATAATGGTAATTTTCTATAATATATGTATTAAAAAAATCTAGCAACAATGGTTGATACAAATATTCCTCTAATACCTACAGTATTTTCCCGACCCCAAAAGATTAGATCCATTGTCTACTTCCATTAAAATAGCATGATTACAAGGAATCAAATCCTAATGAAATAAAGAGTTTAGTTGTCTTGGTAAACTAGATACACACGTGAGTCATACATGACAAAAAAATTCTCTATTAATAACCTTTTTTTAATCAGGGGATAAAATTCTTCCCACTTAATATATACTTTCATATCATTCTTATTACATTTATTGAATTCTGGGGTAAGGAAAAGAAATAATGGTGTAATCAAAATCTTAATATGGTTAAAGTACAATGAAATTAATAATGAACTAATGATAATAATCAATTTGGAAATTTAATAACTAAACATACATTACATATATTCATAAACTAATAAAGAATTATAAAAATAGTATGGAATGGTAAAAATCTAAAAAACATTTATTAAAAGATACTTATTAAAGGGTCATAATTTTGATAAGGTAAATAAATGAAAAGTATTTCCTTTGAAAAATAAACAAAAAATGTAATTCACGCAGAGATTTTATTCATGTTGAAAATTTCATAGACAATAATAATAATAATTTAAATGTCAATGATGTAAATTCATATTAATTATTTGACATAATGTTTGATAAATAGAAAAAACCTATAACATCATTATCTACCGTAAAATAATTTAAATCGATAAGTAGAAAATTATTTAATATGTGAAACATAATCATCTCATTACAACTTGTTGATTCCTTGAGGGGATATTTAATGTATGGGACCTACCTTCCACTTTCTATAAAAATACTTCATCATATATCATATAATATAATTAATTAATGTAAAATTATCCTTATTATCAAATATCGGCAATGAGTTGAAGATCATGATTTATCATTATTTTCCTAGATTTCAAATAAAATTACAAGTAATTTCTTTTTGTAAAAATTTTATACGTTTTGGGTAACAATCATTGGACGGATAAATTATATAGACATCTTGGTAAAATTTAATATTAAATTATTATTGGATACTGATTTCATCAATGACACTAAAAAATGATTCGGGCATCTAAATTTCAATTTTATCCTAAGAAAAATCAATTATAAAACATCCAGAGTATTAATAAGGATGGTATCAAAACAAAATATCCCATTTTGAGTATAGATAAATGGGTTGTACTTGTATAAAAATAGAACTACGATGAAAAGAAATTTTAAGAAAAAAATTCTTGAGGGAAATAAGATTATAATTTGAAAAAAAATTAAAAATAATTTTCGTTGTAAATAAATTATAAAAAAATATTTAATAATTATAATTTCATATTTTCAAAGGAAACATGATATAACTGACAATGATTAAATCCACACAGGTCCTACATGGTAATGATAAAATTCCTTTTGCATGGTAAAAGAGTTTCAAAAGTTCCTGGTCCAGAGAAGGAAAAGAAGATTCCTTTGAAAAAAAATTCAACAAAAAATCAGTAAATATTTCATTAATAAATTATCTTGTAGATGATAAAGAAATAGAATTTTTTTTCAAAATAATGGTTTTCAGAGAAAACAAATTCACGACCAAAGATATAAACAATTTATGGTGTAAAGACCTGGAAATTTCAAGAAAATTTTATTCTTAATTTTCTTTGAATTTTACAAGAACGACGTTTCTGACGGCACAGGATTCCGAGGCCCAGAGTGCCCGGAATCAATTTCCGAAGTTTGGCTCGGGTACGTTCAGTGAACGAATGAGTGGGAATTCCTATCTTTGAAACCATTGCTCGGAATTTAAATCTGATGGCATCGATGAACTCGAAACGCTGGTAATCGCTTAAGGGAACCTTTACCGTAGTTGCGTTTGTGCGGGTGAAGAAGTTAATTAATGGGGTTTAATTAAAAAGTAAATAAAATTGTTGGATCAATTTTATTTCATATCAAGGTGGTTATTTTCTCCCATGTGAAGTTGGTGGTGGGGCCCACATCCACCCAACTTCCCATGTGTGGATAATTGAAAGGGTGGGGCCCACACGAGCCCCAACCTTTCAACTTGCCCCTTTAAACTCCTTAACCCCCCCATTTATGTCTTGCCAACTTAACTCATCATTAATGCATACAACTCATGTTAATGACATAAGTGAGTTCAGTGTGGGTTTTTATTTTCAAACTCTTAAAATTTCAAAAGCCTTTTTGTGATAATAAAATTAGTTGGGATCTTATTTTATTTGGGTTAGTTTTTGGTTGTTTGAGAGCTTTTGGAGAGAAAGCTAAAGGAAGTCTTCTTCTTCGTCAACTTCGACGAAGAACGTGAAGAACACCTCAGAATCCGATAAAGAACACCGTCCTTAGCAAAGAAAATCTCCACCAAAGAATGCGAAGAACTTCTCCAACGACGTTTCCTCGTCGGACGCACCTCAACGACAACGGAATAGACGTTCGTTTTCTGTGACGCCCGACTTCCGCGACGCTCGACTTCTACGTCTCGATTGACGCGCACCGTTCTTGAAACCGAGGTAGGGGTTTGACTATTTTTTTTATGTTGGTGATTCTTTCCTTTGAATATGAAAGATAAATTTGCTGGCCATGTTCCAATTTTTATTTAAATTAAACATTTTGAAGGTTAAACGTTTTATGTTTTGGCCAAATGCTATCGATATAACGGGAGGGGATCGGTCCGCCCAAACATGGCTGATACCCCTCCCCCCTTTTCTATTCTTCATTTTGATTAGCGAAGACGGTAATGCATCGTTGCACCACACCTGAGAGAAAGGAGACGTGAGTGATGTGGGCCACGACGAAGAAACGTGATGTCGTCGCGATGCATCGAGGGTACGAACGAGGCCGCGGCTGGGGTCGGGCCGCGGCGGAAGGACGCGGCATCGTCATGCTGCGCCGGACGAATTCGCGGCCATCTTCGAAGTGGTGGTCTGAAAAACCGGCCGCCGGAGAACTCGAAGGAGGCGGCCGGAACCCTGGCCGCAGGCACTGGAAGACGCGGGACCGCGGGGTCCCGCGGCGAGAAACCGGCCGGCCCCGCGCTGGCCGGCCGTTACTGGCAGAAATCTGGGGGGTTACACCCCTCGGTGTTACAAGGCGCGGTCCCCTTAATGGGGGTCCGTTGTTTTCATAAAGTAGGGGAAACACCCCTCCCTTGGCACATGTGCGGCGCAAAGGCCGCGCCGCCGGCCGAGTCGGGCCGTCAGGCCGGGTCGACCTGGTTCGGGTCGGCCTAGGGGTTACTGGGCCGGGCCCAAACCCCCCCGCACTCGGACTTTTCCGTTCAAACACTCTTATCTCGGGCTACGGACCTCCGATCGACGCGCCGTCAGCGGAAACATGATCCTTGGATCGAGAAAGTCGTTTCTGTATATTACACTCAAGGTTTCAGAGAACTTTGGGTTCGGCCGGGTTGGTTCGTACACGAAACCAACCGGGCACTCAGAGCGGAAATAGATATATCATTAGCTCCGGATGTCTGATTGAAGTGTCGTAGACTTTGATGGATTTCTCTACGTGATACGGATCTTTTGGCTTACTCCGCTCGAGGTTTGGATGCCGTCGGAGTGCGGTCGGATTGGTTCGCTCACAAAACCAACCGGGCCCCTGGAACGAAAAATCCAATAACTCACAGACCAGGCGTCCGAATGATGCGCCGTCTGTTTTGTTGAATTCCTATTGATGAGACGGAACTTTTGGAATATTTCGCCCGAGTTTTGGACGCAGTTGGTGTATGGATGGGTTGGATTGTACCCGAAATCCAACCAGGCCCCTGGAACGGAAAAGCTGATATCTTATAGACAGGACGTCCGTTTGACGAACCGTCAGCAGCGTTGATGATCACATTGAGAAACGGTCCCTATGAGTATACCTTTTTGAGAGTTCGGGGTACAGTTGAGATACGACTGGGATCGGTTCGCCTACGAAACCAACCGGGCCCCTGGGATGAAAAGGCTAGTAACTCACAGACCGGGCGTCCGATTGACGGGCCGTTTGTTGCATTGAGACCCCTATGACGAGGTGGTCCTTTGAAATACTTATTTGTGGGACATTGAAATACTTGGAGTATCGACTTGTATCTCATGGAGCGGACCCTCCCAGAGACGAGCATGCAGAGTACGGAGACCGTGTAGCCGACTGAGACCTGATGACTCCTTGA
The DNA here is from genome assembly GCA_963277665.1 of Viscum album. NCBI lineage: Eukaryota > Viridiplantae > Streptophyta > Magnoliopsida > Santalales > Viscaceae > Viscum > Viscum album. Next base: position 430,921,947 of record OY728121.1, read on the forward strand.
CCGACTCGACTTGGAGTGAGTCGACTAGCCCAGTGGAAGGAGTGCCCAGTATTTGGCGGAAGACCCACGGCGGACGGAGCGCCTAGTAGTTGGAAGCAGACCCGCGGTACTCGACTGGAGGAGTACCTCTGTATGCAATTAGGGGGAGCTCCAGGTATTTGGCGACAGACCCTCAGTGGACGGAGCGCCCAGTAGTTGGCCGCAGACCCGCGGTACTCGACAGGAGGAGTACCTCAGCAGTCTTAGGTTAGTGAGAAGTACCTCGGAGTCATGACAGGACCACTGTACACTTCAGAGATGGAGCTCTACAGTAGTTAGGGTTTCGATAATGAAAATCCTGGTTTGAGCTGAGTCATTGATCTTTGTGTTTCCTCATGATTGAGATGGGTTACTTGATAACTTATGTATATGTAAGGGCATATACCTAGGTTGTGGTTATCCATTGATTTCATAATCCTTGTGTTTCCTAATGATTGATATGGTTACTTGATAACTGAGGTATATGTATGGGCATATACCTAAGTAGAGGTTATCTGTTGAGATATTCTTTGTGGTTATCCTTGTTGGATTTAGTGATACCTTGAAGGTCTCGGGGTCCCTACTGAGTATTGTTATACTCACCCCTGCACGGGATTTTCCTGCACCTCGTTGTGTTGGTTGCAGACGACGGGCAGTGCTGATGGAGGCCGAGTGTTTGAGGACTGGATGGTACCCGGAGATGGACTACACGATGAATCAGTATCCGGAGGTGGAATTCACGGCGAGACGACACTCGGAGGAGGTTGACGGGTGAGAGGATTGTGGAGGGTAACTGTACCTACCCTTCAGGTAGGATCCATGGTGGACGATCCAGGAGCAGATCCATATGTACCTACCATTCAGGTAGGATACAAGGAGGACGACCTAGGAGCTGCTTCTGTTCTTTTAGCTGTTGTCTTTTCCTGTTGTACTTTGTTCAGTTGTAGTTGTACTTTCATTTGGGTTTTTATTCTGGCCAATTTACCTTTCAACACTTCTCTTTGTACTTAGTGTTTTACATCCTCTTGTACTCTGTGGTGTTTTGTAACTTTTATAAAGGCAATGCCTTCCCAGTTATCGGGATTTATGCCTTTGGTGCTAGTCTCCAGCCCCTGGCCTATGGAAGGCGGGCTTGCGGTAGTCACGGCACGGGCCCCGAGTATGGGTCGTGACATATGGTATTCATGAATTTTTTTATACAAATATTAGAACCAATTAGTGATAAAATGGTAACATTACTTTAAGAATTCCATTCATAATCATAAGATAATATAAATATTTGGAATATTGATAAATGTCCTTATAAATTTCTTTAATTTAATTTCATGAATATATATTCTCGATTAGAATGAGATTATGAAATAACTCCTTAAAATTTTCAAAACATTGAAGTGACATTTAATCAATGAATACATTACATTAATAGAAAAAATAAACATATAACAAGTGGAAATAAGTAAACAGATTTTAAAATTCATCATACATATAACCATATAATATTAACAACAATAAGGAAGAAATATAATCCAATTAAAAGGAATTTATTTATGAAATTTCTATACCACTTGGTAATGTTATGTTTATGTAAACATCGATTAAGTAAATAAAATTGAATGAAAAACACCATAAATAACAATGAATTTGTTATATTACTTGTAGAAGCTATTATATAGCCCCCACATAAGTAATTAGGTTCATAAAAATACCATATGCCTCAATGAAATGATATTGAGAGAAATCACTTACCTTGAATTCACATTCAGGTGAACATCCATTACCATAATATATAATAGTATTATGAATGAAAATAACTTGTAAGAGAACCATTCTCCTTTTTATAAAATCATACTAGATCATATAATAATATCATATTTACCATTTGATAATAATCGTCAATTATTTCAAGTTTTCATATGTTAATCGGCTAGTTTTTAGAGTATGATTTGACATTTTATTATTGTTCTTCTTATGTCAATCATGATTTCATAATCCCCAAAATTTAAACCATGAATAATGTGTCATATATATTTAGTATAAATGTATATATAATAATATAAAATTTTTCAAGATATGAATTTAAATACACCCTTCATTGAGACGGTAGGTCGTACGTATGCATGAATGTTACATGCATTTACATTTAATATTTAAAATAAATCAAAGTAGATGATATATATATATATATATTATAATTTCATTATCATATTTATTTCTTATAAGTCACATATTTTTAATAAAATCACCTTTGATACATTCCTTTTATTGGTTTATTGAATCACATCACTTCGAGTAGGCAGTACTCCACAGGTCCACTAATAATGTTATCATATTCCCATAAAATGGAAAGAATAAATTTATGTGTTATATAAAAAATAATGAAGATTAATAAAATTATAAATATCATATTTATCATATATAAACTATAATTATGTCATTATTCTATCTTTGAAAGGTGGTAATGGAAAAATAAACGACATCAGTTTGCAATGTGGTAGTCTGTCAAAAGCATTAAGGATGATTGAGTACACCATTTGGTTGATGTGTGTGAAATTTTAGGTAAAAATATTAGAATAAAAAATATAATTATATTTATTATATTTAGGTTATTATATAACAAAGATATAAAAAATAATTGAACGGGTTTATGTAAATGAAAAAAGTAAATGTTTATGAAAGTTACTACTTATTCGTGTAAATCCGTTTTCTTTATACCAAAATACTTCACTGGGTTGCATTATGAAGAACTTAATACTTATTATAGGAGGGTATTAATTTTATAGATCTATTTGGAGAAGGGTTTAGAATATTCAAATGGAATAATATGTTTGAATAAGTGGGAGTGGTGAGTTCTTTTTTATTGGTGAGGAAGAGTGGCATTCTAGAAAATATAAAAAGGTAAACACTATATAGCGGTCTCCATTACATCATGGTTCTACAATAATGAACCAAATTATATAAAAGGGAGTATATGGAATAAATTTTCCATTAAAATATCTTTTGAAAACGTTTCTATGTCATTTTTATCTTTATGTTTAAGGTTTAGTCCGTTATTAGTCTTAATTTTACCTCAACAACTGTAATTAATTCTAAATACATTCACTAATAGTTTGGGTAAAAAACTATGTCGAACAGATTAATAATTTTAAATAATTCTATATTATATAGAGAATCCATTTTAAATAGTTCAACAACATACGAGGAAATTTTAATCAGAAATTAATCCTATAGATAAGACGATAAAACATTGTTTAAAAGTAAAATGATCACAAAAATGAAATGATTTTATATCCAATTTTAATATAAAATTGAATTTAATGATTAAAATTAGATTAATTGATTTATTTCTTAACTAATTAGAAATTAAAACCAATTGAAAATATATTTGATCCTTAAAAATAAATTAGACAAAGAAGTGGGTTTCAATTAAAATTATATATTGTTCCCTTTTCATCAAAAAAATAAATCTTCTCAAAAAATACAAAAAACTCACCATAAGATATTTATGATATTTTAATTTCAAAAATTAGTTTTTTTGTAAAAATAAGATTTATAAAAGTGTCCAAATTATTTTTTAAAATAGTTGTGGCATTAAAAGGTGACAACATTTCCTTTTAGTGAAATAAAATTTTTAATAGTAAAAATATATATATTCATTTCATATGCCTCCAATTTTTTTAGATGTATATGAAATATATTTTATTGAATATAATATATATATATAATTAATTTAATTTTTTGATATTCATTATTTTATTTAATTTTATAAAACTATTTTGGAAGAATAAAAAATGTTCTTTATAAAAACATTTCTCAAATATTCAATTTGTTTTTAAATTCATTATTTGTTTACCAGTTAATTATACAATATATTTATAAATTAGTTCATCCTATATATAAAAATAAATTTAATGGCTATGTTTTATCTTATTATATTTAAAAAATATTCTAATAATATATTGTTGTTCTGTAATCCTTAGTCTTGCATGTAGCACAATTAATCAATATAGGTATCCATTTCTTGTGACACAAGCTAACTTATTTTTGTGTGTATTTCAAAATATTTAATTTATTAAATTTACTTGAAATATTACTTATACCGTAAAGTCTCAAGAGCTTATATAAATTTATGAACTTAGTGTTTCATGTCATAAACCCTATCAAATAATCGTTGCTATTTTATAATTTTTTGGGTGTTACTTCTAAAATATGGGGAGTACGTCCATGGGTGTAGACATATATCAATAGTTCTTAATATAATTTAGGTATAAGGAGATTGGGTATATAGTATATAAAAATTTTGTTTGAACCACAGTTATACCTCAATACCAATTAGTTTTTAAACTGTTGGTATATAAGTCATTTGGTTTTTCCCTATAAAATAACTAATTTATACTGTATATATATATAAGTGGTTTAATAAATAATTGGTCTAGGATTCCATTTAATTACCAGCCAACAACCCCAATCCTTGACCCATAACCTACAAACACATCATCTGATAAAAACACCAAAACAGTAGTACCCAATCAACATCCATACAATATATAGTATTAAATAAACCAATTAATTAATAAATATTGTAAAAAACATTTAAAAAATAACATATATTCATTCACTTATAATAATAAAAAATAATGTGTCTTAAATATCAGTAGAAACAACAATGGATCAATCTCTCTCTCATTACAACCAATATCATCACCATAACTGTCACTATCATCATAAACAACACCATCACCATCAACCTTCCCATCATCCTCCCCATCACCCTCTACATCACCATAACTATTACCATATATATGAAATTAAAAGTCCTAGAAACCAAAAGTAACAACATCATCATTACCCAAACAGTCATATTATAAATTCATCATTGAAATGCATGCTATCGAAAATTATGATGGTATCTAGTTGAAGTGATGGACATAATCATATGATAACCATCGTAAATTTCTCACTCTAATATTCAGATTTCCCCATCACTACATGATTAAATTTTATATTCTTGTGATTTTTTGTAAGCCTCTTCTCCCTCTTTATGTTCATGTTCATCCTCTATATGAGATGTTTCCAACTCAGTGCCACCAGAACTAGCACAAAAATTGGGGAAATATCTAGTGGGGACTATACGCTTCCCGAGTAAAAAATATACCCTCCCATGTTGCATATCCTGTAATACATGGTTAAAATGATATTTGGACTAATATAATCCCCATCCTTATCATAAAATAGACACCAAATAAAACTATTGAGAATATAAATGAATTATTTCATCACATGTTATATATTAAAATATCAAATCAACAATGTATAATTGAAAAAATATTTTATCATCTGTTCATTTAATTTTCATCCATATTTTTTCCATTGGTTGAGAAAAATACTTTTCTTCAAGATACCTATCCTTAAAAAAATCAATACCTCCCCTTTTAATAAAACTGTATTTATAATAACATTTCTCTTTAATACTCTACATTTTGATTAAAATTATGTCATTATCACCAATAAATTCTTTGTAAAAGGGTCACATAATGAAATAAAAAATATATAAAGTAAGAAATTGTGATTAATAATGATGAAAAATATATTTTTAAGGAATAAATGTTATGTATGATAGAATCAATGTGTCCTGATGGTGGACATGTTTTCAAACTAATTATTTGATATTAAAAAAATAATGCATTCCAAGAAAAATCAAACCAATATGTAGTGACTATTTCCACGAAAATGTTGATCTAGAAATACCCTTATTAAAATTAAAAATAATAACGTTTTTATGTACATTTTTAGTTATAAAACATAAATTTGGTGAATATTGATTATACACAATCATGAATAATCTTCATTTACATCTATCTATTTGGGAATTTTATTATTGACCAATACATCCCCAATGAAATTAAATAAGGATAAAGATAATAATTCTTGATATTAAAATAAAATTTAAGAAAAATTCTCAAAGGAATATTTTAGATCCAATTTTAGAGTTAATTTTTTTATATAATGATTAGGAAATGGAGAATTTATTGATTCCAAATGAAAAAACTAATAGACTTGGAGAGGTGGATAGGTGAAGATGAGGTTTCCCTCCCTCCCTTATGTTGGTGTCCATGAAAATGGGTTGGTGGAAGGGATATCCTACCATATATTTTGAATTATTTACTATTAATAATCATGTAATACATGGAATGTGTGTTGTAATAAAATCTCATATTTTCTAGAAAGTGAATTAAATAATAAATTTATGGTATATAAATTAGTTCATGTGAGGTAATGATCATAAAAAACATAGAAAAGTCATATAATAATGAATTTGAGAAATGTATTCTTAATTTTTTGACACATGTTAATGTAGTGGGTAAGGATCCTTTTTATTATTGATATGGACATTTCCAGTTAAAAATATATAACTACTATATTCATTGTCAAATATTAATATGAACTATATGATCATGCCCAATGATCCTATTACAATTAGATCATTGAAAAAACTAGTTCTTATTAATTCATTACATTAGTTTTCAACAGTAGCTATTATCCTCCAATAAAAAATTCAACTATAACCATTGGAGGATAGTTTTCACATATAAAATGTATGAATAATATCATTACTTAATATAGTAACAAAATAATATGTAAAATAACTATATATTAACCCATCGAGCTATAAATAAAGTAGATCTTTTAAGAAATTAAACTAGATACTTAAAGTAGAATTAAAAACAATCTTGTCCTTTATAGAACAATATTTAAAATTAGACATAGATTAAGTGAACCCACTAATGTTACCAAGTAATCATAGTCATCATGATCAAAAATTCGAAAAACAAATTCAATAATGAAGGAAAACTAAACAAAAGATCATTTAAAACTGTAATGTTGGAAAAGGAAATGTAAACTCAAATTATTATAACAAAAATAAATTACTTGATAATAAATTTAAATAAAACCCACAGGTATGATCTGATAGACCATCATGATTTTAGAAATGAATAATCCAAAATACAGGTTGTCCAATATATGAAAACATTATCCATTATAATTATTTAGATTAGTTAACTATATAATTGGAATGGGTTTAAAAAGAGATATTCATTTCACATTAATACAACGACTTTATTTTACTTTAATATGATAATAATGCTTTCATGAAATTCCAAATTATAGAAATAATGATTCTTTATCATATACAATAACAATCAAGGGATGCAACCCAATACACCTAAATGGTTGTCTAGCCATTTCCATGTTGGTTCAAGTGATTAATAGAAGTTTTTATAATAATTCTCCAACCTGATTTTCAGTACTTATCTCATCATATAGGTTATATATTCCATTTTTTTGTTTTATATATAATCCCAATACCCAAATATATACACCAACAAACATTACCAAGATGTTTTTGTAATAAAATCACATTAATAACATTTTTTATCACCACACCATGGGGATATATTCTTTAGTCGAGTTAGAGTGTTTATTTTCCTCCTTTGAAATCTTTAATTAGTAGAGTCCAACTATAAGTTGAAGGGTTAAAAAATGTCATCGTCAAATATTTTTCCTCTAAAAATGATTTTTTATTGCATATGAAAAATATATAATATTATAAAAATGTAGTCATCAAGGATGTAAAAGTATATCAGAAGAACCTATGTATCTTAAAACAAAAATTTAATAAAAAACTATGTTATAATGAATAGAAAATGAAATATATTTTGACATCATGAATTGAGATCAACCATGAGCCAAATATCCTCATCCTTATCCTTCATGTCCTACTTTATCTATTATCCACCAAAAAATTGGTGATCCTTTATGTTACCTACATATAATATAACCAAACACATGTTTACTACCATGTTCACACACATGGGTGGGTACAACGCCCATCGAAATTATCCGTAGAATATAAACACACAAAATAATATGTATCTCATTAAATGAAGTAATTAATAAGGATAATAAAAAATATAATAAATAAATTAATAAGTCAAAATCATTTATAAATTTTTGTAATGTTCCAATAATCACACTAATTCCAAAAATCATACACACCATCTAATAAAAACTATTTCACTAGAAAAAATCAATTCCAAAAGGAAAAATTAACTTCCTTATAAGTGAAGAAAATTCATGCTTCCGTATGAAATGTCCCATCCCCAAGATAATCCCTTCCAATATCAATAAGTAAAATTAGGTTTATTGTTTTACCACTATCACATAGACTCCATGTTTCGGGTGTTATGGCCTTCCCAAAGTAAATTTCCTTCTTTTTACCCTCACAAAATGAGTTTCTATTTCATGTTCATATATAATTTTAGCATGATTTATAGGTTAAGGTGAACCATTCCTCTATAATTATTTCCTTATGACCCATCCAGTAGTCAATACCATGACATAGACACTTATACCAATGGTGTGGAACATAGTGATCTTACATATACTATACAAGACACCCACCCCCAAGGTGTAAAATATATAGATTTCAAAAATTTATAACAAAATAATTTTAACAAGAATACATTGTAGTCACCCCAACCACATATTATGTACTTATATTTTTTCTATTTGATTTTAATACTCACACACCTGAAATTTCTACATCAAAGTTCATTATTTACACAAAAATATACATCCACATCCACTATATGAAATTAAAACAAGAATTTCATTTTAAAATGCACCAATTAACCTATAGAAATAAATATTGAAATCTAACTTTCAGGAGAACATATAATGTGGCCCAATATTATCATAATCATGTGTTTTATCGAAAAATATCATTTGTCACAAAATAAATCTTCGAAAATCAATCAATAATAATTTCAAGAATTAGAATAAATAAAATGGAAAATTGACTTAGAAAATTCATTGGTGATTTGAATTCCATGTATATTGTTATATATTATATTAGTGATTTAACCAATTTTTTACTATGAATATGACATCCCAAAAAATTAGGACTCTAAGTCCCATCTCACATGAAATTATAATTTTCAATAAATTACCAAATTTTTACCTCTCAAAGACCATATCTATGATCTTATGTCAATGATATTATATAAGATGAATTTGAAATTTCAAATATGATGATTAAAACAATAAAAAGATGGACCAACATTCTTATAATGGTAATGATCAAGAAGAGGATGAAAAATCATCAAATTTCATCTTTGGGGTCCCCCATGGTTGAGGGATTTCGCATATAATAAAATAAGTCATATATAATGTATAATGAAATTACTCACATAATATAATGAAGATGACTATGAACCCAACATGTTAAATTATTTCTTTGAAATATATCTTTATTATAAAAAGATAAAAATTTATCCAATATCATATGTCAATATGTTAACAAACTCTATAGTATATTTTTTATCATCAATATATTATATTGATTCTAAATTGACTTGTATATCAAAATAATTATTATTAAAAAATTCTTATGTGTCTATTTAATTTACTGTTAAGTAAATATTTATTTCTATAATTTATATAATTTGAAAATTTTTAAATGACTCTTGAATAAAAATACAAGCTTCTTCACATGTTATGACATCGAATTCTTCCACAATGTGTGAAGGTATTTCAATGAATCCATGTTATTTTGTTTCATTCCAACATTTCTTAAAAATATTTTTCACTAATTGGAAATATATTCCTAATGTAAATCATTATAAATTTAATTTGAATACATCAAATTTATTTAATACCATAAACTCGATAGTCTTCTAGTGTGAAACATTTCCCAATAATGTGATCCTAGATAGTCATTCATGATTGGTATGACCACTTTATCCATTATAAATCTATAAAACCATTCATTATAGAGTTAATACTTATATTCATTCTATATACAAATTAATTTCATTAAATGTGTAGCCGTAATAGACTCCCCATTAGGAAAATTATAACTAATATAGTACAAAATACATAATTCATATAAATTCAATAATAATTTAACATTATATAGAGTGAAATTTCTATTTTATATTTGCACCCAATAATAATACATTACTTTATTTTAAATTTGTCTCCTGGAAAGTGGTATGATTGTAATATTTTTAGACTGTTTTGAATAGATCTCTATAAAACACCTACATTGTGTCCCTATTTTACAAATAATTTTATTTTCCTTATTGTACTCAGAAATCAGATTTTTTTAGTAGTTTGACTCCTCACACAAGCATGTATTCCCCCCAAAACATACTAGAATATCTAATCATGAATGGAAATAAATAAATATAATATAAATACATAATATAATGAAAATAAATTATGATAAAAAATAATTACTAGGGGTTAATGAATATGAGTGAGCCATTAAAATCAGTGGGTACTGCTATATCCCATGGATATAAATGATAATAAACATGTATAGTAGATTTGGGGTCCAATCACTACTTTTGGGGCTCATACTGTGTCTGAGTAGAAGTGTACAGAGAAAAAACATATGTTTTTTGGGAGAATAAAGTAGAATGAAAAAAAGATGACATAAAAATCTATTAAATGATATATTATGGATGGGGAAAAGGAGCTATAACATCATAATGGAAATAAATATAGGGAGGTTTAGACATAAATGGTGGTGAAAGAATAGGCCACCTAAATATTTTTTGTGCCTCTAAGGACATTATGGGTTAAGAAATATTTCATGTTGTTATATATGATGAAGGGTCAATGTGTGATCTAGTACGACATGTTTTGTGTGTAGATATAGTACCGCCTCTTCACATCATCTAGACAAGAACCATTAAAACTATGATCATTAGAGAATAATTTTTTCTTACATGGTTGATCCAGATGAAATGTAAAAAACAATTATCACATGAAATTATATGTTATTGATATATATATATATATTTGAAGTAAATTTCATAAAAAAATAACCAAAGATGGAATTCCCATACCCCTCATGTGGTGCTTATTTTCCAACATCATCTTTCATAATAACTCTTCAATTCTTTCCCCTTTATTCATTTAAAAAAAATATTTGGTTAATTATAAATTTATGGCAAATGTGCAATCTAAAAAATGAAATAATATGTGATATGATAAAATTATTAAATTTAAATTTTAAAACTAAATAATGGATACACAATGACACAATAGAATAATATTATATTTATTTTGAAGAATATAAATACATAAAAGGCAATAAAAAATAATAACATTCAAATTATCTTGATTATCATGGTTATGATATAGTACTGATATTTTATTTTCCATTTTATCCAATTATTTTTTTGTTATCTAATTTGGTTCATATTGGTCAATTAATTAGGTTATTTGAAAATTTTTGGGTAATTTAAGTTGGTTTCTATTTTGGGTTAGGCCAATTTTTCCTTTTTTTGGTTACGTAATTATTTTCATTTTATTTTATTTTCATTAAAATTAGTTTAATTTCATTCCATTATATTTTACTTGTTTTTTATAAATGAAATGTTTCAGTTTTTAGGATTTCTCAGGTTTTAATACTATTCAATACAATAATAGAATATATAACTCAAAGAAAACTACAACTAATATTTATTGAGAATTCACATGATGGAAAACATTGATAAAAAAATTAGCAGTCAAGTGAAAAGAAATATGAATTGCATCAACATGAAAACCCCATTTTAGGATAAACCAAAAGAAATGACAATATTGATTTATGATTCTACATATTTCCCACCACAACTTTAGGAACACAATAAACTACTATAATTAAATTATTCGAGTAATTATAAGTAATATATTCGATGGGATGACGTGGGTATTTATTTTTTCCATTTGATTACCTCAATCCTTAAAAATATTTATTGGGATTAAATCAATAATGAAACGAAATTTTGGTCACATATGATCTTTCACACGAAAAACATGTTTTATAGATGATGAAAGTATATATGGATCATCAGTAGTAAGATATTAAGTTATGTTAATAACTCAAAATCAAGAAACATGAATAAATGTTTTATGTCACTTATTCGAATCAAACCACATGAATTTCATTATAGTGACTCTACCATGTGGGTAATAATCCAATATTAGTATTTTCTTTGAAAATCCATATTTATATACATCTTCAAACTATGGTCTAATATGATATGTGACTGCATATCATTATAATGTGTTAATTACCATCATATAATATTTTTGTGTTCTCATGTTCATTTCTCATGGAGTGATAGAAAATTTCTACCCATCGATCAGATTTTATTTGCATTCACAAACCATAGAATAATGGAAAAAATTCAAAAACCCTTATTTCAACAGAGATATATTTAGTGTTAATAAATAATACCTAAAATATAAATTAATATTAAAATTAAAAAAATATTAATTTTAATATTTTAATGAATTAATTATTTAATGTTAAATTTAAAAAAAGTATAAATCATTTCTCTATACAAAGTCACCCTGTTTATCTATAATGAATAATGATATCTTTTTATATTATTATTATGTTCCTCACAAAAAAATAACATTTTAACACATCTAAAATATTACATGGGATAAGGTAACATTTGGATGTTCATAAAACATACTTAATGTAGTTAGTGAAAAAGTGACAAATAAACATAATTGTGTGATTTACATTCTTTATATAATCAATAATTAATGTAGTCATTTCATTTGATCTATAAATTCCCCCTCCTTTGGAAAGTGATAGAAAATGGGGTCCAATTTAATCATGCTTCTCTTATTCATTTTGAATTTCTATGTTTCATATCATTGTCAAATATGAATAATATATTGGATAAAAATTCATATATTATTTATCCATGTAAACACTAATGATAGAACCATTTGTATGATTCCCATTAGAGAAATAATAAATATTTTTTTACATATTTATATTAGTTTCATATATACAATAAAAATCCACAGCTCCTCCAAAAATAATTTTACATGGAATATGAATGGATATATTTAGTATGAATGTGAAAAATAATTTTGAAAAAATTACCTCTAATATACACAAAAATTAATAGTGCATCATATAGCATTTTTCAGATAGAGGCATAGAAAATTACATAACAAATATATCACTATAAAAATAGAACAAAAAAATAATTAAACCCTTACATTATTAGAATATATACAGTTGAATTATATTTGAACTAAATGATGCAAAAGGATATGAAAATCATGATTCATCAATGATTTTAACTTCATCTCTCTTCTATGGAGCCATTTTTGTATGTTTCTTGATTATAATTAAGAATAATTAATAATGTCTTGTACATATAGATATTGATTTTTTATATGTATAATAACATAAGATGAACATAGAACATTCCATTTTTTCACTAATACACACAATATGAAATTATAGTCAAATCCACAATCCACCAAGTTGCGCCAATTTCATAAATCATATTTTTTATTTTCCTTCATATTTATAATATTTCAATTTGACATTTCACATATATAATTTTTCAATATGAATTAATTCATAGAAATGATATAACAAATCGGTTTACCAATTAGGAAAATCAAATAAGGAACTTTTCATATTAGAATTGTAATTATATACTTTGGAAACATTACTATTCTTTCTAAATTTTATCTAGCCATTCTCAAATTAAAATCATACATATTTATATTCATTAATCACCTCAAATCGAGACATATGATAATCTAGAAAACAATCTCTATGTAATTTTCAAAAAATTAAAGATTATTCTTAAATGGTTGATACAATAGAAGGAATAATTCATGTTCTATAAAACTAAAACTATGATCATATTTAAGTCTTACTGATCATGTATTCTTTATAAAAACATGGAATTAATATTTTCACTTCACCATGAATCCAGGCATGATGTCATAAGAAAATAGTATTTCATTGTTCACATAAGCACAACACGCATATGAAAAACTATTTTTTAATATGTATAATATATTTTCATATCCATATACCAATGATTCATCAATAATTTTTGAAATGATGCAAGTATATACATATATATTTTTCTGTTTTATAATGTCAAGATATGAGTATACTAATGAATGTGAAATATATTTTTCATACTCATATTTGTTGGAATGTTATAAATTTTTATGAAAATCATAAATATGATATTTAAAGTAAGAATCTTCCCAAAAAATTAAAACTAAAACATGTTAGACCCAAAATAAAATTTCATAATTCAATTGAAAAATAAAAATATAGGACAATAAATGACTACCATGCTAACCCACATACAGGATAAAGGATTTCATCATTATGCTTCTATATCTCAGTATATTTTTATCACATATGTATTGATATTTCATCAAACATGAAAATTATTCATGATTTTGGGAATCAATGGAATGTGCAACACTACATTCAATAACATACAAGATGTTGCTCCACTAGTATTTGGCATCCATCTAAATGTTCTAAAATTTATAGAATCATTTATTTCATGGTTTTTCTCACAGAATAAGCTATAATTATTTAAAAAATCAAAAATTTTGTTTTTATAAAATACATTTTCACCAACTAAATGACATTCCTTATTGTATTTTAAGATAATATCCGCATTATAATGAAATATATACTTCAAAAAGGTATCAATATTATCAATGGTTGTATTGTAAATCCCACATGTGGTTTACCTATGAGAATTTAAAATTTAAAATTACTAATATTTCATTTTACCAAATTATTGATATATTTGAGTCTTGGAATCATCATTAAATTTCATCACCCTTTCAACGCCATCAATTTCATTACATGCAAAAAAAAATTTGTATCAAAGTGTTATTGGGTTGGAACCCTTTATTTATCCTATTCATTAATAATTGGAAATATTACATCAAATAAAATCTATAATCCACTACTCTAATTACGATGATGAAAATTTTGAGATTTTCATACCCCCCATTATGATACAAGACTATTTTTTGACAACTATATTTGTATATATATTATCTAAATTCTTTATGACCTAACCACAGTCTTTCAACAAATTTATAACATCGATAATGTATAAATCGTCTATCCAAATCCTTGATAAATAAAAAATCTAAAAATATCTCCATATTATTTTGAATGCCTCCTATGATTAGATATATTTCAAACATTAAAAATATACCCATTATATAGAAACATGGTATATTTAATTTCACAAATTCAATGATTTATGATTGAGGATAAATATGAGATATATTAAATTAAATTATAAATATTCAATATATATAACCCCATAACTATCATAATATTTGATATGGAAATTATAATATAATATAACAAAATCATTCCTATATAATAATATAATATAATATATATAACCTTTATATATAATTCCATTATACGAAAGGATTCATTGAATTTATTTATGTAAATAATTATTTATTTTAGGATAGAATATCCTATTATAAAGAGTTATTTATCTATATCAATAGTCATCATAAAACCACTAACTATCCAAGATCATTCCCAAAAAGCATGTCCAACTAGTAATAATAATTTAATTTAATGGAAAATTCCAACAAAATTGTGTATTGTCATATAAATTAATTATAGTTAAACTCTTTATTGAATTGCTGGTAAAATAATTAAATTTAGTACTTAATTGTATATTTGTTTGATTATATAATATATTTATTTTCTCATACCTCCCTATTCATTGAAATTTTATAAAAATCATGAGTGAAAAAAAATCTGAAGAGATTAAAATTAAGTTCTAGAAATGAAAAACTCATGAATGGTAACTATTGGGAGAAAAATATCATTAAAGAATCCTCTTCTATGGATTGAGATAATAAAATTATCTACTATGATTTTTAAATTAAATATATAGTAGTAGTTCATATAGAAAATAAGTTAACTATGTTGAGTAAAAAAGAATAAAATTTGGAAAATATCATTTAATAGATGTATGTAAACCACTTATTTCAATAGAACATAAGCAGTAAAACTTCTACAAAATCTAAGTTGATTTAAGAAGAAAATTAATACCATCCCAAAAGGATAGACCACCTCATAGAGTGAGAAAACCATAGAAAAATATAAAAAGGAACCTTCTCTCAGTTCATTAATACATTAACCATTTCAATAGACTTCCACCAAAACAATCCCATAATAATTCCAATAATGAAAATAGTTAACTAATTACTAGAAGAATAAAATAAAATTATGAATATATAGAAAAATCAAATAAAACAAAACATTAATTCCAGAAACCCACGAGTACTTCTACTAACCCCTATTCAATGAATCTAGAAGAATACAAAATAAAATAAGTGTTAGTGTTTTATTCATTTAAAAAGAATACACAGTACAATATATGAAATATTTAGAACTCTTGAATTTGATTTCAATGAGAATCCAATTGAAAAAATAAATCAAGGATAATTCTCTATGATAATAGATAAATATTAATAGTTCATGAATGGTTTAATATTTATGAGCTTCTTATATAATGAGGGGGAGGCCTCCTGACTATAATTTGGGCAGAGTATAATAACAACATTTTAAAGAAACCATTACTGTAGATTATATATACAAAAGGATAAAAAAAACTAGTATAGATATAATTTTTATATTATATACCATTAGATATATATAAATACATATAACCATTTTTATATCTTTCTTTATATAAAAAATAAATTAATCCATTTTTACAACTTATATGTAGACTACTCTATAAAAATGGTTTGTAGAAACCATTTTTTTTTTGATTTTCATAAAAAATATATACCATTGGTTTACAAAAACCCTATTATAGCGGGACCAGTACCAATGGTTTTTGGAAACAATTAATATAGGTTTTTTTGTAGAGATCCCTTTTACACCAGTGATACTTCTATGAGACCTATTTTATATTAACTAATTAGCACTTTTTTGTGTATATATTTCCCTATTGTTATGTGATATAATAAATACCACAATATCTATGGAATTTATTGTATCATTTTAATTTATATCATTCAGGTGGATTATTATTCAGATGCTACCTTTGTGGTAATGTTTTATGTTACAATCTCAATGATTATCATGATTGTTCATATAATGTTTCCTTTGATAAAAAATTATGACATTTATTTTATGATGCTAATGAATTTTATTCTACAATATTTATTTCTATGTAATATATTTTTTCCTACCAGGTTTCTCTATTTATGATGAAAAGTGGATAATAGAATGGTATTTTAAAAAACATGACTTTATTTCTCTCTTGGGCAGAAATTTTTTTCCCAAAACCACGATTTATAAAAATATTGAAAAATATGTTTTTAAGATTATTAATATGATTTTTTATAAAAAAATTTACCTAGGATTATATTTTAAGAAAATTATTATACAAGTATTCTCCTATCAATTTTATAATAAGTTAATTATTTACTTTTTACAAAAAAATGGGAATAAATTCAGTATGTTAATTTTTACATCATAATATGAATTTCTAGCCATCATAAACACCCACTTTTTAAAGAATACATTATATGCTTAAAATTTTATTTTCAATCAAATTGATATTTACTATGTTTTTTTTTCATTTACTTAAAAAAAGGATATTTTAAATGTGGAAAAGATAATTTCCTCATGAATTTTATTAATAATTGTTTCAAGGAATTACTATTAATAGATATAAAAATTGTTTTTCTTGATGTGATATTATGGGGTTATTTTTTAATGATACCAACCTCATTAATTTTTTAATAGTTTATGGTTAGTTATAATTGGTATGTACTATGATTACACAATTAAAATTTCCTAGATGGTTTATAATTTTTTTATTGATTGGGGTAATTATTAACTGTTTATATGTGAGTTTTCCAATAATAATTTTTATTTTGTTTATGTTTCAACCCCTCCATATGATGAATGGATTGGACTTTGAAAAATGAATGATAGGGCCCTCTATAGATGCTCGATCAATCTATAGTTCTCATGAGGAAAAGTAGCATGGGAATTTGGCTAAGGGCTTACCTATTTAAAAAAGATTTCATGACATGAGGTCTTGATGTTTCAGATATGATGTTTAGTATTATGAATTTAATCATTATGAGATTAGTTATTATTGTTCCTTGGGATTATTATCTTAATTATAATACACATGTTTACATTTCATTTTCATGTTATTATTTATATGTAATTGATTTATTATCATATATTACTTACATATTATATTCAGGTAGTTGATTTGATGAAATTTTTTTTAGTTATTTACATTGATTTATTTATTTTTTCTTATTTATTTAATAATATTTATTATATAGGAATAAATTTACTAATAACTGGATGATACCACATTATTATGTTTTATTTCCATATGTTTCCATGATTTTTTTTTATGATTATAGTATAAGGAAAGAGTAATAGTATCAAATATTTACTCAACTAAAATAATATTTTTTATTTTGCAATTTCAATTATAATATGAGATTCAACTATATAAATAGATTAAAAAGAATACTAACAATTCATTCCATTGAGATGTGATTACATATTCTTATGCGAATATAATATTGTAACCACATACTCTATGCTACTAGGGTTAGTCTATTTACACTGTCCATATTCATTATAATAAGGGTAGATATATACTCAAACCAACTCATTAATGGTTTATTACACCAAAAATAATCTTTTCTAAAAACATGTCCAATTGTACAATTCATATTGGGATGAATTTCTTGTAAAACCACATAATATATACCTTACTAGAAAAAATTAATATGTTATTATATAATTATTCATACCCTCAATGACATTGATGGTGCAATACTACTCAATATATTTTTTCATTAATTCAATTCCCATGGTTTCATCTTAAAATTATCTTATACAAATTTTAAATTCCCCAAACCAAGTATCCAAAACTTAGTGGTGAATTTATTAAATGTGTAATAGATAAGAGGAATTGTATCATGATGAAATAACTAGTGTAAATCCATTAGATAATAAGACATATAATTGAATGTAACATAAAATTTAAAAACCTAAAATAAAAAAAAATCTATGAGAACAAAAATATTATTTTAGAAATATCTCAAGAAATCAATCATAATAATCATTCTATATTCCTGGGAAAATGAAACATAAGAAAAGGGTGGGATCATATGCTCAGTAAAGGTATTCATACAAAGAAATCTAATAAGGAATAACTAGTATGATAAGAATATATGATGATCAAAGAATTCCATACAAGTAATAACAAATGATAGAAACATATCCATTGTTAACATAAGAAAAAAACTAATCACATTCTCATCAATAACTAATTTCATTATGATGGAGTCCATAATGCCAGAAATGTGAAAATTAATGTAGAGGCCTCATTCCATGAAATCAAACATAAATGGGTAGGGCCTCAACCAAATAACCTATCTATATTATCTTAGAAAACCTATAGACGATTAATAGTGATATATAAATTATGGGAACCACCCTTCAATTAAAAATTCCAATTCATTCAACATGCAAATAATTAATGAAACATAATCAATATATGTTAAAAATAATTAACGTTCCATATTTGATGATCAAGAATATATAAAACCAATACATTCCAAAAAAATATTTTACACCTTGTAGGGAAATAAGGTGGATGGTATCATTATAATACAAAATTAGCATGATATTAAACAAAATATGTTGACTTATTTGGGAATACACTAAGAATATCAATGAATTTTTTTATTTAAAATACCCATTTCAATTTGAAATCACTTATTTAAATCCTAAAATATTTTCCAAATAATGAGGAAACAATTTTGATAAAAAATAACATTATAAACATTTAATTTAATATTCAAATTAAAAATATGTCTCGAAGGTGTGTAATTCTATTTATTATTTATAATTTAAAAAATATATCATTTCACATTATTGTAAAAATGTAAAAAGGAATATTCTTTGGAATTCAATAAGATCATTAATTTCTTAACATGTTGTAAAAATTACAACATTGTAAATCATGTTTTTTATAAATAAATGGTGAATGTTGAAAAAATATTTTTTGAACGTTTATTCCAAATATGGGCATGGAAGATGAAGTTTCTCATCCATGTTAAAAATCTAGGTTGATTTTCCATAAAAACATTATTTTAGTATCTTGAACACATAATTTGAGGAAAATAAATGTTAATATTTTATTCTATATAAATAACTAATAGATAAGAACACATGTATTTTTTAACATAAAAATATGGAAAAAATTACCTAGTAGATACATTAACCTAAAATATCATAAATAATGATGAAATTATAAAATGAACCTTTACCTCAGTCCTGAATTCCTTCGTATATCTTTTAATCTCCTTTATAATAAATATAAAATATATTATATTTAAATTATATAAAAAAGTATATATCATTCCTATTTTTATGCTTCTTTAATTTTTAATAAAAATTTTTGTAACATCCCAGGTAAATAATGAATTAAACATTTTCATATTTATTAATTTTTATGAATTAAATTTTAATTTTATTTTAAAGGGGTTTCTATGTTCGATAGCATACCCGATACGCAACAAAGAGTTTCTTAGAAATCTTACATTGCACACTAGTAATAAAATAATATTATTTTAAACAGTAGATAACACGTAGCCGTTGTATTGGCGGAAATGAATAGACATAACTAAAATATGATTATATATGTTTTTTAAATGTTTTTACATTTATCCAATAAAGGATAATGGCTTAAAATACGAAAATAATTAAATTTTAGGCATATATACTCTAATTTTCACTAAAGGTCCACTTATCGCCTTTTGATGGAAAACCGTCATTAAATATAGTTTTGGTCACTCTTATACATTATATTGGACCAAATAAAATTCCTCTTTAGAATCGGGACATCAAAATTTACTTTGTGTAAATTTTTGGTATTTTTCTGATAATGTACATTTTTAATGAATACTGAAAACTGTTGTATTTTAATTCAAAACCTCGTTTTAATATAATTTGGTTATATGATTAGATTATATTTTGATTTCGTTTTAAAGTGAAATAATAAAATATTTTTACCATTTAATCCAATAGTTGTCTTTGGAATTAATTTCACATTTAAATTGGACTTAAACTAGTGTCAATGTTTTGATATATATTGTTTCATAAAAAAACGTTATTTGTTCTGACAGCGGTAATTTATTATTAAATTAATTAATTTAAATTATATGATTTTAATTTTGTAAAATAGACATCATTTTTGAATTTTGAATATCAAGTATAGCTTAGGGTGATGTTTTGGTATTTTTATGAAAAACTTCAATTTTTGATGAATAGTGAAAACACTAAGTGGTACTTAAAAACTGATATTTCGTTGAAATGAAATTTTACCACCCCTGTTTTTTGAATTTCAAAATTCTGACATACATGGTTGTCATTAGGATGTAAAATGTTTTACAATGGGATTAAAATAATATTTGGGGTGAATAGTAACATTTAAGTTTTTAATCGTGATTAGAGATAATTACTGTAATTTAAGGTAAAAATAATGTTTTAATAATATGAAATGAACATGAAACATGTCCTACCCTTATTTGATGTGTCATTGCCGACCGATAAAATACATGGGTCAACTTGGGGACCCCATGGAGCCTCTTTGGTAGGAAAATGACATTAATAACTTATTATTTAATGTTAAAATAAAAATTTCACAAACATGTATTGTTTCAATAAGAAAAATTTTAAATAGGGTTTTACATGTCATATTTTTTACTATAAAAATTCATTAGAAAGATAACAAGATTTACTACATCATGATATTTTTTGTATAATTTTTAGACATTAAATAAATTAAATTATTTATGACAACATGATGATGCAGCGATTACCTCATTATTTAATAATTTAAATAAAATGAAATGATAAGGTAAAATAAAAGACCTAAACTTGTAAAAAAGCCATTGGATGGATGTATTTCGAACTCTTATAACCTTATCCTCGAAATATATAGTTGTTGGAACTTTAAAAACTGAAACTCAATTTATAATAAAGTAACCATTTATAACTTTCCAAGAGTGCCCCTCCTTTCCTCTTATAAAAGCCCCCCCCCCCACCTCTACAAACTTACCCACACCTCTCAAGCCTTTGGCTCTAACAACCCCTACCCATTTTATCTCTCCACATCCCTATGTTACTCCTATAATCCTCAATTTGGGATGAATTTTTTCCAAGGAAGCCTTTGAGCTCAAATCAAAAAGAGTTACCCGATTTAAAGGTAGTGTCTTCTCTTGTGTTCTTATGTTTTATTTTGCTTCTCCAACCCTATACACTCTTTTTATTCCTTTATTTTGTAACAATAACAGTATCCTAAATATACTAGGATGTTTTTAAGAGAATTAATATAGCTACACCTACACACATGTTCTTCTTAATGGTTAAAGAACATACTGTTTCTGTGGTTGGCGATTTTCTGCCTCACAAAACGATGATTGTTCATTCTTCTTTTAACACCTTTCGTGGTGTCCATTAAGATGTCACTCTATTTATATATGATATATATTATGTTTATGTTTTCTTTATGATTCTGTATTTTTCATTTGTGGCATACCTTTATGGTTTCCATTGTGGGTAAACATGATAATTTCATTTTAGGAAGTGCGGACTACCGCCCCCTCAAAGTGATTTGATTCGTTAATGCCATATGTGGGACGTATAAAATATGGAGTTAATGTTATTATATATGATGTTATACTGGAATTATAATATACCCTTATATCATTATAATTTCATTCCATTAGATATAAAATAGAAATGAAAGTAGTGTTCATGCGTACGTACGGCTTACCGTCTCCATGAACGGTGAATTTCATTTCCTACCTCAAAATGTTCTATACTATTATAAATACATGTATATGATGGATATATATGATATATATGATATCAAAATCATGGATATAATTCTGGATATAATGAACCTTTGACCACATAAACAACATGTAATTGTAAGAAGTCCATTTTTGACTTATGAACCAGATATCAACAAAACGAACATTATTAACATAAATGTTTACATAATGTTTATAACATGGAAATAAGTGATATAAAAGGAATAGTAATCTTGAAAAAGGTTCTTAAGAAATTATAAATTAACTTTATTTTATTATTCAGGAGATTAATGAGCAATCGAGTCACGTTGGACACGATGTAAGGGAAATCCTTAACCAAATTTCCATTCATTGTGTTAATATCATACGTTCAAATTATTTCATGATATTATTATGTCATATCTTTTATTTGTACTTTATTTATGTGTACTTATAGTGAATAGACATAATAGATCTATTTTATTTGAAAAATGATCTTTTTAAGGGACTTCGTCTCAATCTCCTTTCATTGAGTTATATTTTGTTCTAATACAAGGCTTTCTTTTATACGGTGTATAAACCCCTTTGACTTTTAATTTTATACAAATGCAATATTTTTCTACGAAGAGTTTAACAAAACAAAAAAAAAAGGAATTTTTCTTTTAATGTACGCGGTGACAATGACCTTTTCCACCACTGCGAGTATTATTTGTTCTTTGGCTTCCTCAACAAGCCGTAATGTTTCTAAAATGAAATAAATACCATATACTCTTTTATGTATTTTTGTATTGAAAATGGTTTTTATAATGGATTTATTATGTCAATATATTTATGTGATATATTGTGATCAAAGTGTGGAAATTTTTTCTTTCCATTATATTTGTTTTATGATTTTATAATGGTACTTGGACATTTGATGAGTGGTTACATGATAAACCATATGACGGGTGGTGCCGTGAATACCGGGGCGGGTGGTTACGTTATAACCTCCAATGCATTGGGTATGGAAGTCGGCCGTATGGCTATTACATTAAGTGATATGTGTGGAAGTCGACTGTATGGTTATTCTATTTAAGTATGTTTATGTCCCAAGTTACTTTTATATGTTATGTGTTCTTTATATGGGTTTTATGGTAATATTTTGGTTACAAAAGGGTAAGTAATGATATTTTATTCAGTGAAGTGTAATTACTACACCATAAAGGTGAAAATTATTACTTTGATAAAGCATTCATGGTTTACTTGTTTTCCTTCTTTGTGTATCCCTTACTGAGCTTTTTATGCTCATCCAATGTTCTTTTGAAATGTTTTTCACAGTATATAATGTGGAATAGGGTCAAGGATGGGATCAAGGAAAAGTCATTCTATCTTAAACATGGATCTAGAAATGAATTTTTTTTCGAGTTCATGTTTTGAAAAAAAGGAAACTTTGTAGAAGTGTCTACTGTGTAATATTTTGAGATGTAATAGTTATGATCTAATTCCCTAAAACTCTATACCTGAAAAGTTCCTCAATGGGAATTATTCATTTAATTCAATATTAAGTAATGTTTAAGGCCAGGGCCTTATAGTTGGTATCAAAGGTCGGGTTAGACAACTTTAGGAGTTAGAAAATTGTTCAATTATAAATTAATTTATGGTATGATTGAAATGATATAGCATTTAATGATTACCATGTTTCTTAGTCTTAGATATTTCTGTGTTCAGAATTGTTTTCTGCAGAGGAATCAAGGCGGCTATGGTGGTACGACATCAGGAGGAAGAAAACCATCCAAATTAGCAACCTAAGATGGTCGGAATTGGAACTGAACAGTTTGTTTCAGTGATGGCACAGTTGACTCAGGCTATAAATGGTGGTGATATCCATACAAAATGTAACACCCCGAGATTTTATGAAAAATATTATTTTAATTTCATTAATGTCTTATGTTGTATTCTACACCAAGATTACCTTGCGCTATACACAACACCGTATTAGCTTGCAGTATACGCAACATTATTCTTGGACCGTGTTACACACAATTTTGATAATAGTTATTCTACGCAACATTGAGTATATATATATATATTAAATGTATAAATGAAATATGTTTGGATTCTGTTATACGAAACAATGAAGAATTCTTTCACAACACGCAACCCTTACTTGGCTTGCATTACACGCAATCGCGACCTTCCTCGATAGCGTGTGTTGTACGCAATACCGGGTTTTAATAAACAATGTTATATTATTATAATATTGTCATGAACTAGCCGTTATGAATATTATTAACTAAAATTTTAATTTTATAACATTATTATTCATCTTACACATTTCTAGAACATGGTATAAGAACAAAATAAATTTTTCGGGTAAAATAAGTATTTTTCAAAAAATGCAGTTTTACCGCCTTTTGATGGCGCACCGACTTTAAATATAGTTTTTGACATGTTTATATGTTCAATTGGACAAAATAATATTCTTCTTTTGAATCAGGATATAAAAATTTACATTAGATAAATTTTTGATATTTTTCCGATAACTTTCGTATTTTAATGAATAGTAAAAACACGCTATATTTTAAATAAAAACAACTTTTTTCATCGTAATATCTTATGTGGTTAAATTATAAAATTGAATGGTTTTAAAGTATAAATAGAATATATTTTTACCATTTAATATAATGTATGTCATTAGCATTGATTTTACCTTGAATTCGTAGGTTAAATCAATTCAATCTTTTGCAATGTTTTAAACAAAAACCCGTTTTTATTCGACAACGGGATTAATTTTAATTTAATTTCTGCAACTTCTGTGTTTTGAATTTTAAAAAATGGATTCCATATTTGGAATCAGTGGGTCCTAATTATGTTAATAAGCTACTTTTTATTTTTGGGAATTATGAATAGTAACTACGGTAAATTTTATTTACCATAGTTAAAGGTAAATCGGGTAATTAAGGGTAAATATAATATTTTAAAATTACCCTAAAAAATGTCAAAATCCTATTGGATGACTAAAGGTCGACCCATATCACCTAAGGGTCGGATTAGAATCATTTAATGGACATTTGTCCATGAAAATAACTTAATTATTATTAAAACCAAAGAAAGTGACAACATGTCACTCTCTTAAATCTTATAAGTATATTAATTTTAATTTAGTGATAAACTTCATGAAACATCAAACATGAATAGTCTCCAGAAATCTAATTAAATTATCTACATCATATAAATTTATTTATAATTTTTAGGGAAGAAATAATTATCATTAATTATGACACAATAGCGATGCAGAAATTGTTTATCTAGTGAAAAATCAAGAATATTGTTTTTTTTAAACTAATAGTGACCATAAAATGCACAAATACCTAACCAAAACTTATTTTCCATGTACATGTAAACCTTAAGAATCCAATGGTAGAATATTTGACCATTTGGAGACTTATAAAAGCGATTATGACCCTTATATTTTTTTATTTTAAATGATGCCAAAGTTGTCACCTTCATAATTTAATAAATATAAAATATTAAATATGATGATTTTAAGATGATAAATTCGAGTAAAAGTATTATTGTGAAAGGTAATATATTTATCTTCATCATAGGATTTTATTTTAAATTTTTATACAACAAATAAGTATATTAAATAATTATACAAAAATGATGTAGTAATTATTTTATTAAGAGATAAACCAAATAAATGGTTTTAAAAATAATAAAATAAATATTATATGAACTATTTAATGTGATACACTAATTTTATAGATACATATGACCTTTTATTAATATATTAAAGCTTTTAGTTCGAACATATCTTCTGTATATATTTTATTTAAATTCAAATAAATGAATAGTGTCAAAATTGACACTATTGTTATTTTACAAAAATAACATATTATAAAATTGTTTAAAAATAACAAAAATATTTAAAAATTATAAATTTATATTTATATGGTCTATAATGTTATAAAGTAAACAATTATGGAAAATTCACAACAAATAAGTAATTATTTGTTATAATTTAAAATTTAGAATTTTATTACCACAAATAAACTTAAATAGATTAAATAAGGATAAATCAAAATGATAAGGTTTAAAATAAGATCCAAACATGTCTAAATTAGATTGGTTTATGAGATTACAACCCTATCTCATCTAATCTTTGAATATGAGTCATTTTTGGAGGTTTTTATGTGGGGTTAGATTTATTATAAATTAATATTTTTAAGAATTCCAAAGGTGCCCCTCTCCTCCCTTATAAAAGGGCACCTCTTCCCCCTCCTCCTCACACCAATTTGAGAACTCAAGCTCGGCCAAACCCTGCCATTTTCTCCTCTCCACTTCCCTAGAATAATCCTATAGGTCCTGGTCTTCTTCAAAGACCAATCTTAGTTCCCTAAGTGGAGGATTCAAAGAGGCGTTCCAAAGAAGAGGTAATATCCGTTACCGATCTTTTCAATTTCTTTCTTCTTCAACTTCTTCTTATTTAGTTGTTTCATGATAAAGTAATAAAATAATTATTACATACATACTTATATGTTATTATAAATATTAAACAACCCTAATTCACCTTCTATCCATCCTACGGAAAAATGAAATCACCGCGCGTGCGTACGTACGGAATACCGTCTCCACGCTGTGGTGTAATCTATTTTCCGCCGCCACCTTAATAGGATGGGTATAATGGTGTAATGAGTAACTATATATGATTATTATAAAGTGATATTGATACTTAAATAGTATACATACACTTCAACACAATTCCACGACCATGGGAACGATATCATCGCTCGTGCGTACGTACGGACTACTGTCTCCACGACGTGATGAGATTCATTCTCAATGATTAACCATTCATGAATGATTATAAAGTATATATAATAAGTACTAATGAAATATATGACCTAATAATGATACTGGAATTATTTATATTTATATGTATGTCATCTACTTAATTCCATTCAATTCAATAAGGAAACGAAAACAGCGTTCATGCGTACGTACGGACTACCATCTCCATGAACGGTGTATTTCTTTCCATTTACTGATTTATTATATATGTATATTCTGAATATATATATATATATAAATCATGTTTTATATTCTGGAATTATTTAATCATGATCTAAGTAATCATATGAATAATTACAAGTTAAAAACACGAATGACAAATGAGATGATTTTACCCAAAACGCTACTTTAACATGAATTTACAAAAGAACGGGTAATATAAAGTCATAAGTGGACCATATATGATATAATAGCAATGAATATGATTCTGTAACAACTCAATAACATGATTTAAATCATTATACAGGAGGTTCAGACACTTACAAAGCAAGTCAGACCTAAGGTAAGGGAAATATCACAATCTCATTTTTATCCGAGATTGTTTATTCGTAGGTATTTACTGGGGGGTATTTTATCATCCACGTCCATGTTCCCTCAATATGTAATATTGTTTCCATCCACTCACATAAGTTTAAATTTAATTTTACCTTTCGGTGAGTTTTTAGTAAAGAATATGAAAGGAATCTTTTGTCGTTTTTTCGTACGAGGTACTTTTTGACTTTTCCGACAAAAGTACGAAGAATGTTTTTTTTAACTTATACGGCATGAATGGATTTTTAAAATATTATTTCCAAGAA
The DNA here is from genome assembly GCA_963277665.1 of Viscum album. Lineage (NCBI taxonomy): Eukaryota > Viridiplantae > Streptophyta > Magnoliopsida > Santalales > Viscaceae > Viscum > Viscum album. The sequence goes on from OY728121.1 coordinate 430,950,341, forward strand.
ACATCCTTTACAAGTTTTCAAGTTTATTTTTAATCAACTTCTTTTATTTTAAAGTCGTATGACATGTTATGAAAGGAAAAATGTTTTTGAAGTAGAAAGGATATTTTCCTCAAGAATGGAGTTCAAGTATTTTATCAAAATTATTTTCCATCTAAGACAATATAGGGTTCTGTTTCTATCCCTATTATTACATGGATTTGATTATGTTGTCATGGAAATATTTTTATGAATTCCATTATCTTATATGAATTGTTTTATGATGTCATGTTGTTTAAGAATCCCATTTTTATTACATGGGTTACGCTGTGATGTATGGTTTATGATTATGTGGCACACATAAGAAAGGATTCATTATAAGATGGGTGGGACCTATATCTCCCTCCAATGCATTGGGTAAAGATTTTATATCTCATGAGATAGACATGGCTGAAATGGTAGGTTATACCGGTTCAGTGAAACAGGACTGAAACGAGGGTTACTCGATTCAGAAAGGGACTTTGTCCACTAAGATAGTTTTGGCAATGAGTCCTGACTAACAAGAAATGATTCTCTATGATTATGTGTGTATGCCACAAAGTTTCATGTTTTAAGTTATGATTATTGGGATTTCATTTCACTACTATGATTTATCCCATGTTATGAAATTATGCTCTCTTTTGCAGGTTAAGATTTCCAAAAGTTATGTTCTTATGAATATGATGTGATTGATTTTTCTTTTGTTTACCCTTACTGAGCATTTGAGCTCACCCTTTTATGTTTTCTTTTCCCCAGGATATAAAGAAAGGTTTTAGGTAAAAAAAGGGAAGATCTTTATGGGATATATTGAAGATCTTTCACCATGATTAGAAGATTACGTTCCGAGTTTCCAAAGACACTAAACTATTATGGTCCTTGTGTGTGTGTTTTTGTTATGTAATAAGTATTCCGCAAAAGTAATGTAATGTCCATGTACGTCAGGCTTCGGGTCTCTACAGTTGGTATCAGAGGAAAGGTTTAGTCAACCTTTGGAAACTAGGACGTGAAAACCTTAGTAAGATCCCTAGAGATATTTCTAAGGTATGTCTAGGGATGTCCCTAAGGATAGGTATACATATAGGATATAGTCCTATAAATACGGTAACGATCTTAGAATTTAACCTAAGAAGTTAGATATTGAGGATACTCCCCCTTTATTATGATTTTTTCCTCTCACACTATTTTTTTGGGTTTTAGAAAATGGCTGGAAACAAGGTGATTCACGATAATGGAGGATATGATGGACAATGGAATGATATTCTTCATGAGAAACCAAATGAAATGAGATTTGGAAGTCCAAACATCATTATTATGCCGAATCAGCAATCTCATAATATGATCAATAATGTAAAATTTGGTATGTTTCCTGACTCGGCTAATAAGAGAAAGACGGAGTTTCATGATGATCATAGAGGAAAGAAAGTTCAATTTCCCCTATGTAAATCATTTGGGAAGAGGCATCAAGGAGAATGTTTCAAAGGAACTGGAAGATGCTTTGGGTGTGGAAAAGAAGGACACAAAGCAAGTAAGTGCAAAAGAAAAGGTTCAGTTAACACCATGGATGAGGATAATGGTATTGCTATGACATCAACAATGGTTAAATGTTTTAAATGTGGAATGTACGGGCATTATGCAAACCAATTCCCTAAGGGAAAGTCTCATGAAGAGAATCAGTATGGTCGTGTGGGTAGTATTTATGTGGATGATGATGAAGAGACTACAAATGATATGTGAGATGAAAGAATTGTTGAAGCTCGGTCAACGGTTTAAGAATGTAGTGGAATGATTACATGTTTATCATGTGTAATGTTACTATGGAATAAAGAGACATCTATGGATTGTTACATTGTTGTCTTTCCTTGAGTTTTGAAAGTGTATGATTAATGTTACCAGTATCCATGAAAGGTTACTCAGATATTTTTGGAATGTAGATGATATACGCATAATGAAGGGATAAGGAGAAAATTAAATGTTTGATAGTATTCATGAGCTCATGACTGATATAAGTAGAAGGATATATCATTGTTTGAGTATATAGAATTTTTGGATTTTGTTATGTGGAAAGAGATAACTTTTGACAGCATTCATGTTTTCACTAAGGTTCAATGGGTATTCATTCTTCAAGAGAATACATGATTAAGTTATTCACATGTTTGTAATTTGACCAATAAGATATATCTTATGATATATGGTGGATAAATGATGGCATTCACGTGATTGTTCTGTGACATTTCAAGTAATCATTTTCTTTATACTATGAGCTTGGACCGAAGTATTTTAGATAAGCCTAAAGATTAGAATGGATTATGTTGGACATAAGTTAGGATAAAACGTTTTTCGATATTATTGATGGGACGTTATAGTAATGTAGTTTTAGAAAAAGGACAACCTGCAGGACGGGCGACAGCCCATCGCTTCGGACAAGGCTGTGGGAATCGAACCCACAACCGTAGTGCGACTGGCCTTTATCGCCTACCACTGGCCTACAGGAAGTCCCTGTTTAGTAGAAACTAGTTTTATTATATTGAGCAGTATGATATATAAAGTATAAGTCCATTTTAGGAACCATATATGATTAATCTCACTATAGATCGACTTATGTATATAATTTTTGCTAACCTTTTGTTTGAGACAGATGGAATGACCCGTCATTCTATCACATGATCTTCTAACACTTCACGAATATCAAATTCAACTTCATTTATTTAAGAGATGAAGTGGAAATTGTTAAAGGCACGAACAACAGTGAGATTGTACCAAAATAAGGTAAGTATTTATTCTAATTCAAATTTTCAACTTTAGGGAAATGATCTTGAGAACCAAAAATGTTGTCCTAGTGCCCTTATATCCGATGAATCAGATGGTACCCTAGATCATCACAAATTTATGGCTTTGTGAGTGCCAGCTTTTCCATAGCCATGTTCTCTACCACTCTCCATCAGAACATGATGGTTAGATTTCTCTTCCATATCCATATTTTCACCTATGTGGAAACCCAGTGATTAGTTTATTTGGGTAACCTTTACGTTTCATACTTTTTTTTAAAGATAAGTTTTGGTATTCCTTTTTACGATGTGGGTTTCTATCAAAGAAACTTTCAAATTGTAAACCATTTATAACCCCGACGAATTTCGAGGGCGAAATTCATTTTAAGGGGGGTAGAATGTAACACCCCGAGATTTTATGAAAAATATTATTTTAATTTCATTAATGTCTTATGTTGTATTCTACACCAAGATTAACTTGCGCTATACGCAACACCGTATTAGCTTGCAGTATACAGAACACTATTCTTGGACCGTGTTACACACAATTTTGATAATAGTTATTCTACGCAACATTGAGTATATATATATATATATTAAATGTATAAATGAAATATGTTTGGATTCTGTTATACGAAACAATGAAGAATTCTTTCACAACACGCAACCCTTACTTGGCTTGCATTACACGCAATCGCGACCTTCCTCGATAGCGTGTGTTGTACGCAATACCGGGTTTTAATAAACAATGTTATATTATTATAATATTGTCATGAACTAGCCGTTATGAATAGTATTAACTAAAATTTGAATTTTATAACATTATTATTCATCTTACACATTTCTAGAACATGGTATAAGAACAAAATAAATTTTTCGGTTAAAATAAGTATTTTTCAAAAAATGCAGTTTTACCGCCTTTTGATGGTGCACCCACTTTAAATATAGTTTTTGACATGTTTATATGTTCAATTGGACAAAATAATATTCTTATTTTGAATCAGGATATAAAAATTTACATTAGATAAAGTTTTGATATTTTTCCGATAACTTTCGTATTTCAATGAATAGTAAAAACACGCTATATTTTAATTAAAAACAACTTTTTTCATCGTAATATCTTATGTGGTTAAATTATAATATTGAATGGTTTTAAAGTATAAATAGAATATATTTTTACCATTTAATATAATGTATGTCATTAGCATTGATTTTACCTTGAATTCGTAGGTTAAATCAATTCAATCTTTTGCAATGTTTTAAACAAAAACCTGTTTTTATTCGACAACGGGATTAATTTTAATTTAATTTCTGCAACTTCTGTGTTTTGAATTTTAAAAAATGGATTCCATATTTGGAATCAGTGGGTCCTAATTATGTTAATAAGCTACTTTTTATTTTTGGGAATTATGAATAGTAACTACGGTAAATTTTATTTACCATAGTTAAAGGTAAATCGGGTAATTAAGGGTAAATATAATATTTTAAAATTACCCTAAAAAATGTCAAAATCCTATTGGATGACTAAAGGTCGACCCATATGACCTAAGGGTCGGATTAGAATCATTTAATGGACATTTGTCCATGAAAATAACTTAATTATTATTAAAACCAAAGAAAGTGACAACATGTCACTCTCTTAAATCTTATAAGTATATTAATTTTAATTTAGTGATAAACTTCATTAAACATCGAACATGAATAGTCTCCAGAAATCTAATTAAATTATATACATCATATAAATTTATTTATAATTTTTAGGGATGAAATAATTATCATTAATTATGACACAATAGCGATGCAGAAATTGTTTATCTAGTGAAAAATCAAGAATATTGTTTTTTTAAACTAATAGTGACCATAAAATGCACAAATACCTAACCAAAACTTATTTTACATGTACATGTAAACCATAAGAATCCAATGGTCGAATATTTGACCATTTGGAGCCTTATAAAAGCGATTATGACCCTTATATTATTTTATTTTAAATGATGCCAAAGTTGTCACCTTCATAATTTAATAAATATAAAAATTTAAATATGATGATTTTAAGATGATAAATTCGAGTAAAAGTATTATTGTGAAAGGTAATATATTTATCTTCATCATAGGATTTTATTTTAAATTTTTATACAACAAATATGTATATTAAATAATTATACAAAAATGATGTAGTAATTATTTTATTAAGAGATAAACCAAATAAATGGTTTTAAAAATAATAAAATAAATATTATATGAACTATTTAATGTGATACACTAATTTTATAGATACATATGACCTTTTATTAATATATTAAAGCTTTTAGTTCGAACATATCTTCTGTATATATTTTATTTAAATTCAAATAAATGAATAGTGTCAAAATTGACACTATTGTTATTTTACAAAAATAACATATTATAAAATTGTTTAAAAATCACAAAAATATTTAAAAATTATAAATTTATATTTATATGGTCTATAATGTTATAAAGTAAACAATTATGGAAAACTCACAACAAATAAGTAATTATTTGTTATAATTTAAAATTTAGAATTTTATTACCACAAATAAACTTAAATAGATTAAATAAGGATAAATCAAAATGATAAGGTTTAAAATAAGATAAAAACATGTCTAAATTAGATTGTATGATGAGATTACAACCCTATCTCATCTAATATTCGAATATGAGTCATTTTTGGAGGTTTTTATGTGGGGTTAGATTTATTATAAATTAATATTTTTAAGAATTCCAAAGGTGCCCCTCTCCTCCCTTATAAAAGGGCACCTCTTCCCCCTCCTCCTCACACCAATTTGAGCACTCAAGCTCGGCCAACCCCTGCCATTTTCTCCTCTCCACTTCCCTAGAATAATCCTATAGGTCCTGGACTTCTTCAAAGACCAATCTTAGTTCACTAAGTGGAGGATTCAAAGAGGCGTTCCAAAGAAGAGGTAATATCCGTTACCGATCTTTTCAGTTTCTTTCTTCTTCAACTTCTTCTTATTTAGTTGTTTCATGATAAAGTAATAACATCATTATTAAATACATACTGATATGTTATTATAAATATGAAACAACCCTAATTCACCTTCTATCCATCCTACGGAAAAATGAAATCACCGCGCGTGCGTACGTACGGAATACCGTCTCCACGCCGTGGTGTAATCTATTTTCCGCCGCCACCTTAATAGGATGGGTATAATGGTGTAATGAGTAACTATATATGATTATTATAAAGTGATATTTATACTTAAATAGTATACATACACTTCAACACAATTCCACAACCATGGGAACAATATCATCGCTCGTGCGTACGTACGGACTACCGTCTCCACGACGTGATGAGATTCATTCTCAATGATTAACCATTCATGAATGATTATAAAGTATATATAATAAGTACTAATGAAATATATGACCTAATAATGATACTGGAATTATTTATATTTATATGCATGTCATCTACTTAATTCCATTCAATTCAATAAGGAAACGAAAACAGCGTTCATGCGTACGTACGGACTACCGTCTCCATGAACGGTGTATTTATTTCCATTTACTGATTTATTATATATGTATATTCTGAATATATATAAATATATAAATCATGTTTTATATTCTGGAATTATGTAATCATGATCTAAGTAATCATATGAATAATTACAAGTTAAAAACACGAATGACAAATGAGATGATTTTACCCAAAACGCTACTTTAACATGAATTTACAAAAGAACGGGTAATATAAAGTCATAAGTGGACCATATATGATATAATAGCAATGAATATGATTCTGGAACAACTCAATAACATGATTTAAATCATTATACAGGAGGTTCGGACACTTACAAAGCAAGTCGGACCTAAGGTAAGGGAAATATCACAATCTCATTTTTATCCGAGATTGGTTATTCGTAGGTATTTACTGGGGTGTATTTTATCATCCAAATCCATGTTCCCTCAATATGTAATATTGTTTCCATCCACTTACATAAGTTTAAATTGAATTTTACCCTTCGGTGAGTTTTTAGTAAAGAATATGAAAGGAATCTTTTGTCGTTTTTTTGTACGAGGTACTTTTTGACTTTTCCGACAAAAGTACGAAGAATGTTTTTTTTTAACTTATACGACATGAATGGATTTTTTAAACATTATTTCCAAGAAACATCCTTTACAAGTTTTCAAGTTTATTTTTAATCAACTTCTTTTATTTTAATGTCGTATGACATGTTATGAAAGGAAAAATGTTTTTGAAGTAGAAAGGATATTTTCCTCAAGAATGGAGTTCAAGTATTTTATCAAAATTATTTTCCATCTAAGACAATATAGGGTTCTGTTTCTATCCCTATTATTACATGGATTTGATTATGTTGTGATGGAAATATTTTTATGAATTCCTTTATCTTATATGAATTGTTTTATGATGTCATGTTGTTTAAGAATCCCATTTTTATTACATGGGTTACGCTGTGATGTATGGTTTATGATTATGTGGCACACATAAGAAAGGATTCATTATAAGATGGGTGGGACCTATATCTCCCTCCAATGCATTGGGTAATGATTTTATATCTCATGAGATAGACATGGCTGAAATGGTAGGTTATACCGGTTCAGTGAAACAGGACTGAAACGAGGGTTACTCGATTCAGAAAGGGACTTTGTCCACTAAGATAGTCTTGGAAATGAGTCCTGACTAACAAGAAATAATTCTATATGAAAATGTGTGTATTCCACAAAGTTTCATGTTTTATGTTATGATTATTGGGATTTCATTTCACTACTATGATTTATCCCATGTTATGAAATTATGCTCTCTTTTGCAGGTTAAGATTTCCAAAAGTTATGTTCTTATGAATATGATGTGATTGATTTTTCTTTTGTTTACCCTTACTGAGCATTTGAGCTCACCCTTTTATGTTTTCTTTTCCCCAGGATATAAAGAAAGGTTTTAGGTAAAAAAAAGGGAAGATCTTTATGGGATATATTGAAGATCTTTCACCACGATTAGAAGATTACGTTCCGAGTTTCCAAAGACACTAAACTATTACGGTCCTTGTGTGTGTGTTTTTGTTATGTAATATGTATTCCGCAAAAGTAATGTAATGTCCATGTACGTCAGGCTTCGGGTATCTACACAAAAGATCAGCCAGATCAACCACAGGGGAACATGTCAGTGGTGGAACTTTTTATGGGGCAACATCTGCCATCATTCAGAGGATCATCTAACCATGTGCTAGCTGATGGGTGGATTAAAGCACTGGAGAAGATTTTTGATGTCATGGGGTGTTCAGAACATCAAAAGGTTAGTCTTGATGTTTAATTTTTTGAAGGTGAAGCTGATCAGTGGTGGTCGATGATAAAAAATATCATGGATAGCGATGAGATTGATGATCTTCACTAGTACGAATTCAAAGGTAGGTTTCTTGAGAAATATTTTCCTATGGTAGTTCGTCTTAGGATGGAAAAAAATTCCTAGCATTGAGGCAAGTGGATGAATCAGTGGCTTCTTATGAAGCAAAGTTCACTCGACTGGCATGGTATGCTCCAAACTTCACATGAGATCTTGATAGTAAAATAATGCATTTTTACTAATGTTTAAAGCCAAAGTATCGAAGGGATTTAGCTTCTCGTGAGTTCAGAAGTTATGATGAACTTGTTCGATGTGCGGAGAAGGTGGAAATGGAGTTTGCCGATGATCAAGTGTTCTTTGAAAAACAATAGAATAAGAGGTCCAATTGGCAGGAAAAGGGGAGGAATTCATCAAAGAAACAAGGAGGTAATAAAACCAAATATCCATCCTGTGAGAAGTTTGGTAAAATGAATCCTGGAGAATGTTTATCCAAGTCTGGAAAGTGCTTTCGATCTGGTAAGTCGGGTCATATTGCTCGCAACTATAAGGAAGATGATCAAGCAGTCAATGAAAAGATAGTAGTAAGATGTTTTAAGTGTAATGAAATGAGTCATTATTCAAACGAGTGTCTAAAGAAGAACTCAACCGGGGGAAATCAGACAGACTACAAGCATAAAGGGGTGGTGAAATCCTTGTCAACTACATCAGCAGATGTTGGGCCATCGAATGAAGTAGTATCAGGTACACTTTTGTTTGATCAGATTATTCTAATGTGTTGTTTGATTTATGGTCTACACATTCTTTCATTTCATATATGTTTTCTAGTTAATTGGGAATTCCATCTCAAGATATGAATCTCGAACTTATGGTAAAAACACCCGGAGGAAATGTTGAGACAAAAAGAAATTATAATAACCTTCCTATCCTTGTGTGTGGAAAGAATCTACCTGCAAACCTTATTGTTTTTCCTCTAGGAGAGTTTGATGTTATTTTGGGCATGGATTGGATTTCTTTTTATCTTTCTAATATTGAATACAGAGCTAAAATGGTTTCTTTAGAGAAGGATTTTCAGTTTTTGTAAAAGAATGAACCCTTGATTTTGATAACATATCAGGTAGTTGAGAAACTAGTAAAAGATGGAAATGAATGTTATCTTGCACATATTGTTGAAAATAAAGGAACTGCTCAGATTATTGATGTGCCAGTGGTAAATGAGTATCTTGATGTTTTTCCTAATGAGTTGCCTGGTATTATTCATGATCAGGAAGTTTAATTTACTGTATACATAGTTCTTGATGTTAAGTCAATTTAAAAACCCCCTTATCGAATGGCTCAAGTTGAACGTTTAGAGTTAACGAATCAATTGTAGGAGTTACTAGATAAAGGTTTCATTCAACCTATCACATCACCATGGGGTGCTCATATCATTTTTGTTAAAAATAATTATGTTTGAAAGATACATTGCATTGATTATAGAGCCTTGAATAATATCGCTGTTAAGAACAAGTATCCTTTGCCTCATATTGATGATTTGTTTGATCAGTTCTAGGGAGCTCAGTATTTTTCAAAGATTGACTTGAGGTCGGGGTACCATCAGTTGAAAGTAAAAGTAGCAGAAGTTCTGAAGAATGTGTTTTGTAGTAGATATGGACATTATGAATTTGTAGTTATGCCTTTTTGGTTAACCAATGCACCTGCTGTCTTCATGGACCTTATGAATATAATTTTCCATGATTTCTTGGATATGTTTTTGGTTGTTTTCATTGATTATACGTTGGTGTTTTCTAAAAGTAAAGAGGAGCATGACTGTAAATTAAGGGTTATCATGAAATCCTTAAAGGAAAAGAAACAGTATGGAAAATTCCAAAAGTGTGAGTTTTGGTTACAACAAATTTCTTTCCATGGCCACATTGGTTCAAAAAATGGAATAACTAGGGATCATTCTAAAACAAAAGTTGATGAAGAATGGCCAATACCCGCATAATTTAACCAAGATCCATAGTTTTCTTGGTTTGGCAGGTTACTACCGAAGGTTTGTTGAAAATTTTTCACGGTTATCTAGTCCAATGACTAAGATAACTTGGAAGGGTGTTATGTTTATCTAGACAAAAGAATGTGATGATTGTTTTCAGGAGTTGAAAAGAAGATTGGTGAATGCTCCAATTTTGGAAATTCCTTCCTGGAATGGTGAGTTTGTTATATACAGTGATGCTTCGTTGAAGGGACTTGGCTGTGTCCTTATGCAGAATGATCATGTAATTGCATATGCTTGACGTCAGTTGAAAACTCATGAGGTAAATTACCCTACACATGACTTGGAATTAGCTGCTCTTGTTTTTGCTCTAAAAATTTGGAGGCATCATTTGTATGGAGTAAAGTGAGAAATATATACTAATCACAAAAGTTTAAAGTATATATTCACTCAGAAATAATTGAACATGATATAGATGAGAAGGCTAGAATTAATCAAGGCTTATGATTGTACAATTCATTACCATCCGAGAAAAGAAAATAAAGTGGATGATTCTTTGAGTCATAAAAGTAATTCTTAATTAACCATGGTACCTTTGGAATGAGATCCTTTGTTTTTTGATTTTATGAACTATGGAATAGAAGTTGTAGGGGCAGGAAGTTCTTCTGTTTTTTAGGTATTAGTGAGATCATCTCTATCAGATAGAATTAAGCAAGCGCAGTAGAAAGACAGTGGGTTGAAGAAAAAGGTAGGGCTAGTTTAGAAGGGTAACTTTCCTGAATTTAATATTGATAATGATTGTGTTTTGAGGTTTGGGAAGATATTGTGTGTGCCTTGTGATTCACAGTTGAATAATGAGTTGTCATGTGAGGCTCATAGTTCCCTGTTTTCAGTTCATCCTAACTGTACTAAGATGTATAGAGATCTGCAGGAGTATTAATGGTGGGATGGAATGAAAAGAGATATTTCTGATTTTACTGTGAAATGTTGAACTTGTCAGTATGTTAAAGCAGAGAGGTAGTTACTGAAAGGGATGCTTCAGCCGTTACCAATGCCAGAGTGGAAATGAGAAAATATATCCACGGACTTTGTTGTGGGATTACCTATGACATCTCGAGGTAATAATCCAGTCTAGGTTGTTGTTGATCTCTTGACTAAATCTGCTCATTTCCATCCTATTAGAGATACTTTCTCTCTAGATAAACTTTATCGATAGTATCATAAAGAAATAGTTAGGTTGCATGGAGTTCCACTATCCATTGTATCTGATCGTGATCCCAGGTTTACTTCTATCTTTTGGAAAGGCCTTCAGAAGTCATTGGGTACTGAATTAAATTTTAGTACAACTTCACTTCCTCAATCAGATGGGCAGTCAGAACAATCAATTCAGACATTGGAGGATATGATACGTGCTTGTTCGATAGATTATCGGGGAAGTTGGGACCAACATCTTTCTTTGGTTTAATTTTCATATAATAAAAGTTTTCATTCCAGTATACAAATGGCACCGTTTGAGGCATTATATGGGAAGCGGTGTCGATCTCCAGCTTTTTGTGATGAAATGGGTGAAAGGAAGCTAATGGGACCAGAATTGGTAGAAGAGATGGTAGAAAAAGTTCAGTTGATTCAGAAACACATGAGAACAGCTCAGACAAGACAGAAAAGTTATGCAGACAACAGGAGGAAGGATCTATCTTTTGAGGTAGGTGATCATGTTTTTTTCAAAGTTTCACCGTGGAAAAGTGTGATGCGATTTGGTAAGAAATGAAAGCTGAGTCCAAGGTTCATTGGACTATATGAAATTCCAGAGAGAGTTAGATCAGTTGCTTACCGAGTGGCATTACCTCCGAGTTTATCTCAGGTACACAATGTTTTTCATGTTTCGATGTTGAGAAAGTTTATGCCAGATCCATCTCATGTTTTGAGACTAGAGGTAGTTCGGTTGGAAGAGAATCTCTCTTATGAAGAACAACCAGTCCAGATTCTTGACCGAAGAGAGAAAGTGTTGAAAAATAATTTAATTCACCAGGTAAAGGTTTTTTTTGAAAGACCATATAGTTGAAGAGGCAACGTGGGAATCCTAAAATGCTATGAGGTATAAATACCCCCACTTATTTTGATAAGTGAATTAAATTATGAAGACGCAATTCCAAAAAGGTGGGAAGGATGTAACATCCCAGGTAAATAAAAAATAAAACATTTTCATATTTATTATTATTTACGAATTAAATATTAATTTTAGTTTAAAGGGGTTTCTATGTTCGATAGCATACCTGATACGCAACAAAGAGTTTCTTTGAAATCTTACGTTGCACAATAGTAATAAAATAATATTATTTTAAATGGTAGTTAACACATAGCCGTTGTATTGACGGGAATGAATAGAAATAACTAAAATATGAATATATATGTTTGTTAAATGTTTTTACATTTATCTAATAAAGGATAAATGCTTAAAATATGAAAATAATTCAATTTTAGGAAAATATACACTAATTTTCACTAAAGGTCCACTTATTGCCTTTTGATGGAGAACCATCATTAAATATAGTTTTGGTCCCTCATATACATTCTATTGGACCAAATAAAATTCCTCTTTAGAAGCAGGACATCAAAATTTACTTTCTGTAAATTTTTGGTATTTTTCCGATAAAGTTATTTTTTTTATGAATAGTTAAAAATGTTGTATTTTAATTCAAAACCACTTTTTAATCTAATTTTTTATATGATTAGATTATATTTTGATTTGGTTTTAAAGTTAAATTAAAAAATAATTTTAACATTTAATCCAATAGTGGTCGTTGGAATTAATTTCACTTTGAAATTGGACTTAAACTAGTGTCAATCTTTTGATATATATTGTTTCATAAAAACACGCTATATGTTCTGATAGCGGAAATTAATTATTTAATTAATTAATTTAACTTATATGCTTTGAATTTTATAAAATAGACATCATTTTTGAATTCGGAATATCAAATATAGCTTAGGGTGATGTTTTGGTATTTTTATGAAAAACATCTATTTTTGATGAATAGTGAAACCACTATGTGGTACTTACAAAACTGATTTATCATTTAAATGAAATTTTACCACCTCTATGTTTTTAATTTTAAAATTCCGACAGACATGGTTGTCATTAGTATTTTAAAGTTGGTACAATGGGATTAAAATAAATTTTTGGTGAATAGTAACTTTTATGTTTTTAATCACAATTAGAGGCAATTAGTGTAATTTAAGGAAAAAATAATGTTTTAATAATATGATAAGAACTTGGCACATTTCCTACCCATATTGTATGTTTCATGGCCTACCAATACAATTCATGGGTCAACTTTGTAACCCCATGGAGCCACTTTGGTAGGAAAATGACATTAATAACTTTTTATTTAATGTTAAAATAAAAATGTCACAAACATATTTTTTTTTTACTAAAACAATTTTTAAATGTGGTTATACAAGTCATATTTTTTACTATAAATATTAATTAGAAAGATAAAAAGATTTTATACATCATGATATTTTTTTTATAATTTTTAGACATTAAATAAATGAAATTATTTCTGACACCATGATGATGCATCAATTACCTCATTATTTAACGATTTAAATAAAATGAAAATAGAATGTAAAATATAATAACTACACTTGTCAAAAACCTATTGGATGGGTGGATTTCGAACTCTTATCATCTTATCCTCGAAATATATAATTTTCGGACCTTTAAAAACCGAATGTAATTTTATAATAAAGTAACCTTTTATAACTTTCCACGAGTGCCCCTCCTCTCCTCTTATAAAAGGCCCCCACCTCTACCACCTTACCCACACCTCTAAAGCCTTTGGTTCAGACTAACCCTTCCCATTTTGTCTTTCCACATCCCTCTCTTACTCCTACAAGCCTCAATTTGGGTAGATGTCTTTCCACGGAAGCCTTTGAGCTCAAATCAAAAAGAGTTACCTGATTTAAAGGTAGTGTCTTCTCTTGTGTTCTTATGTTTTATTTTTCTTCTCCAACCCCATAATCGCTTTTTATTCTTTTCTTTTGTAACAACACCAGTATCTTAAATATACTAGGATGTTTTTATGAGAAGTATTAGATCTAAAACTACACACACCATCGTCTAATGGTTAGAGAACATATTGTTTCTGTGGTTGGGGATTTTCTGCATCACGAAAAGATGATTGTTCAATCATCTTTTAACACCTTTCACGGTGGCCATTAAGATGTCACTCTATTTATATATGATATATATAATGTTTATGTTTTCCTTATGCTTCTATATTTTTCATTTGTGGCATACCTTTATGGTTTCCATTGTGGGTAAACACGATAATTTCATTTTAGGAAGTGCGGACTACCGCCCCTCAAAGTGATTTGATTCGTTAATGCCAAATGTGGGACGTATAAAGGATGGAGTTAATGTTATTATATATTATGTTATACTGGAATTATAATATACCGTTATATCATTATGATTTAACTACATTAAATATTAAATAGAAATGAAAGTAGCGTTCATGCGTACGTATGGCTTACCGTCTCCATTAACGGTGCATTTCATTTCTTACCTCTAAATGTTATGTACTATTATAAATACATGTATATGATGGATATATATGATATATATGATATCCAAATCATGAATATAATTCTGGATATAATGAACCTTTGACCACATAAACAAAATGTAATTGTAAGAAGTCCATTTTTGACTTATGTACCAGATATCGACAAAACTAACATTATTAACTTAAATGTTTAAATAATGTTTATAACATAGAAATAAGTGATATAAAAGGAATAGTATGCTTGAAAAAGGTTCTTAAGAAATTATAAATTAACTTTAGTTTATTATTCAGGAGATCAAAGAGCAATCGAGTGTCTTCGGAAATGAGGTAAGGGAACTTCTTAACCCAATTTCCATTCTTTGGGTTAATCTCCTACTTTCAAATTATGTCATGATATTATTATGTCCTATATTGTTTTTGTACTTTATT
This sequence comes from Viscum album, assembly GCA_963277665.1. Lineage (NCBI taxonomy): Eukaryota > Viridiplantae > Streptophyta > Magnoliopsida > Santalales > Viscaceae > Viscum > Viscum album. Next base: position 430,965,440 of record OY728121.1, read on the forward strand.
TATGTGTACTTATAGTGAATACACATAATATATCTATTTTATTTTAAAAATGATCTTTGTAAGGGACTTCGTCTCAATCTCTTTTCATTGAGGCATATTTTGTTCTCATACAAGGATTTCTTTTAAACGGTGTATAAACCCCTTTGACTATTAATTTTATACAAAAGGTATATTTTTCTACGAAGAGTTTTACAAAACGACAAAAAGGAATGATTCTTTTAACGTACGCGGTGACAAGGTCCTTTTCCGCCGTCGGGAGTATTATTTGGTCTTTGGCTTCCTCAACAAGTCGTAATGTTTTTAAAATGAAATAAATACCATAAACTCTTTTATTTATTTTGGTATTGATAATGGTTTTTATAATGGATTTGTTATGTAAATATATTTATGTGATATATTGTGATCAAAGTGTAGAAATGTTTTCTTTCCATTATTTTTTTTATGATTTTATAATGGTAAATAGACATTTGACGGGTGGTAATGTGATAAACCATATGACGGGTGGTGCTGTGAATACCAGGATGGGTGGTTACGTAATAACCTCCAATGCATTGGGTATGGAAGTCGGCTGTATGACTATTCCATTAAGTGATATGTGTGGAAGTCGACCATATGGTTATTACATTTAAGTATGTTTATGTCCCAAGTTACTTTTATATGTTATGTGTTATTTATATGGGTTTAATGGTAATCTTTTGGTTTCAAAAGGGTAAATAATGATATTTTATTCAGTGAAGAGTAATTACTACTCCTAAAAGGTGAAAAGTATTACTTTGATAAAGTATTCATGGTTTACTTGTTTCCCTTCTTTGTGTATCCCTTACTGAGCTTTTTATGTTCATTCAATTTTTTTTGAAATCTTTTTAACAGGACATAATGTGGAATAGGGTCAAGGATGAGATCAAGGAAAAGTCATGCTTTCTTAAACCTGGAACTAGAAATGACTTTTTTTAGAGTTCATGTTATGAAAAAAGGATACTTTGTAGAAGGGTCTACGGTGTAATCTTTTGAGATGTAATAGTTATAATCTAATTCTCTAAAACTCTAAACCTGAAAAGATCCTCAATGGGAATTATTCATTTAATTTAATATTAAGTAATTTTTAAGGACGAGGCCTTATAAGTTTATTAATTATTCATTTTTAAAATCATGGTTTTGGATAAAAACTGCTTGTTTGGTATGTATGCTATTGTTTAGTGATTTTGGTCATTACAAATTTATCATTTTTATTCATGTGTAAAATTTTAATCATAATATTAATATCATATAAATTAATTATATATTTAATTATCTTAATCTATAAAATCTTGAGATAAAAAAACAAATTACCCATTTCATTGAGATGGTAGACCATAAGTACACATGAGTATTGTTTTAAGTGTTTACTCGACAGAAAAAATGAAAAGAAAATAATAATTCAATGATATTGAATAATTTATATATCATATAGATCATATATATTCATTTTATATGTGGTTAATATCATCCATTACAAAATAAAATGAAAAAATAATTACATCACTTAATAGAGGATATATTCCTATCGTACAGACAAGAAACATTATCATTCTTCAAAATATTGGAACGTAAGTAAGTAATTTTGATGTTATAATAACCTAAGTACAGTTCTTTATTTTATATAATATAAATATTTTTATTAAAATAATCATTATATTCTTTAATGTGATGCAATGATGGAATACAAATTATATCAGTTCACAAGGTAGTTTTCTTTCATTCACATGATCAATGGGAATGTTTCCCCTTCAATGTATGATAAAAAAGATAGAGTTTATTCACATAACAATATCAGTATAATGAATTTACTAGTTTAATTGTTTTATTAAAATTTTAAAATATTAAAAATATGTATTAGTTGAAATAAAATGAAAATGCATGGTTAAGAGATCTACATACTCTTTAGACAACCTCTTAACAATTATACCTAATGACTTAATTGGAATGTTTTTTGGACAAACTAGATAAACTAAGTCATGAGATGGTATATAATTAATGGTTTTAGTTAGCTATTGTCCATCCAAATGGATCCTTATGCGTGGAGAGAATATGAGATGAGGTTTCTTAAATAAGTGTGGGAGTGGACCCATAGAGAAATTTCATAAAAGAATATAAAATCATAAAGACATTATCATGAAAAATGATTCCCAATGTCCACATATTCGACATAGGAATAATTTATGGAGTAAATATTGTTATAATACTATTGTCATTTTGTTTAACCCCTAATAAACAATTTAACACATTATTTAAAGTAACTAATTTTTAATAATTTAACTATACAATATAACCAATAATGTAGTTGACTATATTAACTAATATTAGTTATTCTTCATCAAAATATTTAATCCATTTTTTTAAAAATTAAAATAACTGGAAATATTTAGATTAATAATAAACCTATAAGTACAAAGAAAATTAATTTTCCACTGAATATTTTTTATAATGTTTAAATACTTGCCCCTATGAAATTCATCATAATATTTATTATCATGACAATAATAGAATTATTCAAAAAATTAATCATAAAATTTCTCTTCAAAATAATTTTTCTTAAAAAATGTACGAAGTTATATTCGTTAAATGAAATGATTTTTTTTAAAAGAAAATCAATGTTTTTCACTATTAATCGAATAGTTAAGCATTTTAGAAAAATAAATCAATGTAAGATAATTTTGGAAATATTTTTTACAAAATTAATTTTATATTTTCAAATAAACATTAATAAATCTGCAATTTTTATTTTTAAAATGAGTTTTTGAAATGAAATAAAAGTGCATTCAAAAAAAATTTTATGTTGTGAATAAAATTGGATTTATTCTTATCCAATGATGAGAAAAAATATAAGATGAATTATTAAACATTTTATATAATAGAGAATATTTAAATATCATTAAAACCATTAACCAATTTTTGATAAATTAATTTATTTATAACAACTCATTGTCTGTAAAAAAACTGTTATCTAGAAAAAAAATATTTTCCACAAAAAATATTTTTTATTTCATTTATAATTAATTGATATCAAATGAATTTATTTTAAACATGTTTATGCCAAATAAGTTTCAATATTTATTTATTCCTATAAATACCATAGAATTTAATGGATATTTTATAATAATATACAATGTTACAGTTCATTAAGTCTTGAGGTCGCATATCAAAAGCTATAAAAGTGAATAAATCTAGTTTAAAAAAATATAATATAAAATTAAGAGGTGTTACAAATACCTTAATATATATTAAAAGTTCATAAGTTATGTTTTTTAGATGATTTCCTTCACACTATTTTCATTTTTGGGGTTATATTCTCTATCACCATCAATAACACTCTCCACTTATTTTACATATTATAACATAACACCATTATGGTTTTTATTTTATATACATCGATTTTTTAGTGATATGAATGCCTTAATTTTTCGCTTATTTTTATTTTGATAATTTAAAATCTTTATTTTGATAAGGGAATTATTTACAATTTCAATTTTCCTTTACTTGTTTTATCTAAAATTATACTATTTAATTTCACACTTCTTTTATTATTACTTTTAATTTCTAAAATAACGATTCCAAATCATTATCATCAACTTTGAAAATGATTATTAAAATTTATTTATTTTCTAGTATATACAACCCAATTTATTTTAAGATCATAGTCAGTACTTTTCTTTGATTTTACATTTTTAATCTTATAGTAGTGATTTTAAATACATTGTTATAATTAATGGTTTTTTAATTGTTCATTTTTAAAATTTAATTTCGATAAAAAAATTATAACATTTATATACAAAAAAAGTAATTTTTTATTATTTATTTAAATGTCTAGAGAAATAAAAAATCATTTTTTTCTAAAAACATTTTCAATTAATTTTTATTTAACTAAAATAATTTCATAAATGTAAATACCCTTTCACATTAAACACTTTCATTAATTCATATTTTCTATATAATTTATTAATATCTTGTTTAGAATAAGATAATGTTTGAATTTAATCCATTGTTACAATATTTATGTTCATTTGTATATGCATTGTTTGGAAATTATGTACCTAAGAGGGAAATGGACCATAACTACTTAAGCCTTTTTTTTATTATCAAATATGTATAAATAAAACATTGTAACAGATTTAGATACATTTTAAATACCACATTATTCGGTTTTTGGATTGATTTGTGTTTACCTAGATAGTTATACATTCGATTGATTGAGATGTTTTATTGACATTACCAAATACCATTTAATCTTATATGGTGTGAATACCATATAATTGTTTGATATGGTTAAATTGAATTTACCCATTAAAGAACATTATTATTTTTGGATTACCATTTATATTTCCATAGATTAATGATGATAATTTTTTAATATATTATGATTTTTATCATATTCACTATGAAAATATGTATGGATATATCATTATGATGATGGGTGGGACTTGAGTTATATATAAATCTAATGTATTTGACAAATATGATACAACATGAGATGTTTTTTATGTTGTATGTGTAGTGTGACATGAAAACAATGTCTTAGAGCATATGTAGTGATCCTTTGACATTATATTATAGTGCGCGAGAATTGATTATAGCATAATTTATTTATACATCTAAGTAAAAAACATTTTATATTCTATAATTTTATATGATTCTAAATTTTACATAGTCCTATTTGATACCACATTATTATTTTACTCCAATATTAATAAGGATTAATATCCAATATTTTCTCATTTTCATACTTGGTTATATGTTTTCTTCTCATGGTTCTATATTTTTCTATCATGATCAATGATTATAATATCATTCCTCATGAAGAAACCATAATATTTAATTAATAATTCCATTATTAATTTATTTTCTCATATGATTTCTTATCACATGTTTATATTTATTGAAACATTTATATAACTCATTGATAATTATTTAGCCCTAACTATTAATTTTAGCCCACACTATTCATATGTTTCCTTATTTAATGAATTGGCCACAACATTTAAATGAATTTTTATTTTTTTATAAGGGATATGGTATTTATAATTCATTAAATAATTATAGTATGGTGATGTAATATGTCTAAAATTACCAAATATGCATAAATTTTGATTCTATGAGTCCATTTAATTTTTTTTGGAAATGCACTTAGGAATTGGACCATATTCAAATTTTTTACATCATTAATAAATTTGGACACCGAGTTTTTTTTACTATGTTCTCGATATCATTTTTTATGGTTCATTTAAAAAAGGGGTGGTGGATTGAAATTTCAACTCAATTTTCATTTTTTAAAATTAGTAGGTCCCATGATTACTAGTTGCTACTTGGGTGAGGGTTTCTCCATTACCTTTTCCTTTTCAATTCATTTCTCATATATCATGTCTCTAGATGTTCTTAGAATGATGATAATTATACTCTGAGATGTTTCCAATGATAATGATGATGTAAAACCATTATATTCATGTTATTATTATTAAATTAGTTTTTTTTTTGAATTTTGGATTTTTATTAAAAATATATTAAAGAAATGTATTAAATCTAAAATATTTAACATGTAGGAGAAAATAAATGTGTGAGGTATTCTACCCTAAAAATTATCCATGTATTTTATCTTTCCTATGATTATTCATGAGATATGAATGTGAGTGTGTTAAAACTTCCAAAGAGGGTATCTTAATTTAGAAGAAATTTGTATAATTAAATTAAAATATCCTATGAGGAATAATGTTATTTCTTTTACATGTTAGTTTAATCGAGGGAAAATATGTATGTGTTTCTACCTTGGGATCTTATATTAATATTATTAAAATTTATAACTAATTATTTCACTAGGTGCTCATAAATATAATATATAAATTGTAGACATTATGTTAACAAATAGGCAATTCCATTAAAGGAAATATTATTTATGTGTTGTTATGTAATGGGCCAAGCATTGAAGTTATTTGGGGGAGGAGGATTGCTGGAGAAACATATGAACATATATCATGACTATATATATATATATTTAATAAATTAATGCTATCTCATTGTATCAGGTAATCATTTTATAATAGTTTCAACAATTATCATATTTTGTTTACATATTAGGACTCAATTTGTTTAAGTGGTATATTTGATAAAAAAAATTTATGAAAGATATTTATTGTAATATATTATTAATAGTGTGGATCATGGTTTTGTTTATTGTGTACAAATCTTCATGATTAATGATAATGTTATACACCTTTTTCATATTAAACTATAATATTCTTACATGAAATTTTATGTGTTTTTTATGTATCCTTTGGAATGAATATGTGTGAGATAACTGAGAAAAAAAAAACAAATTCGAAAAATTGGAATAATTGATAGAACCCCCTACAAGGGAATGTGGGTGGTGTATTTATATTAGAAAATGTAAATTAGTTTAGTAGGGAATATTATATTAACCATTTGATTTCCCATGGATTATATTTATTTATCAATTTGTTCGAAATATTAAATCATTATTTATATTTTTTAAATAAAAATTAATTAATATATCTTTTTTACATCTATATGGATTTTGATTTGATTTAAAAAATTTCAAGTATTGTTCTGAGTCTAAGAGAATGAATCATGACATAGGAATGTCACTCTCTAAGGATGATGAATATTATTTATGAGATAGACTATGAATGGGGTTAAATTTTAGTCATTGATAATTTATTCCCTCTGGATTACAGTTACGGGGATATTCTTCTATTTTAGGGAGTTGAGTTTCTCCTTATTGAGTTGTCTTCACCATTCACTAGGGAAATAATATAATGATACTGTATTTCATTATATAATATCATTAGGTTCTAGTGTGAACTATAAATATTTTATGTTTTGGGATTTTTTAGATGTTTAAATTGATATGGGGTTCCAACGAAGGACATTGATACATGGAATGATTTGAATTTAGATTCACTACATTAATTGGGGTTCCCAATAATATTATCGATATATTGGAATTCATATATCAAAATGAGTTTTTGGTATTAAAATATATATATCATACGAGTTTCCCCACATAATTATTGATAAAATTATATGGGTTTTCAAATACTAATATTTATACATTATATTGTTTTAGTATCATTAAATCAAATTGAATATGTCTTTTTTTGAAATTATAAACAGTTTAACATAAATATAGTGTGATATGAGGATAAAATAATATTTATACTCAAACTAATAGTCAGGTTATTATGGAGATGTCAATTCAAAATAATATAATAATATTTCATGTGGCAACCATAATAACATTTTTATGTATTTCTTTTATTTATTTTTTATTTTATTTTTATTTATATAATTGTGATTGAAATTTTTTTTTTACTTCTTCTGAAATAGGATGATCTAAGTGAATATACTAGGTAACCATAATAGGGAACACTGTTAAATAGAATATATACTAGTTATTTTGTCTTAAATTTCAACATGGTTTATGAAACACATTGAATGACCATTTTTATTTTGAACAAAATGTTATTATATTTAAACATCATATTTAATTAGAAAGACCTCATAAATGATCCCCTGTCACATGGGATACCAACAAGAGAAGCATAAGTTATAACTATTTCAAACTTTTTACTAATTATAGTATTTTTCCACCATTATTTTTTAATATAGAGTAAAGATAACTAAATCAATTATTTTTATTTTTCGTTTTCATCATTTTAAACCATTTTATCCTAAACTAGACATACTGGAAAAGGATTTCTAATCAGTGATAAATTTTTAGGGCTTCATAATCATCAATTAAATCCATTACATTCTTCTTCTTGGATTATTTAAGAATTTTTTAGTCTTTTGAATGGTGGTATTCTTTACTCTCACTTTTTAAACTTCATACTTACAAATATTTACCAAAATTTTCTAATAATTATGGAATGTTTAGGAGTTTATATTATTTTTATGTTAAATTATATTTTCAAATTTAGATATATATATATATATTTATAAAAAATAACATATACAATTGACTTATTAATGAAAATGATATGCCACATATAGTTCATGAAATTGGATATAAAATCATCAAATATAAATTCATCCTTGAATATATTTTGTGAAAATCCTATTTGGTATAAAAAATATTTCTAATACATTATAATATAAGTTTAATTATTTATTTTGGTATTAAATACATGTTTATATATATATATATTAATAGTTTTTTGGATAATTAATATACTTTAATTTCTAATTTCTTATTCTTTAAAAAGATGATCATTCCATTACTTTTAGTTATATATTAAATTGAATTATTCACTATGATAGTAATTTATTTTGATTTTTTAAACTAGAAGGGCCCATTTACATATTGTCATTTCTAGATTATGAGATGTGTGATCTTAATAAAATTATTTTTTCCTCTTGTTTTGTAACATCATGTTTAGGATGGACTAACATGATTCTTAGATATTAGTTATTCTACGAGTTAGTCCAAGATCATCCATTCAAGATGGGTGATAATTCTTATTTCTTGATCATGAATGTAATGTTAGAGATTAGTATAATATATTTTATTTCATGGATTTTCCATGTTGTAGAAGAATATTTTATGTTTTCTGAGTTTACAATAAAAAAATGATATTGGTGAAAAAAATTATCCTATAATAGGATGTGTATTATTTATAAATTCCATTTAATTTCTTAAAAAGTTTATTAGGTTTCCCAAATTATAAATGGATTTTGTCAATGTAAATTGGTAACATTATTTCAAAATATTTAAACAATAAATGAGATATATTTCCACATATCTCAATCAAACCCTTGGAAACTGTTTTTATTTTTTATGTCGGACTTCCATGAAGCATTGTATTCATACTACATGGTATTATACATAATTTTTATAAACAGAAATCAGTGTTTATATAGATTTTTTTTTTCAAGATACAGGTAAATGATGATCTCAAATTTGAAAAGGTATAGAATAATAGCTATGGTCGGGTTATATAAGATATTATATTTAAATTAACGTCACTCCTAACATATAGATTTTTTTAGTTCCAAATTTAATTAATCATTTTTAATTTTATATCCTCGTCCTTATTAGTAAACCATTTTATTAATTAATTTGTTTTTATTTCTTAATGATGGTAATTAATAACATTCAGTTGATGTATACATAGTTTTTTAATGTTTATGGATGAGATAATGGTTTATTACTAATTATCATTTATATCCAATTTTGTATTTGTTTGGATATTATACTCAATTTAGTGGATAATGTTTTTAAATGTATTATTCCTTTATGGTGTTAGACTTTAATATTTTTAATATATGTAATATTTCAGATAAAAATCCATTACATTGTTTTATTTTTAAAGTGGAAGATATCATTTCCTATAATAATTATTGAAGACATTAATAATTTTTTCAATCAAATTGTTACTTAATATGTTATTATGAACTTTGTGAAAGGTTGACTAGGATAATGGGATTTGATTACTTGGTATAGCATGATACCAATATCATCTTAAAGAAACCATTTTAACCATGTCATTTAATAAATATATGTTCTATAGATAGGATGAATAGATCTCATATATCATGTTGTAAAACACTATATATATAAATCCAATTTTGAGAAGCATTTAGATACAATTGATGGGTTTTTGAATGTATTTCTCGTGTGTTATTATTTAATCATTTTATTTTTATGAATACAACATCAAAATGTATTATTATTAATTATATTGAGACTCTTATAAGACTTTTATGAAATATCATGATATGGAAGGGAAATATAAAATTTATTAATACATTCACGACATTTTCACATAGCCTATATACCATGCTAGTACCCCATTCATGTTCCCTCAAGATAATGTTTTTGTCAAAAATGTGGAGGAACCATCTCGAGGAAAAATTATTCAAATGATTCTTAGCTTAAATGACATGTATTTATTTTATTTCAGTTTTGATTAATTTATATTATGTATATGTGGCTATAATATACATATGTTTTTTATGGAAGCATAGATGTGACTTATGTTTGATGAAAACAATCTATGAAAAGGGGAGGTAATCAATGCATAATAAATGCATGCGATGGGATTCATAATTATGTAGAAAAAATCATCATGCCTTTGGAGTTGATAAAGACCCCCAATAAGAATATGGATGGATATAAAATAATGATAGGATAATATTTTTTTAAACTAATAATAAAATGAATGTTAAATTTATTAATTTCATTATTGAAAATATTATACAGAAAATGTGGATGTTTGATATATATTACATGCTATATAATGCTCTATATTAAAAACAAATCATGATCATTATTACTGAGTAATAATATAATTTGAATATAAACCATGAAATGGAGATTCTGTTCTTATATATCATGAAGGATAATCAAAATAAACAAGAGTATATGACATTTTTCTCTTTGTTGGTTTAATTTATACTACTGTTTTTTATGAATTAAACTCTCAAAGTTCAATGTTTTGAGAGAGGTCTCCTTACTGACATTTTATTGATTTTTTTCGTTTGAAATGAATTATTTTTTATATATGGTGGACATGGTATTAATATTTAAGAAAAACAAGGTATGGAAAAAAACTGGATAGTGTTACTATTTTAGGTGTTGATTTTAAAGATATATTTTTGGGAAATATATATACCAATTTAATTTAGGTATATTATGTTCTTAGATGATGTGTCATATATTTTTTCAAATTAAAAACATTTTTTAATTTAATATACATTGTTGTGATATATGTACTGATATGATATTTAATAACAAATTAATGTTTTTATGGATTAGAAAGATGTATGAGAAAATATTCAGATAAGATGGAATATAATGATAATCCATATAAGAACATCAATGACATTTGGGTTTGAAAAATGAGATTATTTTTAAAATATTTACCAATTTATCTATATGGTTTAATGAATATGTATCATACTATCATATGTCCTAATAACTTTTGAATGAAATCAATTGAATTTTTACATTCTACATGATTAATTTTTCTAAGGGATATACAAATCTATGAAATAAAATCCAAATCATTGGTTTGGTTGCCTGAATCTCTAAAATAATTTGGATATGTTCTTCTAATAAGTATGATCTCATGAAATGCTATCAATATTTGTAATTTCTTGATTGGGGGGGGGAGTATTTTATTAACTCATATAGTGATAATACTGTTATGAAAATGGTGTTTTCTATATCAATTTATTATCACATTGATGTTGAAGATAGTATAATAATCAATAAGGGTTGACTTTATATTAAAATACTTATTTTATCTAATCATAAGATTTTATGGTCTTGAAAATCTTATTAGACACCAAAATATTTTATTTTAAATATTTTTAGTTAAATAAATATTACGTTGAATAGATTTCATTGTACACAACATTGAATTAAGGTGCACTTCCAATCATAATATTTATGGAATATATTAGAATGTGATATATAAATTAAGAAATTATGAAAATAAAATATTAAACATCGTCATCAAAATTTAAAGTTAAAAAAATAAGATTTATTTAAAAATACCAAGAACATAATCTCATTATCATTGTAGTTTTCCATGATGGTTTAAACCCTAACTATAGCAATGAAACCACATAAAAGAATTATAAATATAATATATATGTTTATGGGGGATGAATATAAATATAACGGATGATTTTATTAATGTATGAACGACTAAATATATAGTAATGGAATATAAACATTATATATATAATAATGTAATTTTTTTTACATTTATGAACATTTTATATATCAAATTTGTATATTATGTAATTGAAAATTTAATATTTTTTAAATAATAAATATTTCTATAAATAAATAAAAAGTTAATACATAACTAAATAATTTTATTATAATAAAGTATTTTAATATTTTAATTATTATTATTATTATAAAATTATTTTATGTATTTTTTTAATTTGAAGTATTATTTTTAGACTAATTTGTTGATAAAATTCTAGGGTTATGAAGTTAACATATAATTACTAAAGGATGTAGTTATAATTAATTAATGTTAAAAATGATTTATTTCAAAAAATTATTTTTCTTATTTGTCGTGTATTATAATCCTAATAAATTAAATTTAACAAATTTTAATGAAGAATCTATTATAATTTTTAAGTCTATTAGAAACATTTTGATATTAATTTGAATTATATAATTATAAACATATGATTAAAAACACTTAATGTTGTAAAATTTTATTTTTTATAAAAATAATATATATATATATATATAACTGTATATCCATAATATGTTTTCAAATAAAAGTAAAGTATATAATAAGTTGAAAATAAATTATAATAAATGGATTTATATTATATATTTAGAAAATTGGCAAATGTTTTGAATGATAATTTCTTTAGGTTGAAAATAAGTTACTATGTTAAAATTATGTTTTTACATGAAAGGTAAAATGTGATAAAAAGGTATGAATACTATTATCAAGAATTTATTTATAATAAAACCTTATCACTAAATGTTTTTAAATAATGTAGATTTGACCCATCTATATTAATATCCTTTTTTATTGCTCGTTCTATTTAATATAATAACTTTTCACCATATAAAATGATTATTTGTGTAAATGCCACTCAAAAATCACTTGTCAAAGGACCCATTCATTATACCCTAAGAAAACTAAAATCATTCAATACTATCTAAAATATCATTCTATTTGCACTCAAATAAATACATTTTAGTGATTTAATGGATTTTTTGAATAATAATTCATAAATCTTTGATTCTACAGGAAATTGTGTTAAGAATGTGCGAATTTATCATTTATGCACATAAGTTATTCAATAAATTATTCAATTGAATTGTCATCTCCACATATTAAAAATATAACTACTCACTAAAATGATTATATGTTATTATTAATATGTTTATTACTAATTTTTTACAATATTATTTAATTGTAAACTCTTACTCATTCAATTGAATAAAATGTTCTTCTTTAAGTCGGCTCATCTACCAACATGAATGATGCTATCTGATCATCATAATTTTTATCATTAATATTTATAAACAAACTAATAATTTTATTATATGATATTAATTATTAATTCAAGTCAAAATTATGGTTCTAAAAGGAGGAAATAAAAATTAACAATCATTAACATGTAACATCTTTTCATCCATAAAATTCATTACAAATATTAAACCTTGATTCTATTATCAAAACCCAATATTTCATATTCCCAAAAATAAAGTTGAGAACAAATAAAAAATTGAATATAAATGATTCAACAAATAAAAATAATATATTCATGATGATATTTATATCCAGAGATGATGAAATATATCAATTTTATGAAATTTTATCAAAGAAGAGAAAATCAGTGACACTCTATGGTGATAAAAAACTATAAATAATTATATATTTTTAATTAATGTTAATAATTTTAACATATAAAATGTAAATGATATGAATATTTTTATGTAATACTTTATTATTATTATTATTTTTATTATATATTTGGATACTGTTCTTTTTCATGTCTTGTGTAATGTTATGTGTTTATTTTAAAATATCAATTTAAATGAGGTTTTAATATCTGAGATTTTTAATAATCAAAATTTTTTTATTCCATATATCTAAAACCCATATATTTTATTCTAAACTACATATTCGTTGGGGTTTTAAATATATTTTCTATTTCCACTTTGTGGGTGTTTTAATAAACCACTTTTATTTACCATTGGATAACTAAGATATGATTGAATTATGAATGTTTTTTTTCATAGGAACTATACTTTGGGTGGTTACTTATCATTTATTTAGTGAAAATATAAGAAAATATCCCTCGAATGAATTGGAAAATGAATTATCTATATATATAACATGTAAATTAGGGTGATCCTAACAAGTTTTGATAATTTTCCATTTGTTGATGACGTGACCTAGAAATATATATCTCTTTAGTGTATTGGGTATTGAATTGCATCTCATGATACTAAATGACTTGGTATGTTATGTGGAACCAATCCTCTATTAGACATTATGCATAATGTGATGATGTTCTGGATTGTGAATCTTTATATAAGGAATGATTTTATAAACATATGTACATCCAAAAATCTTATGCAACAATCCTATGATTTGTGTAGCACCCCTAGTTTGAGGTATGCATCCATTTTTATGTTGGTTATGTGACTAAAGTGGTTTGGTAATGTTTCCAACCATTTGGTATGGTTTTGGGGTTTATCTAATTGGGCATGTGTTGACAACAGTTAGTAGAAATCATGAAAATATCAAAGAAATCTTGACAGATTAGGAAGGGGGCTTACGCATTATTGGAACATGGATTGTAAAACCATGGATGAAAACCTTGTGGGGAACACTTTGTACAATAGTAGTGGCACATTTAGTGCATGTTTTGTATAACCATATATGCTAAATGTGCACGACATTGATAATGGTCCTTTAAAAAATAGGTCACTCAAAATTTGAACTAAAACACTACAAATATCCTTCCACTCAAACATCACATGGGATTTATTATTCTCAAGGCATGGAGAAATTCTCCCACCCATATTGGAGGAATTTTGAAGGGTTTCCTTTGTGTGGTAAATGTGATTATCTTTTGGTAGGCCTCCACTCCTTGTTTCTTCATAATTTTACATAGATCCAATTGTATCTATATCTCTCTCACTTTTCAATATCATCACCTATCTCATGTAAATATATGGTTTTTACTCCCTAAAATCATGAGAGTTGGTATTGTTGATTTTAGAAAAAGATATATATGGTGGCTTTAGATAGTTTAACCTAGATTTTGGTGTGGTTTCTCATTGGTTGGTTTCACCAAAACTCTATGGTATGTGGTGTGTACATCATCTCCATTTTGAAAGAACTTGATTTCTTAGTTTCAAATTAAACAGTTTCTCTTGAAATTGATTGTGGCCGTGATATGAGATTCTTGTTGGAAACCCATTTTGTAATTATTTTGGGAGTTTTGGGAAAATGTGTTATTGTTGTGAAATGGTTTTGTTGTTTTACTTTAAATAGTTGATTTTAAAATGGGCTGATTTTTTTGTTTTTTGGAAAATGGTTTATGAAATATGGATTCCAATAAATATTTTGTTTTATTTAGATGTGGTTTGGCAGGGAAATTGATGTGTAGTATGATTTGGAATATGTTTGTCGATATGAGTTGGAACTAGTTGATTTACTTTTTTTCATTGTATAGTAAATGCTAGTGGCTTGTTTATTCACTTAAGTGCTTAATAATGGTTCGGAATGGATGGATAGTGGTTTTGAAAAACCACCAATAAGTAATTGGGATTGAAGTACCACTATAAAAAGTGGATGCGATTGGATGTGAAGTTCCACCATCAATGTTAACACTAGCTCGGGTGTGTGTTTTGGTGAAACATGGGAATGAGGTTGGGATAAGCATACGACCATGCTAGTTGGAATGGTTTATGGAAATGATGAATGCTTAATGATATGTTTGGTTTCATTCCATAGAATTGTTTTGAGCTGGGTGATTTTATTTGGGTAAGCATTTTTATTTGGTTTGTTATTGATTGTTGAAATCTTTCAACAACATTATATAAATTGTTTTATATAATTTGGATAATTTTTTATATCTTATTGGTGTGTGTAGGGAATTCATTTGTGGAAAACCTATATAGTATCATTACTCACACCCTCCTTTGGATGTTTGGTGCTTTGGTAGATGTTGTATTCTATAAGATAGGTAAAGGAAAATAAACTCATTTCTTTAGTGGTCCATCAATATTCTTGGTCGACATTGTGGTTGTTTGAGCGTATACCATGGTGTAGAGATATGGGGTTTTTTCATTTCCTCTTTGGGTTTTATAGTTTAGTATTCCACATGGTACAATGATTTTGAGTTATTATTTTATTGTTGAATGGGTTTTTGTTTTTTTGAATTTTGAATCCATGTTGACAAGCATCATGTAATTATTTTGTGTATTGAAATTATTGGTTTGATCTTTTTTATTTTAAAGGGAAAATCATTCCCCAATTGTCTTTCTTGCCCTGGGAAATTATTTACTTCCATTGGTGATTTGGGAATGTCTCTTAAGGCTGATTATCAATCCAAATCCTTCTCAAGACAATGAGAAGAGGTGGTACATTACCTGAGTTATCATTTAGTGTTGTCCTTTTCTTTTATGTTTGATCTCTCCATTGGCGTTGAAATTTTGTCTTAGAGATGACGTTCGTTCTTGAAGAATTACTTGAAATGGGATGTTATAGAGGAATATTATTGTTAGAAATTTAAATTTATATCATAAAATGATTTATCCATCCCTATTATGTGGAACTCCACATTACCATGGAGTTTGGTACATTAGTGTTTTGGAGACACATATATGAGCGTGACCTCATTATCGTTGGTATAGCCAATTAGATAAGAAATACATGAAAGGTAAACATTAGTTTCCACTTGGATTGCATATTTTATTTGATATAATGGCATATGTTGTGGTATTAATGTTTTGAAATTCAAAAAATATGGATTTTTTTTCAAAAGATCAATTTTTAAATGTAACTAGATGTGGTATTTTGGAAATGAATTAATTTTTAATACATTGTAGATTTTTCAAAATGGATGAACCCAAAAAAATATAATTTTTGGAATGAATTATTATGAGAGCTGGACTGTGATATAATTTGAAATTTTAATCCTTCGGTTTCTAGGGAGTGATACTTAAGGATAATTATTTGTTGTTAAAAATTGCAGTAGGTAGAAGTCATAGAGACCATCCGAAGGAAGCTGCACAAAATGAGGTTCCACCAAATCCGCAGGTGAAGCAATAGCTAGTGCAGAGCACAGAAGAAGATTTACATGCTTTGGAATGCGGGTGCAGAATCGATGAGCCTAGAAATGTGGATCACTCGGTTTAGTTTCAAAAGCAGAATCCGAACATTATTTTGTGGTGATTCTGAGATGGAAAGGACCAAAGCATGGCGGAATTGGATGACATAGATATTCAATATATTCGGAACAATGATAGAGATAAACGTGAAGAAAGAATCATATATGTTGGAAGATCTTGAATGTTAGGGATGTGATTTGATGGTCTATGCTAGAGTGGACCATGGTATAACATGGGAGGCTTTAGAGGGGTTGTTTCATACAAAATATAACCTCATACATTCTAAATTTAGTGCCCTACAAATTTATTAAGCTTGAATCATGAAAACATATCTGTGCTGGAATATACAACTATTTTTATGAAAATAGTGAAGTTTTCTACCACATTGGAAGCTAGTGAATCCTTGAAGAAACATATAATTGAATCAGGCTTCAGGAATGAAATTATTTCCAAAATTATTATGCTCTGTATAAGGGACAATACATAAATTGGGAATAGTGCATCGGTGCATGAAAGGGAAATCATCGGGGTGACTAGAAGGGGTAGAATGTTGGTACCCATGGGAAAAAGTGTGAAATATAATACATAGATTAAGTAGAAAATAGACACTTATTTCAAGGGTGAGAGTGTGGTTCGCAATCTGATGGTAGGATGAGTGAATCTTGTTTCAAAGCCTCGGAGAAACGAATGATGTTTTTAGTGTGGTTCTATAGGCATTAATAAGTATTATTGTAAGAAAAGACTTATGAATGTCATAACTATAAGAATATGGGGAATCTTCTACGTTTCTATTGTGATGCTTAATGCTTAGGTGTTCGTGACACTCCTCAAGGATCGCAGGCATCCTTTGAATCTGTGAGACAATAGTAGTAGCATATCCCCCATGAACAGTGCTAAAATATTCATGGTGATTCTAGGAATACCAAAACTCCCCAGCGGGTGAATTTTCATCAGGGTAATAGAGAGAAGAGTGTGGAAATAAAGAAGTAATTTAGAGCCAGTATGGTTTTTCTGGATGATCATTTAGGGCCATCCACGGTTCAAGGAATGATTACATTGAATTATTCCTTTATACAAGCGGTGTTTAATATGATCATTTATCATTCATTAATTTCTTCCTATGTGGTTTAATTGCAGGGCTTATGGTGTAAATTATGCCTTCATTTTAAAAACAACAAAATCCTCTAGTTCAATGTGAGTTTCAAACCATACTATATAGAGCATGTTGAATAGTTTTGGATGAGTCTGAGTATATGTTTGACTTCTCTATTGATGATATGGATGAGTATGATAAAATATTATGTGTGGATTGGTTGTAAAGGATTAATCCCCACATCAATTGTTATGCACAAACATTTTTTTCACAATGGGTGTTGGCTTCAAGAACCTCATTAGAGGATATAAAAATATTATGGTGGCTACAACGAGATTGTTTACACTAGTAATTGGGATAATATCATATCAATTAACATATTTATCATTGGAATCAATAGAATATATTGGTAGTTGTAGATTTTAGTAGTGGTTGATTAGTTTATGGATGTATTTCTTGAAGAATTATCTAGGATGCCACCCATGAGAGAAGTGGAGATTATGATTTTTCTCATTACGGTGACTAGTTCTATATCACTTATGTCTTACAGGATTGAACCATAGAAATTGAGGGAATTGAAAGTGATGTTGGAGGATCTGGAAAGAAATGGTTAATCTTTCCATGCATGGATCCTTGGGAAGAACTAGTTCGGTTTGTTAAAAATACAGATATAACTCTTTAGATATGTGTTGATTATCGTAAGCATAACCAAGTTAAGAAAAATAATCTATTTATAGTTGAACAAATTGATGACCCATTATAATAGTTGAGGGGATCTCATTGGTTCTTCAAAATTAACTATTGATCACGATATCATTAGTTGTAGGTGTAGAAGGAGGATATTCAAAAAGCATATTTCATGAGTATATATGGCCATAATGAGTACATGGTTATGACCTATGTCTTTACAAATACACCTGCGGTGTTCATGAAATTTATGAATATGATATTATACATATATCTAGAATCATTTAGTGTCATATTTATGGATGATATACTAGTGTGTTAAAGGAAAAGGGTGATGAATGGGAAAAATATTGTAGTAGTAAGGATAATCTTGATAGAACATCAGTTTTATTATAAATTTAAAAATTGGTACTTTTGGATACAAAACATTCATTTTCCTGGCCATGTGATTTCTAATAGTTTCATTTTAGTGGTTCTAGAGAAGATTGACGATGTTATTTCATGGTAACCCCTAAATAATCCATTTGAGATATAAAGTATCCTTGGTATGGTATGATATTATCAATGATTTGTTCATGAAATATCACGATTAGCCTCCCCAATGACATCTTTTAAAAGAAATAATGTTCCATTTCAACGGAATGATTAATTCCATAAATATTTTTATGATAATAAAGAATGTATTACGCGATCAACAATCTTGGTTTTACCATAACCAAAAAAAAGGTTACATAGTGTATTATGATACATTAGGATCATGGTTCAGGTGTACGCTCATGAATGGGGATCATGCTGTTGTTTATGGATCACAATAGTTGAGGTTCAAAGAGAAGAACTATCTAAAATATCATTTGGAGTTTGAAGATATGGTGTATGTTTTGAAAATGTGGTGTCAGTATCTATTAAATGAGAAATTCAAATTGTATACCAACCATAATAGATTGAAGCATATTGTCTCAAATAGATATTTTATTTTGAGACAATGTATATGAGTGTAGAAACTCCAGATGTTTGAATTTGACATGATGTACACATTGGGTGAGAGGAATTTGGTGGCAGATAGATTATGTAGGATGTCCTAAGATCAGGTGGTAAAATAGGCATCAAATTAGTGGTATATAATGTTAGTTATAGCCAACGTGAGGATGTAATGTGATGATTGTGGTGATGTATCCATTTTCATTATAGTCTCATTGATTGAAGACATGGTTGGTTTGGATAAAGAGGAGTAGAAGTCTAATTTAGAGTGTCTAGCAATATGGTCGATACTCAATGGTGGGTAGACAATTAAGGGATGGAGAATGGATCTGTCTTTAGTGTTGTGATTCTAGTATTGGATCATTGTACCGATGGATTTTTAGGATAAACATCTCATTTTTTATCATAATTCTAGATCAGACATCCATCATAGGATTCCGAAAATGCACAAGGCATATGTACTGTAACACACCCAAATGATAAAGGGTTAAATAACTAAATGATATGACTCATGTCAACATGGTACACCATCCTTTTCGGGAGCCTACTAGATTATAACTCCACAGTTAAGAAAGATTGGATTGGAGTAGTGATCAGGATGGGTGACCTCCTGGGAAGTTTCCCATGGTGTGTGTGAGTGGGGACAAAGCACACTGGAAAGAACGTGTGTTTTCCTGTGGGGACTGTCAATAGTCAGATGACCCGTTCAGGCATGTGGGTGGACCCTTGGGTGGGGACCACGTGTTTGTGAGGAAACTGGTGGTACCTGGTGGGCCAGAACCTGATGACCATGTTAAGGCGGGGTGACTGTGCTGTCACCAGGGGCCCAGTTGTTACATTTGGTATCAGAGGTTGTACCTAGCCAGAAGTGTAGTGCACTGCCTTGTTTGAGATGTAGGTCCCACAATGAGGATGTTTTTCTCTGGGGGGGGGGTTATTTTAACACCCCCAAATGATAAAGGGTTAAATGACTAAATGATATGATTCATGTAAACATGGTGCACCTTCCTTTTTGGGAGCCTACCTGATTAGAACTCCACAATTAAGTATGCTTGGCCTGGAGTAGTGATTAGGATGGGTGACCTCTTGGGGAGATTCCCAGGGTCTGTGTGAGTGAAGAAAAAGCACACTGGAATGGACATGTGTTGGCCTATGGGGACTATCATTAGTCAGATAACCTATCCAAGCATGTGGGTGGACCCTTGGGTGGGGACCACGTGTCTGCGGGGCAACTGGTGGTACCTGCTGGGCTAGAACCCGAAGACCATGTTAAGGAAGGGTGATTGTGCTGTCACCAGGGTCCCAGTTGTTACATTATTGTGAGTTGTAGCTTAAAGGGACATAAATCCTTGAGGTGAGGAGAATGTAAAGACCTGGAAATTCCTTGGAATTTTTTTCATAAAATTCATGGTATTTTTATGAGTCCTCAAAAATCGACGGCGCTTGATTAGGAGGCCTGGTGTGTCCGAAATCATTTTCTATTGTTTTGTTTTGGTATGTTTAGTAAACGTACGAGAGGGATTTTATATCTTTTGAACCGGTGCTCATAATTGAAATCTGAGGGCACCGTTGATCTCAGAGAATGTGTAATTGCTTAGTGAGACCATCCCCATAGTTGCGTTCTGACGAGAATGTAAGTTGGTTTTGGGGGGTTTTAAATTAAATTAAATAAAAATAATGTGTTTATTTTTATTTTTTGCTATTTAATCCACCAAGGGGAGGTTTGAGGTGGGGGAAATGACACCCTAACCTCCCATTGGAGGTTATGGTGGTGGGGCCCACCCGTACGTAACATCCCTTGGGAGGATATATTTGTTGGGGCCCACATGAGCTTTAAACCCCCCTTTTAACTCCCCATTTATAGGGGAAGTAAACTCTGCACCTTCACCAATTAATTTTTGTGCCAACCCTCACCATTAATTAATTGAACTTCTTTTAAATAATTGGTACCCTTTTGAATTCATTTGAATTCTTTCCAACAATTAATATAATAGATAGTATATTATTTTTTGGGCTGGGAAATCTTTTGGTGGAGCGTTGAGTAAAGAACATCATCCTTCCAACGAAGAACGCCACACACCACTGATGAATGAACAACTTCTTCATCGATCTTCGACCGAGCCAAACGAGAAGGTGCCGACCGCGAAGAACGTCGACGACGCTTCTTCCTCGGATGATTCCCGACAATGACGAATCGAAATATTCTTTTCCTCTCCTTCCACCGTCAATGATCGTCATACAAGGATGGGGTTGATTTATTTATGATATTTACCCTCATTTCATCATCGTTTTTTTTTGTTTTCCTTATTGCGGATTGATATCATCTTAACGAGGAGGGATCAGACCACACGAACACTGTCTGACCATCCACCTTATTGTTATTCTCGTTGTGCTGATGATGGCGGAAGAGCAACGGCGGCCAGCATCAGGCCGACCATGAAGGAACCGGCGGTGCAAGGCTGCCGGGATTCCTAAAGAGCACGACACATCCATGCCGTGCGGAAGGATAGCCACGGACCCGACGGGCCGCGGTGGAGGAACTCCGTGCCGTCACGCCGCACAGAGGCCAGTAGAGGGCCGTGATAAGGGTGGGCCGCGGCGGAGGGGCGCGACGCCATCACACCACACCGGTGGCATAGAGCGGCTGGCCGCTCGGTCCATCCGAGAGGTGTTGGACCCCGTCAGGTCTCACGAGTGCTTGACCGGTGCCACCTGGCACAGGTTTCGGTTCCACCCGAACAATTCCACCATTCGGGTGCCAGGGGGGCGCATCCGTCCCCCCTGGGTGCGGCTAGGGCAGACCGTCGGGCCGCCTTTGGCCTGGCCGCCCTCGGGATGGGCCACCCCCTCGGGTCAGCCTGCTTCCTAAGACCAGATCAGTCCTGTGGACAATGTCAGAACCCAGTCCGGACCGGGTCGGGCCGGGTCTGTCCGACAGGGCCGGACAGGACCCGGACCCGTTTGGCCAGTTTACACCATTTCGGCCCTTTCTTGGGTTACGTGTGTCCGATTGAAAAACCGCCTATGGAAATAGAAAGCATAGAGAGAGACAGCTCTATTGGAATACCCCAATTGATATTTGGACATAGTTGGAGTACGGTCAGGTTGGTTTTATCCTAAAAACAAATCAGGCCCTGGGATAAAAATGCCAATAACTCACAGATCAGGCGTCTGATAGACGCACCGTCTGCCGCATTGGAACCCTTACGACATAGCAGACCTTTGGGTTACTCATTTTTTGGAGTATAGTGGCTGTCGAGGTATGACCGATATCTCGAGGTCAGATTCTACGGAACTCAAGCACACCAGGTGCGAGGAATCCAATGGCTGATAGTGAGGAAGAGGTTGGAGATAGATCATATGGAGGTTAGTGCTCATTGATCCTATGTGGGTTAGCGCATATCGATCCTATGTGGGTCAGATCCTGTGTGGGTCATTGGAGGGTTTAGTACCTATAGATCCTGTGTGGGTAAGACTCCGTATGGTCAGAAGCAGTGCCTCTTGATAGTATAAGATGATCTAGCTTCTTGACTAATCATATGTACTTCTATACTTCACTGAAATCCTTGTTTGAGCTAAGTCATTGACTTTCATGTTTTTCTCATGATTGAGATGGGATACTAAATAACATAGGAATATGTATGAGTATATACCTAATTAAGGTATTTTAATGATTTTGTACATTGTGGTTATTCGTGTTGGATTTTGTGAGGTCTTGAGGGTCTCGGGGTCCCTACTGAGTATCATTATACTCACCCCTTCATGGGATATGCCCGCACTTCATTGTGTTGGTTGCAGATGACGAACATCGCTGATCGAGGAAGAGAGTAGTAGAAAAGGATGGTACCAGGAGGTGGACCACTCGGCGAGACGTACACGGAGTGGATGGATGGACATGGGGTGTTGAGGAGGCCATATGTACCCACCCTTCAGGTGGAAATTCCGGAGGATGACCCATTAGCTGCTTTACTCTTTTTCTTCAGTTGTACTATCTTTTTAGTTGTATTATACTTTAATTTTGGGGTTGTATTTCTAGCCCCCATTACTTTCAGCACACTATTTTGTATTCAGTTTTACATAGTGTTTTACTTCCAATAGCATACTCTATTGTGTTGTTTACTGTTATAAATGAAATTCCTTCCCGATTTAGGGATTTAGGCCTTTGCTTCTAGTCTCCTTCCCATGGGATATGGATGGCGGGATTAGTTTAGTCATGGAACAGGCTAGGAGGATGGTTCGTGAAAAGTAGCGTAGTTTTGGGGGAATGTTTGAAAAGGAAGGTGGTTGTGATTGTTTTGAGCAACATGACTTGTCAACAAGTCAAGGTAGAGCTTCAGTGACAAGTAAGCATGATGTAGTGTTCACTTATTATTATGTGAAAGTGTGAGTAGATATCGATGCCTTTTGTTATAGGTATACCAGGAATGGTCTGGAATTACGATTCCATATGGGTGATTTTCGATCAGATCACATTGTCGACCCATTTCAACGCAATTGGAGAATCCCATACATTGGAGGAACTATCCAAACTCTATATCCAAGAGGAGTTAAAGATGAATGTGGTACATATATAAATTATGTTAGATAGAGATGTGAGGTTCACATATCATTTCTTGAAATCATTAAAAAATCCCTTGGCACAAAATTGGTGATGATCAAAGCATATCATTCATAGATAGATGGGAAATCCTAGAGTATGATACATAAATGAGAAGATATGTTATAATTTTTTCATGGATATTGGTGTCTCATGGGGGGATAACATTCCATTAGTGGAGTTATCCCATAATAATTGGTTTCAGGCCTCCATAAATTTGGCTTTTTTTGAAGTATTTGATGGGAGTCCATGTCATTCTCCACTTTATTTGGTGGAAATAAGAGAAATGATGATTTCTTGTCTGAGCCATTTACAAGAGATAATGAAAAATATTTTGTAGATATATAGTAGAATAGAGACATACCAGATTATTCATAAATGATACGAGGACCATCGACGATGAATGCTATCTTTTGAGGTGGGAAATCATGTGTTCTTGATAATCTTTATATGATTGGGACATCATTAGTTTGGGAAGAAAGAAATGTTATATTTTAGGTATTGGGATCTTTTTGGATACTTGACTATATTGAAGAGGTTATATATAAAATGGGTTTTCCACCATGTTTTTTTTGTGGTTCATAATTTGTTTCATGTATCACAATTGAAAAGGTATCATTCGTATCAGGACTATGTGATTCATTTGGATCATGTTGAGCAAGAGATAGATTCCAATTTGGTGCACATTCTAGTATAGAGTGTGGATAGGTAGGATAATGTCTTGTGAGTTTAAATTATCCTTCCAATTTAGGTTTTGGGGAAACATTGTCAAATTTCATAGCATAATTTGGAGTAGGAGAAAGAGATGGACGAATAATGGCCCAATCCCTTTCGGAAAATCGATGGTTCTCACCATTCCGAGGATGGAAAGTCTAATGGTGGGGTGAATTTATCACCCTATATTTGTGTTATGTAACCTTCTTTATGCCTTAATATGTGTTTAATGTGGTTGGGTAATGTTTTGGAGAACATGGGAAGATTTTAGAAATGTTTTTATGAATGAAAAATGCTGCAGAATTTGAGAACGATTAGTTGAAACCGTGAAGAATATCTAAAAAGATATGGGACACAAGGAAGGCTGTGTAAGCATGGTTGGTGAATTTTTTTTATAACAATGCAATGAAACTATGATGTTAACCCTATTTGTAGTAGATGTAGTGTAGTTATCATACTTTTTTACTAGCCATTCTAGCTAACTATGGATGATATTCAAGATTATCCTTTTAGAAATAGGTCACATGTGATTTAATCAAAAAAACCTAAAACATCCATTCACCCAATCCAAACACTTTACTTCCTCTTCAAAAGGGATAAGGGGTTATTTGACTCATGATGGATGTAATTCTAGGGAGTTTTATATGTGTATTATTGGAAATTATCTTCTACTTAGTCTCCTCTCTTAATTTTTTCTAGGTTATCCTTAGAATTAGTTCTCTATCTATCATGTTTTACAAGATCTACCTTCATCAAATGTAGATATAGTATTTTTGATGCCTAAAATTCTTAGATTTTTTATTTTTGATGATAGTCAATGATATCTGAGTCAATTTTGTGATGTTTTCACCCAAATTTGTGGTGTAGTTTCTTGTTGGTCGATTTGAGTGAAACCGCAAGGTAGATGGATTCACTCTCAGATCCATTTTGATAGAACATGAAGTTATAGTTTCAAATTAAAATTTTTTTCTTGAAATTTATTTTTTTTGTGATGTGTGATGCATTGTAGAATCCCATTTTATGATGATTTGGGGATTTTCAGTAAAATTAGACATTGTTGAGAAACGAGAATTTCTGTTTGATTATAGAATGTTTATTTTTAAATTAGTGGATTGGTTTATTTTTGGAAAATGAATTATGAAATATGGTTTTCAATAAAAATTTTGTTTAATTGAGATGTGGTTTCACATGGAAATTTTTGGGTGGTAGGTCTCATCATATGATTATCGATGTGAGTAGTAAATTTTTTATTTTATTATTGTCATTTTTTGGTAAATAATATTAGATTGTTGATGGATTATATGGTTAATAATGGTTTTGAATGGATGCATAGTAGGTGTTAAGAACCACCATCAAGGAAGTGGGCATAAATTACTACTATAAAAAGGGGATGAGTTAGAACGTGAAGTTCCACCATCAATGGTAACACTGAGCTCGGGTGTGTGTATGTGAATCGAGGGAATGTGCTTGGGATATGTTTGTGTCCATTATAGTTAGAATAAGTTATTGTAATGTTAAATTGGTAATTACATGATTGGATACCTTCAATGAAATTGTGTTTATTTGGTGAGTTTATTTAGGTAAGAATTTTTTTGTTTTGTTGTTGATGGTTAAAATGTTTTAATACCAATATATATTTTTATATAAAGGTGATAGTGTATTCTATACAAGGGGAATGTGTAGGAAATTTATTTGAAGAAAACCTACATAGAATAAATAATAAACCCCTATAGTGTAATTTGTTACTTGTGTAGGTGGTTTATTCTATGATTTAGGTAAATATAAAGAATCACATTTTTTTAGTGGTATATCATGATGCTTGGGTGGTATTGTGGTAATTAGAGCATAGATTTTTTCATGGATATGTGGATTTGTGTTACTAACTCTTTGTGTTTTATTTTTTAGTCACATTATTGGCACTCTAATTATTGTTTATTGTCATTTTGTTGTATTGGTTTTGGATAAGTTAAATTGTGAATCATTGTTGACATGCATCATGTAGTTATTTTGGGTATTGTCATGATTGGTTTGTGTGTTTTTTTAAGAGGAAAAAATTCCCCAACTTTCCTTGAATCCATCTACATTAATTGTACTTTTTTGACACATTGTGAATGTCACCTAAGCTTGAGTAGCACTCCACCAGCTACTAAATCCCATGAGAAGGGGTGGGGTGATACATTATGTATTAGTGGTCATGATTAGTGGAACACGTTTTGACACTTACATTATTTTATTCCTATGATAAGACAAATTTATTATTATATAAAACAAGATTAATAATATATAATTTATATGGTATCATTGTATTATGTATTTCTTATTCACCTCCACTGTGTTTTCATACTCACACGTTTATCTTATGCAAAATTATGTTCTTGGATTGTTTTTTTCTCTTACTTTCCCATAAAAATAAGCTAACCTCACCCATTAGTTTTAGTTTACATAGGATGTGAAGAAGATAATTTTTTATGATATGTCTATAATGTTATCAGGTGTATTGAATTTTCATTAGAGATTTTGAAAAATAGTTGTAAAATATATTTTTTGGTTCCTCATATCTAATGACACAAATCCTATAGCTTCTGGTGTTTTTTATTTTTATATTTAAATAATATTAATTTAATGTAATTTTATGGGAATGATTGTTTTTAATAAATTCAACTTAGTTGAAATCATATTTGGGTTTAATTATATTTTAGAGATTAGATATTAAGAAAAATGGGGGAGCTAGAAGAACTTATAGTGATCCGAAAATTATTTCTATTAAGAATAAATGTCATAGGATGGAACAAAGGTGACATTACATAGAACATTATAGTCCTCATAATAATTATCAAATGATATAATATTCTAAATCCTGTTTCCTAATAATCAAATTTAACTCTTTTCTTTTTGTTAATGAATTAAACAAGGATCAATCAACAAAACAATGATTTTGATGGATAATGAAATACTTTCCCAAATGAGAAACCAAATGGGATGTCCATTGGAGTGAAACATAACATGTCCATGATCCCCCAACACTCACAAGTTATGTACAATAACAAAATTCATAATGAACTAAATATGGAACCATGTATTAAAAAATGCATTGATTACTTTATTTCAAGACAATCACCCCATTTATTAGGTCTCCCGACCGAAATATTACTACAAAATGGGTAAACATAAAAAAATTATTATCCATTGAACGAAATATAAAATATTTGTATCCATTTTCAATTTAGTATGTGTATTTGACCAATGGTGGACTCTAATTTTTAGTACAAGGAAAAAGGATGAAATTGACTTAATGGTATGTTATGAGATTAAGAAGGTGTTATTCAATAAGTAATTTGTTCAAAATATTCAAAGTAAATTAATGAGAGAATTATTTGAACAGGAGAAAGCTGGATGAACCCCATGGTACTTATGAAGAAAAAATCATGAGATTTTCATGGTATTATTTCATTTTGTTTTTAAATCCAAAAGAAAAATCAACTATTTCACTAGTGGATTAAAACCAATTTTGAAAAATGCATTTAATCAATGGGATATTGGTAGATATAGATAATTATTCGATGTGATATAGTATGGAAGTGGAGATTTATAACTCCAGTTACACTCATGATTTTGTTGATGAGAAAATGTAAATATATTTTCATGAAAAAATATTATGAATTACTCCAGGGATTACTGAATATTCAACTTCCAACATTCAAAAAATATGAGAAGAATCAAGGGGTAATTGTCATAACGAAATAGGAAAATGATTATATTATCAATTTTATTTCCATCATATAAAGGAATTTTTATGATATATGAAGTGGTTTACAAATTTTTATGGATGAAAATAATACTCATGAAATTCATCTCCCACAATCAAATGATTAAATTATAAGGATTACATATAGTAAACAAACTATTAGACTCATCCATTGGTTAAAGATGTTGGTAAATGTAAGAATAACCAAATTTAAGGGAAAGGGTATTGTTAGGAAAAAATAACTCATTATGTGGGTTAGGAATATAAAAAGGATCAAATTACACTTCTAATACATCATATAATTTAAAATATCTCATTTTCATTTGATTTAGCCATTCCATTGTATCATGAAATTGTTCAATGTGCACAAAATTAATCCTTCAATGACTAGGTTTCAAATTATTTTTGAATGATAATAGGGTTATTTTTATTTCATCCCATATATATTAATTAACTATGGAAGATGTCTACGAGAATGTTGTTCTTAAAGATCAACTTATCATCCCTTTAGTGGAATTTCAATTGATCATGGTCAGGAATTTTCTATCTCTATATGGTGTCTATATATGTTTTCAATATTCTAATGATATATTTCATATATAAAATGAAACCATGATGATTTTTTAAGGGTATAATTACCAAAACTATCTTATTGAAATTAATTCCATTATATGGGTCATAAAATTCATTCCTAAGTGGTATTTACAACATACTGTTGGGGAAACATAAAAATGATTATATGAAAATTAGGAATGAATATATTGTAGTTTTTACAAAGGAGATATCTAGACATGACCTAAATCAAAAGATTTATTTTTTCCATTGATCATATATTTGTTTCTATTCCAATATTAGTTTCACTGTATAGAAAAACCTGGAATGAATTAAAGGAAATTAATAAGAAACTCTAAGATAATCGAGAGAAAGATATTATATTTCTATGTGATTCAACATATAGTGGAATAATCATATTTTTTGCGAAGAATGACTGATCATTGGGTATTTAAATTCATTAATATAGATACAACCACATTATGATAAAGAAAAATTTTCCACCCCCACATAGGCATTACTTTTTTTGATTAGATATATAGGTCAAAATACTTATCAATGATTTTTTTGATCATGATATTATGAATTATAGGTGAAGAGGGATAAAAATTATAGATAAACTTTGACACATGAAACAATAACTATTAATTCATTGGGATTCAATTTAGACTAAATAATTCCCTTACTATCATCAAGAAATTGAAGAATATAGTGTTTAGAGATAACCATTGTATATTTCTAGAAGTAATTATAGAATATATTCTCTAATATTATTTGAGACATAAAGATATTGAATGTTAGATCCCATCTGTTAATTATTTCGGTATTATATTCAATCAATTTTTTTTAATTATATAGTGTAATAAATTTTGATCATTTAATTTTGTGTTTTTATACATTTTTTTGGTTGCACAATTACCTAATATAGTTTAGAGTAAACATGTAACAACCATTTAAATGGTTCAATAGTAAATATAGTGGAACTTTTCATTACTTTTGCATGATTTTAATATAATTTAATTCTTTGTAAGGATCCGAATGATTTGTTTTTTATCTTACCAGAAACACTCACGACCAGTTCATATTTAGGGGTAACAATGTGACCAAACATTTCAAGCATGTACTGAGTCTCTTGTTAATCTAACAAAATTATCATAATATTTTGAAAATTATCTGGCCTTAACATGAATATTTCCAATGATATTAAATTTATTAAAATCATATAATAACACATTTAAGTTATACCCCTAAAATTTCAATCCCCTTTACAACACTTATCTAATACACTAAAAGATCTCATCCGGTGTCTCACAATTTCTTGTCATTCAGATTCAAAAATTTCATCCCTCGATCCTTTTTTGTTCATATATGGTAAACCCTAACCTAAATCTGTTTATCTTTCATATTTAGTTTTATTCATTTCACTTGTTGAGGATTGGTGTTTTTTGAAACGGATGTGGTATTTTGATGTTAAATACTTGTGTATTAGAATCCTTGTATCTATAGATCACTATTCAAACTAGTTTCTTCCCATTATCAAATGTTATTCTATATGTCACGTGATATATATAGTTTATTCCATCCAATTTACTTAATTTTTAATGTAGTGATTTCTTAATTTTTTTAAATTTAATTATAATTAATATTTATTGTGTTTAGTTTTTTTGATTGGTTAATATATGTGATTCATGTGCCTTAAAAGAATGGAATAATTGTGTTTTTAAGGATTTTGATTAATGGAATTTGACATAATATTCTTTTCATGCCAATAATTTTATGAAATTACTAAGAGGCCTTGATAAATTAATTCACTGATAAAAAGTGGCTTATCCCTTAGATTGTGATTTTTAAAAATGGTATCCATGTATGAAAGTATGGTTTCAGAATGTGAACTGTATTGGTCTATTTTTCGTTTAATTTATCTATAAATATAGTTAATGAGGCTTTGTAATCCAATTAATTATTTAAAGGTGTCCCATGTGGTTATTTTCTAGTGAATACTATAAATTTTGTGACACTCTAAATTATTTAACCTATGTTTGTGTGACCCGTGATGGGTTCTCATGTATGTTATCAATTTGTAATGGTAAAGGATCCATTTAATATGCAAGTGTTGGAGGTGATTGAGATATATTTTCATATTCACATAATGAATAAGAACCAAGTCAATTTTTTTTCAATTACATAAAAAATATATTATTTATTGGAACCCAAATATCTAATTAAGATATTATTTTACACTATAGAGGTTTAGGTCACACATCGGAAAGTATCCCCAAAAGTAAACTTAAATATTTTGGTGTGGTATAATTCGATATATATTCAGTTGATTAGGATCAAATATGATTTTAGGGTTGGTATACTATTTAAAGGTCGGTTTGGGTCATCATAGTGTAGATAGTATAGAGGGTTTTATGAATTTATTCCATTTTTTTGTGGTTTATATATGGAATTTACTTCATTTATGTATACTCATTATTTTCAGAACATAAGAATCCACTCACTATTGCCTTTTATTTTCTGTAGATCATCGAGTGATATAGTTGTTCCAACAAATTTTGTAATTTTTATCCTTGTTTATATATTTTTTACACAAATTTTCGTTAATGTTTTTTCGAAAATTATTCAAAATGATATGATAGTTGGTTAGTTTTTTATTTTGAATTAATTGAACTCATTTTGGAATTATAGAAATTTTTGACTGAATTGGTAAAATAATTTGTTTTTTATGAAAATAAAAATACATGTGATTTTTGTACTTATGCTATTATGAAATGAATAACTTTTTTCTCAATAAGATTTAAATTCAGTGTTCTGGAAATGCTTAAATAATGGTATTTCATAGTGTCTATAGGTTGTGACATACTAATATGTATAACTCACACATGTATATGTAACATGTTTTTGTTTATTAGATTTTTTTTAAATATTTTTTTAGAATTTTTTTGTTGAGTTGTATGAGATAGAAAACTATATTTGGAATATTGATGGTTTCAGAGTTTGGTCGAGTTCTATAATGTTTTATTTTAGGTATGTAAACCTATGGTCCAAGAATTCCTATCATCATTATGTTTTAATTTTTTTCATTGTGGAATAATTTTCTATATTATATGGATGATGTATTATATTTAAATAAATGGTTTAAATTAGTTTCATTTATTAGTAGTCATTTGACATGATCCTTTATTTTAGAAATATTTATTTAATCATGCATGGACATACAATGTGTAAAAGTTGTAAGATGGATTCTCAGTAAATGATTAACAATATTATATCAATGAGTATGACTTGAAAAGCATTCCGTTGGTGTCTACATTTATTCCTTGGAACTATTATAAATCCTATTGGGATTAGGAATTCCATAATAGCCTATTAATAGGCAAGATCAGGTGTCCTGTTTGTTTAACCTGAGATAGTTAGTTGCAATTGTTATTACATGCTAGGTTCATGGTAACGGCATTGGTTCTTGAGAAATATGTACTATTATTTTGGAGATTTAAGGGTAGTATAAAGATAATTATATTATAAATTTATTGGTACATTCATATAATTATTTCCTTTATTTTTCTCTATGGGAAACATATGATTCCATTGGTAGTCAAAAATTGAGTCTATTATTTTGGTTATAATCTTTTTTCAATTATGATAAATTTTGATGTGATAGAATGATATTTGGAATCTAGATGAGTCTAAATTATGGTTTTGGCAGTCCCATCACATTTAAGGATGAATATATAAGATTTATTTAGGGAGTATGGTCAACTAAAATAGCTTGATAAACCAAAGAAACAACGAAATTCTCAATCTTGGAAACATTTCGAGAGCTTCTGCATGACTGACCCATGTTCTCTCAAAAAATTGGCCATGTATGTAGAGTCACACATCCCATGGGATTTTTTATACTCCTCATGATTGATTCACATTAATAGGAAATAAATCACGATATGTATTTATATATATATTGTCAGTATGAATTGGGGTTTGTTTTAGTTTTTCATTTTTTATTATTCAATATGTTTTTATTAGATTTAAAAGTTGTTTTGAGTATGATATATGAATTTTGTAAATATTTTAGAATAATAAATTCATAGTTTCGTTATTTTCGGTGAAGTAAATATTTTATTTCCAATATAATGATTAATGATGTAGGTGATTTCAATAGAGTGATTAAAAAATTCATTGACATGGGAATTAGATTTATCATAATCATTTTAAAATGAATATATAAAATAATTATACTTTATGAATTATTATTGGATGTTGCCATGTTGACACAATTTTATCATGATTTTTCTTTCAAAAACATGTGCTTATTTAATAACATACCTATTTCCAATCAAGGTTTTCCACATTAATATAACCATACTTCATTAATTTGGGACATACAAGTATGTATTTCAGACTCATTTATTATGTAATAAAATATGATTACAAATTAATCCATGTTGTTTGATCTATATGTGTTGAAGAAACATTATAATTAAATGAATGTGATTGGTGGAGCTGAAATTATATAGATCTCTAATGCATACAATAATGTTAAGTATCATGAGTCATCATGTAAGGATATTGGGTGAGCCTGATTCCCTTATAGGACATTTCCAGTCATGATTTTTTGGTAGTTATACTTTACCTATGTTTATGATATAGGGTTTCCAGTTGTTTCAACATTTTATACATTTCCTTTATAATTTTGATTAAATATCATGACTAATTGTTCAGGTGTATGAATCTTACTTATTTTTTATATGCCTATTTCCTAACATTTTTTATTTTCTTCATATTATGCCTTGTTTATTCAATTACTGAGATTTATAGCTCTCCCTGTCTACTATATTCCCTCAGATTAACCCATACAGTTTTAAGTTTGAGTATGTTTATGTTGTTATCAATGATGTTGATGTATTTCCTATTTTATGATGTAATGTAATGTGCCTAATTCCAAAATACACTATAATTTTCAATAATCTATGTAGTATTAGTAGTTTTATTATGTATCAAATAATTTACTTATGTGAAATAATGTGAATGTATTTTATAGATTTTGTTTCATAGGGTCATGATTGATGATATATATTCAGTATAGACTACACTTAATGAGAATAGTGTAGGGCCATGTACGGTGAGGGTATGATATTAGTATCCTATACATTGTATATTATTATTTCGATATAGGTGTATGACATATTTTCACATCTTGACCTGTTTTTAGATACTTTTTCTCATGTTTCAATCCACTAACGTTTTTATGACCCTCAAAACTCTATTGGAGATCATATTGGAAATTGTGCAACAGTTTAGGGGGTGTTCCCTTGAGATCGGTGGGTACCACGTCCTATTTGATATTTTTTCCTCAAGATGAATGTGTCTGAAATTATAATTAGAATGGGATGGATAGTTTACTATCAAATCTATTTCGATTTTTATCACAAGATTGTAACTCTAATATTAGTAGAGGGTGGAGTTTTTATTAAAAATGGTGAATGAGATGTCTAGGTGAGTTGAATTTTACCACAATAATGTGTTTTGGGTGGGATAACATGCAAAGTTACATGTTTAAATTTGGATGATTAGGAAAAAATTTAATTAATCATTCCACCAATGGATAATAATTTTAGTAAAATTTCGTTGATTTTTTTTTCTAATTTACCACCAGAGTGAGAGGATGAGTTCTCTCTTGATCTAGTGCAAGGATATGCCCCGATATACATTACTCCTTATAGGATGGATAATACAGAGTTAAAGGAGATCATGAGGTAGGTATAGGAAATGGTGCCAAAGGGGATTATGGACCAAGTACATCACTATGAGTGTTTCTAATCCTTTTAAAAAAGGAAACGATTACCCTTTTGCATTGTGTGAATTAAAAGAAATTGAACCAGTTTATGTTTAACAAATGGTAACCACTATAATTGATAAATTACCATTATAATTATCCATGAGGATATCAGATGTTCTCAAAGATTTCTTTCACTTCGGTTATCACTAGGTGAGTTTTAGACTATAAAACATAACACATACACGTTTTTTATAAGGTTTGGTATATATGAGTATATTTTTATTCCATTCAGTATGATAAATGCACCAACATCATTCATTGTATCGATGATATGGTTTTCATCCTTATCTGGATTTTTTATGGTGGTTCTCATTGAAGATATCCTGGTCTATTTTCCAAATCGACATGACCAGGAAATACATGTAGAGATCATATTGGATTACCTGATATAGAATTAGTTACAAGATATGATCACATAGTTACAATTTAGGATGGGTAATATTCAGTTCATGGGTCTTATAATCTTAGAGACAGGAGAATCTGTTGACATAGAGAATGTGACAGATTTTTTTCCTAGGAGAATCCCAATAAATTATTTTATATATAGTGGTTATAGGGGAAAATTTTATATTAATGGTCTTTCATATAAGAGTTTTCATGCATCAAAAATTTTCTTATGGCCTTGACTAAGATGGGAGTGATATATTTATTGATAGATACCTATGAGGAATCCTTTCATTCACCTAAAGAGAGGATGAAATTAATGTTAGTCTTGCTTCTGGAAGGTGAAGGATGAAGATACATTGTGTATTGTGATGTCTGAAATATCCTTATAGGAGAAGTTCAGATGCAAGGGGAGGGAGTCGTGGCATATTTTCCTTTTTATTTGATTCCATGTGAGAGTAATTTCCTGATGCAGAATCTCAAGTTAGCCAGTGGGGTTCATGCCTATCATTGTTGGAGGCAGTATTTACTAGAAGATTTTTTTGTGGTGTTCAAAAACTATAGAAAACAAAAGAATATATTTAGTCATCATGACATGAATTTGGGGAAATGAATGTGGTTTGAGTACGTATATTCTATTTATTCAATAATTTCTACACACCGAGGAAGTTAAATTCTGTTGTCGATGCATGGAGAAAGGGGAATCAGATATAGACCGTTCAGGAGGCCAATAAGGATTGGAATCATGCGATCCTTTTTCACAAGATATACTCGGCAATTATGGATAGTGTGTGTGTGTGCGGGGGGGGGGGGGGGGGTGGGTTAATTTATTCACAATATTATATGTGACATCAACTCATTAGGATAGAGTGAGGATGAAACGACTATATTATGCTATGAGGCTAGCCATGTGGGATAGTGTGGTAGGTGAGGACCGGCCTCCTAGATGGACTCTGGGTGAAGATGAAATTATGTGCATACATGGGGGTGTTTGGGTTTGAGATGAAATACAAATAAAGAATATTATAGACTTTAATTCCACATTTTGTGAAGTACATCTTATTGTTACCAAAGTGAATCAGGATTTACATCACCTATATTGGTGGTCGAGAATGAAACATGAGGTAGCTAGTTTTGTGCTGAGGTGTTCCACCAATTTGTAGGGGAAGAAATAACACTAGAGACCACCAGGGATTTAGTAAAAATGTTAATAATTCCTATGTGGAAATGAGAAGATTATGCGATGGATTTTTTTTGCTGGGTATTAGAGATCACATTGAGGTTGTGATATAGTAGTTATTTTTGGAGTGACTCCCAAAGGAATCCAATATCATAATTATTAGGGAAACCTGCATTATAGATAATCATGGATGATTTTATAGCCTTGAGATATTTTTCCATCATTTGGTTCCACATATCATTATATCATATAGGGATTCATGGTTTACATATCTATTATGTGAGAGATTGAAGAAGGTGATTGGTACACCAGTGCTTTTGAGCACAACATACCACCCATAGACTAATGGTCATTTTGAGTGATCTATATAAGTTATGGAAGAAATTATTAGTCCATGAATCATTGATTTAATGGGATCTTAAGAGAGTTATATACCTCTATTTTAGATTACATACAACAATAGCTATTAGTGGATTATAAAGATGTAACTTGGATAAGTCGGTCACACCAATGTGGGTTGGAGGTAGGAATTGTAGCTTTAGTAGGACCTCATCGACTTCAAGATATTGTAGTAAAGGTAGTGTTTATTAAAAAAATGGATGGATTCCTCATAGTTTGGAAGGAAATATTATGCCAATCATTGTTAAAGACCTCTTTATTTCACATCCAGCCTTTAGGTTTTGTATATATTTCACCAATGCTGGGTCACAAATTGATTAGAATACATGGTATGTTTTCAATGGGTAATGTTTGTAAATTTGTGATTTTAGAGAGAGTATGGTTATTAGCGTATATGTTACAGCATCATTATAGGTTCCAATCCTTGCCCGACATCTTCCATATATCTCAAATGTGATGTTATCAATCAGTCCCATCTCACACTCTACATCTGAATGAGGTAGAGATAAATTTTTGTTTTCACTTTTAGGATCACATATTCTTATCATTGATAGAATAATAGAGGTTCTCCAAAGATTGTCAGTTCCTCTAGTACCGGTTTTATGGTAGCATGGTCGATTATAGATTGAGACATAGGAGCGAGAGGCAGACATAAATTCTTAGTGGGTATAGTTATTCATAGGGGATTATTGACCACCCTTGGGATGGAAGTCTAAGCATGAATTGTTTTCAAGATGAATATTGTATGTTCCTCATTTTTCCTATGAGGTATGGAGTTTTTTGTTTTAATTTATTTTTTTGACATAATTTGTGCAACTAATGAGATCATGAGTGTTTTGGGGAATTATTGTTCTTTTCTAGAGACCAAAACCCATATTTTTCAAAAATAAAACCGGGTTGAATTGTTTTAGGAAACAATGAAACCCATTCCATATGGTTAGGGGTAACCACATAGGGCTAGATATATTGTACCATGAGGCCACATCAATTGAGGAAACCATGTAACCTATGGAGCTCCCCCACACAAGGGCTCTATAGTTTTTGAAAGAGGATTACTGCATGGTCATCGTATGATTTATAAAAATGAATCTAGAGTTTCTAAATAGTCATTCCATTATTAATTATTTAATTTATATAAACTAAAGAAACTAACATAAGTTAATAAATAAAAATAAATGAAAATAGAAATAGAAAACTATGTTTTAAGCTTAAAAATAAGTTTACAAAAACAATTATGTATAATGATTATTACTATGTAATTAGTTTGATTATATATAATTAATAGATAATATTTTTAGATAAATTGAAAACTAAAATTACAATGGGGATTAAAAATTAATTAATTTAATATAAAGAAATGTTCTTTTATAAAAAACAGAATTTTTTTACTATGCACTTAAAAATAAATCATTTCAAAAAATCCCTAAAAATAAAGATTCGTTAACATTAATTTGATGACAAAATATCATATCATTTGTATCATATATAATTCGATATGGGGGCATAGATTAATTTTAATGTTTGAAGTCAAAAATTAATAAAAACAATTTTTTATGAAAACATTAGATTTTAAGAATAAGATAAAATTAGTAAAATTTTATATACTTATTTATTAATCGATATATTTTAATTATATAATGAATTTATAATTGTTTTTTTATAATATAGTTATTCCTTTTTATACCAATAATTTAACAGCTATGTTGTATAAATAACATTTAAACACAAATATTATTAAAAAATATCACATTTCACTTATAGGTGGATTTTTCATTTAAAAATGTTATTGAGGATTATATTCATTTTTTATATTTTTTCATGTTATAATATTAACTAGAGATATAAAAATTATTAGTAAGTTAGCAATCATCGTTCATGAATATTATAAAAACAATCATATCACTCAAATAATTATTTTTTGATTCCTAAATAAAAAAAATTTGAGATGAATTTGGGACATTAAAAATATATATAAAAACTATATTATACTATATATAATGATCTATTAGTTTTGAAAATTGAATGTAAAAAAATGGATTGACACATACATTAAAAACAATTCCAAAACCTTCAATCGATGGAAATAACATTCGATAGTGAAACTAAAATATAACTAAAATATATATATAAGTAATGATAATAAATTCATTTTATAAAAGTATGCTAGTATGAAGACGTTTCTAGATTATATGATTATGATATTTATATTTTTTTTATAATGGATTTGGGAACATGATTGGCCAAGAGGGATTAAATGACATGTTTTTTAAACTAAATTTCGATTTATTGATATATGAGGGATATTCACCACTTAATTCCAATTTGACATGAATATAGATTAGAAATGGGTTTTTATTATAATATTCATGACATCTATTATATTTAAAAATAAATATAATATTCTCTCCTTCATCTTTTTTTTAATTCAAAAGATAATGAACATGCATGGGGTTTTCTTGACTAATTTTATTTTCTTGATTTACAATGATTAATCATTAACAATGGTTTTAACAGATTGATTTAATTTAATATAAGTTAATATTATAATTAAATTATTAATTATTTTCCATGAAATTTAATTGTATTATTTATTTCTCTGTAGAAGTAGATAATCTTAAGAAAGGTTCCCATAAACATGTAACAAGTGTTTTTTCCTATATTTTTATAGTAACTCAGTCCACAATTGATCACCTTTTTAATTATATAATAAAAATATATAATTTTTCTGGTGATTTTGAATATTTTCTTAAATTATTATCAAATTATTGAATTTTCACTACCTTTTTATGTTCATTTTAAAATAAATTTATTTTTCAAATGTAGAAATGTTTTTTCTTTTACTAAATATATGTTTAATCTTCCAATAAAAATATACAATAAAAATCATTATTTATTTTTTGATATTCAATTATTGAATATTTTTTTAAATGAAAAGTTTCTTGAACATTATATTATACTTTTAAAAAAAATAAATATTAATGTCACTATAACATTATCTTTTATTAATAAGGTAAAAATTATATATAATCCATTGTGACTTTATTAAAAATTATATGAACTATACATTATTAATCCTCTATTATATATTTAAATTTATTTTGATAATTATTTTAATTATTCATGAGTTTTGAAGTATAAGGAAGATAATAATATATTCTATAAGAATAAATATATTTTTATAAGAATAAATTATTTAAATTAGAGGGGATTTTAATTTGTACATATTTAAGTAATAATTTCTTATTTGTTTTATAACTTAATAAAAAATATTTTTTAATTTAAATTTATTTTATAAAATACATTCTCCAAAAAAAATTTATAGGATATTTTTTAAAAATGATTTGTCATGAAAATAGAGTTTTATTTTGATACAAACATTTCAATGATATTTAAATCATTTAAAAATGATAAATTTAATCATTTTAAAATTAATTTCTCTAATAAAATTATAAATAATAGTTTTTATTTTAAATATAAAATTTATAACTCCTGTGGAGTTATGATTTATAAAACAGCATCTAAATTCCTCTATGAGAAAACAATCGTTGGTGATACAATTTTTTGGTATCAACTGATTTAAATATGATATCATATTATGAAATAACATTTTAAATAAATATGAAACCCATAATTATTCCATTGGATTATAAAATTATGATAGATGAATATTTTTTATGGGGAACATATGTGTATATATTATCATTAAGAATCATTTGGTGTTTAATAAGTATTCTAGATGGATTGGATTTTTAAATTGTTTAAGAAGGTTTTTTCCAAGTAAATCTATAATAAGGGTTGGGTTTTTGAAATTCCAATAATTCATTGGTTATAACATTACAGATCATTAGATAATAATGTTAAATGAGTAATTATGATTAACCCAATATGTGGAAAATGATGTGATGCCGTGTCTGTAGAGACCCGTATCCTGACGTACATGGACATTACATTACATTTGCGGAATACTTAGTACATAACAAAAACACACACTAAAGGATCGTAATAGTTTAGTGTCTTTGGAAACTCGGAACGTAATCTTCTAATCGTGGTGAAAGTTCTTCAATATCTCCCATAAAGGTCATCCCTTTTTTCTACCTAAAACCTTTCTTTATATCCTGGGGAAAAGAAAACATAAAAGGGTGAGCTCAAATGCTCAGTAAGGGTAAACAAAAGAAAAATCAATCACATCATATACATAGCTTTTGGAAATCTTAACCTGCAAAAGAGCTCATAATATCATAACATGGGATATATCATAGAAGTGAAATGTAATCCCAATAATCATAACTTAAAACATGAAACTTTGTGGCATACACACATAATCATAGAAAATCATTTCTTGTTAGTCAAGACTCAATTCCAAGACTATCTTAGT
This sequence comes from Viscum album, assembly GCA_963277665.1. Taxonomy (NCBI): domain Eukaryota; kingdom Viridiplantae; phylum Streptophyta; class Magnoliopsida; order Santalales; family Viscaceae; genus Viscum; species Viscum album. Next base: position 431,006,865 of record OY728121.1, read on the forward strand.
GGACAAAGTCCCTTTCTGAATCGAGTAACCCTCGTTTCAGTCCTGTTTCACTGAACCGGTATAACCTACCATTTCAGCCATGTCTATCTCATGAGATATAAAATCCTTACCCAATGCATTGGAGGGAGATATAGGTCCCACCCATCTTATAATGAATCCTTTCTTATGTGTGCCACATAATCATAAAACATACATCATCACATAACACATGTAACAAAAATGGGATTCTTGGAACATCATGACATCATAAATAAATTCATATAAGATAAAGGAATTCATAAAAATAATTCCATCACAACATGATCAAATCAATGTAATAATATGGATAAAAACAGAACCCTTTATTATCTTAGATGGAAAATAATTTTGATAAAACACTTGAATTGAATTCTTGAGGAAAATATCCTTTCTTCTTCAAAATCAATTTCTTTTCACAAAACATCATGCAATTTTAAAAGAAAGAGATTTTATTGAAAATAGTCATGAAATATTTTGGAGGAAGCTTAATGAAAATAAGGCTTCATAAAACCGTAAAAATTCGTTCGTTCCGTTTAAGTTAAAAAAAACATTCTTCTCGTACTTTTGTCGGAAAAGTCAAAAAGCACCTCGTACGAAAAAAAACGACAAAAGATTCCTTTCATATTCTTTACTAAAAACTCACCAAAGGGTAAAATTGGATTTAAACTATTGTAAGTGGATGGAAACAATATTACATATTAAGGGAACATGGATGTGGATGATAAAATACACCCCAGTAAATGCCAAAGTATAAACAATCTCGGATAAAAATGAGATTGTGATATTTCCCTTACCTTAGGTACGACTTGCTTTGTAAGTGTCCGAACCTCCTGTATAATGATTTAAATCATGTTATTGACTTATTACAGAATCATATTCATTGTTATGATATCATATATGGTTCACTTATGACATTATATTACCTGTTCTTTTGTAAATTCCATGTTAAAGAAGCGTTTTGGGTAAAATTGTTTCATTTATCGTAGGTGTTTTGACTTGTTGTTCTTGACATTATTATTACTTATATCATGATTTACTTACTTCCATAATATAAAACATGATTTATATATCATATATATTCAGTATATATATATAGATAGATAAATGAAATGAAAAACACCGCTCATGGAGACGGTAGTCCGTACGTACGCATGAACGCTGTTTTACTTTCCTTATTGTCTTGAAATGGAAGTAAGTAGATGACATACATATATATATATATGCATAAATCCAGTAGCTTTATAATGTCATATATTTCATTATTATTTCTTATATATACTTTATAATCATTCTTAAATGGTTAACATGGAGAATGAATCTCATCGCGTCGTGGAGACGGTAGTCCGTACGTACGCACGAGCGATGATATCATTTTCATAAATATTGAATTGAATTGGAGTGGATTATACAATATATCAGAATCAATATGATGTTGTAATAACAATGTATAGTTATTCTTTACACCATTATACCCATCCATGTAAGGTGGTGGTGGAAAATAGATTACACCACGGTGTGGAGACGGTATTCCGTACGTACGCACGCGCGGTGATTTCTTTTTCCGTAGGATGGATAGATGGTGAAATAGGGTTGTTTCATACTTATAATAACATATCAGTATATGAGTGATACTGATGTTATTACTTTATAATGAAACATCCTAAGAAGAAGAAGTGGAAGAAGAAATAAAGATGAAAGAATTGGTAACGGTAATTACCTCTTCTTTGAAGTGCCTCTTTGAGACCTCCTCTTAGGGCACTAGAATTGGTCTTTTAGGAAGACCAGAACCTCTAGGATGTTGCTAGGGAAGTGGAGAGGAGAAAATGGCAGTGTTTGGCCGAGCTTGAGTGCTCAAATTTGTGTGAGGAGGAGGGGGAGGAGGTGTCCTTTTATAAGGGAGGAGAGGGGCACCTTAGGAATATCTCAAAATATTATTTTATATTAAAGTCAAAATCGGTTTATAATGGTTCCAAAGGGTCTTATTTCGAAGATAAGGTGAGTAGGGGTCGAAATACTATCAACCAATAGAATTTAGACAAGTTTAGGATATTATTTTAACCTTATCAATTAAATTTAACTCTAAGTTAAATAGTTTAACTTTTACCATGTCTTTTTGTTTTCTTTCACTATATGGTTAATAAACTTACTATAACATGCCAAACGAACCCCAAATTGTTTATTATTAATATATATATCCTTATCTAAGTCATTTGGCCGAACCTTAGATTTTTAGGAATACAATAACAATTAATAATATAATATTTTATTTAAAAACTATTTTGTGTCAATTTTGACACTATTTGATATAGGATTTTTGTGAAAGTCATAACAGAATTAAATGTTCGAACCAAGTTGATTAAATCAACATTAATATATCATAGTAACCTAGAAAATTAGTGGAATTCATAAAAAATCTCAAATTACATTTATTTTGGTGTTTATAACATCAATTATGTCAATATTTCATTAATAAGATAATTACTGCATCATCTTTGTGTCATAAATAAATTATATTATTTGATGTCTAAAAATTACAAATAAAATACCATCATGTAGTAAATCTTTTTAGCTTTCTAATGAATATTTATAGTCGAATTTATCTTATGTATAACCCCATATTAAAAATGATTTACTTATTAAACTTTGATTTTAACTATTTTAACCCTTCTTTAAATAAATTAATAATAAATGTCCTAATCTAATCCAAGTGGGCCTAAATGGTCATATTTTATTCCTAAGTTTGTTTTTGGTCGAATTACACTTGTCCAATATAATTAGGACATGTGTTAGGGTAATATTAATATTATATTTACCCTTAGTTACCCTATTTACTATTAACCGCGGTAAAAAAAAGTAAAAAGTTACTATTCACCAAAAATTATTTTCATCTCATTGAACCACATTTTAGTCCTTGATATTAACCGTGTCTCTCGGATTTTCGAAATTCCATTCACAAAAGCGGTAAAATTATGTTTTATGAAAAATTCAGTTTTTTTTAACTACCACTTAGTAGTTTCACTATTCAACAAAAAATGAAGGTTTTCATAAAAATGCCAAAATTTCATCCTAAGCTATATTTCATATTCCGAATTCAAAAATGAAGTCTATTTTACCAAATTCATAACATAGAAGTTGCATTAATTAATTTTATAATTAAATCCCGCTGTTAAAACAAATAGCGTGTTTTTAAGAAACAATATCTATCAAAAGATTGACACTTGTTTATGTCTGGTTTAAATGTGCAATTACATCCAATGACCAAAATTGTATTAAATTGTAAAAATATATTCTAAATATACTTTAAAACCACTCAAATTAATGATTTATCACTATTAATTATTTCGATTAAAAAAGTTGTTTTTAATTATAATTTAGTAATTTTCACTATTCATCGGAATATGAAAGTTATTCGAAAAGTACAAAAATTTCACCTTAGGCTAAATTCGATACTCCGAATCCATAAATGAAGTCCATTTTGAAAAATAAAATTTACAAAATTTCAAAAAGTGGTTATTACTATTCACAACAGCTAGTTTTAATAATATCTTAATAGCATATCGTTGTTTAGCAAAACTTGGTGTTGCGTACAACACACGCTATCGAGGAAGGTCGCGATTGCGTGTAATGCAAGGCAAGTCAAGGATTTGTGTTGTGCAAGCTCTTTTTTGTGTAGCGTACAACACAAGACATTAATAAAATTAAAAAGAATATTTTTTATAAAATCTTGGGCTGTTACATTCTACCCCCCTTAAAATGAATTTCGCCCTCGAAATTCATCGGGGTTATAAATGGTTTACTATTTGAAAGTTTCTTTAATAGAAACCCACATCGTAAAAAGGAATATCAAAACCAGTCTTTAAAAACAAAAGTATGAAACGTAACGGTTACCCAAATAAACTAATCACTGGGTTTCCACATAGGTGGAAATATGGATATGGAAGAGAAATCTAACCATCATGTTCTGATGGAGAGTGGTAGAGAACATGGCTATGGAAAAGCCAGTAATCACAAATCCATAAATTTGTGACGATCTAAGGTACCATCTGATTCATCAGGTATAAGAGAACTAGGACAACATTTTTGGTTTTCAAGATCATTTCCCTAAAGTTAAAGAATTTGAATTAGAATAAATACTTACTTTATTTTGGTACAATCTCACTGTTGTTCGTGCCTTTAACAATTTCCACTTCATCTCTTAAATAAATGAAGTTGAATTTGTTATTCGTGAAGTGTTAGCAGATCATGTGATAGAATGACAGGTCATTCCATCTGTCTCAAACAAAAGGTTAGCAAAAATTATATACATAAGTCGATCTATAGTGAGATTAATCACATATGGTTCCTAAAATGGGCTTATACTTCATATATCATACTGCTTAATATAATAAAACTAGTTTCTACTAAACAGGGACTTCCTGTAGGCTAGTGGTAGGCGATAAAGGCCAGTCGCACTTCGGTTGTGGGTTCGATTCCTACAGCCTTGTCCGAAGCGATGGGCTGTCGCCCGTCCTGCAGGTTGTCCTTTTTCCAAAACTATATAACATCCCATCAATAATATCGAAAAAAACAAACAATACTAACTTATGTACAACATAATCCATTCCAATCTTTAGGCTTATACATAATACTGCAGTCCACTCTCATAATATAGTGACATCGATTATCAGAGATTTAATACTGTCGTTGATCCCCACATATCATAAGATATGTCTTGTTGGTCACATTCCAAACATTCAAAGTCCTTAATCGTGTATTCTCTTGAATACCTTAGTGAAAACATGAGTGCAGTTAAAAGTTAACACTTTCCACATACCAAAATCCTCAAAATTCTATATACTCAAACCATGATATCACTTAGTCCTTATATCAATCATGAGCTCATGAATACTATCAAACATCTCATTATCTTCTTATCCTTTCATTAAGCACTTATCATATACTTTCCAAAAGTATCTGAATAACCTTTCATGGTTACTGGTACCATTCATCATACACTTTAAAAACTTAAGGAAAGACAACAGTGTAACAATCCTTAGATGTCTCGTTATTCCAAAATTACACATGATAAACATGTAATCATTCCACTACATTCTCAAACCATTGACCGAGCTTCAAAAATTCTTTCATCTCACATATCATTTGTAGTCTCTTCATCATCAGCCACATAAATACTACCCATATGACCATACTGATTCTCTTCATGAGTCTGTCCCTTAGGGCATTTGTTTGCATAATGCCCATACATTCCACATTTAAAACACTTAACCATTTTTGATGTCGTCGCAATACCATTATCCTCATCCATGGTGTTAACCGACCCTTTTCCTTTGCACTTACTTGCTTTGTGTCCTTCTTTTCCACACCCAAAGCATCTTCCAGTTCCCTTGAAACATTCTCCTTGATGCCTCTTCCCACATGATTTACATAGGGGAAATTGAACTTTCTTTCCTCTATGATCATCATGGAACTCCATCTTTCTCTTATTAGTCGAGTCAGGAAACTTACCAAATTTTACTTTATTGATCATGTTGTGAGATTGCTGATTCTGCATAATAATGATGTTTGGACATCCAAATCCCATTTAATTTGGTTTCTCATGAAGAATATCATTCCATTGTCCATCATATCCTCCATTATTGTGAATCATCTTGTTTCCAGCCATTTTCTAAAACCCAAACAGAATAGTGTTAGATGAAAAAATCGTAATAAAGGGGGAGTAACTTAAATATCTATCATCTTTGTTTAATATAATATAGTTACCATAGTTCTAGAACTATATCCTATACGTATACTTATCCTTAGGGGCATCCCTAGACATACCTTAGAAATATCTCTAGGGATCTCACTAACGTTTTCGCATCCTAGTTTCCAAAGGTTGACTAAACCTTTCCTCTGATACCAACTGTAGAGACCCGTATCCTGACGTACATGGACATTACATTACATTTGCGGAATACATAGTACATAACAAAAACACACACTAAAGGATCGTAATAGTTTAGTGTCTTTAGAAACTCGGAACGTAATCTTCTAATCGTGGTGAAAGTTCTTCAATATCTCCCATAAAGGTCATCCCTTTTTTCTACCTAAAACCTTTCTTTATATCCTGGGGAAAAGAAAACATAAAAGGGTGAGCTCAAATGCTCAGTAAGGGTAAACAAAAGAAAAATCAATCACATCATATACATAGCTTTTGGAAATCTTAACCTGCAAAAGAGCTCATAATATCATAACATGGGATATATCATAGAAGTGAAATGTAATCCCAATAATCATAACTTAAAACATGAAACTTTGTGGCATACACACATAATAATAGAAAATCATTTCTTGTTATTCAAGACTCAATGCCAAGACTATCTTAGTGGACAAAGTCCCTTTCTGAATCGAGTAACCCTCGTTTCAGTCCTGTTTCACTGAACCGGTATAACCTACCATTTCAGCCATGTCTATCTCATGAGATATAAAATCTTTACCCAATGCATTGGAGGGAGATATAGGTCCCACCCATCTTATAATGAATCCTTTCTTATGTGTGCCACATAATCATAAAACATACATCATCACATAACACAGGTAACAAAAATGGGATTCTTGAAACATCATGACATCATAAATAAATTCATATAAGATAAAGGAATTCATAAAAATAATTCCATCACAACATGATCAAATCAATGTAATAATAGGGATAAAAACAGAACCCTTTATTATCTTAGATGGAAAATAATTTTGATAAAACACTTGAATTGAATTCTTGAGGAAAATATCCTTTCTTCTTCAAAATCAATTTCTTTTCACAAAACATCATGCAATTTTAAAAGAAAGATATTTTATTGAAAATAGTCATGAAATATTTTGGAGGAAGCTTAATGAAAATAAGGCTTTATAAAACCGTAAAAATTCGTTCGTTCCGTTTAAGTTAAAAAAAACATTCTTCTCGTACTTTTGTCGGAAATGTCAAAAAGCACCTCGTACGAAAAAAAAACGACAAAAGATTCCTTTCATATTCTTTACTAAAAACTCACCAAAGGGTAAAATTGTATTTAAACTATTGTATGTGGATGGAAACAATATTACATATTGAGGGAACATGGATGTGGATGATAAAATACACCCCAGTAAATGCCAAAGTATAAACAATCTCGGATAAAAATGAGATTGTGATATTTCCCTTACCTTAGGTACGACTTGCTTTGTAAGTGTCCGAACCTCCTGTATAATGATTTAAATCATGTTATTGACTTATTACAGAATCTTATTCATTGTTATGATATCATATATGGTTCACTTATGACATTATATTACCCGTTCTGTTGTAAATTCCATGTTAAAGAAGCGTTTTGGGTAAAATCGTTTCATTTATCGTAGGTGATTTGACTTGTTGTTCTTGACATTATTATTACTTATATCATGATTTACTTACTTCCAGAATATAAAACATGATTTATATATCATATATATTCAGTATATATATATAGATAGATAAATGAAATGAAAAACACCGCTCATGGAGACGGTAGTCCGTACGTACGCATGAACGCTGTTTTACTTTCCTTATTGTCTTGAAATGGAAGTAAGTAGATGACATACATATATATATATATGCATAAATCCAGTAGCTTTATAATGTCATATATTTCATTATTATTTCTTATATATACTTTATAATCATTCTTAAATGGTTAACATGGAGAATGAATCTCATCGCGTCGTGGAGACGGTAGTCCGTACGTACGCACGAGCGATGATATCATTTTCATAAATATTGAATTGAATTGGAGTGGATTATACAATATATCAGAATCAATATGATGTTGTAATAACTATGTATAGTTATTATTTACACCATTATACCCATCCATGTAAGGTGGTGGTGGAAAATAGATTACACCACGGCGTGGAGACGGTATTCCGTACGTACGCACGCGCGGTGATTTCTTTTTCCGTAGGATGGATAGATGGTGAAATAGGGTTGTTTCATACTTATAATAACATATCAGTATATTAGTGATACTGATGTTATTACTTTATAATGAAACAACCTAAGAAGAAGAAGTGGAAGAAGAAATAAAGATGAAAGAATTGGTAACGGTAATTACCTCTTCTTTGAAGTGCCTCTTTGAGACCTCCTCTTAGGGCACTAGAATTGGTCTTTTAGGAAGACCAGAACCTCTAGGATGTTTCTAGGGAAGTGGAGAGGAGAAAATGGCAGGGGTTGGCCGAGCTTGAGTGCTCAAATTTGTGTGAGGAGGAGGGGGAGGAGGTGTCCTTTTATAAGGGAGGAGAGGGGCACCTTAGGAATATCTCAAAATATTATTTTATATTAAAGTTAAAATCGGTTTATAATGGTTCCAAAGGGTCTTATTTAGAAGATAAGGTGGGTAGGGGTCTAAATACTATCAACCAATAGAATTTAGACAAGTTTAGGATATTATTTTAACCTTATCAATTAAATTTAACTCTAAGTTAAATAGTTTAACTTTTACCATGTCTTTTTGTTTTCTTTCACTATATGGTTAATAAACATACTATAACATGCCAAACGAACCCCAAATTGTTTATTATTAATATATATATCCTTATCTAAGTCATTTGGCCGAACCTTAGATTTTTAGGAATACAATAACAATTAATAATATAATATTTGATTTAAAAACTATTTTGTGTCAATTTTGACACTATTTGATATATGATTTTTGTGAAAGTCATAACAGAATTAAATGTTCAAACCAAGTTGATTAAATCAACATTAATATATCATAGTAACCTAGAAAATTAGTGGAATTCATAAAAAATCTCAAATTACATTTATTTTGGTGTTTATAACATCAATTATGTCAATATTTTATTAATAAGATAATTACTGCATCATCTTTGTGTCATAAATAAATTATATTATTTGATGTCTAAAAATTACAAATAAAATACCATCATGTAGGAAATCCTTTTATCTTTCTAATGAATATTTATAGTCGAATTGATCTTATGTATAACCCCATATTAAAAATTATTTACTTATTAAACTTTGATTTTAACTATTTTAACCCTTCTTTAAATAAATTAATAATAAATGTCCTAATCTAATCCAAGTGGGCCTAAATGGTCATATTTTATTCCTAAGTTTGTTTTTGGTCGAATTAAACTTGTCCAATAGAATTAGGACATGTGTTAGGGTAATATTAATATCATATTTACCCTTAGTTACCCTATTTACTATTAACCGCGGTAAAAAAAAGTAAAAAGTTACTATTCACCAAAAATTATTTTCATCTCATTGAACCACATTTTAGTCCTTGATATTAACCGTGTCTCTCAGATTTTCGAAATTCCATTCACAAAAGCGGTAAAATTAAGTTTTATGAAAAATTCAGTTTTTTTTAACTACCACTTAGTAGTTTCACTATTCATCAAAAAATGATGGTTTTCAGAAAAATGCCAAAATTTCATCCTAAGATATATTTCATATTCCGAATTCAAAAATGAAGTCTATTTTACCAAATTCATAACATAGAAGTTGCATTAATTAATTTTATAATTAAATCCCGCTGTTAAAACAAATAGCGTGTTTTTAAGAAACAATATCTATCAAAAGATTGACACTTGTTTATGTCTGGTTTAAATGTGCAATTACATACAATGACTAACATTGTATTAAATTGTAAAAATATATTCTAAATATACTTTAAAACCACTCAAATTAAGGATTTATCACTATTAATTATTTCGATTAAAAAAGTTGTTTTTAATTATAATTTAGTAATTTTCACTATTCATCGGAATATGAAAGTTATCCGAAAAGTACAAAAATTTCACCTTAGGCTAAATTCGATACTCCGAATCCATAAATGAATTCCATTTTGAAAAATAAAATTTACAAAATTTCAAAAAGTGGTTATTACTATTCACAACAGCTAGTTTTAATAATATCTTAATAGCATATCGTTGTTTAGCGAAACTTGGTGTTGCGTACAACACACGCTATCGAGGAAGGTCGCGATTGCGTGTAATGCAAGGCAAGTCAAGGATGTGTGTTGTGCAAGCTCTTTTTGGTGTAGCGTACAACACAAGACATTAATAAAATTAAAAAGAATATTTTTTATAAAATCTTGGGCTGTTACAGTGTCCATCATTTAATGATTTATATGATTATTTTTTGGTGAATTTTCTATTTTATAGACAAATTATTATTCTCCTTGGATAATTTTTATTATTTTACACTCATATATAATGGAATATATCTATTCATTTTAGATTTAATGCCATTATATCATTTATTATTGTAAAAAATTATTGATTTATGATATTTTAATAGGATATTTTTTTTGCAGTCCTTATTTTATCATATACCTATGATATAAAATTTCAGGACTTATTGATGAGTTCTTACATTATAGTGAATTTGAGCTCCCCACATTAATATGTTTTAATAAACTAGTTTTGGATGTATTTTATAACCAAAGATAGGTCTATAAGGTTTTATAGTGTAGCTCAATTGTTTATAATTTTTCACAAGTATCATAAAATAAGTTTATTTTATTTAAAATATAATAAGGTAATAAGAATTTCATTATTATGACCCTGTGATTATTTGTGACATTTAATGTTTAATTAATGGAAATTATATAAAATAGATAAATGTTTATCTTTCGTTGTCTCAATTTTTATAAAATACAGTTTTAAAATTTATAGTTTCTATCAACCTACCAGAGAGTGAAGGACTGCGGTGCACCAGTTGGTGTCATATAAAACATTACATCATTTTATATATTATGATCATAATTTTTAAAATTATATTAGTAAATATTTATTTAAAGAAAAAGAAAACTTTAGTTAAACACCATTTGATGAACTTGAGGGATAGATTTATGAATATGAAAATTTTTATAATTTTGGTAATGTTTTGAGTGCATGGTATTAATATTATATAATGTCATGTATGAATACTAAAAATTAGATGCATATGTTGCATATATTCATCTAGGGGTATTAAAAAAATCTCGTTGATTATCAAATTAATTATCATATAGTGCATGAATGGTGAGGATACGATTACTCCCTTGTCTATAAACATTTATTTTATATTACATTGTGATTCAAACACCATTTAGAAACAATTATTAATAATATATATAATTTTATAATGTAAAAATATATAGGTATCATAAAAAATATAAAAAAATATAATCATGGAATCTATGGTTAAACACAAAATGTTATAGGTTAATCCAATTATAACATAGTTGAACCAAATGTGTCTTAGGTTCAAGTGAAGATGTCAGTATAGAACAAATATTAGGATTGATTGTTCATATTCAAATGATCATTCAATATAATTGTTTTACCAATTATAAAAATACTTTAGTTATCATATTCTTAAGGATTTTAGGATCAGGAAAATGATGTTGTTATTGGAATGTAACAATAATAGTATAAAACCAATTATAGATGAAAATTTTGTTATCAATTATCGGGAAAATTTAAATTTCAATTAATTACTATTATTAGATAAATGACAAGCCACCCAATCTATATTACATGGATCTTAATATAGAAGTAGAAAATATATATTTAAATTATTATGGATTTCGAAGATATTTTTCATTAGTATGTGTCATTTAAATTTGAAGGTATTTAATTTATTTTTGGGGGAAAATGTAAAACCTTATGAATTTAATACACATTTTCATTTAACTAATCAATATTGTTAATTATTTTCATCACAAAAAACACCAAACTAAAATGGAAAAAATATAAAAAACAAGAATAAAAACATCTTATAAATAAAAATATATTAAAAAATAAAAATTAAACAGATTTAAGTGATAAATGAATAATGTTAATTTATATTAAAAATGTTTTTTCCCAAATTACTGTTTTATGTGTTATATATTTTATCATATTAAAATAAATATAATATTTAGAAAATTATTATATATAAACATATATAATAATGTTATTTACATTATAAGTATTTTCTAAAAAGTATTAAAAACACATAATGCATAAAATTTCCATTTTTCAATACATATTGTAATAATTATATTTTTAATTATTATTTATAATCAATATTTTCTAATTTTTGTATTTGAATTTCATTTAATTATTACCAGTTTTAACTAAAAATGTAAAATTTATCATACTTTGAATTTTTGGGATTCTTTTGAATTAATTATTTTGATATGAATACAAAAAATAGTTTTAAATAGAACTGAATTGTATATGAATCTATCAATAGTATATAAGATCATTCATTATTGAATTTTATTTATGAAGTGAAATTTAGAATTTAAAACTAATATTTCCAATTTATAACACTTGTTTTACAGTTTTAAATTTAATGAATATTTATCTTATAAAAACGATTTTTTCAATTCACATTTAATTTGGAATAATTAATTCAAATTTTTATTATAATAAAATTTTATTCTCCGTCATTAAAAATAAATAAAATGAGATAAAATTAATTACCATAGTAGAGATTAAAAAATGGTACAAGCGAATAATTTAAGAGTAAAAGAGATAAAAAAGAATTTAAAATGTGTATAAAAATTAATGGTTAGGGGATGTGAATATTATTTTAATTGTTTCCTTAAGGATTATTTTCATTATTTTTAACCTCTTTATTGTCATTTTTTTTGTTTTTCATGTAAGTGAGACATTGAACAGGTTTGAGTAAAATCTCATACAGAATAAAATGATTCTAGTGTATCCTAAATTAACCAAACATCATGATTAATAAAAGTTTTTCATCGTTTTAGTTGATGTTTCCAAATGAAAACCATTTTAAAAAGGTCAGTTTATGAATTATTTACAATGTTCAAAGTTACACAGTTTATGTTATTGAAATACAATGATCAAACTATGATTTAGTGATGTTATATGTAATGATCATATGGACATATTTGAAGGTTAAAATTAATATTCCATCAGACATAACATGATTAGACAATGTATTTTTAACTCCAATAGATGAATAAATATCTTATGATTATGGATAGAAATGAAAAATATCTACCAAAAAATTGAGAGCTATTGGATAACTATGTTATGATGGAGTATCATGAGATAAAGGTACCTAAATATCATGTGATAGACTAAATAAAAATAATAATATGTGATGTTATACCACCTTGAGAATAGTAATATACATTTTTGGTGAATTTCTAATAGGATTTAAGATGAAAAGAATAAAATCTTATCACACATTATATATGTATTGTTTGATAAAATTATATGAGTCCATCAATCATAGTTAAATATATAAGTGTTTCAGTTGAAGGATTCCCTTGTTAATTATAATGTTTCAATAAAATGAAAAATATTATATTTAGGATATAAAAAACAAATAATGGTTAAAAATGACCATTTAATGTCATCAGATACATTGGGAAATGTTTTGAGTTTCATTAATATTCCTTTTAATTTTATTACATGTGATGACGTTGAGATGTTCTTTCCACAATCATAAATGTAGTGAGATTTAATGATATATTAAGAGATCAATGACGATGATATTTTAAGATGGATGTTCTAAATAAATCCAATTATGATATTTCTATTTTTTTGTGGGTGGAATAATTAAGTTCATGTGAAGTAGGAAAATCAAAATTGGTTCACGGTCTTCCACCAAATTATTGGATGATTTTTCCTTAAATAAATGGGTATAAGAACTACTTAGGTATTAGTCAATGTTATTTTCAAAATATCCAAATTGAAATGGTTTTTGTAGTAGTAACATCAAGAGAAATAATAAATACATTAAAGGATATGTACTTGATAGACTTATACCGGACTCATGCATAG